>CM057459.1:107307500-107907500 GCA_016271365.2 Neoceratodus forsteri | reverse complement strand
GGTCTGATCCTGTTTAATGCATACATATCAGACATCAGGGAGGGTATAGGGTGTGAAATGAGTCTCTTTGCTGATGACTCCAAGATGGGAGCAGTAGTTGAGGGGGAAGAGGGGAGGTTGGCACTGCAAGGGGACCGCGACACCCTGGAAAGCTGGGCTCACACATGGAAATTAAATTTCAATATCACCAAGTGCAAGGTTTTACATCTTGGGCAGGGAAACCCTAAACACAGGTACACCCTGAGAGGGGAGGCGCTGGAGGCCTCAACAGGGGAAAAAGACCTAGGGGTCATGGTGGATGCATGTATGAATAACTCTGAGCAGTGCAGGAGTGCGGCTAGCAAGGCAAACAGGATGTTGGGATGCATCGTAAGGGGGATCACCTCTAGGAGCAGGGAAGTGATTCTGCCGCTGTACAATGGACTGGTTATACCACACCTTGAGTACTGTGTACAGTACTGGAGACCACACTTGAAGAGGGACATACAGCTCCTGGAGAGGGTACAGAGGAGGGCAACTAAGATGATACGAGGACTTGGGGATTTGACGTATGAGGACAGACTTGAGGAGCTCTGCCTGTTTTCAGTGGAGGAGAGGAGAGACAGGGGGGACATGATTGAGGTCTTCAAGCACCTCAAGGGAATAAATAGGGTAAACATGAAGGGGATCTTTAGACTAAAGCAGGGAGGTATCACCAGATGGCATGGTTTGAAGTGGAAGGTGGAAGGGTGAGGGGGAAAGAGGAGGAAGTTTTTCACTGAGATGGTGGTGGACCTTGAATGCGCTGCCTGGCAAGCTGGTTCAGAGATCCACAGGTGGAGGGCTTCAAGAGAGGGTGGGACAGACACAGAAAGCAGATGTATCAGATGATGGCCTGGCCTGGGGGTGGGGATGGATGATCGGGGTTTCTGGAACACAAGGAGGGAGGGCCTCGGCACCCAACTAGGATCTGAGGTTCGAGCAGACTCGATAAACCGTAAGGTCTAATCTGCTGGCAATTAGTATGTTAGTATAGCGGACACTATTCCATTTTTGACGGGGACAGACAAGGCTGTTCCTTATCTCTATTATTGGTTGCTATTTATTTTGAACCACTAGCCCAGGCTATTTGAGAAGATAATGGCACTTTGGGTATAGAGGCGGCGGTGAACATCACAAGTTATCATTGTATATAGATGATTTATTGGTTTATTTACCATCCCCCAAAAGCTCACTCCCCCTCCCCCATGGCGTTTGCTTATAAAATTCAGAGACTTGGCAGGATATAAAGTAAACCAAACAAAACCAAGGTTCTTCAGATAAATTATAGCCCCCTCCCATATCATTTGCTGCAGCAATATCCATTCAGATGGCATCTATCTCTTTAAAATATTTAGGTGTGTGCCTTCCTCGAGATGTATCAAATTTATATGATTATAATTATGAGCCTTTGTTATAGCACCTAAACTCAAATCTGGAATGGTGGCAGGTAATCCCTCTCCTTGATGCAGTGTATAGATGCTGTCCGTATGAATTTGTTACCAAAGCTTCTATATCTAGCTCAAACTTTACCCTTTTCTCCCAGATAGATTGTTTCAGGAATTAAACAAGATGATATAAAGGTTCATTTGGGATTCTAAGCCACCCAGGGTCCATTTATCCATTTTGCAATTGCCTACAAAACAGGTGGCCTAGCACTCCCTAATTTATTTTGCTATTTCTGAGCTGCCCAGCTATGGACATTTTTTTTGGGCTGCATAAGCAGTATTATGCCAAATGGTGAGAAGTGGAGATACGGGAAGTGGATTTGACTAATCTATACTGTATATTGCTTTCCTATCCTACTTTCTCTTTTAAGAGTCTCTACCAGTCGTTACACACAGAATACTCTGAGGTGCTGAGGAAGACTTTCAAACATTAAGTATTTTCAGAAATATAGACCTTTTTGTTTTCACTCCCATACCACCAGTCTTTTGCTCTGGGAAGACCAGACTAGATTCAGATGTTTTACGGTGGAATGCATATATTTTACACTTTCCCATTTGTTAAAAGATGGTCTTCCTAGATTCTTTGAGGATTTATGACACTCTTATAACTTGCTATCCCAAGATAAATTCCTATACCTCCAGGCCCTTAATTTTCTAAAAACTTTTCCCCAGATTAACTTAACGGGAACAAGTAAGATCCCTATAATATATCTTTTACAGGAGGCTTTAGGGGGTAATATTTCACTAAAATATTTTATCTCCTGCATTTACAGAGCTTAAACAGACCTCTGGAAAGTCTCATTTCAGGGGTTGAAATGGGCCTGGGAGACTGATTTGAGTGTTAATATTTCTGACTCTGACTGGGTCTACCACCTGAGAGGTCTACATTCCCCTACAAAGTCTTACATTTGGAAAGAGTTTTTGTGGAAGCTAATGATTTGTTTTTTTAGAACCCCAGCAGTGCAAGTGAAATATCTTCCAGAAAAGGAGCCATATGTTGGAGCGGGGCGGGGGCCTGCTACCCATGGTCATGTATTTTGGAGCTGTGATATTCTTTAACCTTTTTTAGAGCTCTGCAAATAGACATTGCAGAGATTTTTCCTATCCCAGTAGAATTATCTGTGGAACACTTTTTGTTCTCCAACTACCCGGAAGATCTGCGAGATAGAGATGGCTCACAGCAATACCTCCTAACATTAGGGACTGGCAGGACCTTATGGTAAAAGTGTATGATATGAAAAGATCTACAGCCCTTATCAGACATCACAAGGAGCAATTTGAACTACTATGGCAGAGATGGGTATTGTATATGGGGAAACATAGATCAGATGTTATGCCTTAAGGGCAGTAGAGTGTAAATGAGGATTGAGGAGACGAATGGTCCAATACTGCATTTTATTATGTGAGCCCTCATTTAGATGATGCAAAAATTTTATGTATGTGTCTTTTTCTTTTTCGTTCTTCACTAGACAAACATCCCTTGTAAACTTAGATCTATGTCTGATTCACTGTTTAGATTATATTGAATCTTGATACTGTTATTTACTGGTTATGTGTTTATTAATGTATTTGATCATTCTTGTATACTGCTATGTTAGAATTCTTTATTAAATAATTAGTTTTAAAAAAGAAATTGGAGTGGGTGGCCTGGGGATTGACAGATACTTGTCCCCAGGGCTGGCATTTGTCTTTCCACATTTAAAGGAAGTGCAGGGAAAATCCTGATTCCACTACAGCTGTGAAAGAGCTACAAAGAGCCTTGCCTGAGGTTATGAGAGAGCTGCAAGAACATCTCTACCTCAGCAATGAGAGTGCTGATGAATCCTGTGACTTCAGTTAATAGAAAGTGGCATGCTAGATCCTGAGTGAGTTAACATCTACTTAAACATACAAGTAAATTGGAGACCTGCTTGGGGGGCAGAGAAGTCAGGAAAGCCAAGAGGTGTTCAAGTTCTGTCTGCACCCTGCATCTGATCAGTGCCTAGTATAGGGTGGATGCCTGTCTGAATGACCATGGATGATCCTGCGATGAACATGCTTGATGTGACTGTTTAGTGTGTCTACAGGAATGGAAGGGAAGTATCCTGAGGTTGGAGCGTTGCCTAAAATTGCCTATGAGGATAGCACATGTTCTAATTGGAGATGCAAACCACCAGCTGGCCGAAAGGAACTGTGCTATGTGATTCGACTTGTGAGAAGCCAGTATTTGTGTTTGTGTGAAGCTACTTTGAAAGGACTAGCTAACAAGTAAAATGTCTAACTTGGTGAGGCGTCCTGCCTTAAGCTCCTGCATTGCCTTAAAGAGAACAAGAAGTCGCCTTCTGATAGAGACTGTGTCAGAGTTTGGGTCCTTCCTAGCCCAAGGGTCATGCCCACATTTTCAGACTGTATTCTGTGTGTTTAAAGGTCCATGTCTACACTGCTGGCAGAATGGCTAAATACCTAAAAGGAGGAAAGCAACTGAATGTCTTACTTGAACAAGAGACTGTCTTGGACCAGCCTGGGAGTCAGCCTGGTAGTGTGCCAGCCAAGGCACTGTTGTTTGTGTCTGCCCCACAGGGGTAGCCGTTGATTTGAGGGTCTGAGGCATGCTGGCCCTGGTCCCAGCCTGGTCTGTTTTCAGAATGTTCCAGAATGTCACTTCAAGTCCAGAGAAATGGGTGTCTTCAAAGAAGCTGAGTGAATTCCAGCCTGCAAGCTGCAAGAGTCATTTGAAAAAGGGTCAGCATAAGCTTCTGCCAGCACCACAGCCTAAAGCTCTTCTCCTGGCTATGTCTACTTCATATCTACCTGAAAGAACTAGTTGCACCCGATGATAACTACAGAATAGTGATTATGCAGACTCAGTTCTGCAAAACCAAAAGGACTGTAAATAGTTAAGTGTGTTAACCAAGTTCAGTATCTAAAGTCCAAAGCTACTAAAGAGTAGGAAATGCTGTTTACCCACAAAATTAAGATTTAAAACATCATCCATGGGTTAGAGAACCTAGTCTGATTTACTTTTAAGAGCTCCAACACCGGTCAAACAGCTGCAACATATCAGGCCTGCAGCAGTAATTTAGTACTGGGTACCCAGGTTTAAAGGAAGAACTGCAGGGTTCTATTATAGACTGGGGACTGGTACCCCTTTGGGCATGTGTCACCTTATTTATCTATTCAGCTAGATAGTCAGAACAGGTATACTGAATCCATCAGAAGGTTGCTGGGTGGCCAATAGAGACAGTTTGAATTTAAAATGCAAAATGATTACTTTTTATTGCAGATCATCTGATTCTAATCCAACTGCTGATTTACCTGATGCCAATCAAAACTGTTGTTTAACTTCTTCATCCGACCACTTCACCCATTCCTAGCCCTCACCACTTGTAAATAAATTGTTGGTTAACTGATTTTTATAAATCTGGTGTGGGAGCATATTTTTAGAGTGAGCCTTTAAATCAAGAGCATGTGTTTAGGGGTCTGCTAACTGATAATCCATGTGTGGGGTGACAATGTGGTAATGTGGGTGGGTATAGCATCCTACAGGGTTGTACCAGGTGATTGCCAGACCCACTTAAAGTATGCTCTGAGTGAGGCACTGTGCAATGATGTTATCTATTAGGAAAGAACCAGTTTAATATCTAAAATAGGAACCCAGCCCCTCAACCTGGTTTGTGACCAGCCAGGCAGGGGTAGTAGCCCTTATACCCAATGCCAGGGTTACAGTTTTCAAAGCTGAAATGGTAAAAAGAGTTCCCCTAGTAAAATACTTGCATAAGTGTTTCAGCCCCACCCACCACTACCATCAACATGGAGAC
This sequence comes from Neoceratodus forsteri, assembly GCA_016271365.2. Lineage (NCBI taxonomy): Eukaryota > Metazoa > Chordata > Ceratodontiformes > Ceratodontidae > Neoceratodus > Neoceratodus forsteri. The sequence continues at coordinate 107,902,237 of CM057459.1, read as the reverse complement.
AGGCTATTTTGTTTACTATTAAGTTTTGGTTTGTTTTTGTAAATTGATATGGTATTTTGTGCTTTCACAAAGACTGAACATCCTTGTGATTGTATGCATGCCACCTGCATTTTTGGGGAGTGAGTGTGTCCTCAGGAGCCACTTATGAGTGGCCCACATTTCCCTGTATTTTAAGAAATGTCCGTTAAAACACATAATGAAGAAGTGGGTCTCTGCTGTCATTTTAAATATTTTGTGGTGCCACCCACTATGGTCTGTTCATCATGGTTCGTTTTTCAACTGAAGCAATACAGGTCAGAGTTTTATTTTAAAATATTTTATTGGCATTGTATCATGCTGTGCACTTGCTAGACAAACAGAGTTTGTGTGTGTGTGAGGGGTAGGAGTGGATGTTTTCACATCGAATAGCAGTTCCACTACTAGAAAGGCTTCAAAGAGCTCAGTCATCTTTCAGTGTGACAGTGCAGACTGGGAAGGTTTCTGGCAGCTGGTGAGGCTGGTACAGTGATACGTTTTGTGTTGTGGGGCTCAGCTTGGCACAATTAGTGTTGGATTTGTTGTAAAGTTATGTCCTGATAAGAACACGGTTGGAAACTGTTTCAGCCATTCAGAATGCAGGAAATGTTGTGCCCATTTTATAATGACAATTAAACCCCACTCCATTCTACTGTGGTTCCCGGATTCCATCCCTACTCCTGGCCACCCTTCTCAGACTCCTTTACTAGGGGTGCAAAAGCACCAGATGAAGGGAAATGCAACCTCAGTGCAAAACTCCTTCTGAATCATGGTAATTGTGTGGCGTGGTGTGGTGTTTCAGGATCTGAATGATTTCTCACTGCAGCAGTGATGTCACCCTAACTTCCACTCTGTCTTTTAAGGCAGAGGAATTTACTCCATAACAACAAACCTTTTGTTATTATTATTTGAGTAGAGGTGTCAAAGTTAGGATACGCTAACAGTATTTTGAGCAATTGTTTAAACTCTAGAAACTCCACACCACACAATCACCAAGATTCACAAAACTTTTTATTTTATCCCCATAATGTAGCATTTCCTTACTTTTGGTTGTGCTGCAGCTGTAACTGGTACCTAAATGTATTTCTTTTGCAATTAATTCCCATCCTTTATGAAAACAGATATTTAATGATGGATGCACACTATGCCATATTGATTGTCAATGCTAAGCACCCCCTGGTATCCAGTAGCACCCCTTAACCTCTCCCTATCCCATGCAAAGCACTCCCTGGTCTCCAGTGGCAACCCAACGCCCTTTCCTATGAAACACGCCCTGGTACTGTAACTAGTGATATACCCTATCCATCTTCTCATCCCTTACTAAACACTCCCTAGTATCCATTGTCACCTTCTCCATGTTCCATGCAAAATACTTCCTGGAGTCATAGTGCCCCCCTCCACTTTCCAACCCAACAACTGCCATTCAACCCATGGCAATTGCTGGCACAGCCCTCCACTCACTGCCTTGGCTAGTCACCATCGAACTTCTATTGCTAAATTCTAACATTATACTACTACCAAATAGGTTAATACTGCAAATTGATCAGTCCATGAGGGGAGTGTAATGCTGTGCTGGATAAAACCTGGGAGCAAAGGGTGGATGACAGTGCTAAGAGAGTCTGGGACCACAAAGGGATGAGTAGAGATTTGCCTATATTGGCTATTTTTATGTTGCTTGCATGCATATGCAAGAAACATAGTGCCATCATCCGAGTTTTCGGAGGTGTGGCACCCCTCTTCCAATTCAGTCAGTGAGTTTGCAGGCACAGCCGCAGTTCTCCAATGACTGCTGCAGCTGTCTATGACAGCAGTTGAAAATGCAATGGCATACAGTTGAAAGGGAGAGCTCCACTTCAGTGAACAGAGCTCTCCCCACACACACACACACACACAAGCACGCATATTGCTCACTGATGCGCTCCCTCCCCCCCACACATTCACTGTATGGCTGACGGGGTGCCCAATCCCCTCGGCTCCATGCCTCCCCACAAAAGCTGTCCAGGTGCCATGCTGGGAGCCCACCCCAGTGTGGCAAATAATGTTATAGCCGACGGGGTGCCCAATCCCCATTGGCCTCCACGGCTGCACGCCCAAAGCTTTCCAGGTGCCAGGCTGGGAGCCCACCCCAGCATGGCAAATCTTGTTATAGTTGATGGGGGTGCCCAATCCCCCATCAGCTCCAGCCCCCCAAACAGCCTTTCCAGCTGCCATGCTGGGAGCCCACCGCAGGTTGGCAAACGTCCCGTGTCGTCTTAATTTAAAAAAAATACCCTGTAAATAAAAAAATGTCCCTCGCAGTCTCCCTGCCCCCACCTGCACCCACCCACTGCGCACCCTGCCTCCACACACACCCACCTCACCCCATACTTACCTCCGGAGCTTGGTGCGACGATCATCGGTGGACCGGGAACACGTCTGCACTCTTCAAAGCCGACCGCGAAGTGAGGAAATGCCGGTATGCTGTATAATGGAATAAATAGGTTTTTTTCAACTTTGTTGCATATCTCAGGCATTTTGGGAATTTTGGGCCCAAATTTTCAACATGGGGTTTTTGGGACCCCCTCATGAATTCTTGCACTGTCATGGCTATCGGGTTCAAGGGTGATTTCACTGTCACTGCGCCGAAATCACCTTCGGGACCAATTAATGAAACGACACTGCCAGTGTGTTCATAAGGTGGCTCAAAAAGCCTATGTTGAAAATTTGGTGAAAATTCCTAAAATTACTGTTTTATTAGTGCATTAGTGCAGTTTCTACGACGCCTATAAGTTTGCTAATTTTCAATATTTGCACCCAATGACTTCAAATTCCTAAACAGCAAATACAAGCAAGCAACATTCGGCATTGACAAATGCTTGTTCTTTACTGCATCTATATGTTAATTGCAAACAACTACATTTTTTTTTTTTTTTTTTTTTTAATTTGCTTCTTTATGCCCCACCTACGTCTCGGCTTGCTCCGTCACGGACCCTGAGCCCCAACCACCGGACATCGCCGAACCTGGTCATCTCTGGCTTACCCCCAGAGCGGGCCAGGATGCCGACCCCTGTATCGGCCAAGGAACTGTGACTGGTTAGAGGGAACGCTCCAGTGGCCAATCAGGGCAGTCCTGGCAGAGCGTCATTTAGGCGCTGGGCAGGGATTTTATCCCCTATCTTCCTCCCTCGAGGAGGCGGGGACGTGCAATGACGCCAGCGTCCGCCCCGCCTACCTCGCCCCTCCCTCACCACAGGCCGGTAGCATGAGGTCTCCCAGCCTCCGCTAGGAGTCCTCATCGCTCTGGATACTGTCAGGACCCTCCCCGGAGAGGAGAGCTGCCTACGGGCGCTCAATCATCTCCTCTCAAGTCCCTCCGACGACCCGGGTCCGCTCCTAAACCGGTCGCCGTGTCGCAAGCGGAAATCCAAATCGCTGCGCCAGCAGGCCGGTGCAAACAACTACATTTTGACCTCCAACAATAAAACCCTCCTATCCTCCTGTGATCCCCAGCTCCCTATATACTACTGGCCACCATCCTGGATCTCCTCTTCACCTCTAAATTAAACAGTAGTCAATGCAAACTGGGCCACAGATGTGGTTCTTTGATGTGAAGGGGTCGGATGCATAATGATCACAAAAGCTGCAAAGCAGATGTGTATTTTAATAGTGAAAGTCACCAAACCAATATTTATGGACCAATTTAATGTTTTATGCAGTATACAGAAAATCAAAAACAAGAAAATGGGTGCATACACCAGACACATGAGGCTAAATAAATTTATTGGTGTAAGCTCTGTACCACCGATCAAACACCCCTATGTAGTACCACACTCTGTGGCTTCTTCTGGAAGTGGGGCTGGATTGTAATCATGTGATTTATATAGTAAGAACAATTAATGTAGGGCAAATAGGTAATTAATTATGCAGTTGTGGCACAAAAAGCACTCAAAAGTGCTGATAATGAGGCCTTGTGTAAATGATTTAAACCCAGTGAATTCAAGACATAGCAAATAATCAAATTATCCAAATACATTAAAATCAGCATGTTCATAACAAGTTACTTAGAAATTTGCAGTGACTGTTACACATGGTGGGAGGGAGAAACAGAGCAATGATCCAACCATGATGGTTCTGTTGCATAAGAAAAAGTCAGGGTAAGTGTGTCCACCTGTAAGTCTCAAATGCTTTTAATTTATGTGAGACCAGGAAATGGAAGGAAGGAAGGAAGGAAGGAAGGAAATGAAACTGCCAACCATGAACAAGTCCACTATTTATTTATGTATTTGTGGAGTATCTGTTTACCTATAAGTCCCAAAATATAACATCTTACTATGAAAGAACTGGGAATGGGGCTAAAAAAAAAACATAAAAAGAGGAGGGTAACTCATTTACAGAATTAAAGTACTTATTCTTTTTACCTGTAAATTTAAAAGCAGTTATGCAAATAACAGTCACCGAAAGTACAGATTTAACAAATAATTTTATTTATTTTTTATTTTAGTTTTTGTTGACCGGGTAAGTGCACTAGACAAATCCTGCCTATTTTCAGGCATGACCTGGGGGAGGGTGATACAGATAAATGCCAACTGACCTTGAACCAGATTAAGCTGTTGGTGGTATTTTTAGTGAATGAAGGAAATTTGACCAGGACACCGGGGAAATTCCCCTACTCTGTGTAGATGGAGCCTTTGCTACTGGCTGCAAGATGGCCAGTGTGCATGAACCCTCGGAGGAGATGGACGTTGGAAGTACAGGGGATTGGGCCTCCTCTCCTGTGCTTGGAACTTCAGTGGCCATAGACGAGGAACTTGTTGTTGCTGAAAATTGTGCTGGTACTATTATAGAAGCTACTGCTGTGGAAGAATTGATTGAAATGGATAATAATGAGGTTACCGGTTTTTTAGCGGATAAGTCTTCTTGTTCCACCTTGGAAGAACAACGAGCGGCACTTCTGTTACAAATGAAGCAGTTGGACTCCAGAATAGCGGCATACGCCAAGACGACTAAGGAGTCAGTATTACTGAGTGGCACCACAATAGGAAAGCCCCCTGCTGACGCTGAAGGTCCGACGAACTCAGCGCTCACTTCCACATTGAAGGCTGCTTCAGAGGAGGCTGGCAGTTTTCCGAAGTGTAACTTGGTGTGCCTACAGCCTGCGTCGGTACTGCTTCAAACTCAACACTTACCAAATAGCAAGAAAAGTTCTGGACTGAGTGATGGTACCTCTCTTCCAAAACGAACCGCAACAACTGAGCAACAGAACAAGGATTCTGAGGTATTTTTCTTTTCCGCTGACAAAGCCCCCGGGTGGAGTAAGCGTGGTGGGGTATCAGCAAAAGGGTTAAAGGTTTCGTTTAAAAACCTGACTGACTTTAAGACGTCCTGGTCACCGGATAACGCTTTAGAAAATGCTGGTTGGGAGAAAGGGGAAGGGGGTGTTTGGACTCCAGACTCCCAAGACCCCACGTATTTAAAAATGTTGCAGAAGGCAGCCACTACTGTATCGTCTGGCACTACTTTGAGCTCCAACGAACCCCGGGGTGTTGCTTTAAACTGTGGACCCTTGAATTCTAATTCTACAGACTCATGTACTGGTAACAATGTAGGGACGTTTTCTTTTAAACCCCTGTTACCTCCCGTTAATAAGGAGGGTATTATATTACAAAGTGATATATCTCCTGTTATACCCCTTGGATCCACTGTTTATTCAAGCTCTACACCTACTCCAGTATTGCAAAACCCTGAAAAAAATCACACAGGTCACCAGGGTGGTTTTAAGCTGGCTGATTTATTTAATTCCAAAGGAGAACCAGCTCAAGTGAAATGCAGTTCGCTTGCTTTATAAGGGTGGGTTAGAGAAACCTCGATTGGTATATATATTCAAAAAAATTGGTTAAAGGGTCTATGAAATTTTTTCTCGGAAATTTTTGCCTTTAATTAGTATTGGTAATTCCAATTATGATATTAGCTTCAAACAGGTCTCTGGCTTAGATAGATTTTGGGCTCAGTATGCGACATATTTCAGACTTCTCCTATTTGGTCACCTTTCAGGCTATCCCATTAACCAAACCTGCTGTTAGGAATATTACAATTATTTTCAAGAATGAAGGGGTCAATGTGGAGGACATTCTATTTTGGTTAAATAAAAGTGTGAGGTGCTCAATAGGCCCACTCCCATGTTAGATAGCAACAAATTTGGGATGGTAGCTGGAGAGTTAGAGTTAAATTATTTTCAAACAATACTGGACCTAAACATCTACCTAGTTTTTTTATTTAGGTAAAGACAAAGGGCTCATTTATTATGCTGGTCAACCCAAATTTTGTTTTAAGTGCGGTTCACGTACTCACCTTAGTTCTGCTTGTGACACTATGAAGTGTGGCCATTGTTTTGAATTTGGCCACACTTTGAGTGCCTGCTCTAACCCTTTCAAATGTAATCTATGTGATGGCACCGGCCATGCTTATGGTCGTTGTCCATGGGCATCCCATAATAGAGATGACTGTCCCTCACATGATGGTCTAATTACCATTGCACAGCAAATACAAGCAAAAAAAATCTGCTGCTCGAGATTTGGAAAAGACATAACAGCTGTAGCACAAAAGAACCTTTAGAGCCTGGTCATGATATTCCTGTTTTGCCCTCTGAAATAGTTTCCTTCAGAAGGAGTTCCTCCTTCCATTCCGGATACATCACTAAAGCTTGCTGTAAGTAGTAGGCCAGATATTGAGATGCCCTCCTCCCTCCCTCACAACTAGCTCTGATTTAGATTCCTCTGGATTTACTCCAGTTACTCACAAGAGGACTAGGAAAGGTCAGGCAGTAGTCAGTGAGGTAAGGACGCAGTAGCTCGCACTGGCAGTCTAATAATAAATTTGCCATACTAGCTGCAGACCTCTCTGACAAAGACTCTGGAGGGGATGATACAGATACCTCCTCCATTCGGTCTTGTCCTGATATAGAAGGCAGTACAGATTTGGATCCTATAGCCAAACGAACCCGACAAAGTCAAAGGAGCAAATCTCCCATTGGCACTTAAATGGCCTCCTTCTCAATTTGCTCCCTAAACGTGAATAGTATCAAAGGTCAAAAGAGATTGGGGGGTGTTTTTTTGACAATAAAAGATTTAAAGTGTGATATTGTTTGTCTTGTGGACACCAGGCTTAAAACCCATAATGAATTACAACAGGCCTCAAGGGCCTGGACTAGTGGTCCTACCTTTTGGTCATCTGGCCCCAATAATTGTGATGGCATTGGTATTTTATTTTCAAATTCAGATTTACATGTCTCTAGATTAGTGGATATTTCACCAGGGAGAGCATTGTTATTAGATTTTACGTATTTTTCGGAGCGTTTTCGTCTTATTGCGGTTTATGCTCCACAGTCTAAAGCTCAACGGGTCTCTCTTTTTAATTTAGTTAGACCTTTTTTGTACACTTCTAGGTTACTCCTTTGGGTTGGTGATTTTAATTGTAGTTTGCAACAAGAGGATAGTGGGTTAAAAACTCCCAAAATGTTTTGTGATTCTGTTGCCTTGAAGGATATTGTTACCACAGCTCAGCTTATAGATGCCTATAGGTATTGTCATGCTACGGGAGGGTTTATTTTTTTTAAAGGACCCTTGTGGACTCGCATAGATTTTTTGGTTTTGTCTAAAATCTTAAGAATTCATTCTTGCCACACTGTTGAGGTAGAGTTTTCAGATCATGCTGCTCTGTGTGCATCATTTTCTTGGGAGACTGCTCCACGTTGTAAGAAAAACCGTTGGCGTTGTAATGACTCCCTTTTGGAGGATCCCTCAAATTTGAAATTGTGGCACAAAGAATGGGCAGCTAGGTTATCAGTTGTGGATTTTTATGATGCAGTTGTTGACTGGTGGGAAGATTCAAAATCACGATGGAAACAGATTTTTCAGAAAAAGGCTGCTACTTCTCAAAATAAGAAATATTTGAGTATCTGTCTCTGAGGCAGCAGCTACAGCATTTGATTTCTTTAGCTGATACCACTACGACATGATTATAGTAATCAAATTGCTGTTATTTGTGCTCAGATGAGGAAATTATAATATGATAGGGCTAGCTCATTAGGGCAAGAAGCTAGATTTGGGACTAAAATAGATAAAGGAGGTTTAGATCCCTTTAAGGCATGCAAAACTGTAGATTCCAAATTAATTCAGTGTCTAAGGTCTCCCTCTGGTAACTTGGTTACAACACCTGAATCTTTGGTTAAAATTGTCGAACAGCATGTTTTTAACATGTTGGGTAGTAAGCCAGAATGTGAGTCTGCTGAGACGTTTTTGGATTCATTGCATCTCCCTCAGCTCTCCCGCCAAGATCAAGAGATGTTGCAGGCTGATATTGAGGAAGTAGAAGTTGTACAGGCTATTGCTAAACTGTGTTCACAATCCACTCCTGGTTCTGACGGCCTTACTGCGAGATTTTTAAAACCTTTTAGTCTCAATTGGCTCCGCCTAACTTTGTTATATAATGAGATATTGACCTCCGCTTTGACCAAAACAATGAAGGAAGCTATTTTAATCTTGATTTTAAAAAGGTGATGCTACTGATTTAAATAATTGAGACTACTTAGTTTATTAAATGTAGATTATAAAGTAGTGGCTAAAATTCTGTTAACTAGATTGCTTAAAGTTGCATTTCATTTAAATCTGTTTCAGACATGTGGTATTCCTGGCAGGTACCAACACGATAATTTAGTTCTGCTTGTGAATTATTTGTTCTGGGTGATAGGAAGATTGTGTCTGGATGGGTTCTAGGTATAGATCAAGAAAAGCTTTTGACAGAGTCTTTCATGATTTTTGTTTTCTGTTTTACGAGCTTTTGGATTTCCGTTAAGTTCCTTTTCTGGATTCAGACTTTATACAAGGATGCCCTTATTATCCCTAATGTTAATGGTTGGTTAGGGAACCCAGTTTCACTTGTTCATGGGGTCAGGCAGGGATGCCCCTTAAGCCCGATTCTTATGACTTTATATAGACACTTTGATACGGGCTACACTACTTTGCCCTCAAATTATAGGATTGAAGGGAATTCTTTTACCTACGATCAAATTGTTAGCTTATGCTGATGATTTGGTTATGGTGGTGGACAAAATTCTAAGGAAGAGGTTCTGTTCTAGGTCCTTCGACCTTTCATCAGTTTCCGATCAAAATTATTTTGAAAAAGTGTTGGTGTTCCATTAGGTCACACCTCTCTCCCGATAAATGGCACTTATGCGGGGATTCCTATAAAGGTTGATTCCTTTAAATATTTAGGGATTTTTTTTGGGTCAGGTGACATGCCATCCTATAACTGGCTTATTGCCTTAAAAAAGGCTGAAGGTTTGATTGCAAGATGGAAATCTGCTTTGATTGGGAAGAAAAAGAGACTAGTTCTGCTTAAAACCTTAGTTATTCCAATTTTTTGTATCTTAGTTATGTGTTTCCACCTCCTTTTGTGCTTTTTACCAAATTATATGGGGTGTTTTTTCAGGGTTTTGGGGTCTCGCTTAACCCTATTAAACGGACTTTTACGATAGATCTATTCAGAGGGTGGGTAAACATGATCCATCCTATTGCTTTTTTCTATAGTTTATTTTTAGTTATAATTTTGGTAAGGCTTTAAAACCTGGGGAAGCTATTTGAAACCGCACTTCAAGTTATGGTTTTCATCCTGCTTAGTTAGTTGGAACCCTGGACAAAAAAAATATTATTTCCTGTTCATTAGCTATTCCAGTATATGGAAAAGAAGGATATAAGATGGCTTTATCTTGGGTTTCTCCCACAAGATTTTTGTATTTTATCCAGAAAATGATATATGATAAGATCTGAGGGGTGAGACCCAGAAAACTGTTATATTTCCTGGCTGTCCTTTAAATCGCTTTTTGGATTCTCCAACAGCTTTGCAATCCACGTCTACCCCTTATGTTTGGGATATGGTGTGGTTAAGTAACTACGGAAGGTTGGGAGTTAAAAGCAATCATAAGCATAAAGCTTTAAATGCTCGTTTTTGCCCTAGAGAGTTTTGCCACGAGGTTTTAGAAACTCAACATTTGTTTCTTGACTGCCCATTTTCCTTAGATCTTTGGTCCAGTTTTGCTTATTTATGGTCTGAACCTTTATTCCTTCAGCTAACTTATGATCAGATTATTAGTGTCAGTGGCTCAGTAGGTAGCACACTCACCTCTGAGGCCTAGAGATCAGAGGGCTGTGGGTTCAGTTCCCACATCTGGCACTTAGGTTAATATCCCAGTACTGACACTGTAGTGCAGCATGAGAGGGGTGCTGCACTTCTGAGGTGCCATCTTTCGGATGAGACGTTAAACCGAGGTCCCATCTGCCTGGATTGGTGGTAGTTCAGGTGGATGTTAAAGATCCCATGGCACTTATCGAAAGAGTAGGGAATTTACCCGTGTCCTGGCCAAATTCTCATTCACTAAAAATACCACCAACAGCTTAATCTGGTTCAAGGTCAGTCGGCATTCATCTGTATCCCCCTTCCCTGGGTCGTGCCTGAAAATAGGCAGGATTTGTCTAGTGCACTTACCCGGTCAACAAAAGCTAAATAAATAAAAAATAAATAAATTATGTTTTGTACTAATGATGTTTTAAACACTAAATATCATGTTGATACTTTGTATATTGTTTTTGTTTTTATTAGATACTATATATGGCAAGCTAGATGTATGTTAGTTTTACATCAAAAAGTGATATCTAAACAAGAAATAATTAGTAATATCTGTCATGCTTTGGGTCTAGTTAAATTGCATGATTTCCAAACCTCTACAGGTTCTCAATTTCATCTATTGTGACATAATTGTACTTTTTCATTTACAGATTGTTGATGTTTTTGCATCTATTATTGTTTGTCTGTTTTGTTTCATGACATTAGTTCATACTTTGTATAGGATGTTGTTTATTTTCTGTAATGAAGCCCAACTTTCTAAATAAAATTCCCCTACTCCATTGGAGGTGGCTGCTGTGACACTGTGCAAACTGCTGCAGAGTTTGCTAGGGCATTGAGGAGTGCAGATATGTGGAAGGCTGAGGTGCTGATCACCTCCTTGGCCTTCCTTTTCCCACTAGTGATCGCAATGTCTTCAGATGAATCTGTACAAGAGAGTAATCTTGCTAAGATGGATCTGGTTAGTATTGCTGCATCTCCTACCTTGGTTTCTGAAGGCTCAACGGCTTGTGTGGCTGCTTCATCCAGATGACATTCATGTAGGCAGTTGGCCCTGAAGAGAGTCGGTACCTGGAGGTAAGGAACCGCTTAATGTAGGATTTAACGGTGGTGGACAAGTGAACACCCTGCCAGAGGAAGTGGGGGGCTGAAACAATCACGGATTTAAGAATGCATGGGATAGACATAAAGGAATTCTGGAGGTCAGGGTAAGGTGCAACAGATTTCTAGGAAAACAAACTGAACTTACAAACTCAAATGGGCAGACTGGGTGGGCCATAGGCCCTTATCTGCTGACACTGTCTATGTATCTATGTATCTATGATTTGGAATCAGCATGGGATGCTAATGGAGATGCACAGGAAGAGGAAGTGGTGCTCCTTCCTCATTGCGACGATCGCATGCAGGTTGATGTGGCTGAAACCTCTGCTATGGTTCAGCTGGTGGATTCCGACGTGGATTTTTCCCCGCTAGCTCTTTCCATGAGCACAGTGAGTACTATTTGTTTGAGTACTATGATAACGGAGTCAGGTACTCCGTATAGCACTTTGAATGTATCTCAAGGTCCTGTTTTATGTTCTCAGCCTGCAGATGTTTCCTCTTCATCTCAGCCTCTTATTCTGGATTCCTCTATGATTGACCATGACTCTGCATGGCAGTGTGCTGTTGTTACTTCTAAAATTGCTCTGATTTCTCTGCTGATTGTCAGCAGTCTGCATCTTCCTTCCTGGCTTCTACTGATAAAACCCTTTCTAATGAAGCTGTTGTAGCTCCTGGGGCATGGGTCTCTCAGGCTTTGGAGGCGGCAGAATGGGTTAAGTCCCTGATGGTGCAGGGTGGGATGCAAGCCTAGTACCCTCTGTCTCTTACACTTAGTGTGGATTCTGGGAGCATATTTACCCAGTGCCTCTATCCCTTTGGGTCAAGGTTCCCTGCAGTACATTTCCATCCACTGCTGTGCCTCTCTCTACATCTCTTTTGGATGACATTAACTGTCTAGAAGGAGAATCTTCTTCGTTGAACCCCCCGAGTCCTTACAGTCTACTATTCAAGATGTGTCCTCTGCAGGTCCTAAGCAGTTTTAGTGGAGCCTGCACCTGCATCAGCTACTGTACCATCTGTATGGCATACAGGCATAAAAGAGAAACTTTTTCCAGCTACTTTTGGACTTTCATCTGAACCAGCAGCACAGTAATGCGTGCATCTGAAGTTTAAGGGTCCTGTGTCTGAGGTTCCTAATAGACAGTTTGTTGGTCAAGACCTCTTGAAGGGGAGTATGAAATTTTACGCCTATGAGATTTATGCTCTTATTCATATGCCTGGAGATTCTGTCTTTGACATTAGTTTCAAACACTCTGCTGGGTTGGATAGATTTTGGAAACAGTTCCAGCTACTTAAACATACTCCATTATGGAGTTCCTTTATGGCCATACCTTTGACTAAACAAGAAAATTGCAGTAATGTTTCGAAATGAAGGTGTTAATGTCGCAGACATTACTTATTGGTTACAACAGCATTGTGTAGTGAAAGCACAACCGGAGCCTATCCTGGATGATGAATGTTTATGGACTGGGGGATGGAAGTTTTTGGTAGATTTAAGGATGGAAAATGGCTTAACCCAGCATTTACCAAATTGTTTTTTTCTGGGGAGAGACGTGGGGCTAGTTTTCTACCTGGGTCAGCCTTGGGCCTGTTATAAATGTGGGGCCTTGGGTCATCTCAGTAATGTTTGTGATCGGCAAAAGTGTGACCTATGTGGTGATTTAGCACATATTGGTGCACATTGTAGGAATCCTCCTAAGTGTAATCTATGCGATGAAGTGGGTCATACTTTTAGACTCTGTTCTTGGGGTTCCCACAATTGTGTGGATCCAGCTATTAGGGCAGAATAAGACGTCTATGTAGCAATGGCTTAGAAGGAGAGCCAGAAATTTCAGGCCTTGCTTACTCATCCCCAGCCTTCTCCTTTGATTCCCCCCCAAACAAAATCTCTGGTTCCTTTAGAAACCCCTTCTGCCTTCATTGTGGCTGTTCCTTCTAAGGCTCTTCCTGTGATGGAAGTAGAACCAGCTTCAGTCCCAGATAATCTTTTGATTTCTACAGAGTTACCAGTGGAGGATTCTTGTATAGGTGACATGGATCAGGGCTCTTCTTTAGGCCCTTCTACTTCCATGACCCTTACAAGTATGCCTCCTCCAGAAACACAGCAGCAGGCCTCCTTCCATAGAATGACGTGTTCTAAGGCCCATAAAGTTTTAGTAGACTCTACTATTGACACTGACCCTCTTCCTTTACAAAACACCTACACGCCATTACAGGATCATGAAGAGGAAGATGATGGTTTGGCATCAGACATTTCTTCAGTGACTTCTTCCCATGCAGACACAAGTTTAGACATTGGTGTCTGTGATAAACCTAAGCCTAAGAAACGGAAAAAGAGGAAATGATGTGTCTTAGGTGGTATAATTTGTTTTCTTTTTCCTTTTCCTGTCTTCGTTCCATCTCCTTAAATATCACTTTCCATGGATAAAGGAGTGGCTTTCCTGACTATTAATGTTAATAGCATTAAAAATTCTTGCAAAAGACAAGTAACTTTTGCTAGTTTAAGGAATGTCAGGGTAATATTTTATTATTACAGGACACTAGGTTGCATACATTGTTACAACTTAAAGCAGCTGAAAAAGATTGAGATGGGGTATTTTTTATGGTCCATGGGAGAGGACGTCTGTGATGGGGTGGGTATTTTATTTGCAGATCTTGAAATTAAGATATTGAAGGTTTTGATATTTTTCGGGAAGAGCTCTGTTGGTGGATTTGTCTATTTAAATTGTGCTTATCGTTTAATTAATGTCTATGCTCCTCAACAAAAGGCAGACAGGACAGCTTTGTTTTGAAAAATTTCCCATATCTCCATACGTCCAAACTGGTCTTGTGGGGAGGTGATTTTAATTGTGGCCTGGGTCCATGGGATTGGGGTAGGAAGACTAAGAAAATTTTTGTGATACTAACACTCTTATTGAGGTGCTTACGTCATAATCTGGTCGATGTTCATGATATTTACATATCCCCGTCACACACATTTTTTAAGGGTAGTTTATCCACCAGCATAGATTTTTGGTTTTTATCCCGTAGAATTACTTGTTCCACGGTTGCTCTTTTTCCCCTGGAAACATCGGATCATTTGGTTGTGCAACTACAACTGGGCCCGTACCAACAACTTCCTATGGGCCGTGCTTATTGGAAGCTAAATGTGAGATTATTATATGATGCCATTACAGTAGGCCAGGTCCACGACTTATTTGCTGCACATGCTGATCTTTGTTTTCTTTATGATAGTCCAATTGAATGGTGGGAGGATGTTAAGTTAGATTTAAAATTATTATTTATTCAGGTTTCTAAGCATCAAGCTAGAAGTCAGTATTTGGACTATTTAGGGTATAGGGCCCAATACATTAAGCTTCTGGGTCAGGTGTCAGTTTCGGATGATTCTACTTTATCAAAACTTCAAGATATTAAATTAAAAATGTGTACTTTTTTGAAATCCAGGGAAGATAAGAGTTTTTCCCAGCAAAAGTATTCGGTCTCTGGTGCCAAACAGCAAGTGAATCCATATGCTTTTTCACAATACACGGAACGATTTGGCATGTCTATCTTACTGGATGGTGATGGTAATCAAGTGCATGATGTGAGAGGTATTTGTGGTGTAGTACAAGCTTTCGTTACTTCTAAATTTCAGGAAGTACCCCCAGCTATACCTAGTTTCTTTTTTCATAATTTAGTTATTCCTTCCCTTTCAATTGTGGACCAAGAAACTTTGGTGTCTCCTGTCACTATAGAGGAAATTTCATTTGCCATTACTAAATTATCCACTCATACTACTCCAGGAATAGATGGTATTCCTAATGAATTTTATAAATTTTTTTCTGATAGTTGATACCTAGGTTACATGTCCTTTTCAGTCTATTTGGTTGGAATAAAGGCTAACTTCTAGTATGAGTAATGGAATTATGGTTTTCATTATAAAAACAAAGGTGATTCGCAACAGCTATTGAACTGGAGATCCATTAGTCTTTTGACCTCTGACTATAAGATTTTGGCCATGATATTGACTACAAGACTTGCTAAGGTGGCAGGTCACCTACTTATTTCAAGCAGTGATGGTGTGCTGTTCCTGGTGAAATATTATTCATAATTTGACTTATTTACGTGAATTGATTGAACTAGGTATGTCCCATTCTTTGTCTGGTTATCTTTTATCCCTTGATCAACAAACTGCATTTGATGCCATTCGTCATGAGCATAGTTAGGCAGTTTTAAAGTATTATGGTATACCTGCACACTTCATTGCTATATTGGTTGTTCTGTATTCTGGGTCATTGATTACTCCTTTGGTGAATGGATATATGGGTGTCCCCATTCATCTTAATATTGGAGTGCGGCAGGGGTATTCCTTAAGTCCTCTGTTATTTATTTTTGGACTTGATCCTATTTTACGGTATATAGATGCAGATTTTCAGGTGGTGCCTATTTCTTTGGAAACGGGTGGTGTATTTCATAAAGTTTCGACGTATGTTGATGATTGTGTATTTACTGTGGCTGATTTGAAATCTAGTATATGAGTTCTTCAGGTCTTTCAGGAATTACAGTCTGTTACTGGTATACAGATTAATTATTTGAAAAGCAGGATATTGGCTTTAGGTTCTGCTTTAATTCCAGATTCCTTTGATATACCAACAGTACAGGGTAATGTGAAATTATTGGGTATCTATTATGGCACTTCTACGGCCTCTCAATATAATTGGGAAATGGTCTTTGATATTGCTCAGCAGAAGGTGGCTAAGTGGCAATTATGGAAAATGACTAGGAAGAAAAGTGTTTCTTCTTCATTCATATATTCTTCCGATTTTTTTATATGTCTGGCATGTATTTCTCCTTCCTTTTAGTATGCATGCTAAGATTATGGGTCTTTTTTTTCCTTTCTATGGGGGAGTCGCTTGAATCCTGTTAAATGGGCACATACATACAGGGCTTGGAAGTCAGGGGGCCTTCATATGATACAGCCTTTAGTATTTTCTTTTGAAATTTCTTTTATAGTACCATACGTCCGATGTTACTGGATACTGATGGTATGGGACCATTATGTATGAGTTTATGGGGAACTGAATTTCTTACAGCCTGGGGTAGGGGTAAATGGCACCGGTCAGAAAAATTACTGCCGGAATATATCCGAATAACTTTAAAATATATCAGATTATGGAAAATTGAACTTCTTTGATCATTTCATGAGAAAAGTATTTTATACACATATAGTGGAATCTTGTTTTTTGAAGATCCTTTATTTCTGGTCCCTACCTCAGTAAATATTGACTTGTTGTTGGCCAGTATGATTGAACCTAGAATTCCAAAAAAAATGCAAGATGTTGTTTGGCTTTGAGGACACCAGAAGCTTAATGTATGAAATAATCAAAAACATAAGCAGTTAGGTGACAGGTATTGTTCTGAATCTTCTTGTTCAGGATGTCTAGAAACTATGCATCATTTGTATTTTGATTGTTTTCAGGTACAGGGTTTCTGGTCTACCTTGGCCATTCTGTGGGGTGAACCACTGTTTCAGTTTATGATGTATGATATTTTAATTTTGGGACAAATTCCCGCTGAATGGCATAAATGGCATCAAAGCACAGTTTTTGAAATTCTGGCTTGCCTCAAATGAGCCATATGGCATACTAGGTGTTTACGCAGTCTCAAAGCTAAAACTGTTCTGATGCACAATGTTTTTTTTCGCATTCAGAATGATTTAGATGCTTTATATGATTATGAGTATCGTACTCTGGGGTCTGCTGTTGGTCGTTGTTTATGGTGCCATATTGGGTGGGTGGGTTAATTCTTCTTGTGTTTTACTTTTTTTGTATAACTGTTATATTGTTCATCTATTCCTAGACTCATATTTCTGTTTTATGACTTGCTGTATTACTTTTCTTTTGATGTGCTTTGTTTCTTCTGTTTCTGTATTTATTACTTGTGTTTTGTTTTGATCTCTAATAAAAATTTCCCCAACTCTTTTCGATAAGTGCCATGGGATATTTAACATCCACCTGAACTACCACCAATCCAGGCAGATGGGACCTCGGTTTAACGTCTCATCGAAAGAAGTTACCTGAGAAGTGCAGCACCCTCTCATGCTGCACTACAGTGTCAAGTACTAGGATATTAACCCAAGTGCCAGATGTGGGAACTGAACTCACAGCCCTCTGATCTCCCAGCCTCAGAGGTGAGTGGTGTACCTACTGAGCCACTGACACTGATGAATTTCTATAAAAATGCTATGATCAATATATTGAAGACAGGGACTGGACTAAGCAGTCTGGCAATCACAATACTGGTTCAAATGAAAATCTTTACCAGATGGACTGTGATGGAAAGTGCTTCCAGTTTCATAAAAATCACACAGGTCCTGTTCTTTTGCTTATGTGGCCCCTACCATGTGAAATTCTCTACCTCATTGGGTAAGAGAGTGCCTGACCATCTCGAGCTTTAAATCAGCTATCAAGACTCATCTTTTCAGCGTAGTGTTTCCAGATGAATTTAGATGATGGGTTAGCCATATTTTTAGCTGTTATAAATATCAAATGTTTTAATGATTTTATGCATTTGATTTTTATCTTTATTTATGTTTATGTATTTGTACAACACCTTGATCCCTGGAAAGGCACTTTTATAAATACATTTTTGATTGATTGATTAAAATATTGCATCTCCTGCCCCACCCTCTGAAGAAGCCACAGAGTATGGTGATACATAGGGGTGTTTAATTGCTGGTTCATCACCTAACTGTGCCAATAATGTGCATTATCGCACTGTCAGGTGATGGTCTTGCACCAGTCAGGAAACTCCCTGAGTCTATCCATGTTATAAATTTATTTAGCCTCATGTATCTGCTGTATGCATAATTTTTTTGTTTTTGATTTTATGCTATCTTTGGTATGGTTGCACCTTTGGAAGCCTACGAGTGCTGACACCTCCTTCTGACTTATACAGTATATGGTATCTGTTTTCAGTGCTGAAAATTTGTTTAGAACTTTCAATTTCAATTAGATTTCCACTTAGCACTTAATCCTCCATCTTTCTGAAGTATAATTCAAATATTACAGTGACCCTCTGCAAGTAAAAACTCCTGACATGTATATTATGTGCAAATTACTGTATTCTGAACTGAAAATAAAGATTCCTTTCAGTACTAAGAATGATTTTATGTTTGCTTGCGCATGTGCAAGAAACATAGTGCCATCATCAGAGATTTGGTGTGTCACCTCCTCCTCCAATTCAGTCAGTGTATTGTAGGCGCGGCCCTGTAAGCCAATGCATTCTGGAGCTATCTATGACAAGCTCCAAAATGCAGTGGCATACAGTTCAAAGGGGAGCTACGGCAGGTGAACAGCGATAAGATATCGCTTGCTCATGTGCAGCTCCCCACCACACTACACAGGCATGCGCAGGCATGTGCGCCCCACCCCCTTGCGCACACACTGAATAGCCACATTGAAGGGTGCCCAATCCCCGTTGGCTGAGCTGCATCCCCAAAGCCTTGAAAATGCCACGCTGGTGCCCACCCCAGCATGGCAAGTAATGATATAGCCAACGGGGTGCCCAATCCCCTCGGCTCCACTGTACTCACCTCCCACCCCCGAGTACTAAGTGCCACGCTGGAGCCCACCCCAGCGTGGCAATCCCTCACTGGCCGACTGGGGTGCCAATCCCGCGGCTGGCGGCCCCAACCGTCAGCGGCAGGCTGGGGCCCACCCCAGTGTGGCAAGCGTCCGCGTCGTTCTTTTTTTACCTGTAAAAGAAAAACGGTCCCACGTAGTCTCCCTGGCCCCCCTTCCACAACCCGCACCCACCCACTGCGCACCCTGCCTCCACACACCCGCCTCACCCCATACTTACCTCTGGACCTTGGTGCGATGATCTTCGGTGGACCGGGAACACGTCTGCACTCTTCAAAGCCGACCGCGAACTGAGGAAATGCCGGTAAGCTGTATAATGGGCTAAATAGGGGTGTTTCAACTTTGTTGCATATCTCAGGCATTTTTGGGAATTGTTGCATCAAATTTTCAACATGGGGTTTTTGGGACCCCTTCTCATGAATGATGTCACTGTCATGGCATTATTCGGGCTCAAAGGGTGATTTCGCAGTCACTGTGCAGTCACTGCACGAAATCACCCTTCGGGGCTGAATAACACCATGACAGTGACATCATTCATGAGAGGTCCCAAAAACCCATATTGAAAATTTGGTGCCAAAATTCCAAAAATTGACTGTTTTACTAGCGTGCATTGCGTAGTTCCTACACAGGCTCGTAAGTTTGCAAATTTTCAATATTTTCACTCCAGATTTTCAACATTGCCATTTTACCACACCTTCTTATGAGTAGTACAGCTGTCATTTTTCACATCTCACCCAAAATGTGTTTCCGCCCATGTAGCACACAATGGTGCAGTCGTTGTGCGAAATCAATGTACGGGACAAATTAAGAAAATCACAGTGACACTGTTCATGAGCAGAGGTCTTAAAATGGCTATGTTGAAAATTTGGTGAAAAAATTCCTAAAAATGACTGTTTCTGACGTGCGTCGCGCAGTTCTTCTACGTTGCATTTCGTGGGGTCACAATTTTTCAATATTTTCACTCCAGATTTTCAACATTGCCATTTTATCACACCTTCTTATGAGTAGTACAGCTGTCACTTTTCACATCTCACCCAAAACATGTTTCCGCCCATGTAGATCACAATGGCGCAGTCGGTGTGCGAAATCAATGTACGGGACAAATTAAGAAAATCACAGTGACACTGTTCATGAGCAGAGGCCTTAAAATGGCTATGTTGAAAATTTGGTGAAAAAATTCCTAAAAATGACTGTGTTACGAGCGTGCGTTGCACAGTTCCTATGCATGCTCGTAAGTTTGCAAATTTAATATTTTCACTCCAGATTTTCAACATTGCCATTTTATTACACTTCCTTATGAACAGTACCAGCTGTAATTTTTTCATATGGCAGCCCAAAATGTGTTTTCGCACATGTAGCGCACAGTGGTGCTGTTGGAGTGCTGAAAGCAATGTTTAGGACAGATTAAGAAAATCACAGTTACACTGTTCATGAGCAGAGGTCTTAAAATGGCTATGTTGAAAATTTGGTGACAAAGTCCATAAAATGACTGTGTTACGAGTGAGCATTCGCAGTTCCACGCACCTTGTTAGTTCATGACTTTGTCATATTTGCAGTCAGATTTTCACCAGTGGCATTTTCCACGCTTCCTTATGAACAATACAATGTATTGGCCCTGCCTCACGCTCTGCCTGTGCCTATCCCCACTAGCAGTGCACTTACCACTTACCCATCTGCTAGTCACGCTAGCCTGGCACCCCTCCTCCCCTTGCTCCTGAACCTCCTCTCCTGCCCTTGGGACCTCTGTGTGTCCCGTCCCCCTGCCCTCCCCTAGCTTTCTTTTCACCTCAGGCACATGTGGGTGTCTTCTTATTCTTGCTTTCCCTCCTGTACCTCCCTGCCCACCCCTGCTCCCTCCTCCTCCCTCTCATGTCAATTGTAGGAAAACCTCTCACCATCTCCCAGCCAGGGTGTTAGTCATGCTACTACTCCTGTCAGGGAACATTCATCAAACCCTGGCCCGGTTCCTAGGAGCTCCCCAACTCGCACCACAGGCCTATGCATGGTCTCCATGAATATCTGTAGCCTCCTAAAAAGTTTGACTCACTACAATGCCTGGTCACATCAATTAACCCTGATGTCATCACCCTTGTTGAGACTTGGCTGTCAAATCCTCCCCTGACTCCCTAGTCTCCCTTCCTGGTTTCACCCTTTTCGGTCTGACCGTGTTGGGAGGCAGGCGGCACTGCGCTATTCATGTCAAGGAATCTCTCCCTGTACTAGCCCAGCCCACTCCCATCCTTGACTCCAGGGCCCAGGCGCTACGTTGAAACTAACCCATGACCCTTTAAAGGGACCCCTTTATCTGACTACTGCATACGTGCCCCCCAGGGACCAAACGCAGGCCATTGCCTCTCTTACAGAATACCTTACCTCTCTACCTCCTTCCACTGATCAAATTCTGGTGGGTGACTTAAATGTCAACTGGCTCAGCCCCTCCTCCTCCTCTACCCGAGACTCTTTTTCTGCAATAGACCTAACGCAACTAGTTACCCACCCTACCAGGACTAACCCCAAGTGAGGCTCCAGTACCCTGCTTGATGTGGTACTCACCAACTGCCCTAATCGGATCCCCAATGTACAAGTCCTCCCAGACTCTCTCAGCGATCACTCCCTCATTCTATTCCACTGGTCAACCTCAGTCCCCAAACCCATAGCACAGTCCACATGCCAGCGGCGTCTAATACCTGGTGGACTGATAAAACTTATGGAACTTCTGTCCCAAATTGACTGGTCTCCTATACAGGCAACTCCTGACATCGACACAGCTCTCCTTCTTTACCCAAACTTTTAATAATGCCTGTGATATCTTTGCCCCAGTGTTGACCCACTGTTCTAAAGGGAAGAATGCTCCTGAGTTGCCCCAGCTTTGATCCACCAGCTCAAACATAGGGACAACCTATGGTACCGTGCCATTGAGACTGGCGGCCCAATGATAAAGGCGGTTATATGCTGCACTTGAGAACAAGTGCACTCGGGCCATCAGAAAGGCCAAGTCTGAGCACTATCGGTCCTCACTCACTGCCTCATGGGGGAATCCCAGAACCTTCTGGGATAACATTAAACAGTTAAATGGGAGGCACACCCCCACCCACCTAGATCAACATTAATGGTGTGATCTCCTCAGACCCAGCCTCATAGCCAACCACCTCAACACCTCATTCACTGACCTTAGCCCTATCCTCCTACAAATTTTTGACCCTCCTCCCCAGCACCTGCCGTAAATCTTTCTCGCCCTTATTTTCTCCTCCGCCGTGTTTCTGCCCAGAACTTAGGCGCACTTAATCACTGCCCTCAAGAGTAATAGTACAGGCAGTGACACTCTTGATCCAGTATCCTCGGCTGGTCTTAGACACAGTCCTTACCCGATCACATGCCTCATCAACCACTCTCTTTGCCTGGGGAAGGTTCCAACTGCCTGGAAGTCACCACTGTCACCCCTATCTTTAAAGGTGGTGATAGGACTGTGGCTGGAAACTATCGACCGATCTCCATTCTCTCTCCTCTCCAAGGCCTTGGAAAAAGTGGTGGCCTCTCAAATCTCTGACTACCTCTCCACCTACAATGTCCTTTGTCCTGAGCAGCATATGGCTTCCGGCGGGCCACAGTACCAACACAGCCCTCCTAGAGTTCTCCAACTTTCTCCTCCTCCTTAGACACTGGTTCTCTGGCTGGTGCTGTCTTCATTGACCTTTCGAAGCTTTCGACACTGTCTCCCACCCCTCCTTCTTGATGCCCTTAGTCTCTCTGGTTTTGCTGCTGGGCCTATCTCCTGGTGCACCAGTTATCTGTCTGACCGCTCACTGGCGTGTAAATTAATGGGACCTACTCAGACATCTGTCCCATCTTTTCTGGGTTCCCAGGGCTCCATTCTGGGCCCTTACTGTTCTCCCTTTACCTTAACACCCTTCTGCGCTCTTGCTCGGGGAACATTCTATTGTCACGCTGATGATGCAGTCATCTTTGCCTCAAATCGTAACCCTACGCTCCAGGACTCGCTGCAGAAGTCCTTCACTGAAGCCGAGGCTGGTTCAAGAACATAGATTGGTGATAAATCTTAAAAAACAAAACCATGTTCTTCACTCATCCCCAAAACAAGTCCTGCAACTTCAAACTCCTCATTCACTCTGGGTTCTCATTCCCACTCGAACAAGTTTGCTCCTATAAATACCTAGGGATCCATTTTGACCTCCCTCTCCTTCCATGGACACATCGCTGCCCTAGCCACTGCCACTAATATCCGATTGGGCATCTTACATCGGTATAAACACTGCCTCCCCTGGAGCTCTTGGACTCAGATCACCTCCTCTATCCTGTCCCTAGTGGACTATGGACTGCCGGTGTATGGTGCTGTTGATCGGACCGCACTCCATAAAATTCGCTTTACTCTGAATAAGGCCTGCAGGTTAATTACTGGAGCACCTGGGATGACACACCTGTCTGTATGCTAAAGCGCTGGTACTTGATCTCGATAGGCGCCTCAAATATCTTACCTGTACCCTTACAAAAGACCTCCTTGGGCTTTTCCACCAGGATTGACCACCACCATACGCCGCTCTGTCCCACTAGTTCATACTCGGACCTCTGGGAAAACCTCTCTTGCTATCCCTAGAGCTAGGACCTCTCACAGCCAAAGAGCCTTCAGCTTTAGGGCCCCCTCCTGGTTCAACACACTGCCCCCCTCCATCTCCGAAGCTCCAACTATATAGTGCTTCAAAACTTCCTTACGTAACCACCTTATTAACACCCGATGCTGTAACTGCCACTAGTCAAAGCCGTACTCAATACTTATGACAAAGCTTATTACTAAGCTGCTAAGGATGACATAACTCTGGTATTGTTTGCATCCATCCTACCTGTACCAGCTTGTTTGTATCTATGTCTTAATTTACTGTTATACTTATGTGTTGTACTGCTATATTGTGTATTTTGGTTTGTCTTACTGTGACAAGGTACCTTTGTAAATGAGCCTATGGCTCAAAGGTTTTCCAAACTGCTGTTTAAATAAAATAAATAAAAATAATTTTTCACAACATGGCTGAAGTGTGTTTTCACACTTTCAGCGCAGAGATGCGTGGTCGCTGTGGGAAATCATTGTTTGGCACAGATAAAGAAAATCACAGTGACACTGTTCATGATCGGAGGCACCAAAATGCCTGAGTTGACAATCTGCTGTAAAAATCCCCAACCTAATTATATTACGGTTGTCAGTTGCTGATTTCTATGTCACTCCGTGACTTCACCATTTTTTTAAATATTTTTACTACAGATTTGCAACACTGCCATTTTTTACACCTCCCCATGAACAGTACAGCTGTCATTTTTTACATCCTGTTCGGAATGTTTTTGCACCTGTGGTGCTAAATGCCGTAGTCACTGTGCATAATCAGCTTTCGGCTAACAAACTGATATTTCCTCTGTTCATGAGGTGGGGTCACAAAAAAACATGCTGAAAATTTGGAGTGAAAATACCAACAATGCCTGAGGTATTAGGGTTTCCAACCATAACGCCCAACCCTGTAGAGAATGACAGGCATCAGGGGTGTGACTTGGGATTCTTGCCTGTGATGCTCATACCATTCCACACCCTGCAGTCAGTGAGAGGCATCGAGGTATGCCTTGGACTCTTGGCCCCAAACTTCACCCATTCTCCTATATAGCACCCATCTCACCATGTTTCCCTAATGAAATGGGAGTGCGCGCAAGAGACCAAAGACCCCCAAGGAACACCGTGACACTTGTCCGTGTCTGCAGGGGTGGGGTGTGGTGAATGCGGCGTGGCCGTTATGCCTGACAACCCAAACGCACACCACAATGCCTGTCACTCTCTGCAGGGTGGTGGTGGGGTTGGCTTCAGTTCAATACTTCACTGCCATTCCTATTACGCAGCTCTGTAACTTCTACACTACCACGGTCAATGCCAGCAAGCAAACATTCGGCATTGACAAATGCTTGTTTTTTTTTGCTGTCAGTATCAGCTAGTTCGTTTCAAGCTTTAGTGTACCATATATTGGAGGGGTTGCTGAATCATTACTCTCAAGACAGAGTTGCTGAATTATTGCTTTCAAGATGAGCAAAAATACTTTTTCTGGCTTTTCAACACTAAAGCACTTCATTTGTAATTAACTGGAACAATGCATAATTCCACAAAAGTACCAGCTTTATTGTTTCTAAAGTTGTGAGCTTCTTATAATAGGAAGATATGTCTTAAAATAAGTATTTCAGTTATACAAATCCACCTCCCACACACAAATATGTGGGGGCTTACTTCTTTTGCCCTCCAGGGCCCTAAGCATCTTCCTCACAGCTGCTGATCCACCAACATCCATCCTCTTCAGCCAGTCTCCAGATGATGCCAGCAGTAGGGGCCAGGCTGCAAAGGGAGATGGTGCTGACCCACCAACATCCATCCTCTTCAGTCAGTCTCCAGATGATGCCAGCAGTAGGGGCCAGGCTACAAAGGGAGATGGTGCTGACCCACCAACATCCATCCTCTTCAGTCAGTCTCCAGATGATGCCAGCAGTAGGGGCCAGGCTGCAAAGGGAGATGGTGCTGACCCACCAACATCCATCCTCTTCAGTCAGTCTCCAGATGATGCCAGCAGTAGGGGCCAGGCTGCAAAGGGAGATGGGAGCAGATTGTTTTGTTGGCACCATTGGGTACTCTGCTGATTGCTGGAGATGACCATTCACCTCAGGCTCTTGATCTTCCATTGCCGGGTCTCTTCTGAACATCATGGCTATGCCAGATGATGAGGAATGTGCTTGGGTGCTGCCCAAATGGGGAGATGGAAATTAGGTTTAACATGCCACCAGGTGCATTTGGAAAGCAGCTAAAAGCCACCTCCATAGAACCAAAGTTAAAATAAACAAACATGGCCGCCTCTTTAACTGATGACCCTTGACCTCCAGAACTACTAAAAAATCTGAACGGTTGTCATAAAGCAGCTAATTATGCTGCAAGAAATGATGCCCAAAGTTGTTCCCTGGGGTGAGAGGGCATAAGTGCTGCCCAAGAGACCCGAAACCAGAAAGGTTTGAGTGTTTGCTAATCAGCTTAAGAAATTATATACCCCCAAACTCCTTTTGACACCCAAAACACCTGGGATTTTTAGGCTCCCTGCAGCTACCCAAACTTCCTCAACAACTGTTGAGGCAGTTAGAGGCACCAATAATTCAGTTTGAGATCCAGAATGCCACTAAAACTTTAAAACTGGGTTAAAGTCCTGGACCAGATGGGTATACAGGGGAGTTTTATATGGCCTTCATACTGTAGATCTGATTTCACCCCCTCTATTCCAAATGTGTAAAGGAGTATTAAATGGAGATGCAATCCCCCCCACACCTGACAATATGCAACCATATCTAGTAGCCCCAAACCCAGTAAGGATCTAACATCTTGCACCTCCTATAGACCCATAATGGTTCTCAATATTGATTACAAAATATTTGCAGGTATTCTGGCGAGGTGTCTGTAGGGGATCCTTCCACATTTGATTAATTTAGATCAGTGTGGCTTTGTTCTTGACTGTCAGACACAGGGTAATATAAAGAGAACGCTCCATCTTATTTTCCATGCCACCCGGTCAAAGGTCCCATGCTTATTACTGAGCTTAGACACAGAGAAAGCCATGGACCAGGTGTCGTGGCCATTCTTGATTGCCACCTTGCAAAATATGGGGCTCACGGATACCTTCTGTCATGTCATAATGAACATATATCACAACCCCATGGCCCATATTGAAAGGAAGGGCTGTTGTGGGGAAGCCTAAAAGAGCAGACTGTGGGAAGGGAGCTCCTAAGGAGAACAGAGCAAGAGGGAGGAAGAGGGGCAGTTTAGAGGGGCAGTCGGGGGAAACTCAGGTTACTTGATGGAGGCTGGCATAGAGTGTTACAATAAATTTGAGCTACTAAGCAACCTAGAGGGGGAGGAAGGGGTTGGTGGAAATGAGGAAACTGATACAGAGGCTGGGGGAGGGAGTCGGATACCCATAGGGCATCACAGACCGGCAATGGAAAGGATAGAAATAGTCCCAGAGGGAGAAGGGGAAACATAAATGTTAAGCAGATGGGGAAGATGCAACATATTGCAGACATGAGGGAGGAGAGCATGACTGGAGAGAAACTGCGAGACAAGGAGGCAGGGGAGAGGCCCCCCTTCAGCAGAGGGGTCTGTACAAGGATGGGGCCCTAGATAAAGGGACCCACAGAGGGCCTCTGGAGATAGGGTACTATTACAAGGGGAGGATGGTGGTGTGGGGAAGGGAAACCATCAGGGCAAGGATAAATGGTTCGGATAAGAGAGGGTTAAAGGGGACACCTGTTGGGGAGGTCTGAGTTAAGTGGGCAAAATAACAAGGGAGACAGAAAGGGACGGTGACAAGGGGGTCTCTAATAAGGCAGGAATAAAGGGGGATAGGGGGTTGAGGCTTATAGTGAGGTAACCATAAGGATGATGGCGGTGTTAAGGTTCTGTTATTGGGAGACCCGATGATTAGGAGTATCCAGTGGGAGGGACAGAGGGGTGGATGCCATAGCCAGGTGAAGGTAGTGAGTATCTCTGGGCTGACAGTGTACAGAGCAAAGTTCGTGGTGTATGAACTGGTTAGGGATTGTGGAGGGAAACCGGATTTCCTGGTGCATTTGGGAACTAATGATCTAGAGGAAAATAGCGTTTTGGAAATCCAAGCAAGGTTCCAAGAACTTGCCAGAGTCTGTCGGGATAATGGATGCAACATTTCCTTTTCAAAGATATTGCCAGTACCAAAGGCCTCAGTGGAGAAAAAAATGAAGATCACAGAGGTTAATGACTGGCTCAGGAAGTGGGGTGAAGAGAGTGGGTTGGGGGTGTTATGGAACTGGAAAGGAGTTTGGGAGGATAAGGGACTGTATGCCAAGGACAGGCTTCATCTTGCCCCATTAGGGAAGGAAGTCCTTAAACAGGGGATGGCTGACTACATTCAAGAAAGGTGGGGTTTAAGCTTGTGAGGGGGAGGGATAAGGGAGGGGCTGACCAGAAGCCCTCTCCTCCAGATGAGGGGAGTATCCTTCAAACCCAAGGGGAGGGGGAAACAGACTGGGGAGGAGGTCTCAGGAGGAGCAGAGGGAGGATGGAAGTATAAGAAACCTGGGTGGGGTTCGATAAAGGGGATCAGGGATAAGGGGTTGGGGGTGGTGTTAGTAAATGCCAGGAGCTTGGGAAACAAGCTGCCAGTGCTCAGGCCATGCTGTTCGAGGGGGGGTGGATGTGGTGGTGGTCACGGAACCGTGGGCCAACACAAACCATGACTGGGACCTAAACGTGAGGGGTACACTATGCTCAGGAAGGATAGAAAAGAGGGCAGAGGGGGTGGAGTGGCTATGTTCATTAGAGATGACATAGAAATTGCTAGGGTAGAAGAGGCAGAGTGAAACGTGGAGGCTTTATGGGTCACCTTACGAACCCCAGCAGGAAGTAAGGTCAAGCTGGTGTAGTATATAGGCCCCCCGGGATGGGTGATGTTCTGGAGGATGGTTTGCTGGACAACATCATTGCCCAGAGTGGACCAAAAGGGGAAGGAGTGGTGTTGATGGGGGACCTTAATATGCCAGGTATAAACTGAGGAACCATGTCCTCTAAGGTGGCCAAGGAGCACAGGCTGCTGGACGGCTTCCAGGATGTGTTCTTAACACAGCATGTGATGGAGTCCACAAGGGAGGGGCATGTCCTGGACGTGGTTCTGGCAGATGGGGATCTGGTAAGGGACCTGGTTGTAGAGGATCCTGACTGGGAGCGACCACAATACTGTCTGGTTTCAAATAAGCATGGGGAGGGAGGAGAATCTAGGACACTGGCAGTGGACTTCAGGGGGCAGACTTTGTGGGCATGGGAAATATTCTCAAGGATCACTTAAAGGGGATTACATCAATGACAAATGTTGAAAAGAGATGGGAGGTCATAAAACAGGGATTTCATGAGGCAGTCAGGACCTGCGCTAAGGTGAAACGTAAGGGAGCAAGGTCACATAAACCATGCTGGTGGTCCAGTGAGGTTCAAGTAGCGGTCAGAGAAAAGAAGGTGACCTACAAAAAATATAAAACAACAAGAGGATAGGGAAAAGGAAATGTACCATCTTGCATCGAGAAAAGTCACCCCGGATGGTGAGAAGCAAAGTCCAGTAAAACAGCAGCTGCTCAGGGGATACATGGAGGGGAAAAGGGGTTCTTCTGGTACATTGGGGAGCGGAGAAAAACTAAGGGACATCTCGGCAGATTGAGATCAGAAGGAGGGTGGGTGGAAGAGGCGAGGGACCAGGCAGAGGTATTAAATGAGTACTTCGCCTCACTAGGGAGGGGGATGGGATATCTACAAAGCACGGCACAATGGGGATAGAAGCGGTAATGAGTGGGATCAGGGGAGCAACAGAAATGGAGCAAGAGGGCGGGAGAGGTACCCCAGGGGTGTCACATCAGGATAAGGATAAAAAGGTCAGTAAGGTAGAGGGGACAGATGATGCTATCTCCACCGAAAGGGTGTGGTTAGCCTTCAAGGCCCTGAAGAAAGATAAATCTCCTGGGCCAGATGGCATTCATCCGAGAGTGCTATGGAAATTGGTGGACATACTGGCTGCACCCCTGGCGGAGCTCTTCAACAGGTCGCTTGAGACAGGGAGGGTACCTATGGATTGGCGAGAGGCACATGTGGTGCCAATCCATAAGGGGTCAAAGGAAGTACCAGATAACTATAGACCCATCAGTTTGACCTCGGTGGTGGGAAAATTAATGGAGAGTATACTAAAGGAATGATTGGGGTGTACTTGGAAGAGGTGGACATCTGGATAGGTTGGCAACATGGGTTTGTACCAGGTAGATCATGTCAAACCAATCTTGTGGAGTTCTATGAATGGGTAACATCAGAACTGGAAAGGGGAAAGCCTGTGGATGTATTATTCTTGGACTTCAGCAAGGCATTTGACTCTGTCCCCCACAATGGTCTGGTGGAGAAACTGACGGGGTTCAGAGTAGGCCCTTTGATGGTCAAATGGATTGAAAACTGGCTAGCTGGATGCACAGAGAGTAGTGGTCAGTGGGGAGCTCTCGAACCCTATAGAGGTCAGTAGTGGGGTACCGCAGGGCTCGGTCCTGGGTCTGATCCTGTTTAATGCATACATATCAGACATCAGGGAGGGTATAGGGTGTGAAATGAGTCTCTTTGCTGATGACTCCAAGATGGGAGCAGTAGTTGAGGGGAAGAGGGAGGTTGGCTCACCAGGGGACCGCGACACCCTGAAAGCTGGGCTCACACATGGAAATTAAATTTCAATATCACCAAGTGCAAGGTTTTACATCTTGGGCAGGAAACCCTAAACACAGGTACACCCTGAGAGGGGAGGCGCTGGAGGCCTCAACAGGGGAAAAAGACCTAGGGGTCATGGTGGATGCATGTATGAATAACTCTGAGCAGTGCAGGATAGCGGCTAGCAAGGCAAACAGGATGTTGGGATGCATCGTAAGGGGGATCACCTCTAGGAGCAGGGAAGTGATTCTGCCGCTGTACAATGGACTGGTTATACCACACCTTGAGTACTGTGTACAGTACTGGAGACCACACTTGAAGAGGGACATACAGCTCCTGGAGAGGGTACAGAGGAGGGCAACTAAGATGATACGAGGACTTGGGGATTTGACGTATGAGGACAGACTTGAGGAGCTCTGCCTGTTTTCAGTGGAGGAGAGGAGAGACAGGGGGGACATGATTGAGGTCTTCAAGCACCTCAAGGGAATAAATAGGGTAAACATGAAGGGGATCTTTAGACTAAAGCAGGGAGGTATCACCAGATGGCATGGTTTGAAGTGGAAGGTGGAAGGGTGAGGGGGAAAGAGGAGGAAGTTTTTCACTGAGATGGTGGTGGACCCTTGGAATGCGCTGCCTGGCAAGCTGGTTCAGAGATCCACAGTGGAGGGCTTCAAGAGAGGGTGGGACAGACACAGAAAGCAGATGTATCAGATGATGGCCTGGCCTGGGGGGGTGGGGATGGATGATCGGGGTTTCTGGAACACAAGGAAGGGGAGGGCCTCGGCACCCAACTAGGGATCTGAGGTTCGAGCAGACTCGATAAACCGTAAGGTCTAATCTGCTGGCAATTAGTATGTTAGTATAGCGGACACTATTCCATTTTTGACGGGGACAGACAAGGCTGTTCCTTATCTCTATTATTGGTTGCTATTTATTTTGAACCACTAGCCCAGGCTATTTGAGAAGATAATGGCACTTTGGGTATAGAGGCGGAGGTGAACATCACAAGTTATCATTGTATATAGATGATTTATTGGTTTATTTACCATCCCCAAAAGCTCACTCCCCTCCCCCATGGCGTTTGCTTATAAAATTCAGAGACTTGGCAGGATATAAAGTAAACCAAACAAAACCAAGGTTCTTCAGATAAATTATAGCCCCCTCCCATATCATTTGCTGCAGCAATATCCATTCAGATGGCATCTATCTCTTTTAAAATATTTAGGTGTGTGCCTTCCTCGAGATGTATCAAATTTATATGATTATAATTATGAGCCTTTGTTATAGCACCTAAACTCAAATCTGGAATGGTGGCAGGTAATCCCTCTCCCCTTGATGCAGTGTATAGATGCTGTCCGTATGAATTTGTTACCAAAGCTTCTATATCTAGCTCAAACTTTACCCTTTTCTCCCCCAGATAGATTGTTTCAGGAATTAAACAAGATGATATAAAGGTTCATTTGGGATTCTAAGCCACCCAGGGTCCATTTATCCATTTTGCAATTGCCTACAAAACAGGTGGCCTAGCACTCCCTAATTTATTTTGCTATTTCTGAGCTGCCCAGCTATGGACATTTTTTTTGGGCTGCATAAGCAGTATTATGCCAAATGGTGAGAAGTGGAGATACGGGAAGTGGATTTGACTAATCTATACTGTATATTGCTTTCCTATCCTACTTTCTCTTTTGAAGAGTCTCTACCAGTCGTTACACACAGAATACTCTGAGGTGCTGAGGAAGACTTTCAAACATTAAGTATTTTCAGAAATATAGACCTTTTTTGTTTTCACTCCCATACCACCAGTCTTTTGCTCTGGGAAGACCAGACTAGATTCAGATGTTTTACGGTGGGAATGCATAAGTATTTTTACACTTTCCCATTTGTTAAAAGATGGTCTTCCTAGATTCTTTGAGGATTTATGACACTCTTATAACTTGCTATCCCAAGATAAATTCCCATACCTCCAGGCCCTTAATTTTCTAAAAACTTTTCCCCAGATTAACTTAACGGGAACAAGTAAGATCCCTATAATATATCTTTTACAGGAGGCTTTAGGGGGTAATATTTCACTAAAATATTTTATCTCCTGCATTTACAGAGCTTAAACAGACCTCTGGAAAGTCTCATTTCAGGGGTTGAAATGGGCCTGGGAGACTGATTTGAGTGTTAATATTTCTGACTCTGACTGGGTCTACTCACCTGAGAGGTCTACATTCCCTACAAAGTCTTACATTTGGAAAGAGTTTTTGTGGAAGCTAATGATTTGTTTTTTAGAACCCCAGCAGTGCAAGTGAAATATCTTCCAGAAAAGGAGCCATATGTTGTTGGGGCCCTGCTACCCATGGTCATGTATTTTGGAGCTGTGATATTCTTTTAACCTTTTTAGAGCTCTGCAAATAGACATTGCAGAGATTTTTCCTATCCCAGTAGAATTATCTGTGGAACACTTTTTGTTCTCCAACTACCCGGAAGATCTGCGAGATAGAGATGGCTCACAGCAATACCTCCTAACATTAGGGACTGGCAGGACCTTATGGTAAAAGTGTATGATATGAAAAGATCTACAGCCCTTATCAGACATCACAAGGAGCAATTTGAACTACTATGGCAGAGATGGGTATTGTATATGGGGAAACATAGATCAGATGTTATGCCTTAAGGGCAGTAGAGTGTAAATGAGGATTGAGGAGACGCAATGGTCCAATACTGCATTTTATTATGTGAGCCCTCATTTAGATGATGCAAAAATTTTATGTATGTGTCTTTTTTCCTTTTTTCGTTCTTCACTAGACAAACATCCCTTGTAAACTTAGATCTATGTCTGATTCACTGTTTAGATTATATTGAATCTTGATACTGTTATTTACTGGTTATGTGTTTATTAATGTATTTGATCATTCTTGTATACTGCTATGTTAGAATTCTTTATTAAATAATTAGTTTTAAAAAAAAAGAAATTGGAGTGGGTGGCCTGGGGATTGACAGATACTTGTCCCCCAGGGCTGGCATTTGTCTTTCCACATTTAAAGGAAGTGCAGGGAAAATCCTGATTCCACTACAGCTGTGAAAGAGCTACAAAGAGCCTTGCCTGGGGTTATGAGAGAGCTGCAAGAACATCTCTACCTCAGCAATGAGAGTGCTGATGAATCCTGTGACTTCAGTTAATAGAAAGTGGCATGCTAGATCCTGAGTGAGTTAACATCTACTTAAACATACAAGTAAATTGGAGACCTGCTTGGGGGGCAGAGAAGTCAGGAAAGCCAAGAGGTGTTCAAGTTCTGTCTGCACCCTGCATCTGATCAGTGCCTAGTATAGGGTGGATGCCTGTCTGAATGACCATGGATGATCCTGCGATGAACATGCTTGATGTGACTGTTTAGTGTGTCTACAGGAATGGAAGGAAGTATCCTGAGGTTGGGCGTTGCCTAAAATTGCCTATGAGGATAGCACATGTTCTAATTGGAGATGCAAACCACCAGCTGGCGAAAGGAACTGTGCTATGTGATTCGACTTGTGAGAAGCCAGTATTTGTGTTTGTGTGAAGCTACTTTGAAAGGACTAGCTAACAAGTAAAATGTCTAACTTGGTGAGGCGTCCTGCCTTAAGCTCCTGCATTGCCTTAAAGAGAACAAGAAGTCGCCTTCTGATAGAGACTGTGTCAGAGTTTGGGTCCTTCCTAGCCCAAGGGGGTCATGCCCACATTTTCAGACTGTATTCTGTGTGTTTAAAGGTCCATGTCTGCTACGTTGGCAGAATGGCTAAAATACCTAAAAGGAGTGAAAGCAACTGAATGTCTTACTTTGAACAAGAGACTGTCTTGGACCAGCCTGGGGAGTCAGCCTGGTAGTGTGCCAGCCAAGGCACTGCTGTTTGTGTCTGCCCCACAGGGGCATAGCCTAGATTTGAGGGTCTGAGGCATGCTGGCCCTGGTCCCAGCCTGGTCTGTTTTCAGAATGTTCCAGAATGTCACTTCAAGTCCAGAGAAATGGGTGTCTTCAAAGAAGCTGAGTGAATTCCAGCCTGCAAGCTGCAAGAGTCATTTGAAAAAGGGGTCAGCACAAGCTTCTGCCAGCACCACAGCCTAAAGCTCTTCTCCTGGCTATGTCTACTTCATATCTACCTGAAAGAACTAGTTGCACCCGATGATAACTACAGAATAGTGATTATGCAGACTCAGTTCTGCAAAACCAAAAGGGGACTGTAAATAGTTAAGTGTGTTAACCAAGTTCAGTATCTAAAGTCCAAAGCTACTAAAGAGTAGGAAATGCTGTTTACCCACAAAATTAAGATTTAAAACATCATCCATGGGTTAGAGAACCTAGTCTGATTTACTTTTAAGAGCTCCAACACCGGTCAAACAGCTGCAACATATCAGGCCTGCAGCAGTAATTTAGTACTGGGTACCCAGGTTTAAAGGAAGAACTGCAGGGTTCTATTATAGACTGGGGACTGGTACCTTTGGGCATGTGTCACCTTATTTATCTATTCAGCTAGATAGTCAGAACAGGTATACTGAATCCATCAGAAGGTTGCTGGTGGCCAATAGAGACAGTTTGAATTTAAAATGCAAAATGATTACTTTTTATTGCAGATCATCTGATTCTAATCCAACTGCTGATTTACCTGATGCCAATCAAAACTGTTGTTTAACTTCTTCATCCGACCACTTCACCCATTCCTAGCCCTCACCACTTGTAAATAAATTGTTGGTTAACTGATTTTTATAAATCTGGTGTGGGAGCATATTTTTAGAGTGAGCCTTTAAATCAAGAGCATGTGTTTAGGGGTCTGCTAACTGATAATCCATGTGTGGGGTGACAATGTGGTAATGTGGGTGGGTATAGCATCCTACAGGGTTGTACCAGGTGATTGCCAGACCCACTTAAAGTATGCTCTGAGTGGAGGCACTGTGCAATGATGTTATCTATTAGGAAAGAACCAGTTTAATATCTAAAATAGGAACCCAGCCCCTCAACCTGGTTTGTGACCAGCCAGGCAGGGGTAGTAGCCCTTTATACCCAATGCCAGGGTTACAGTTTTCAAAGCTGAAATGGTAAAAAAGAGTTCCCCTAGTAAAATACTTGCATAAGTGTTTCAGCCCCCACCCACCACTACCATCAACATGGAGACAGGCTATTTTGTTTACTATTAAGTTTTGGTTTGTTTTTTTGTAAATTGATATGGTATTTTGTGCTTTCACAAAGACTGAGCACATCCTTTGTGATTGTATGCATGCCACCTGCATTTTTGGGGAGTGAGTGTGTCCCTCAGGAGCC
This sequence comes from Neoceratodus forsteri, assembly GCA_016271365.2. Taxonomy (NCBI): domain Eukaryota; kingdom Metazoa; phylum Chordata; order Ceratodontiformes; family Ceratodontidae; genus Neoceratodus; species Neoceratodus forsteri. Next base: position 107,866,793 of record CM057459.1, on the reverse strand, counting down.
ACTTTAGTGAGTGGCCCACATTTCCCTGTATTTTAAGAAATGTCCGTTAAAACACATAATGAAGAAGTGGGTCTCTGCTGTCATTTTAAATATTTTGTGGTGCCACCCACTATGGTCTGTTCATCATGGTTCGTTTTTTCAACTGAAGCAATACAGGTCAGAGTTTTATTTTAAAATATTTTATTGGCATTGTATCATGCTGTGCACTTGCTAGACAAACAGAGAGTTTGTGTGTGTGAGGGGGGTAGGGAGTGGATGTTTTTCACATCGAATAGCAGTTCCACTACTAGAAAGGCTTCAAAGAGCTCAGTCATCTTTTCAGTGTGACAGTGCAGACTGGGGAAGGTTTCTGGCAGCTGGTGAGGCTGGTACAGTGATACGTTTTGTGTTGTGGGGCTCAGCTTGGCACAATTAGTGTTGGATTTGTTGTAAAGTTATGTCCTGATAAGAACACGGTTGGAAAACTGTTTCAGCCATTCAGAATGCAGGAAATGTTGTGCCCATTTTATAATGACAATTAAACCCCACTCCATTCTACTGTGGTTCCCGGATTCCATCCCTACTCCTGGCCACCCTTCTCAGACTCCTTTACTAGGGGTGCAGCAAAAGCACCAGATGAAGGGAAATGCAACCTCAGTGCAAAACTCCTTCTGAATCATGGTAATTGTGTGGCGTGGTGTGGTGTTTCAGGGATCTGAATGATTTCTCACTGCAGCAGTGATGTCACCCTAACTTCCACTCTGTCTTTTAAGGCAGAGGAATTTACTCCCATAACAACAAACCTTTTTGTTATTATTATTTGAGTGAGGGTGTCAAAGTTAGGGTAACGCTAACAGTATTTTGAGCAATTGTTTAAACTCTAGAAACTCCACACCACACAATCACCAAGATTCACAAAACTTTTTATTTTATCCCCATAATGTAGCATTTCCTTACTTTTGGTTGTGCTGCAGCTGTAACTGGTACCTAAATGTATTTCTTTTGCAATTAATTCCCATCCTTTATGAAAACAGATATTTAATGATGGATGCACACTATGCCATATTGATTGTCAATGCTAAGCACCCCCTGGTATCCAGTAGCACCCCTTACCCTCTCCCTATCCCATGCAAAGCACTCCCTGGTCTCCAGTGGCAACCCAACGCCCTTTCCTATGAAACACGCCCTGGTACTGTAACTAGTGATATACCCTATCCATCTTCTCATCCCTTACTAAACACTCCCTAGTATCCATTGTCACCTTCTCCATGTTCCATGCAAAATACTTCCTGGAGTCATAGTGCCCCCCTCCACTTTCCAACCCAACAACTGCCATTCAACCCATGGCAATTGCTGGCACAGCCCTCCACTCACTGCCTTGGCTAGTCACCATCGAACTTCTATTGCTAAATTCTAACATTATACTACTACCAAATAGGTTAATACTGCAAATTGATCAGTCCATGAGGGAGTGTAATGCTGTGCTGGATAAAACCTGGGAGCAAGGGTGGATGACAGTGCTAAGAGAGTCTGGGACCACAAAGGGATGAGTAGAGATTTGCCTATATTGGCTATTTTTATGTTGCTTGCATGCATATGCAAGAAACATAGTGCCATCATCCGAGTTTTCGGAGGTGTGGCACCCTCTTCAATTCAGTCAGTGAGTTTGCAGGCACAGCCGCAGTTCTCCAATGACTGCTGCAGCTGTCTATGACAGCAGTTGAAAATGCAATGGCATACAGTTGAAAGGGAGAGCTCCACTTCAGTGAACAGAGCTCTCCCCCCACACACACACACACACACAAGCACGCATATTGCTCACTGATGCTCCCTCCCCCACACATTCACTGTATGGCTGACGGGGTGCCCAATCCCCTCGGCTCCATGCCTCCCCCACAAAAGCTGTCCAGGTGCCATGCTGGGAGCCCACCCCAGTGTGGCAAATAATGTTATAGCCGACGGGGTGCCCAATCCCCATTGGCTCCGGCTGCTGCCCCCCAAAGCTTTCCAGGTGCCAGGCTGGGAGCCCACCCCAGCATGGCAAATCTTGTTATAGCTGATGGGGTGCCCAATCCCCATCAGCTCCAGCCCCCAAACAGCCTTTCCAGCTGCCATGCTGGAGCCCACGCAGGTTGGCAAACGTCCGTGTCGTCTTAATTTAAAAAATACCCTGTAAATAAAAAATGTCCTCGCAGTCTCCCTGCCCCCACCTGCACCCACCCACTGCGCACCCTGCCTCCACACACACCCACCTCACCCCATACTTACCTCCGGAGCTTGTGCGACGATCATCGGTGGACCGGGAACACGTCTGCACTCTTCAAAGCCGACCGCGAAGTGAGGAAATGCCGGTAAGCTGTATAATGGAATAAATAGGGTTTTTTCAACTTTGTTGCATATCTCAGGCATTTTGGGAATTTTTGGCCCAAATTTTCAACATGGGGTTTTTGGGACCCCTATGAATTTGCACTGTCATGAGCATCGGGTTCAAGGTGATTTCACTGTCACTGCGCCGAAATCACCTTCGGGACCAATTAATGAAACGACACTGCCAGTGTGTTCATAAGGTGGCTCAAAAAGCCTATGTTGAAAATTTGGTGAAAAAATTCCTAAAAATTACTGTTTTACAAGTGTGCATTGCGCAGTTTCTACGCACGCTCATAAGTTTGCGAATTTTCAATATTTGCACTCCAATGACTTCCAAATTCCTAAACAGCAAATACAAGCAAGCAACATTCGGCATTGACAAATGCTTGTTCTTTACTGCATCTATATGTTAATTGCAAACAACTACATTTTTTTTTTTTTTTTTTTTAATTTTGCTTCTTTATGCCCCACCCTACGTCCGGCTTCTGCTCCGGTCACGGACCCTGGAGCCCCAACCACCGGACATCGCCGAATCCCCCTGGTCATCTCTGGCTTACCCCCCAGAGAGCGGGGCCGCGATACCGACCCCTGTATCGGCCGCGGAACTGTGACTGGTTAGAGGGAACGGCTCCAGTGGCCAATCAGGGCAGTCCTGGGCAGAGCGTCATTTAGACGCTAGGCAGGGATTTTATCCCCCTATACTTCCCCTCCCTCGAGGAGGCGGGGACGTGCAATGACGCCAGCGTCTGCCCCGCCTACCTCGCCCCTCCCTCACCACAGGCCGGTAGCGTGAGGTCTCCCAGCCTCCGCTAGGAGTCCTCATCGCTCTGGATACTGTCGGGACCCTCCCCCCGGAGAAGGAGAGCTGCCTACGGGCGCTCAATCCTTCTCCCCCCGGCCGGCCCTCCGACGACCCGGGTCCGTTCCCAAACCCGGGTCGCCGGTGTCGCAAGCGGAAATCCAACCGCTGCGCCAGCAGGCCGGTGCAAACAACTACATTTTGACCTCCAACAATAAAAACCCTCCTATCCTCCTGTGATCCCCAGCTCCCTATATACTACTGGCCACCCATCCTGGATCTCCCCTCTTCACCTCTAAATTAAACAGTAGTCAATGCAAACTGGGCCACAGATGTGGTTCTTTGATGTGAAGGGGTCGGATGCATAATGATCACAAAAGCTGCAAAGCAGATGTGTATTTTAATAGTGAAAGTCACCAAACCAATATTTATGGACCAATTTAATGTTTTATGCAGTATACAGAAAATCAAAAACAAGAAAATGGGTGCATACACCAGACACATGAGGCTAAATAAATTTATTGGTGTAAGCTCTGTACCACCGATCAAACACCCTATGTAGTACCACACTCTGTGGCTTCTTCTGGAAGTGGGGCTGGATTGTAATCATGTGATTTATATAGTAAGAACAATTAATGTAGGCAAATAGGTAATTAATTATGCAGTTGTGCACAAAAAGCACTCAAAAGTGCTGATAATGAGGCCTTGTGTAAATGATTTAAACCCAGTGAATTCAAGACATAGCAAATAATCAAATTATCCAAATACATTAAAATCAGCATGTTCATAACAAGTTACTTAGAAATTTGCAGTGACTGTTACACATGGTGGGAGGGAGAAACAGAGCAATGATCCAACCATGATGGTTCTGTTGCATAAGAAAAAGTCAGGGTAAGTGTGTCCACCTGTAAGTCTCAAATGCTTTTAATTTATGTGAGACCAGGAAATGGGGAAGGAAGGAAGGAAGGAAGGAAGGAAATGAAACTGCCAACCATGAACAAGTCCACTATTTATTTATGTATTTGTGGAGTATCTGTTTACCTATAAGTCCCAAAATATAACATCTTACTATGAAAGAACTGGGAATGGGGCTAAAAAAAAAACATAAAAAGAGGAGGGTAACTCATTTACAGAATTAAAGTACTTATTCTTTTTACCTGTAAATTTAAAAGCAGTTATGCAAATAACAGTCACCAAAAGTACAGATTTAACAAATAATTTTATTTATTTTTTATTTTAGTTTTTGTTGACCGGGTAAGTGCACTAGACAAATCCTGCCTATTTTCAGGCATGACCTGGGGGAGGGTGATACAGATAAATGCCAACTGACCTTGAACCAGATTAAGCTGTTGGTGGTATTTTTAGTGAATGAAGGAAATTTGACCAGGACACCGGGGAAATTCCCCTACTCTGTGTAGATGGAGCCTTTGCTACTGGCTGCAAGATGGCCAGTGTGCATGAACCCTCGGAGGAGATGGACGTTGGAAGTACAGGGGATTGGGCCTCCTCTCTGTGCTTGGAACTTCAGTGGCCATAGACGAGGAACTTGTTGTTGCTGAAAATTGTGCTGGTACTATTATAGAAGCTACTGCTGTGGAAGAATTGATTGAAATGGATAATAATGAGGTTACCGGTTTTTTAGCGGATAAGTCTTCTTGTTCCACCTTGGAAGAACAACGAGCGGCACTTCTGTTACAAATGAAGCAGTTGGACTCCAGAATAGCGGCATACGCCAAGACGACTAAGGAGTCAGTATTACTGAGTGGCACCACAATAGGAAAGCCCCCTGCTGACGCTGAAGGTCCGACGAACTCAGCGCTCACTTCCACATTGAAGGCTGCTTCAGAGGAGGCTGGCAGTTTTCCGAAGTGTAACTTGGTGTGCCTACAGCCTGCGTCGGTACTGCTTCAAACTCAACACTTACCAAATAGCAAGAAAAGTTCTGGACTGAGTGATGGTACCTCTCTTCCAAAACGAACCGCAACAACTGAGCAACAGAACAAGGATTCTGAGGTATTTTTCTTTCCGGCTGACAAAGCTCGGTGAGTAAGCGTGTGGGGTATCAGCAAAGGGTTAAAGGTTCGCTTAAAACCTGACTGACTTTAAGACGCCCTGGTCACCGGATAACGCTTTAGAAAATGCTGGTTGGGAGAAAGGGAAGGGGTGTTTGGACTCCAGACTCCCAAGACCCCCGTATTTAAAAATGTTGCAGAAGGCAGCCACTACTGTATCGTCTGGCACTACTTTGAGCTCCATGAACCCGGGGTGTTGCTTTAAACTGTGGACCCTTGAATTCTAATTCTACAGACTCATGTACTGGTAACAATGTAGGGACGTTCTTTTAAACCCTGTTACCTCCGTTAATAAGGAGGGTATTATATTACAAAGTGATATATCTCCTGTTATACCCTTGGATCCACTGTTTATTCAAGCTCTACACCTACTCCAGTATTGCAAAACCCTGAAAAAATCACACAGGTCACCAGGGTGGTTTTAAGCTGGCTGATTTATTTAATTCCAAGGAGAACCAGCTCAAGATGAAATGCAGTTCGCTTGCTTTATAAGGGTGGGTTAGAGAAACCTCCGGATTGGGCATATATTACAAAAAAATTGCTTAAAGGGTCTATGAAATTTTTTCCTTCGGAAATTTTTGCCTTAATTAGTATTGGTAATTCCAATTATGATATTAGCTTCAAACAGGTCTCTGGCTTAGATAGATTTTGGGCTCAGTATGCGACATTTCAGACTTCTCCTATTTGGTCACCTTTTCAGGCTATCCCATTAACCAAACCTGCTGTTAGGAATATTACAATTATTTTCAAGAATGAAGGGGTCAATGTGGAGGACATTCTATTTTGGTTAAATAAAAGGTGTGAGGTGCTCAATAGGCCCACTCCCATGTTAGATAGCGAACAAATTTGGGATGGTAGCTGGAGAGTTAGAGTTAAATTATTTTCAAACAATACTGGACCTAAACATCTACCTAGTTTTTTTTATTTAGGTAAAGACAAAGGGCTCATTTATTATGCTGGTCAACCCAAATCTTGTTTTAAGTGCGGTTCACGTACTCACCTTAGTTCTGCTTGTGACACTATGAAGTGTGGCCATTGTTTTGAATTTGGCCACACTTTGAGTGCCTGCTCTAACCCTTTCAAATGTAATCTATGTGATGGCACCGGCCATGCTTATGGTCGTTGTCCATGGGCATCCCATAATAGAGATGACTGTCCCTCACATGATGGTCTAATTACCATTGCACAGCAAATACAAGCAAAAAAAATCTGCTGCTCGAGATTTGGAAAAAGACATAACAGCTGTAGCACAAAAAGAACCTTTAGAGCCTGGTCATGATATTCCTGTTTTGCCCTCTGAAATAGTTTCCCCTTCAGAAGGAGTTCCTCCTTCCATTCCGGATACATCACTAAAGCTTGCTGTAAGTAGTAGGCCAGATATTGAGATGCCCCCTCCTCCCCCTCCCTTACAACTAGCTTCTGATTTAGATTCCTCTGGATTTACTCCAGTTACTCACAAGAGGACTAGGAAAGGTCAGGCAGTAGTCAGTCGAGGTAAGGACGCAGTAGCTCGTACCTGGCAGTCTAATAATAAATTTGCCATACTAGCTGCAGACCTCTCTGACAAAGACTCTGGAGGGGATGATACAGATACCTCCTCCATTCGGTCTTGTCCTGATATAGAAGGCAGTACAGATTTGGATCCTATAGCCAAACGAACCCGACAAAGTCAAAGGAGCAAATCTCCCATTGGCACTTAAATGGCCTCCTTCTCAATTTGCTCCTAAACGTGAATAGTATCAAAGGTCAAAAGAGATTGGGGGTGTTTTTTGACAATAAAAGATTTAAAGTGTGATATTGTTTGTCTTGTGGACACCAGGCTTAAACCCATAATGAATTACAACAGGCCTCAAGGGCCTGGACTAGTGGTCCTACCTTTTGGTCATCTGGCCCCAATAATTGTGATGGCATTGGTATTTTATTTTCAAATTCAGATTTACATGTCTCTAGATTAGTGGATATTTCACCAGGGAGAGCATTGTTATTAGATTTTACGTATTTTTCGGAGCGTTTTCGTCTTATTGCGGTTTATGCTCCACAGTCTAAAGCTCAACGGGTCTCTCTTTTTAATTTAGTTAGACCTTTTTTGTACACTTCTAGGTTACTCCTTTGGGTTGGTGATTTTAATTGTAGTTTGCAACAAGAGGATAGTGGGTTAAAAACTCCCAAAATGTTTTGTGATTCTGTTGCCTTGAAGGATATTGTTACCACAGCTCAGCTTATAGATGCCTATAGGTATTGTCATGCTACGGGAGGGTTTATTTTTTTAAAGGACCCTTGTGGACTCATATAGATTTTGTTTTGTCTAAAATCTTAAGAATTCATTCTTGCCACACTGTTGAGGTAGAGTTTTCAGATCATGCTGCTCTGTGTGCATCATTTTCTTGGGAGACTGCTCCACGTTGTAAGAAAAACCGTTGGCGTTGTAATGACTCCCTTTTGGAGGATCCCTCAAATTTGAAATTGTGGCACAAAGAATGGGCAGCTAGGTTATCAGTTGTGGATTTTTATGATGCAGTTGTTGACTGGTGGGAAGATTCAAAATCACGATGGAAACAGATTTTTCAGAAAAAGGCTGCTACTTCTCAAAATAAGAAATATTTGAAGTATCTGTCTCTGAGGCAGCAGCTACAGCATTTGATTTCTTTAGCTGATACCACCGACATGATTATAGTAATCAAATTGCTGTTATTTGTGCTCAGATGAGGAAATTATAATATGATAGGGCTAGCCTCATAGGGCAAGAAGCTAGATTTGGGACTAAAATAGATAAAGGAGGTTTAGATCCCTTTAAGGCATGCAAAACTGTAGATTCCAAATTAATTCAGTGTCTAAGGTCTCCCTCTGGTAACTTGGTTACAACACCTGAATCTTTGGTTAAAATTGTCGAACAGCATGTTTTTAACATGTTGGGTAGTAAGCCAGAATGTGAGTCTGCTGAGACGTTTTTGGATTCATTGCATCTCCCTCAGCTCTCCCGCCAAGATCAAGAGATGTTGCAGGCTGATATTGAGGAAGTAGAAGTTGTACAGGCTATTGCTAAACTGTGTTCACAATCCACTCCTGGTTCTGACGGCCTTACTGCGAGATTTTTTAAAACCTTTTCGTCCAATTTGGCTCCGGCTCTAACTTTGTTATATAATGAGATATTGACCTCGGGCGTTTTGACCAAAACAATGAAGGAAGCTATTTTAATCTTGATTTTTAAAAAAAGGTGATGCTACTGATTTAAATAATTGGAGACTACTTAGTTTATTAAATGTAGATTATAAAGTAGTGGCTAAAATTCTGTTAACTAGATTGCTTAAAGTTGCATTTCATTTAAATCTGTTTCAGACATGTGGTATTCCTGGCAGGTACCAACACGATAATTTAGTTCTGCTGCGTGAATTATTTGTTCTGGGTGATAGGAAGATTGTGTCTGGATGGGTTCTAGGTATAGATCAAGAAAAAGCTTTTGACAGAGTCTTTCATGATTTTTTGTTTTCTGTTTTACGAGCTTTTGGATTTCCCGTTAAGTTCCTTTTCTGGATTCAGACTTTATACAAGGATGCCCTTATTATCCCTAATGTTAATGGTTGGTTAGGGAACCCAGTTTCACTTGTTCATGGGGTCAGGCAGGGATGCCCCTTAAGCCCGATTCTTTATGACTTTTATATAGACACTTTGATACGGGCTACACTACTTTGCCCTCAAATTATAGGATTGAAGGGAATTCCCTTTTTACCTACGATCAAATTGTTAGCTTATGCTGATGATTTGGTTATGGTGGTGGACAAAAATTCTAAGGAAGAGGCCCTGGTTCAGGTCCTTCGGACCTTTCATCAGTTTCCGGATCAAAAATTATTTTTGAAAAAAAGTGTTGGTGTTCCATTAGGTCACACCTCTCTCCCGATAAATGGCACTTATGCGGGGATTCCTATAAAGGTTGATTCCTTTAAATATTTAGGGATTTTTTTTGGGTCAGGTGACATGCCATCCTATAACTGGCTTATTGCCTTAAAAAGGCTGAAGGTTTGATTGCAAGATGGAAATCTGCTTTGATTGGGAAGAAAAGAGACTAGTTCTGCTTAAAACCTTAGTTATTCCAATTTTTGTATCTAGTTATGTGTTTCCACCTCCTTTTGTGCTTTTACCAAATTATATGGGGTGTTTTTCAGGGGTTTTGGGGGTCTCGGCTTAACCCTATTAAACGGACTTTTACGTATAGATCTATTCGAGAGGGTGGGGTAAACATGATCCATCCTATTGCTTTTTTCTATAGTTTATTTTTTAGTTATAATTTTGGTAAGGCTTTAAAACCTGGGGAAGCTATTTGGAAACCGCACTTCAAGTTATGGTTTTCATCCTGCTTAGTTAGTTGGAACCCTGGACAAAAAAATATTATTTCCTGTTCATTAGCTATTCCAGTATATGGAAAAGAAGGATATAAGATGGCTTTATCTTGGGGTTTCTCCCCACAAGATTTTTGTATTTTATCCAGAAAAATGATATATGATAAGATCTGGAGGGGTGAGACCCAGAAAACTGTTATATTTCCTGGCTGTCCTTTAAATCGCTTTTCTTGGATTCTCCAACAGCTTTGCAATCCACGTCTACCCCCTTATGTTTGGGATATGGTGTGGTTAAGTAACTACGGAAGGTTGGGAGTTAAAAGCAATCATAAGCATAAAGCTTTAAATGCTCGTTTTTGCCCTAGAGAGTTTTGCCACGAGGTTTTAGAAACTCAACATTTGTTTCTTGACTGCCCATTTTCCTTAGATCTTTGGTCCAGTTTTGCTTATTTATGGTCTGAACCTTTATTCCTTCAGCTAACTTAGATCAGATTATTAGTGTCAGTGGCTCAGTAGGTAGCACACTCACCTCTGAGGCCTAGAGATCAGAGGGCTGTGGGTTCAGTTCCCACATCTGGCACTTAGGTTAATATCCCAGTACTGACACTGTAGTGCAGCATGAGAGGGTGCTGCACTTCTGAGGTGCCATCTTTGGATGAGGCGTTAAACCGAGGTCCCATCTGCCTGGATTGGTGGAGTTCAGGTGGATGTTAAAGATCCATGGCACTTATCGAAAAGAGTAGGGGAATTTACCCGGTGTCCTGGCCAAATTCCCTCATTCACTAAAAATACCACCAACAGCTTAATCTGGTTCAAGGTCAGTCGGCATTCATCTGTATCCCCCTCCCCTGGGTCGTGCCTGAAAATAGGCAGGATTTGTCTAGTGCACTTACCCGGTCAACAAAAGCTAAATAAATAAAAAATAAATAAATTATGTTTTGTACTAATGATGTTTTAAACACTAAATATCATGTTGATACTTTGTATATTGTTTTTGTTTTTATTAGATACTATATATGGCAAGCTAGATGTATGTTAGTTTTACATCAAAAAGTGATATCTAAACAAGAAATAATTAGTAATATCTGTCATGCTTTGGGTCTAGTTAAATTGCATGATTTCCAAACCTCTACAGGTTCTCAATTTCATCTATTGTGACATAATTGTACTTTTTCATTTACAGATTGTTGATGTTTTGCATCTATTATTGTTTGTCTGTTTTGTTTCATGACATTAGTTCATACTTTGTATAGGATGTTGTTTATTTTCTGTAATGAAGCCCAACTTTCTAAATAAAATTCCCTACTCCATTGGAGGTGGCTGCTGTGACACTGTGCAAACTGCTGCAGAGTTTGCTAGGGCATTGAGGAGTGCAGATATGTGGAAGGCTGAGGTGCTGATCACCTCCTTGGCCTTCCTTTTCCCACTAGTGATCGCAATGTCTTCAGATGAATCTGTACAAGAGAGTAATCTTGCTAAGATGGATCTGGTTAGTATTGCTGCATCTCCTACCTTGGTTTCTGAAGGCTCAACGGCTTGTGTGGCTGCTTCATCACCAGATGACATTCGTAGGCAGTTGGCCCTGGAAGAGAGTCGGTACCTGGAGGTAAGGAACCGCTTAATGTAGGATTTAACGGGTGGTGGACAAGTGGAACACCCTGCCAGAGGAAGTGGTGGGGGCTGAAACAATCACGGGATTTAAGAATGCATGGGATAGACATAAAGGAATTCTGGAGGTCAGGGGTAAGGTGCAACAGATTTCTAGGAAAACAAACTGAACTTACAAACTCAAATGGGCAGACTGGGTGGGCCATAGGCCCTTATCTGCTGACACTGTCTATGTATCTATGTATCTATGATTTGGAATCAGCACGGGATGCTAATGGAGATGCACAGGAAGAGGAAGTGGTGCTCCTTCCTCATTGCGACGATCGCATGCAGGTTGATGTGGCTGAAACCTCTGCTATGGTTCAGCTGGTGGATTCCGACGTGGATTTTTCCCCGCTAGCTCTTTCCATGAGCACAGTGAGTACTATTTGTTTGAGTACTATGATAACGGAGTCAGGTACTCCGTATAGCACTTTGAATGTATCTCAAGGTCCTGTTTTATGTTCTCAGCCTGCAGATGTTTCCTCTTCATCTCAGCCTCTTATTCTGGATTCCTCTATGATTGACCATGACTCTGCATGGCAGTGTGCTGTTGTTACTTCTAAAATTGCCTCTGATTTCTCTGCTGATTGTCAGCAGTCTGCATCTTCCTTCCTGGCTTCTACTGATAAAACCCTTTCTAATGAAGCTGTTGTAGCTCCTGGGGCATGGGTCTCTCAGGCTTTGGAGGCGGCAGAATGGGTTAAGTCCCCTGATGGTGCAGGGTGGGATGCAAGCCTAGTACCCTCTGCTCCCGTTACACTTAGTGTGGATTCTGGGCAGGCATATTTACCCAGTGCCTCTATCCCTTTGGGTCAAGGTTCCCCTGCAGTACATTTCCCATCCACTGCTGTGCCTCTCTCTACATCTCTTTTGGATGACATTAACTGTCTAGAAGGAGAATCTTCTTCGTTGAACCCCCCCCCCCGAGTCCTTACAGTCTACTATTCAAGATGTGTCCTCTGCAGGTCCTGCGGCAGTTTTAGTGGAGCCTGCACCTGCATCAGCTACTGTACCATCTGTATGGCATACAGGCATAAAAGAGAAACTTTTTCCAGCTACTTTTGGACTTTCATCTGAACCAGCAGCACAGCGTAATGCGGTGCATCTGAAGTTTAAGGGTCCTGTGTCTGAGGTTCCTAATAGACAGTTTGTTGGTCAAGACCTCTTGAAGGGGAGTATGAAATTTTACGCCTATGAGATTTATGCTCTTATTCATATGCCTGGAGATTCTGTCTTTGACATTAGTTTCAAACACTCTGCTGGGTTGGATAGATTTTGGAAACAGTTCCAGCTACTTAAACATACTCCATTATGGAGTTCCTTTATGGCCATACCTTTGACTAAACAAGAAAATTGCAGTAATGTTTGAAATGAAAGGTGTTAATGTAGCAGACATTACTTATTAGTTACAACAGCATTGTGTAGTGAAAGCACAACCGAGCCTATCCTGGATGATGAATGTTTATGGACTGGGGATGGAAGTTTTGTGTAGATTTAAGGATGGAAAATGACTTAACCAGCATTTACCAAATTGTTTTCTGGGAGGAGGGGGCTAGTTTTCTACCTGGGTCAGCCTTGGGCCTGTTATAAATGTGGGCCTTGGGTCATCTCAGTAATGTTTGTGATCGGCAAAGTGTGACCTATGTGGTGATTTAGCACATATTGGTGCACATTGTAGGAATCCTCCTAAGTGTAATCTATGCGATGAAGTGGGTCATACTTTTAGACTCTGTTCTTGGGGTTCCCACAATTGTGTGGATCCAGCTATTAGGGCAGAATAAGACGTCTATGTAGCAATGGCTTAGAAGGAGAGCAGAAATTTCAGGCCTTGCTACTCATCCCCAGCCTTCTCCTTTGATTCCCCCAAACAAAATCTCTGGTTCCTTTAGAAACCCTTCTGCCTTCATTGTGGCTGTTCCTTCTAAGGCTCTTCCTGTGATGGAAGTAGAACCAGCTTCAGTCCCAGATAATCTTTTGATTTCTACAGAGTTACCAGTGGAGGATTCTTGTATAGGTGACATGGATCAGGGCTCTTCTTTAGGCCCTTCTACTTCCATGACCTTACAAGTATGCCTCCTCCAGAACACAGCAGCAGGCCTCCTTCCATAGAATGACGTGTTCTAAGGCCCATAAAGTTTTAGTAGACTCTACTATTGACACTGACCCTCTTCCTTTACAAAACACCTACACGCCATTACAGGATCATGAAGAGGAAGATGATGGTTTGGCATCAGACATTTCTTCAGTGACTTCTTCCATGCAGACACAAGTTTAGACATTGGTGTCTGTGATAAACCTAAGCCTAAGAAACGGAAAAGAGGAAATGATGTGTCTTAGGTGGTATAATTTGTTTTCTTTTCCTTTTTCCTGTCTTCGTTCCATCTCCTTAAATATCACTTTCCATGGATAAAGGAGTGGCTTTCCTGACTATTAATGTTAATAGCATTAAAAATTCTTGCAAAAGACAAGTAACTTTTGCTAGTTTAAGGGAATGTCAGGGTAATATTTTATTATTACAGGACACTAGGTTGCATACATTGTTACAACTTAAAGCAGCTGAAAAAGATTGGAGATGGGGTATTTCTTTATGGTCCATGGGAGAGGACGTCTGTGATGGGGTGGGTATTTTATTTGCAGATCTTGAAATTAAGATATTGAAGGTTTTTGATATTTTTCCGGGAAGAGCTCTGTTGGTGGATTTTGTCTATTTAAATTGTGCTTATCGTTTAATTAATGTCTATGCTCCTCAACAAAAGGCAGACAGGACAGCTTTGTTTTGAAAAATTTCCCCATATCTCCATACGTCCAAACTGGTCTTGTGGGGAGGTGATTTTAATTGTGGCCTGGGTCCATGGGATTGGGGTAGGAAGACTAAGAAAATTTTTTGTGATACTAACACTCTTATTGAGGTGCTTACACGTCATAATCTGGTCGATGTTCATGATATTTTACATATCCCCCAGTCACACACATTTTTTAAGGGTAGTTTATCCACCAGCATAGATTTTTGGTTTTTATCCCGTAGAATTACTTGTTCCACGGTTGCTCTTTTTCCCCTGGAAACATCGGATCATTTGGTTGTGCAACTACAACTGGGCCCGTACCAACAACTTCCTATGGGCCGTGCTTATTGGAAGCTAAATGTGAGATTATTATATGATGCCATTACAGTAGGCCAGGTCCACGACTTATTTGCTGCACATGCTGATCTTTGTTTCTTTATGATAGTCAATTGAATGGTGGGAGGATGTTAAGTTAGATTTAAAATTATTATTTATTCAGGTTTCTAAGCATCAAGCTAGAAGTCAGTATTTGGACTATTTGGGTATAGGGCCCAATACATTAAGCTTCTGGTCAGGTGTCAGTTTCGGATGATTCTACTTTATCAAAACTTCAAGATATTAAATTAAAATGTGTACTTTTTGAAATCCAGGGAAGATAAGAGTTTTTCCCAGCAAAAGTATTCGGTCTCTGGTGCCAAACAGCAAGTGAATCCATATGCTTTTTCACAATACACGAACGATTTGGCATGTCTATCTTACTGGATGGTGATGGTAATCAAGTGCATGATGTGAGAGGTATTTGTGGTGTAGTACAAGCTTTCGTTACTTCTAAATTTCAAGTACCCCAGCTATACCTAGTTTCTTTTTCATAATTTAGTTATTCCTTCCCTTTCAATTGTGGACCAAGAAACTTTGGTGTCTCCTGTCACTATAGAGGAAATTTCATTTGCCATTACTAAATTATCCACTCATACTACTCCAGGAATAGATGGTATTCCTAATGAATTTTATAAATTTTTTTCTGATAGTTGATACCTAGGTTACATGTCCTTTTTCAGTCTATTTGGTTGGAATAAAGGCTAACTTCTAGTATGAGTAATGGAATTATGGTTTTTCATTATAAAAACAAAGGTGATTCGCAACAGCTATTGAACTGGAGATCCATTAGTCTTTTGACCTCTGACTATAAGATTTTGGCCATGATATTGACTACAAGACTTGCTAAGGTGGCAGGTCACCTACTTATTTCAACGCAGTCGTGTGCTGTTCCTGGTCGAAATATTATTCATAATTTGACTTATTTACGTGAATTGATTGAACTAGGTATGTCCCATTCTTTGTCTGGTTATCTTTTATCCCTTGATCAACAAACTGCATTTGATGCCATTCGTCATGAGCATAGTTAGGCAGTTTTAAAGTATTATGGTATACCTGCACACTTCATTGCTATATTGGTTGTTCTGTATTCTGGGTCATTGATTACTCCTTTGGTGAATGGATATATGGGTGTCCCCATTCATCTTAATATTGAGTCTGCAGGGGTATCTAAGTCCTCTGTTATTTATTTTGGACTTGATCCTATTTTACGGTATATAGATGCAGATTTTCAGGTGGTGCCTATTTCTTTGGAAACGGGTGGTGTATTTCATAAAGTTTCGGCGTATGTTGATGATTGTGTATTTACTGTGGCTGATTTGAAATCTAGTATATGAGTTCTTCAGGTCTTTCAGGAATTACAGTCTGTTACTGGTATACAGATTAATTATTTGAAAAGCAGGATATTGGCTTTAGGTTCTGCTTTAATTCCAGATTCCTTTGATATACCAACAGTACAGGGTAATGTGAAATTATTGGGTATCTATTATGGCACTTCTACGGCCTCTCAATATAATTGGGAAATGGTCTTTGATATTGCTCAGCAGAAGGTGGCTAAGTGGCAATTATGGAAAATGACTAGGAAGAAAAGTGTTTCTTCTTCATTCATATATTCTTCGATTTTTTATATGTCTGGCATGTATTTCTCCTTCCTTTTAGTATGCATACTAAGATTATGGGTCTTTTTTCCTTTCTGGAGAGTCGCTTGAATCCTGTTAAATGGGCACATACATACAGGGCTTGGAAGTCAGGGGCCTTCATATGATACAGCCTTTAGTATTTTCTTTTGAAATTTCTTTTATAGTACCATACGTCCGATGTTACTGGATACTGATGGTATGGGACCATTATGTATGAGTTTATGGGGAACTGAATTTCTTACAGCCTGGGGTAGGGGTAAATGGCACCGGTCAGAAAAATTACTGCCGGAATATATCCGAATAACTTTAAAATATATCAGATTATGGAAAATTGAACTTCTTTGATTCATTTCGCATGAGAAAAAAGTATTTTATACACATATAGTGGAATCTTGTTTTTTTGAAGATCCTTTATTTCTGGTCCCTACCTCAGTAAATATTGACTTGTTGTTGGCCAGTATGATTGAACCTAGAATTCCAAAAAAAATGCAAGATGTTGTTTGGCTTTGTGGACACCAGAAGCTTAATGTATGAAATAATCAAAAACATAAGCAGTTAGGTGACAGGTATTGTTCTGAATCTTCTTGTTCAGGATGTCTAGAAACTATGCATCATTTGTATTTTGATTGTTTTCAGGTACAGGTTTCTGGTCTACTTGCCATTCTGTGGGTGAACCACTGTTTCAGTTTATGATGTATGATATTTTAATTTTGGGACAAATTCCGCTGAATGGCATAAATGGCATCAAAGCACAGTTTTTGAAATTCTGGCTTGCCTCAAATGAGCCATATGGCATACTAGGTGTTTACATGATCTCAAAGCTAAAACTGTTCTGATGCACAATGTTTTTCGCATTCAGAATGATTTAGATGCTTTATATGATTATGAGTATCGTACTCTGGGGTCTGCTGTTGGTCGTTGTTTATGGTGCCATATTGGGTGGGTGGGTTAATTCTTCTTGTGTTTTACTTTTTTTGTATAACTGTTATATTGTTCATCTATTCCTAGACTCATATTTCTGTTTTATGACTTGCTGTATTACTTTTCTTTTTGATGTGCTTTGTTTCTTCTGTTTTCTGTATTTATTACTTGTGTTTTGTTTTTGATCTCTAATAAAAATTTCCCCAACTCTTTTCGATAAGTGCCATGGGATATTTAACATCCACCTGAACTACCACCAATCCAGGCAGATGGGACCTCGGTTTAACGTCTCATCCGAAAGAAGTTACCTCAGAAGTGCAGCACCCCTCTCATGCTGCACTACAGTGTCAGTACTAGGATATTAACCCAAGTGCCAGATGTGGGAACTGAACTCACAGCCCTCTGATCTCCCAGCCTCAGAGGTGAGTGTGCTACCTACTGAGCCACTGACACTGATGAATTTCTATAAAAATGCTATGATCAATATATTGAAGACAGGGACTGGACTAAGCAGTCTGGCAATCACAATACTGGTTCAAATGAAAATCTTTACCAGATGGACTGTGATGGAAAGTGCTTCCAGTTTCATAAAAATCACACAGGTCCTGTTCTTTTGCTTATGTGGCCCCTACCATGTGAAATTCTCTACCTCATTGGGTAAGAGAGTGCCTGACCATCTCGAGCTTTAAATCAGCTATCAAGACTCATCTTTTCAGCGTAGTGTTTCCAGATGAATTTAGATGATGGGTTAGCCATATTTTTAGCTGTTATAAATATCAAATGTTTTAATGATTTTATGCATTTGATTTTTATCTTTATTTATGTTTATGTATTTGTACAACACCTTGATCCCTGGAAAGGCACTTTTATAAATACATTTTTGATTGATTGATTAAAATATTGCATCTCCTGCCCCACCCTCTGGAAGAAGCCACAGAGTATGGTGATACATAGGGGTGTTTAATTGCTAGTTCATCACCTAACTGTGCCAATAATGTGCATTATCGCACTGTCAGGTGATAGTCTTACCCAGTCAGGAAACTCCTGAGTCTATCCATGTTATAAATTTATTTAGCCTCATGTATCTGCTGTATGCATAATTTTTTGTTTTGATTTTATGCTATCTTTGGTATGGTTGCACCTTTGGAAGCCTACAGTGCTGACACCTCCTTCTGACTTATACAGTATATGGTATCTGTTTTCAGTGCTGAAAATTTGTTTAGAACTTTCAATTTCAATTAGATTTCCACTAGCACTTAATCCTCCATCTTTCTGAGTATAATTCAAATATTACAGTGACCCTCTGCAAGTAAAAACTCCTGACATGTATATTATGTGCAAATTACTGTATTCTGAACTGAAAATAAAGATTCCTTTCAGTACTAAGAATGATTTTTATGTTTGCTTGCACGCATGTGCAAGAAACATAGTGCCATCATCAGAGATTTCGGAGGTGTGTCACCTCCTCCTCCAATTCAGTCAGTGTATTGTCAGGCGCGGCCCCTGTAAGCCAATGCATTCTGGAGCTATCTATGACAAGCTCCAAAATGCAGTGGCATACAGTTCAAAGGGGGAGCTACGCTTGAGTGAACAGCGATAAGATATCGCTTGCTCATGTGCAGCTCCCCACACACACAGCGCCATGCGCAGGCATGTGCGCCCCACCCCCATGCGCACACACTGAATAGCCGATGGGGTGCCCAATCCCCGTTGGCTGAGCTGCATCCCCAAAGCCTTGAAAATGCCACGCTGGGTGCCCACCCAGCATGGCAAGTAATATAATAGCCAGGGGTGCCCAATCCCCGTCGGCTCCACTGTACTCACCTCCACCCACCGCAGTACTAAGTGCCACGCTGGGAGCCCACCCCAGCGTGGCAATCCCTCACTGGCCGACTGGGGTGCCAATCCCCGGCTGGCGGCCCCAACCGTCAGCGGCAGGCTGGGGCCCACCCCAGTGTGGCAAGCGTCCGCGTCGTTCTTTTTTTACCTGTAAAGAAAAAACGGTCCCACGTAGTCTCCCTGGCCCCTCCACAACCCGCACCCACCCACTGCGCACCTGCCTCCACACACCGCCTCACCCCATACTTACCTCTGGACCTTGAGTGCGATGATCTTGGTGGACGGGAACACGTCTGCACTCTTCAAAAGCCGACCCATGAACTGAGGAAATGCGGTAAGCTGTATAATGGGCTAAATAGGGGTGTTTCAACTTTGTTGCATATCTCAGGCATTTTTGGGAATTGTTGCATCAAATTTTCAACATGGGGTTTTTGGGACCCCTTCTCATGAATGATGTCACTGTCATGGCATTATTCGGGCTCAAAGGGTGATTTCGCAGTCACTGTGCGGTCACTGCAGAAATCACCGCTCGGGCTGAATAACACCATGACAGTGACATCATTCATGAAGAGTCCCAAAACCCATATTGAAAATTTGGTGCAAAATTCCAAAATTGACTGTTTTACGAGCGTGCATTGCGCAGTTCCTACACAGGCTCGTAAGTTTGCAAATTTTCAATATTTTCACTCCAGATTTTCAACATTGCCATTTTACCACACCTTCTTATGAGTAGTACAGCTGTCATTTTTCACATCTCACCCAAAATGTGTTTCCGCCCATGTAGCACACAATGGTGCAGTCGGTGTGCGAAATCAATGTACAGGACAAATTAAGAAAATCACAGTGACACTGTTCATGAGCAGAGGTCTTAAAATGGCTATGTTGAAAATTTGGTGAAAAAATTCCTAAAATGACTGTTTCTGATCGACGTTGGCAGTTCTACGCTTGCGCTTTCGTGGGTCACAATTTTTCAATATTTTCACTCCAGATTTTCAACATTGCCATTTTATCACACCTTCTTATGAGTAGTACAGCTGTCACTTTTCACATCTCACCCAAAACATGTTTCCGCCCATGTAGATCACAATGGCGCAGTCGGTGTTCGAAATCAATGTACGGGACAAATTAAGAAAATCACAGTGACACTGTTCATGAGCAGAGGTCTTAAAATGGCTATGTTGAAAATTTGGTGAAAAATTCTTAAAAATGACTGTGTTACGAGCGTGCGTTGCACAGTTCCTATGCATGCTCGTAAGTTTGCAAATTTAATATTTTCACTCCAGATTTTCAACATTGCCATTTTATTACACTTCCTTATGAACAGTACAGCTGCAATTTTTCATATGTCGCCCAAAATGTGTTTTCGCACATGTAGCGCACAGTGGTGCTGTTGGTGTGTGAAAGCAATGTTTAGGACAGATTAAGAAAATCACAGTTACACTGTTCATGAGCAGAGGTCTTAAAATGGCTATGTTGAAAATTTGGTGACAAAAGTCCATAAAATGACTGTGTTACGAGTGAGCATTGCGCAGTTTCCACGCACCCTTGTTAGTTCATGACTTTGTCATATTTGCAGTCCAGATTTTCACCAGTGGCATTTTCCACACTTCCTTATGAACAATACAATGTATTGGCCCTGCCTCACGCTCTGCCTGTGCCTATCCCCACTAGCAGTGCACTTACCCACTTACCCATCTGCTAGTCCACACTGAGCCTGGCACCTCCTCCCCTTGCTCCTGAACCTCCTCTCCTGCCCTTGGGACCTCTGTGTGTCCCGTCCCCCTGCCCTCCCCTAGCTTTCTTTTCACCTCAGGCACATGTGGGTGTCTTCTTATTCTTGCTTTCCCTCCTGTCCTCCCTGCCCACCCCTGCTCCCTTAGCCTCCCTCCTCCCTCTCATGTCAATTGTGGGAAAACCTCTCACCATCTCCCAGCCAGGGTGTTAGTCATGCTACTACTCCTGTCAGGGAACATTCATCAAACCCTGGCCCGGTTCCAGGAGCTCCCCAACTCGCACCACAGGCCTATGCATGGTCTCCATGAATATCTGTAGCCTCCTAAAAAAGTTTGACTCACTACAATGCCTGGTCACATCAATTAACCCTGATGTCATCACCCTTGTTGAGACTTGGCTGTCGAAATCCTCCCCTGACTCCCTAGTCTCCCTTCCTGGTTTCACCCTTTTCCGGTCTGACCGTGTTGGGAGACGGGGCGGCAACTGCGCTATTCATGTCAAGGAATCTCTCCCTGTACTAGCCCAGCCCTCCCATCCTTGACTCCAGGGCCCAGGCGCTACGTTGAAACTAACCCATGACCCTTTAAAGGGACCCCTTTATCTGACTACTGCATCATTCCCCCAGGGACCAAGCGAGCCATTGCCTCTCTTACAGAATACCTTACCTCTCTACCTCCTTCCACTGATCAAATTCTGGTGGGTGACTTAAATGTCAACTGGCTCAGCCCCTCCTCCTCCTCTACCGAGACTCTTTTCTGCAATAGACCTACGCAACTAGTTACCCACCCTACCAGGACTAACCCAAGTGAGGCTCCAGTACCCTGCTTGATGTGGTACTCACCAACTGCCCTAATCGGATCCCCAATGTACAAGTCCTCCCAGACTCTCTCGATCACTCCTCATTCTATTCCACTGGTCAACCTCAGTCCCCAAACCCCATAGCACAGTCCACATGCCAGCGGCGTCTAATACCTGGTGGACTGATAAAACTTATGGAACTTCTGTCCCAAATTGACTGGTCTCCTATACAGGCAACTCCTGACATCGACACAGCTCTCTCCTTCTTTACCCAAACTTTTAATAATGCCTGTGATATCTTTGCCCCAGTGTTGACCCACTGTTCTAAAGGAAGAATGCTCCTAGGTTGCCCCAGCTTTGATCCACCAGCTCAAACATAGGGACAACCTATGGTACCGTGCCATTGAGACTGGCCGGCCCAATGATAGGCGGTTATATGCTGCCGCCCGAAACAAGTGCACTCGGGCCATCAGAAAGGCCAAGTCTGAGCACTATCGGTCCTCACTCACTGCCTCATGGGGGAATCCCAGAACCTTCTGGGATAACATTAAACAGTTAAATGGGAGTGCACACCCCCACCCACCTAGATCAACATTAATGGTGTGATCTCCTCAGACCCAGCCCTCATAGCCAACCACCTCAACACCTCATTCACTGACCTTAGCCCTATCCTCCTACAAATTTTTGACCCTCCTCCCCAGCACCTGCCGTAAATCTTTCTCGCCCTTATTTTCTCCTCCGCCCGTGTTTCTGCCCAGAACTTAGGCGCACTTTATCACTGCCCTCAAGAGTAATAGTACAGGCAGTGACACTCTTGATCCAGTATCCTCGGCTGGTCTTAGACACAGTCCTTACCCGATCACATGCCTCATCAACCACTCTCTTTGCCTGGGAAGGTTCCAACTGCCTGGAAGTCACCACTGTCACCCCTATCTTTAAAGGTGGTGATAGGACTGTGGCTGGAAACTATCGACCGATCTCCATTCTCTCTCCTCTCTCCAAGGCCTTGGAAAAGTGGTGGCCTCTCAAATCTCTGACTACCTCTCCACCTACAATGTCCTTTGTCCTGAGCAGCATATGGCTTCGGCGGGCCACAGTACCAACACAGCCCTCCTAGAGTTCTCCAACTTTCTCCCTCCTCCTTAGACACTGGTTCTCTGGCTGGTGCTGTCTTCATTGACCTTCAAGCTTTCGACACTGTCTCCCACCCCTCCTTCTTGATGCCCTTAGTCTCTCTGGTTTTGCTGCTGGGCCTATCTCCTGGTGCACCAGTTATCTGTCTGACCGCTCACAGCGTGTAAATTAATGGGACCTACTCAGACATCTGTCCCATCTTTCTGGAGTTCCCAGGGCTCCATTCTGGGCCCTTACTGTTCTCCTTTACCTTAACACCCTTCCCGCTCTTGCTCGGGGAACATTCTGATGTACGCTGATGATGCAGTCATCTTTGCCTCAAATCGTAACCCTACTGCCTCCAGGACTCGCTGCAGAAGTCCTTCACTGAAGCCGAGGCTGGTTCAAGAACATAGATTGGTGATAAATCTTAAAAAACAAAACCATGTTCTTCACTCATCCCCAAAACAAGTCCTGCAACTTCAAACTCCTCATTCACTCTGGGTTCTCATTCCCACTCGAACAAGTTTGCTCCTATAAATACCTAGGGATCCATTTGACCCTCCCTCTCCTTCCATGGACACATCGCTGCCCTAGCCACTGCCACTAATATCCGATTGGGCATCTTACATCGGTATAAACACTGCCTCCCCTGGAGCTCTTGACTCACAGTCACCTCCTCTATCCTGTCCCTAGTGGACTATGGACTGCCGGTGTATGGTGCTGTTGATCGAACCGCACTCCACAAAATTCGCACTACTCTGAATAAGGCCTGCAGGTTAATTACTGGAGCACCTAGGATGACACACCTGTCTGTATGCTAAAAGCGCTGGTACTTGATCTCGATAGGCGCCTCAAATATCTTACCTGTACCCTTACAAAAGAGCCCTCCTTGGGCTTTTCCACCAGGATTGACCACCACCATACGCCGCTCTGTCCCACTAGTTCATACTCGGACCTCTGGGAAAACCTCTCTTGCTATCCCTAGAGCTAGGACCTCTCACAGCCAAAGAGCCTTCAGCTTTAGGGCCCCCTCCTGGTTCAACACACTGCCCCCCTCCATCTCGGAAGCTCCAACTATATCGTGCTTCAAAACTTCCTTACGTAACCACCTTATTAACACCCGATGCTGTAACTGCCACTAGTCAAAGCCGTACTCAATACTTAAGACAAAGCTTATTACTAAGCTGCTAAGGATGACATAACTCTGGTATTGTTTGCATCCATCCTACCTGTACCAGCTTGTTTGTATCTATGTCTTAATTTACTGTTATACTTATGTGTTGTACTGCTATATTGTGTATTTTGGTTTGTCTTACTGTGACAAGGTACCTTTGTAAATGAGCCTATGGCTCAAAGGTTTTCCAAACTGCTGTTTAAATAAAATAAATAAAAATAATTTTTCACAACATGGCTGAAGTGTGTTTTCACACTTTCAGCGCAGAGATGCGTGGTCGCTATGGGAAATCATTGTTTGGCACAGATAAAGAAAATCACAGTGACACTGTTCATGATCGGAGGCACCAAAATGCCTGAGTTGACAATCTGCTGTAAAAATCCCCAACCTAATTATATTACGGTTTGTCGTTGCTCATTTCTATGTCGCTCGTGACTTCACCATTTTTTAAATATTTTTATACAGATTTGCAACACTGCCATTTTACACCTCCCCATGAACAGTACAGCTGTCATTTTTACATCCTGTTCGAATGTTTTGCACCTGTGGTGCTAAATGCGTAGTCACTGTGCATAATCAGCTTGGCTAACAAACTGATATTTCCTCTGTTCATGAGGTGGGGTCACAAAAAAACATGCTGAAAATTTGGAGTGAAAATACCAACAGATGCCTGAGGTATTAGGGTTTCCAACCATAACGCCCAACCCTGTGAGAATGACAGGCATCAGGGTGTGACTTGGGATTCTTGCCTGTGATGCTCATACCATTCCACACCCTGCAGTCAGTGAGGAGGCATCGAGGTATGCCTTGGACTCTTGGCCCCAAACTTCACCCATTCTCCTATATCGCACCCATCTCACCATGTTTCCCTAATGAAATGGGAGTGCGCGCAAGAGACCAAGACCCCCAAGGAACACCGTGACACTTGTCCGTGTCTGCAGGGGTGGGGTGTGGTGAATGCGGCGTGGCCGTTATGCCTGACAACCCAACGCACACCACAATGCCTGTCACTCTCTGCAGGGTGGTGGTGGGGTTGGCTTCAGTTCAATACTCACTGCCATTCCTATTCATGACTCTGTAACCTCTACCTACCGGTCAATGCCAGCAAGCAAACATTCGGCATGACAAATGCTATTTTTTGCTGTCAGTATCAGCTAGTTCGTTTCAAGCTTTAGTGTACCATATATTGGAGGGTTGCTGAATCATTACTCTCAAGACAGAGTTGCTGAATTATTGCTTTCAAGATGAGCAAAAATACTTTTTCTGGCTTTTCAACACTAAAGCACTTCATTTGTAATTAACTGGAACAATGCATAATTCCACAAAAGTACCAGCTTTATTGTTTCTAAAGTTGTGAGCTTCTTATAATAGGAAGATATGTCTTAAAATAAGTATTTCAGTTATACAAATCCACCTCCCACACACAAATATGTGGGGGCTTACTTCTTTTGCCCTCCAGGGCCCTAAGCATCTTCCTCACAGCTGCTGATCCACCAACATCCATCCTCTTCAGCCAGTCTCCAGATGATGCCAGCAGTAGGGCCAGGCTGCAAGGGAGATGGTGCTGACCCACCAACATCCATCCTCTTCAGTCAGTCTCAGATGATGCCAGCAGTGGGGCCAGGCTACAAGGGAGATGGTGCTGACCCACCAACATCCATCCTCTTCAGTCAGTCTCCAGATGATGCCAGCAGTAGGGGCCAGGCTGCAAGGGAGATGGTGCTGACCCACCAACATCCATCCTCTTCAGTCAGTCTCCAGATGATGCCAGCAGTAGGGGCCAGGCTGCAAAGGGAGATGGGAGCAGATTGTTTTGTTGGCACCATTGGGTACTCTGCTGATTGCTGGAGATGACCATTCACCTCAGGCTCTTGATCTTCACATTGCCGGGTCTCTTCTGAACATCATGGCTATGCCAGATGATGAGGAATGTGCTTGGGTCTGCTGCCCAAATGGGGAGATGGAAATTAGGTTTAACATGCCACCAGGTGCATTTGGAAAGCAGCTAAAAGCCACCTCCATAGAACCAAAGTTAAAATAAACAAACATGGCCGCCTCTTTAACTGATGACCCTTGACCTCCAGAACTACTAAAAAATCTGAACGGTTGTCATAAAGCAGCTAATTATGCTGCAAGAAATGATGCCCAAAGTTGTTCCCTGGGGTGAGAGGGCATAAGTGCTGCCAAGGAGACCCGCAACCAGAAAGGTTTGAGTGTTTGCTAATCAGCTTAACCCCATCAAGGGTACTAGTCAATCCATGTACTGGATCTGATAAGTAATAAAACAGCTGCAGGAGCAGAATTTGTCAGATTTGCTTAGTATCTGCCTGGGGACACATCCAGAACAGACAGAGAGACTTTGCCAAATTTAGGTGTTTTTCCAAAACAGCCAGAAACTGATTCTGAGTAGGGCCAGCAGAGCATTTTTCTATGCTGTAGCCTATTAAAGACAGAGAGGTGGCTGATTGTGAGTATGACTGCCCTTAGCCACCCACCACTTTCTTTGAGGAACTCCCCAAGCAGGTAGAAGATGAAAGAAAAGCTCCTACCAAGGGATCATCTGCAGCACAAGGGTATGGAAGGAGTCAGCCATGGCACCACAATCACAGCTCACTTCTCCCAAACCCTTGGGCTGCAGTTACCACAGTGCAACAGCATCCTCTGACAGCATCAATGACACAACAGCTGTATTAAAAGAGACCCTCCATTCACCAGCTGAAATCTTTTGGGATCTAAGAGTTCTGCAAGGCTGTGAGCAACAGGTATGGGCCTCAACCCTGCAGCACTTTTAGTTAGCTAGCTTGCTTAGGTTGGTAGGGTGTTGGAAGCCTTGAGCTCGGGGTCGTGGGATAACCTGACAGAAGACCAGATTTACTTCACTTGGCCTGGGATTACAAAAGATTTAAATCTGCATGCAAGCAGCTATTTTTTATTACATCACTGATTGTCACCTCGTCTACCAAACTTCAGACCTGCCACATTTCAGCCTATGCTGTGTGTTACCACACATACTTTGAGGGAGCTCCTATGAATGGTGGCATAATTACTGGTACACCAGACAAGGGAACAACTGTTCTGGGACTGATGGGGGTGGGCCTGCTTGGGATTGCAAACTTATTGCTGATTCCACTGCTTAACTCTTGCACTTCTTTCCATGTATGCTTGTTGCTGCCTTCTCTAATAAACCATATCCCTTGATTTACTTTTACTTTGTGTAGCACTGCCTTATTGTTTGCACTGTCATTCTTACTATTGTGGGTGGGTTTTCTGGGACTGTTAAAACTGGTATATTTCCTTGGGGGGGGGTAATATCCTGTGTACAACTGTGCAGCAGGGAGCTTCCCAGGTGGAGGCAATGCATCAAGTCATGTTTCTCCAGCCTGTAACATCAGAATCCAGGCCCCTCAGAAAGCCAGCATCTCATTGATCAACTGGGGAAGGAGTCATATATCTGGTAGGACTTATACAGTCTTGACATATAAATCACATGTAATTAAGAGCTGTTCTTAGGATTTTTTTTCTTAAAAACTACACAGGTTGTCCCCAACCCCCTGACCTGCTAACAAATGGTGGATGTCTCGTATCCCTAAACAAAACAATGTAACAACCCCTTCGATACTGAAGGTTTGAGAAGTGAAGTAAAATAAGTGAGGGATCAAAGAAGCTTCAGCTGGGAAACAGTTTATAGGACAAGGATTGACCATGGCTGATCATGGTAGATGCACAGTATATCTAGTTATAAAATGGGTCAAGAGGCCACAAATAACACTGGATAAATATCATGCCTACAAAGTACTCATGAAGGCATTGTGCTATATTTTCCAAGTCAAAACATTAAATAACAGACCATTTCAGAAGTGCAATAACACATTCCAGTGTGCTAGGATCATTGTAAGACATACTGTTGGCACTCCCTTGGTGGGTGCCTGCAGACTCAAGCCTCAGTATGCACTAGATGAATGCCTTTATCTCTGAAAGTCAAGTCAAAGTTTATTTGATATCTTGCAATGAATGCACAAGCTGTTGTGTGTAATTGCCAACATATTAATCATTAGCAACCACATATTTTTTTTTTTTGCTCCTTCCTTGCTTCCTGGCCTGCCTCTCCTTCTAGCTGCTCAAGGAGCCCCCCCCCGACTGTCTTGCCCTGACCCCTATCCACTCAACTCACATTGCAGCCATCCCAGGAATGGCCCGGCATATCCCTTCACTGGATGGGTCCCTCTCCTCTGAGGGGGAAGGCGCCAGGAGAGGAAACCAGCGCACTCTCAATCAGTCCCCGGGTGCTGCTGAGGTGGATTCTGGGGCATCAGGGCACTCGAGTCGGCAGGAGCCGGCAGCCATCATCAGACCAACCAGGAAGCTGAGTTTCCACTTTTCTCCTCGGGGGGCGTGGTGTGCCACGGACATCTAGGCTAATGCCGATGTTCACCATGCCCTTGTGCAATGGGGGCTCGCTTGCACTGCTGCTCTCTGGCCTCTGCCAGGAGGTGGCAGACAGCGAGCCATATCCCCCCCTCTCCCCCTGGAGAAGGTGAGCAGTCATAGGACGCTCAAGCCTTCTCCTCCCGGCTGGCTCTCCAGCGACCCGAGTCCGTTCCAGAACCCGGGTCGCCAGCGTCGCAAGTGGAAATCCAACCACTGCGCTGATCAGCTGGCCATCAACCATATTATAATTTTAATTATTTATTTATGTCTTTGGTAACCAGGTAGGTGCACTGATCCAGAGGACCATTTTCAGTCAAGACCTCGGCCACAAGGTGGCAACAACAATATAAACAATAGTACATACAAAGGTACAGTAAACACACACCCCACATGAGATGGTGAGGAAAGAAAAATATACAGTGGATAAAGTAGATTATGCTATGACAATACACATAAGCAAGACAAAGTGATTAAGACAAAAAGTGCAAGATACATTCAATTTCAGTATAAGATTTATATGAACAATTTCCATATAGGTGCGCCAACAATAACTGCAGTTTCAGACGATTGACACTCTCATTGTTTCATTAGTTATCAAAAGAGGCTTTTTTATTCAGGGGTAGGTTTGAGGGTTTAAGGGTGGGGGGGTAGAATGAAGGAAAGACAGAAGTGAGGAAGGAGGGACAGGCAGGTTAGAGGCATTAAGAGATGTCTGCCCGTTTTAGAGAAATGGGCCATTTGTGGGTCCTAGCAGGTTTGTACTGTGCAGTGGCAGTTTACAGCCATAAGGAACCAGCCTTTCAGGTAATGTTTAAAAGCAAGGTGGGTGGGGGATGAGCAGATGGACAGTGGGAGCTTGTTCCATAGGGAGGGTGCTGCGATGGAGAAAGCTCGATTTCCCATGGCAGTGGCGATGTGGAGTACTTCTAGTGGGGGGACTGAGGATGCCCTAAGATTCTTTGAAACCACTCTCTCTATCAGGAGGGATGAGTAGGGGGACAGGTGTTGGTTTCTGAGTGAGTTGTCCACCAGGCAGCTCATAGCATAATCAAAGCGACCTTGTAGATGGAGCCACCCTAGGGACTGATAGAGTGTATAGTGATGGGAATGGTAGGGAGCTTGAAGGACAAAATGACAGATAGAGATGTATGTTGTGTTTAGCCATGATTTTAGGGTACATAGATACATACATACATAGACAGTGTCGGCAGATAAGGGCCTATGGCCCACCCAGTCTGCCCATTTGAGCTTGTAAGTTCAGTTTGTTTTCCTAGAAGTCTGTTGCCCCTTACCCCTGAGCTGCAGAATTCCTTTATGTCTATCCCATGCATTCTTAAATCCCGTGATTGTTTCAGCCCCCACCACTTCCTCTGGCAGGGTGTTCCACTTGTCCACCACCCGTTCTGTGAAGAAATTCTTTCTCATGTTTCCTCTGAATCTCCCTCCAACTTCATCCCATGCCCTCTAGTCCTGGAACATCTTTTCGCTTAAAATAGTGTTTTCCTCACCCTGTTCCTCCCTGTAAGATACTTGTATGTCTCTATCATATCCCCTCTCTCCCTCCTCTCCTCCAGGGAGCACATGTTCAGTTCCTTCAACCTGTCTTCATAGGACTTGTGATGCAATCCATGCACCATCTTTGTTGCCCTCCTCTGAACCTTCTTTACCCTGTCTATGTCCTTACGTAGGTATGGTCTCCAGAACTGTACACTGTACTCCAGGTGGGGCCTTACTAGTGTCTTGTATAGCGGAATTATGACCTCCCTTTTCCTGCTGGTGATGCCCCTGCCTATACATCCCAGCATCCTATTTGCTTTACCTGCTGCCTTGTCACACTGTTTCCCTACCTTGAGGTCATCAGAGATGACAACCCCAAGATCCTTTCCTGCTTGGTGCATGCTATATCCTCACCCCCAACTGATATATTGTGCCAGGGTTTTGTGCCCCATATGCATTATCTTGCACTTCTTTGCATTGAATTTCAACTGCCAAACCCTGACCATTCTTCAAGTTTCTGCAGGTCGCTTCTCATTCTGTCTACACCCTCTGGTGTGTCTACTCTGTTACAGAGCTTTGTGTCATCAACAACAGTGAAATTCTGCCTTCTAGGTCTCTAAGCAATGTCACTGATGAAGATGTTGAATAGGACCGGTCCCAGCACTGATCCTGTGGTACCCACTGGTCACTCTTCCCTCTGTGGGTGACAGCCATTTACCACCACCCTCTGTGTCCTGCCACCCAGCCAGTTACCTACCCACCACACTACTGTCCTGCCACCCATATTCCCCAGTTTGTGTAATAGTCTTCTATGTGGCACAGTGTCAAGGCCTTGCTGAAGTCCAGATGAGGCCATGTCCACTGCCCTCCCCTGATCCACCTCCCTAGTCACCCAGTCAAAAATTCAATGAGGTTGGTCTGACATGACCTCCCCTGGTGAAACCATGCTGCCTTGGGTCCTGTGGTCCATTGACAACTAGATGTTCCACCAATCTCTCCTTCAGTAGTGCTTCATGATCTTCCCACTACCGAGGTGAGGCTGACTGGTCTGAGTTCCTACTTCCTCTTTGTTCCCACTTTGTATAAGGGGACTACATCTGCTGTCCTCCAGTCTTTGGGTACCTCCCTGTTTCCAGTGATCGGCTAAACAGGATAGCCAGAGGTTCAGCCACCACCTCTCTTAGTTCTTCAGGACCCGGGTGCACCCATCTGGCCCCATTGCTTATCAACTCTTAGTGCTTCCAGTTCCTTCAGGACCCTTTCTCGTGTAAAGGGACTTGTGTCCATTTCTGCACATTCTCACACCTTGTACTCCCTTCAGACCCATACCCTCCTCTTCCTCAGTAAGACTGAGCAGAAATACCTGTTCAATATGTCAGCTTTACTGTTGGTCATCCTCCATGCGGCCCCCATCCCCCTTCAGTCTCACTATCCTCCCTTTGTCTTTTCTTTTTCACTTATGTACCTGTAAAGGTTTGTCCCTCTACCCACTGATTTTGCAATGTGTTCTTCTGTCTGAGCTTTGGCTTCCCTTACTGACCTCCTGCCTCCCTTTGCTTCTCCTGGTACTTCTCCCTATCCCTTCTGCCTGTGTCTTTTGTATTGCCTGAATGCAATCTTTTTGGCTTTCACTTT
Organism: Neoceratodus forsteri; assembly: GCA_016271365.2. Classification (NCBI taxonomy): domain Eukaryota; kingdom Metazoa; phylum Chordata; order Ceratodontiformes; family Ceratodontidae; genus Neoceratodus; species Neoceratodus forsteri. The sequence goes on along the minus strand of CM057459.1, from coordinate 107,835,652 downwards.
CTTTGCTACCTCTTTTGAAAACCATAATGGTCTCCTCTTCCTTTTCCTCTTGCTAACCTGCTTAATGCATAATTCTGTTGTTCTTGTAATCCCCATTTTAAATACCCCTGTTCCTCAACCCCTGATTCCTGTCCCATTCCCTTAATGCCTCTTTCAAGTATCTTCCCATTTTCCCAAAGTCTGCCCCCTAAAATCCAGGATCGTGTTTTTGTGTGGTTTGGTTCTGCTCTTTCTGTGATTTCAAACCACAATGACTGGTGGTCACTGTTTCCCAGGTGCTCCCCCACTGTTACCCCATCACACTGTCCCTGTTTGTGAGCACAAGGTCCAGTATTGCCTTCTGCTGAGTTGGTTCCATGACCATTTGCTTGAGGAAGGCACCCTGAAGGAAGTCCAGGATAAATCTGCTCCTAGTTGATGCTGCTGCTGGGATGCTCCAGTCCACGTCTGGAATATTGAAGTCTCCAACCAGTACTACCTCACCTTGTCTGCCATCCTTTGGATGGCTAGCATCAACTCCCTATCTGTTTCTTCCTCCTGGGCTGGTGGTCTAAGACCACACCTGTCGCGGATAGGCTGTCCCATTTTCCTTTCCAGCTAACCCACAGTATCTCTCCCCATTTTGTTCCTCCTAGATCTCTGTGGCCCTTATGTCATTTTCACATACAGTGCCACTCCTCCTCCTTCCTGCCTGCTCTATCTCTTCTGAATATGTTGTAGTCAGGTATGGCCATCTCCCAGTCGTGGTTATCATTACACCAGGTTTCTGTGATGGCCACAATGTCAGGTCTGACTGTAGCATGACAGCCTCCAGATCTTCCATCTTGTTGCTAAGGCTCCTGGCATTTGCACACATGGTTTTCCATGATTTGACCTCCCTAGACTGTTTCACTGTTCTACTCCAGCCCCTTCCTTGGTTGTCATTTATCACTGGTTCTCCTCGCTGTCTGCCCTTCTGCTGAATTTTGCCCCTTTTCTGCTTATCCACCTCTTGGGCACTAATCTCCATCTTTTGCACACTGCTTTGCAGAGATAGCCACTCCTCTGGTTCACTGGTTCCACTGCTAGCTGTGGGGGTGAGCAAGTGGGTACCATCCTTGCTGGCCTTCCACCCCTTTGCTAGTTTAAATGCTTGTCAATGTAGCATTTAAACTTATCATTGATGCTTGATTCCCTCCAGGATGGATGCAGGCCATCGGGCTTGAACAAACCTCCATCCCTCCAGGTGGGTCCCCAGTCACCAATGAATCCAACCCTTCCTCACAGCACCAGTTCTTCAACCATGAGTTAAAGTTCCTGGTGCATGCACTCCTATGCTCTCCCTTGCTTCTCACAGGTAGTACTTCTGAGAAAGTGACAGAAGTAGCTACCTGCTTGAGACCCCTCCCCAGTTTCCTAAACTCTTCCTGAACTTCCTTTGGCTCCCCATTTGCCAGGTCATTAGTACCTAGGTGGATAATGACATCCAGCTCACCCTCCCGTCTTGCCTTCCCAGTGATCCCCAGGATCTTCCTTCCATCCCTCCATGCCGTGGCACCTGGTAGGCACCTCACCTCCCTGTCCTCCCCCTCCTGTGTTCCTAGCTGGATCCCTCTTATGATGGAGTCCCCACCAGGATTCGCTTCCTCCTCCTCTGGGGTCCCTGCTTTCCCGCTGAGGTCACCTTCTTGGCTAACCTCCACATCCTTTCCTTCCACTTCTCTGGGTACCTCTATTTGGTTGTCCTCATTTGCCAGTGTGGCATATGAGTTCTTGAGTGGAATAGGATCTGGGATGTGCCTCTGCCCTGACTGCTCTAACCCTCCTGAGCCCACTGTCATCCAAGTGCTCCTCGTTCTCGGCATCCTTTGAGGCAGTTGCATTGGACTGGGTGGTCCCTGGATAGGGGTGATGGTACTCCTGACCCAGTTTACTTCCACTCTGAGTCTGGCTACCTCATCCCGCAGTCCAGAGAGATGCATGCAGATAGGGCAGCACCTCAGTGTCCAGAAGGTCTGCCTGAATATGGCTGCCCCACAGCCACTGCATTGCACCACTCCCCACATTATACTGCAATTCCACTACTTGTCTGCTACTGAAGCTCTCCTAGTTCCCTTTTTATTAATTTACTGTACTAAAAATCCTGCCACTGATCCTCAGATAATTTTTTTTTTTTTAAAGAAAAAGAAACCAATAAATAAATAAATGAGTCAAAACACTTGTGCTGAGGGTGGGTTTCTTCCCCCTTATGCCCCTCCTACTTCACACCCCTTACTATAGGGTAGAGGATATGTGGGAGTAGACAGGGGAGCAGTAGTCAAGGAGGGGTAGTAGGTTGCTACGTGCGACGGCAAGTTGTGCTTTGGCAGACAGATAGTGCTTGTGTCGGTATGCAGCACCTAACTTCTGGTGGATCCTCCGCACGGTGTTGTTTACATGCTCAGAGAAAGAAAGGGAGGGGTCAAGGGTAGCACCTAAATATTTGAATAATAGGACATTTTCAAGGGGAGGGCCTGCTGGAGTGAGTACAAGGAGGGAGGAGTTTATTTTGGCGGCCTTGGCTAGGAAAGGTTTGGCGCCAAAGAGCATGGATTTAGTCTTTTTTTCATTGACTAGGAGCTGAATGAAGAGAAACCATTGATGGGTGGAGCAGTAATTTCGTGTGAGGGCAGAGGAGATGGATTCAATTGATTTGTTGCTATGGTAAAGGACTAGATTGTCAGCGTAGAGAAGAGCTTTACAACTGATGCTATCCTTGGGGAGTGCATTAATGAACACGGAGAAGAGCAATAGCACAAGTATGGAACCCTGGGGAGCTCCAGTGTGTACAGGAAGGGGATCAGAGGATGCTTTGTCAATAATAACAGACTGAGACCTGTTTGATAGATAGCTGTGAAACCAGGCAGCATTCAAGGGGAGCAGCCAAAAAGAAGCAGGGTGGAGTGGAGGAGGTGGTGGTCAACAAGGTCAAATGCTTTTGATGGATTAACGAAGACAGCACCTGTGGGTTTGCCCTGGTCCATGTTCCTTAGAATATGATCAGTAAAAAGGGCCAGAGCAGAGGAAGTACTGTACTGCTTACAGAAGTGATGCTGGAGGGGACATAAGAGGGTTTATTATTATGTTATTTTTGCTGTTACCAGAGTGATATTTATAAATAAGTCACTTCAATTCGCAGTGTTTGTACCCATTTATCCTTCCTGTTTCCCCCTCCTCTCTGGTTACACCTGGAAATGAGCCTTGGCTCAGTGTGCTTCTCACAGTCACCAGTTTGTAATTAATTAAAAAATATCACGTTCAGTAAACTAACTGACTATGTAGGGTCTATTGAAGATGCTTAGAATCTTGCTAAAGGGTATAACTAGTAAAAGTCATTCCATTCCAGTGGTGATAACAGGCTAGGTTACCTTGTTACATTTTATGACTTTTCTTATTTTCATAACCCATGGAAAGAAACCCTTTAGCATGACTTTTCTTTATAATAAAAAGCATTTCAATTTTCAAGTTCAGTTTATTTATTGAAAAGCAAGTTGTGCACAGGTCTTATTTAAAAATTGCATTCTGTGTAGCTGAGAAAAATTACAGCAGATAATCACAACAAGCATTTGTCAATGTCGAATGTTTGCTTGCTGGTATTGGTATTGGTACTACAAGAATTAGAGAGCTGCGTGATCGGAATGGCAGTGAAGTATTGAACTTATGCCAACCCCAACCCCCATCCTGCAGAGACTGACAGGCGTTGGGGTGTGTCTTTGGGTCATCAGCCATAACACTCACACCATTCCACCTCACCCCACCCTGCAGACACTGGCAGGTGTCATTGTGTGCCTTGAGGTCTTTGGCCCTTACACTCACCCCATTCCATAAGGAAATAAGCTGAGATAGGTGCAGTACAGGAAAATGGGGTGAATGTTAGGGCCGAAGACCCCAATGCACACCTCGATGCCTGTCAGTGGCTGAAGGGTGAAGGTGGAATAGAATGAGAATTACGGCCGACAACCCCAAGCCACACACCCCGACACCTGTCAGTCTGTACAGGGTGGGGCATTACGGTTGGAAACCCTAATGCCCCAGGTGTTTGTTGGTATTTTCACTCCAAATTTTCAACATGGTCTTTTTGATACCACACCTCATGAACAGTGGCACTATCATTTCGTTACTCAATCCTGGAAGGTGATTTCACACAGCGAATGCCTTATTTGGAGCAACAGGTACCAAAAGACATTTTAGGCAGGATGTGAAAAATGACATCTGTACTGTTCATGAGGAGATGTGAAAAAATGGCAATGCTGAAAATCTGGAGTGAAAATAAGAAAAAGTGGCAAAGTTACGAGCATGCATAGAAATTGCGTAATGCACGCTCGTAACACAGTAATGTTTAGGAATTTGTTCACTAAATTTTCAATACAGCCTTTTTGGGACCTCCCCTCATGAACAGTAGCACTGTGATTTCATTAATCTGTCCCAAAAGTTGATTTCACACAGTGACTGCGCCATTCTGCACCACAGGTGTGAAAACATGTTTCAGACAGGATGCAAACAATGACAGCTGTACTGTTCATAAGGAGGTGTGAAAAAATGGCAGTGTTGTAAATTTGAAGTGAAAATATTAAAAACTGGTGAAGTTACAAGCGTGTGTAGAAACTGCACAATGCACACTCGTAACACAGTCATTTTTTGGAGTTTGTTCACCAAACTTGTAACATGGGCTTTTTGGGACCCCACCTCATGAACAGTGGCACTGTCATTTCATTAATCAGTCCTGAAAAGTGATTCTGCTCAGCGACCACAAAATCAGCTTTCAGGACGGAGAAACAAAATGACAGTGACAGTGTTCATGAGGTAGGGTCCCAAGAACCCCATGTTGAAAATTTGGGGCCAAAACTCAAACAAATGGCTGAGATATCATCCTAAGTTGAAACCCTCTATTGCCTGCCATTATAAAGCTTACCTGAATTTGTTCAGTTCCAGGTCAGCTTTTGAAGAGTGCAGACGTGTTCCCGGTCCACAGAAGATCAGAGCGCTGGACATCTGGTGGTAAGTATGGGGTGAGAGGGGGTGCAGGGAGGTGGGGTGCACAGAGGGAGGTGGGGATGGAGGAGGGGCCGGGTAGACAACGAGGGCCTGTTTTCTTTTTTTCAGGTTAAATAAAAAGCAAGGGATGATTTTCTTCATTTACAAGATAGAAAAAATTTGGTACACTGGGGTGGGCTCCCAGTGTGCCACAATGGTGGTGGGGAGGGGGGATGCTGACTCGGGGATTGGGCACCCCGATGTCGGCAAGGGGTGTTGACAGGCTGGGGGGGAGCATCCAATACCAGGAGTGAGTATCCCGATGTCGGAAATGAAAGGGGGAATTGTTTAACCAGGAAAGACACACTAAGGGGGGGATGCTGACATGGGGATTGGGCACCCCATGTCGGCTTATGGGGACTGTGTAGTGGGCGGCAGGAGCTACTATATTTTGGCACACTGGGGTGCGCTCCCAGTGTGCCACTTAATGGGGGGGGATATGCCAACATGGGATTGGGCACCCTGATGTAGGCTTTCCCTGGGACTGTGTGGTCGGCAGCAGGAGACACTAATTTAAATATTAAATATTTTGCAAGAAAAGGTACACTAGGGCCAGGGGCACAGGACAGCAGCCAACAAGAAGGAAACTGCACCCATGCGCATTACTGTGCGCTGTAATGCGCATGGGCAGAGAGTCTTGTTGGCTGCCTCTGTGTTCCTGATTGCGAAGGAGGGGTGAGCTGCCGCTGCAGTCAGGGATGATGAAACTGTCCCTGATTGGAGCGGCACATTTCTTTTAAGTCCAGCTGTCCCTCTGAAACTAGCCATCATTGGCAGTTTTTCTGTTGATTGGTAGCCGAGGGACAGGCCCCTGAAAGCGTGGGCTGCACTGGCCACACATTGCCACACCTTTGCAATGCTCTACTAACCTCAATATGTTTCTTGTGCGCTGTGTGCAAGCAAACATAATAATAGATAAAGGAATAAATCGGGTAACAATAAAACATGTTTTGCCAGGACAAGGTATGCATCTGAAACATTCACATAAAGGTGACAAGAAAGGTAAAAATGAGATTCAGCAACTTTGTAGTATATGCTAGTTTATAGTCAGAGCTGATACGCATCGACACATTAATGTTTTCCCTTGTCATGGATCAAAAAATTAAAAATGTAAATTTTCATAGTAAGGTCAAAGATGGCTGTTTATTTGGTGTTGTGAGCCATACTTCCTTTCTGTAGCAGAAGGGAAGTACTGCTTGTTTCAGAGTAATTATGTTTTAATATGTAAGTCAGTGCCTCCAACACACACACATAGTTAAATTAAGCAGTAATGCACGACAGGGTGTGGTATATCATGGGATATTGTCACGTCTCAGGTGCGTTGTGAGGTGCCTCGTGCAACCGAGAAGTGACAATATCCCATGCTTTACCACACCCTGGAGTGCATTATTGCTATTATGAACTGGCTTAAAACCTTTATCAGTTAAAAAAAAACTTTGAAAAGCTTTTGAAAATGCCTTTTTTTGAGATGTTGGAGGAGTATTTTTTAAGAAAACAGTTCCTGGAGGGCTCTGGGCAGCAGGTGGTGCTGTTGTAAGCAGAGTTTGTGAAGAAGTGGAACTGTGAACTCTGTCTCTCTCAGTGCCAGCACTACAGATATGTGAAGTATGTTATGCCTATGCTAGACCTGGTCCCGGTTCCTACTCTAGGATTGGGTGAAGATGTTAGCATGGTATTTTTTTTTTAATACGATCTGTTGAGAAGAGTGTTCTCAACTGCAAGAATGCAAGTGAATACTTCCCATTTTCTAGTGGGAATCGGTAAGTCCCCACCCCGAAGCCGGCAGGCATGTTTGCTGTTTTTGTTGAGATGCTGTAATAACGGTGCACTAAGTAACTTAATGACTTATTTTTATTAAATATTTTAAGCAGTGTGCATTCCAGTTTTTTGTAGCATTCTGTTGCAAGTGACTGCATGGCGGTTTCCTCTGTTGCGAGTGACCATGTGGCGATTTAGGAGCTGGCACATTGAGTGAGCAAGAGGAGGTGTAAAATGCACAGTGCTCAAAAAGGTGCAGTATTAAGGACATGGAAATGTTGAGTGGGAGAGACTGGTGAGGGAATAAAAAAAATTTAGTAAGTGCAGGCTGAGTGAGTTGTGAGAAGTGTGGCTGGAGCTACTCAGCTACTCTGTTGGGGACAGCTGTTGCGGATCAAACATCCCTGTCAGATAGATTTATTCTGGGTCAGGAGGCTGGTGGCCTGAGGTTTTTTGATGCTATGAGTATGTAGTACGATATCATCATGGCTTCAAAGATCTCTTGGCCAATCAGCTTCCTCCATTTGCAGCAGCCAGTTCTTAATTGTAAATGCTTAGGTGGGGGAATTTTTACCTTCAGATTTGTAGGTGTGGACCTATTGTCATCTCCAGGTGGTGAAACTGTCCTATAGTAATGAATTCAGAAAGATGAAAGAGATGTAGGATCTCTCATATAAGAGGTGGGGAACTGAGTTCTTGCCCAATTGATTTTCTTGGGCCACCTCTCTAGTCTTTGCAGGTCCCTCTGCAACTCCCTTACCCCCTACTCACTGTCTACTTTGCCTCAGAGCTTAGTGTAATCTGTAGAGACACATCTTGTTTTTTATTCCTTCTTCTATGCCACTAATAAACATGTAGAAAAGGACTGGTCCCAGGACTGAGCCCGGGAGTACCCCATTTGTAACGCCCCCCTTCCCCCAATTTGACCACATTTACCACCCTCCCTCTGCTGTTTCTCCCCTAACTAACTTCTGACCCATTCAACTAGATTCTTTGCTGCACCTGGATCCTCTAATTTCTTCAACAACCTTCTGCATGCCACAGAGTCAAATGCCTTGCTGAAGCTGAAATAAAGTAAATCTACTGCTTGTCCCTTATCCACCAACCTTGTCACCCACTCAAAGAATATCTTCAGGTTGATCTGACAAAACCTTTATTTTTTTTTTTTTTATTTAGTTGTTTAACCAGGAGTAGCACACTAAGCTGAAAGCTTTTTTACAGGAGCGACCTAGAAGCACAGGGAAGTTAAGTGACTTGCTCAGGGTCACACAGTATACAAGTGGAAGCTGTGGGATTCAAACCCAGGTCAGAGCCTTAAACCACCACGCTATACTGCCTCCCCAAACCTGCCTTGCAGGGATCCATGCTGCTTACTATCATGTAGCCATTTTCTCTCTAGGTATTCCACTAAGTTCTTTCTGACTAATGTCTCCATCTGTTTACCTACAATGGAGGTAAGACTGATGGGCCTGTAATTTCCAGGTTACTCCCTGCCCCCTCCCTTGTAGAACAGCACCACGTTCGCGATTCTCCAATCTTTCAGAACCACCCCTGACTGTAGTGAGCTATTGAATAGCACCAACGGGGTTTCAGCCAATTCTAATGCCAATTCCCTGAACAGGAACAACACAGAAAACTGCTCTTGAAGACCCAAATGGCTAAAATCAAAAACTTGGTGGCAAACTCACAATTTATTGTTGAAACAATTCAGAGGCCCAGCACCAGCACTTCAGGTCTGATACATGATCCTTCATCAAAGGACATAATGAAGGGTCAGGTGTCAGAAGCAACAATATTTTGTATTTTGTCCTTTAGGTGTTCAAGTGCAGTTTTCTGTGCTGTTTCTTGGATTTTGATCATTCTGTAGCTGCACCAACTGACTTTGGTTTCCATGCAGATCTTCTTGTGCCTCTGAATTTCCTGAGCATCGTCGGGTGGATCCCATCTGACCCTGGAGCCTTGTCTTTTTTCAGGGCATCAAACCTTTTTCTAAACCTTTTTCCCTTAATTACCAACTGCCCCACTTCTGGGATTCACCCTTGCAGCAGCCTTATGCTTCTTTCCAGCAGAGGCCCTCTATCCTCCACTGTGAATACTGAACAGAAGTAGTCATTTAGAATGGCTGCCTACTGCTTGTGTTCCTCAACTATCCTGCCCCTGTCCATCAGAATAACAGTTACCCCTCTTGTCTTCCATTTTTTGCTTATGTACGTAAAGAACTGTTTTCCCTTCCCTTGACCCCCTCCGCAATATGCAGCTCTGTGTCTGCATTTGCATACCTGTCTGCCTCCCTGACTTCCTTTATCTTCACCTCACCAGTCTGTTTGAAGACCCAGTATTTCACATTGTATTTACAGAGGCTACTATCAGTGAAGAAAAGCAGTATTATGATGGTAGAGGGTGGGGAAGCACCCAAACCAACAATCAATATTGATATGTTTTCATTTGCGGAAGAGGAATGGTCCTGTATTCTGTTTGACCAGGCAGCCTGTGTAGAAATCTTCGCCCCCACTGCTAGCACCACAGATCACATCAGGCCAGGTTCCGCAGAAGAACCAGTGAAATTACAGCAGAAATTCCACTGGCAGAATGGTCTTTCCATGGTAATTCCAGGTAGAATTCCACATTCCACACTGTGCTAGAGAATAGTGACATCAGTGTAGAGTGGAATATTAGCGTTAAGAACAGAATGGGAGAGGTCATTGATGAACAACAAGAGCAGAAGACATCTAGCACCAAGCCCTGTGGGGCACTTTAATTAATGGTTGAGAACTCTGATACAAATCTGTTCCATCCAAAACTGACTTGGGTATTATTATAAGCAATGACCTCTCTCATGGAGACCATTGCCGTAAGACCACCGTAAAGGCAAACTGAATAATTAGGTCTATCCTAAAAGCTTTTCTTATTCGTAGTGAGGCTTTTATTATGCCCTTATATAGGACATACGTTAGGTCTCATCTCAATTATGCAGCATCATTTTGGGCTCCATATTTACAAAAAGACAAAAAACTGCTTAATAGTATCCAGAGAAGGGTAACTAAACTTGTGCCTAGGTTAAAAGATAGGCCAAACTCTGATCGATTAGTGGAATTAAATTTATATAACCTTCAAATGGGAAGAGACAGAGATGACCCCCTAATGTTATTTAACATCCTAAAGGATTCAGTATTGGCAAATTAATGCAATAGTCTACCTGCCCATAAACACATATATTTGAGGTCCCATAACAGCTGCACATTCATCGTGTTTTTACTGAAAAAAGAAAATATTTGTTTGCATTAAGGGCTTGTAAGTTATGAAAATCATTGCCTCAAAACTTGGTAGATATTATGGACTTTAACAGGTTCAAGGTCGAACTTGATAAATGCTTCTTTGGAATGGTTAAATTCCCACACACAGTCCCAATGGGCCTTGTACTTGCTTCTGCCTAACTGTACCAAGTAATACTGAATAAGATTAGAAGCATGAGTACAATAGGACCTTCCTGATATAGCCTCTGAACCATAGAAGCACTTGAAAATTTAGCAGCCATGGTTAGTCTGTTGATTGAGATGTTATGGTCAACTTTGTCAAATGGTATTGTGAATTTGAGGAATATAGCTGGGCACAACCCCAACTGCATGAGTAGTACAGTGACCAGATCTAAATCTTGATTGTTATTGTGAGAGTAGCTTGTGGGAGTTCAAATAATGCAGCAGTTGGGTAGAGACAAGTTTTTCTACACTACTTGAGCTCCGAGAGGCTGGCAGATAAAATAGAAATCAGGTGGCAGCAGTTAGGGTCAGAGACAGGGCTACCTTTAAAGATATGGATAAATTATGCTGATTTCCAGTCCCATGGCAGTGTCGCCTCAGTAATGAAACAAGTACATGAGGTATTAGATGTTGTATAACAAGGCCAGGCTCCCTTGGGTTTCAGTTCAGTACATCCCTTGTCTCACAGTTCATGATTCCACTTAACACTTTCAAAAGGGCTAGGGCTACCTAGCAGACCCTTCAAAATAACTTGCCACCTTCACAGGACCTTGGGCTCCCAAGTAGACCTTGCAAGATACAGTGCAAACAGCTTTGTAACACATGCACTAAAGTAACAAGGACTTCCCAGCAGACCTTGCAAGATACAGTGCAAATAGCTTTGTAACACATGCGCTAAAGTAATAAGGGCTCTCCAGCAGACCTTGCAAGATACAGTGCAAACAGCTTTGTAACACATTCATGAAAGTACCAAGGCCTATACAACGGACCTTGCAAGATACAATGCAAACAGTCCTGTAACACATGCACTAAAGTAGCAAAGGCCCCTCCAGTGGATTTTGCAAGATACAGTGCAAACAGCTTTGTAACACATGCACTAAAGTAACAATTGGCTTCCCCGCAGACCTTGCAAGATACAGTGCAAACAACTTTGTAACATATGCACTAGTATCAAGGCCAGTTAGGTTGGAATACGTTGCTTCCAACCTCTAGAATAATGTTAACAGCTCCTCAAAATTCAGGAAGGTCATCCACTCCTTACATAGAAACATAGAAGTTGACGGCAGATAAGGACCTCAAGGCCCATCCAGTCTGCCCATTTCATTTTCTACCTTATAAATGTGCCATCGGCCTTTGCTCTGTCAGTGACCTATCTATTCATAGTCATTTGTATTGCTCCCTTATGCCTATCCCATGCCTGTTTGAAGCCCTGCACTGTATTCATAGCCCACCACTTCTTGTGGTAAGCCATTCCATGCATCTACCACCCTTTCTGTGAAAAGAATTTCCCTCACATTCCCCCTTAATCGCCTCCTCTAATCTCATGCTGTGTCCTCCTGTCCTGCTATTTTTCTTATATTTAAACATGTTAGACTCTTTCACCTTGTTTATGCCCTTAAGGTGTTTAAATGTCAAGTCATATCACCTCTCTCCTCCTTTGCTCAAGGGTAGCCATATTGAGCTCCGTTAATCTGTCCTCATATGTCTTCTGGTGCAGTCCCTGCACCATTTGGTTGCCCTTCTCTGGACTGCCTCAATTTGTTAATGTCCTTGTGAAGGTGTGGCCTCCAATACTGCACGCATCTCCAGATGGGGCTAACCAATGTCTTGTACAGAGGATTATTACCTCCTCTTACGACTCTGATACCCCTACTAATACACCTAACACCCCTAGCCTTACCTACTGCTTTAGAGGTCTGCTTGGATGATTTTAGGTCATCAGTGATGATGATGCCCAAGTCTCTTTCTTCCTTTGTGACTGCTAGCAACTCTCCTCCCAGCCTATAAGTGGCTTCAGGTTTCTCTTCCCTATGTGCATGATTTTGCACTTCTTTGCATTAAATCCAGTTGCCACTCTTCTGACCATTCTGCTAGTTTATCCAGATCTCTTCTCATTCTGCCCACCCATCTGGATCATCTACTCTGTTGCAGATCTTGGTGTCATCTGCAAACAGACAAACCTTACCCTCTAGTCCATCTGCGGGTCACTAATGAAGATGTTGAATAGGACTGTCCCCAGGACTGATCCCTGAGGTACCCCACTTGTGACTTGCATCTCTTCTGACTGTATACCATTTACCACCACTTCTGTTTTCTGCAGTCAACCAGTTTGCCACCCAGTTGACCAACTTCTGACCCACTTGAGCCTACCTAGCTTATTTATCAATCTTCTATGTGGAACAGTGTCAAAGCTTTGCTGAAGTCAAGGTAGGCACATCAACTGCTCCCCTTGGTCCACCACTCTGGTTACCCAGTCAAAGAAATCTATGAGATTAGTTTGACAGGACCTTCCTTTGTAAACCCATGCTGTCTTGGATCCTGTGCCCTATGGTTCCAGGTGTTGCACTATCCTTTCCTAAGGAGTGCCTCCATAATCTTGCCCACTACTGAGGTAAGACTGACCGGTCTGTAGTTTCCACCTCCTCCTGCTACCACTCTTGTGGAGTGGGATCACATGAGCCCTTCTCCAGTCTTCTGGGACCTCTCCTGTGCTCAGAGACTCACTAAACAATTCTGCTAACGGCTCTGCTAGTTCCTCCTTTAGCTCCTTAAGTACCCTGGGATGTATGCCATCAGGTCCCATTGCCTTATCCACCCTGAGCTTAGCAAGCTCTTGTAGGACCCTTTCTTTTGTGAAGGGAGTAGTGCTCACCTCCTCCCCTGTGTCCATGATGTTGAGCTGTGGGCCCTGCCCTACCTTCTCTTCAGTAAATACTGAGCAAAAGTATCTATTTAGGATAGATGCCTTTACAGGGTCCTCCTCCTCACATGCTCCCTTTTCTCCATTAAGCTTAGCAATACCCCCTCTGGACTTTCTCCTTTCACTAATGTATCTATAGAAAGTCTTGTCACCTTCTTTGATCCCTCACCCAGTCATCCACTACAGTCCTCAAACCTGGAAATTATACAGTTTTTGACCACTTGTAGATTGTTTCCTCCTTCAATAAATATTTCTCCAGCTGTTCTTTTTCACAACTCCCCTCACCACTCCATTCCACTCCAAGTCCTCTTCCCCCATTTCCCCTTCAGCCTTCTTTATTTTATCTCTTACCTCTCCAGTGGCTATCCTCTCAGCTATGTTGGCACTCACTCCCACCACGGCAATTATGCTAATGGTCTGGATCCCAAATGCCTCTACCTCTATACTCCCTTTCTGTATTCCCGATCCCATGTGCTAAACCTCTGCTTCCTCACTGGTACAGTGCCAGGTGCTTGGAAGAGGGCTATAGTTCTCACATTCACAAAGACGAGGATCTCACTGTCCCTGTGAAGTGCTGTGCTATGTCTCTTATACTTGCGCTGACAAAATGTCAAGAATATATGAGTTTCTGAAAACTGTCCTCCTTACCAAGCCCTTTTCAATCTGGTTCCAAAAAAACCCACTCCACTGTATTGTCCCTAGTCAGACTCACTGACACTATTCTGAAGGGTCTGGATCATGGCCCGAACACTTACTACCTTTGTCAACCAGGCCAATGCCTTTGACACTATTGCACATCCCCTCCTATTTGATAAGCTGACAGGGGCTGTACTGTTATACCTTAGAGTTAAACCGTTCAGCTCCTACCTAGTGAACAGTTCTCCAGCTCTCTTCATACTGTTGGTACTAACCTCCGTCCCTCCTCCCAATTTAGTCAGGTGTTCCTCTAGGGAGTGTCTTTGGTCCCATTCTGCTCTAATATTTTTAAAAATGTCTTCTCTAAGGTTTGTGTCTCTTCATTCATTCACATGTACTGTATGTGGATGACAGTGTGCTTTATGACTATGGCCCTCATCTCCAGAACTGGCTGCACAGCTCATGTATTACTTTAACAGTATCCAACACTGGCTCTGTGCTAACTACTGTAACTGACCCTAAATGTAAAACCAATAGTCCCCATGACCTTTGTCATCAGGCAATGACTGGACATATCCTGTTTTCCCCAGTCTTTATGACCTTTGATGGCTCTTAGCTTCAGGAAGTTCCCTCTATTGAATATCTGGGTGTCTTGCTGGACAACATCTCTGCTTTTTTTGCAATATTGATGCCAGCAATATCAAAAATCCTCCCAAAATTCTAAATGCTATACCGCAGCAAAGCTTGTGTCCCCCTCCCTGCCCGCTATGAGATTGTTGGGAAAATGATCCTTGCAGTATTTGACTATGGATGTAGTTTGTAGTGCTGCCTCCTAACCCACCCTGGTCAGACTGGACCCCCTCTACCATTCTTTCTAATTAACGTTTTATTGAAGCTTCAGCATTTTCACAATACAAACGGTGACCACTAGAGATGTTATGTAGCTTGGCCAAGGCAAAGTCTCTTAAATATACAATACTAATAGTGGTTGCATTTTTGTTTTATTTTTTTTATTTAACAAACAGAGAATGAAGTCATAAAGGAATAGATGTAATAACTGTAGCTGTTAAATCTACTAACACAATGAAGTCAGCCATCGAGTATACACTCATGCGTTTGTGTGACTGAGCGAAACATTTGTCCCTTGTGAGTGGTAGCTAGATTAGCTCTAGAGCAGTCCCTTCTGTCCCAAAGACAGCATGACCAGCATGTGAACTAGCACATTTTTCATGTTGCTCCTGTGTGAAAAGCAGCGCTGTTCTTCCCTTGACTGAGTAATGTGTGGTGTGGAATATAGTGTCCCTGTGGAATCTTACAATATCCTGAAGCTAGGTAAGGGCCCCAGATCTGTTTTAAAAAAGTCCATCTTATTGCAGGTGACATAATGCACCCTTTCAAAACTCACTGCTTTTCCCAGTTCCAGGAGCCATTCTGAGATCAAGTGGCTGCTCCCTCCCTCCAGTGCTGGAGTAGAACTCATTTTGCTGTGATAAGGGTCCCCTGTAGCCATTTCCTAGCTGGAGCTGGGGTCAATGTGTTCAGGATGGTCCCCTCAAGGAGGCCCGGCATTACCAGCTGGTGGCTGAGGGTTAGTTCTGGGTTTATGAGATCTCTGCACACTTGTGCTATTCCCTCCCAGTACTGTGCCAGTTCTGGACAGTGCCATATGATGTGAGCTATATTCCCTACTGCTGTGTTGTATCTCCAGATGGTGTCCAAGGATGCTCATTTGTGAAGCTGCTTCAGAGTCCTGTGCCAGTGATGCAGTATCTTGAATTGAGTGAAGCAATTCCTCATATCTCTGGTCACTCACAAGAGGGCCGCACAGCAGGAATCCCATGCCTGATGTGATATATCCACTCCTAGCGCTACACTCTATGTCTCTCCTAGGGATTCCATGATGCTACCCACCAGAGTGGATAACCCCACACATATATTACTGGCAGTGGGGGCCTTGCCTCTTCCTTGGCAGATGATGTCATCCAGCTTGTTTGGCCCATTAAACTTATATTGTAGGCCTAGAATTTGTGTGAATTGTGTGTCTGAGTTGTAGGTACTGCCAGTGTGGGGTGCTTCTCCATGCTGAATACTTCCTGAAGTTGACCAAAGATTTCAGGTGACCTGTAGTTACATCTGTCATGGACAGAGGGGGTACTGCTGAGCTGTGATTTGAACACACATGGTCATCTGAAACTCCACTGTTAAAAGACCAAAACTCCATTTAAAACTCTCTTTAAAATGCACTTCAAGTTTTAGAAAAGATTTACTGGACTTTTTGTTTTTGAAACAGTCCTCAGCAAATCCTATAGAAAAATTATTTACCCCAAAAGCAGCAGAGAGATGTATTCCAACCAGAGGGCCTGCTGGCTGTCTTCAAGTGGCTGGAGCAGGAAGCTCTGCTTCAATGGTGACATGCTCGGAAGGCAGCATGAAGCCCAGCCCACCAGCTAAACTATCTCTCACTTCCATACTAGCCCTTCTATCTGAGTTTCAAGCCAAAGTTAGGCTCTGAAATTCTCATATTGAAAGTTCCCTGACAGAAATATCTTCTTGCTGCTCAGCTATACAGGTATGGGTTGAGAGCACAGAGAAACCTATTAAAAACAACGAGACAGAGGCCGAAGCTGTCTCTGCAAGAACCTTAACCCTGGAGGAGGCTGTGACTGCAGCGCTACATCAGCAGCTGGCCCAGGCATCAAAACTGGAATGCCTGGCAAATAAATTGCTGAAAAGACATCTCAGGCTTATTGGCTTTCTAAGAACTGTTCCTAATGTCAAGTTAAAAGAAGAGGTTCAAAATGAACTTTTTGTTGTTTTTTTTTTTTCAATTGAAGTCTTCCTCACTTCGTAGTCTGTATTTTGTCCTCCCTCACATTAGGCTAAGGGGTCGGCTACCCAACCACAACAGTCATTTGCAAGTTGTATTATACTGGCATTCAGTACTTTAGTAGAAATAAATAAGGTGATCCAATTGGCAAGACAAAAAAAGGCAATGTGTATGAAGGATGCAGAATTCATTTATATCCAGATTTCAGTTAGCAAACTCATTGCAGACATAAACGATTCTTAGCTATCATCTCAGAGTTCAAGGTTGCTGAAGTGCCACCACATTCATTTGCACTGGTTTGCTTAAGAGTCCAGTTTCAGGGTTCAGCATTTTAATGACCCTGATGCAGCTCGAGTCTTTTCCAAAAATAACATTAAGATACATGAGAACATGAGTTCTGACTCTGAGGAGGAAGAGGTGGAGATGATGGAGTACCATCCCTTACAAAGAGCTGGACTGTGAGTCTCTCACCTGCAAAATAATTTACTATAGTGGACTTTCTATATAGGGCATATGAGAACATGATGCCATATCATGCATTTATACCATGTGTCTCTATGTTGAAAGAACAAATGCACTGCAAAAACTCACTGGAAACACATACATTGAATGTAGTTTAAAGAGAAAAGCCCTGCATTACAACTCAGACAGTTTGCAAAACCAACTGAAGGTAAATGTGGTATTTCACAGGTTCCTGCAGCTTGTTTCTTTGAAGTCTAATTAAGCAGCCAGGCGTACTGTGGAGTCTACGGGGTGATTACACATCATGTTCTCATATGCTAATGCAGCTTTCAGGGACAATGAGATTTCAACAACCTGCAAATGGAGACCCCCAGGATAGTTACAGGATGGTTACAGGACCTACTGTAGTCTGAAGTGGGAAAACAAATTAAAGCAATTGCATACATCTGTAACAGCTACATAAAAAGAGTTCTATGTTGACATGGAAACAAATAACATTTACAAGATGTGAGGGTGCAGTTTTCCTTTAACATAAGCACACTAAGCCAATGCTCATTTTCAGATGTGACCCAGGTAATGGGGAGTAGGGGAGATGATACAGAATGCAGCCGATGAGGTGTAAAATACACAGAGTGTAGTAACAACAAAGCAAAGTGTAAAACAAAGCACCATGGGTACAAATACAAAATACACAAAATCAAGGATGTGCAAAAAACACAAATGTAACCAAAGTAAAAATTAACAACATACTGCAAGCAGTGCTAGAATCAATAAGCAGGACAGGCCAGTGTACAGTGGAGCAAGCCAGGATGCAACACAGAATACTGCATAATCCTGCAGAGTTACTGCAGGAAATAGGACAATTTGAATGGCAGTTAATCACTTTTCTCATATAAGAATTTGTGACACTTCACAGCATCTTGTAGGGCTCCACTACAAATATATATTAAAAAAGTCTTATTTAATTCTTTAAAACATTCTTAATTAATGAAACTGAACAGTGGAAGGGAGTGTAGAAAACTGAAGGAGACTAGGGACTAGCTGCAGTTGCAGAAAGGGTAATAATTATCACGAAGGAGAGACCTGATGGAGGTACTAGAGGAGAGATCGACGTGTAGATAGCGGCTGTTTCACAGAGAAGGGAGGTGAACAGGTAAAGCAGACTGACCAGTAGAGATGTTACAGCAAGGGGTGGAAAAGGAGCAGCCATCAGAGGAGTGAGTAGGAGGAAATGATGGAGGGGGAAAGGAGGACAGAGTGGCGATAGGAAAACTATTTACAAATATAGGGACTGTAATAGAGGGAATGCCAATACTCATAGGGTATGGAGGTTATGGTAAAGAAGCAGTGATGAGTAGGAGGTAGTGCATTTAGAACAGATCAGCAAAAAGAAAGCAAAAGTGTGTCCAGTCTAGAGGGGGTTGTTTTGAGAGTGGCACTGTATATCACGTCCACATAGTCAAACACCATTCGGATCATCCTGAGGATTATCTCACAGCCAACTGGGAGAGGTAGGCAGAACATGCACCTGTAACAAGCGAAAAGTTTGGGATGTAGTTTTTTTTCTCATGATGTCAAGATTGATTCAGAAATTAAGGTTGCAAAGTAGTCACACATGGAGATACTTGAAGTGGGAGACTTCTTCTGAGGAGGGGGGCACCAACAAGGGTCTTGAAGACTGGGTTTGTTCAGAACCTAACTAACCTCTGTTTAGTGCCAAAAGTCATGGTCTTTTCAAAACTGGGGGAGCTGGTTTGGGTGGCATCAGCACTGGACATAAGAGTCATACTGAAGTGTAATTTCCAGCTCAGGAACTGAGAATCACAAAAGAAAAAGTAAGGTGTCATCTGTATACATATGGATGTTGAAGAAGACACATATTAAAGGGAGCTTGTTGAGAAAAATAGGAAAGAGCATGGGACCCATAATGGAGCTGTGAGGGAGCATGATGTTATGATGTAGTAGAGAGGCAGTCTGGTCTAAGTGATCAGAACAAGAGGCTGTGAACCTGGAGACTCAGGCTTGAATCCTACAAAGGTCACTTACTCACTATGTAACTCTGATGAAGTGATAACCTGTCTGTGCTTACGTTCTCTGTAATCTCTCTTTAATCTATCTGTTTGACTCTCCCTGTGTCCAAAATGGCAGCTACATCATCTCTCCTCCCTCCCTCTCCAGGGTTTGAAAGCACATTTGCAAAACAGATATAAAACAAAAATCCTTTCATAAGCTGGATTTGGAAAGGAGTTCAATCAGCTGAAAACAACAGCAACTGAAATGACTCTTTGCTCCCCCATCTAGTGTGTTGCATTATAGCCATGTAGACAGCTGTGAAAGTCTATGAGGGATTCAGGTTCTCATGTCACTGTCATGGTTACCTGTGCCACATAAATAGCCAATAGAACTGTTCTACAGTAGCTGTGTTCCATAACACATGAAGATGCTTAAATAAAACTGACAGCTTGTACTGCTCACTATATAACAGCAAGAGGAGCAATCAGACAGAATTAATTTCACTGGAAAACTTCACATCCGCTGACTTCTATTAGCCTTGCTTTGCATCTGCCTAGTCCATTCTAATCAGGTTTTTACAATGTGGTATCCCTAATTTGTTATTTCCTTTGAGCCATTTCATTTATAATACAATGCTTTATCTCTGTTTTCACAAGTGAAGGGAGAATGTATTCTCCACACCATTCAGTTTTGCTTGGCACCAAGACCTACTTAATCATTTGCCCTTAGAGAGTAAGAATTTAGCAAAGAGAAAGTATCCAGCACCAGTAAACATCTACAGAGCTACTTCCAGTCGTTTCCCAGTGTTGGGCTGCATGGGGGAATCCACCCCACAGCATTTTGCAGACATTTTGCTTTCTAAATATTCACAGTGAGACTTACTGGGACCAGTCATAATTGACCATAGAACAATGCCTTACTTTTCATAAGCATGTTGAATACATGTGGTAAAAATTATTTGTGTCATACTTGGATTACGCCTAAGAAATATAAAGCATTTTGGTTGAAATTTAAGATGAAAATTGCCACTCAGTGTCCCATCCATATAATTGCTTTTTATTGCTTTTTTTAATTATTTTTTGTTAATTAAATTTTATTGACAGCTGGCCCATTGGCACAGTGGTTGGATTTCTGCTTGTGATGCCAGCGACCTGGGTTCAGGAACAGACCCAGGGCCCCAGACAGATGGTATGGGGAGAAGGCTTGAGTGTCTGATGACTGCTCACCTTCTCTCTGGGGAGGGTGAGGAGATGACCTGGCATTTGCTGACTCCTGGTAGAGGTCAGGGGAATGGCAACACATTGGGTCCCACTGAATAGAGAGGCATGGTGAACGTCGGCGTACACCTTGACATTAGTGGCACACCACGCCCCTGGGGAAAAATGGGAAACAGTGCTCCATGGCCAACTGGATGATGGTCACTGGCTCCCGCTGCCACAGAATCCCTGAGAAAGCCCAGGACCACCTCAGCAGCACCTGAGTCAAGAATGAGTGTGTTGGCCGACCTCCACTGGCGCTTTTCTCCCTCGGAGGAGGGGGGACCCATCTGGTGAAGGGTTACACTGGGTTACCAAGGAGGCTGCGATGTGGGATGGGGGTAGCTGGTATCAGGGTAGGGTGTCAGTGGGGCCTACGTGGCCTGAAGGAGTGGCTGACCAGGAGCTGGGAAGAAGCAAAATAAAAAAAATTTTATTGACAGGTAAAGGCACAGAGAGGGAACTATAAGTATGTGTTGGGAGGTCTAAACCTCACTTTTAGATTCTTGACGATATTGGGAATGCAAGTAATCACAGACACGTTGCATTAGAGTAATAAACAAGTTTATTACTACCAAAAGGATAAATAACAGTTGCCCTAAGCAGTTCTTACCAATACAAACCGGGAGCCAGTGCTAAGCGTTTCCCACACCTCGAGGTTTCTCTGTGTCTCTTGGGGTTTCTCAGGTCTCCGAGGTATAAGGCTTGTGCACTACATTATATACCTATGATAATTACTATGGTTACCAAAAGATAGAAACATTTCTAGTTACAGAGATGAGCCCTATTGGCTAAATTAGATGTGGCTCCACAGTCCAAGACAACATTATACAATTCTGTAAAGTCATCAGTTTGAGTACAAAAGAGTTCTTATACAGAGTCTTACATAACTCAGTGTAGTAGTACAAATCACCAAAAGGTGGCAATGCCGTCTTACATATTATAATTACTCCAAGGACACAGGTGCCTTGGCATCTTACAAGTAAGAAATACACAGAAAATACATAGCAGAATATATGTATTAGCAAGCAAAGTGTATTACAACAATATGCATTCATATCCTGACATCTACTCTTGTACGGTAGATGCCCTTAGCCCTATATGTTAGTATAACATATACCTAAGTGCTAGCTGCCTACGGTGTACCTCTGAGGGTACCAATTAGGGTGCAGGGACCTCGTGTAACATATGGAAAATACAATGAAAAAGTGCACTAGTGCAGTGAGTGTTGAAATTACAGTTTATGAGATTTGGGAGCTAGGAGAGCCCATAAAGATGCTATTTTTAAATTGAGCCCCCTTCCCATGGCAGTGATGTGTGAGCTACCGAGGCTCACTTCAGAGCTAGAGAGGCTGAGTCCTGGGAAGCCCCCCCACCCTGCAATTCCAATAGTGAGTGTTGTCAATAAAAATAAAATTACATGTGAGATCAGGCTGAGAATTGTACTTAATACATTAGGACATAAATTACAACAGGGAAGTAGTAAAAGGAGAGATGATAATTTTAGACCTAATTACTGTATAATACTCATGCACAGTATTCTAAAAGTCTAGAACATGGTGCTGGAAATAGGCACCCAAGGGTGGACTAGACAAAAGATGTGTGGGGGAGGGGGAATCATTGCTGTGTTCACATGGGAGAACCAAACAAAAAAGAGAAGGCCATAGTTAGTTTCCAGTTCAAGCCTTACAAATATAAATGATGCCCAAAGCTGTACTCCCAACTATTTATTTTTCCAAAACAGGCAGCAAAAGCATACCAGATCTTTCATGAGAGACTTACTTACAGGCAAATATATATACAGTAGGCATAAAGGCACTAGTTGCAGGTACAGGTATGTACAGTACAGACAGATCACAAAGAGGGCTTTGAATGAGAAAAGCAATGGAGCAGTGTGGAAAACTGAGTGTGGTTATTCCAGATGAGGAGGTGGTAAAATGAGAAGACAAAGTCCATGGGGTGCAAAAGAACAGGCCACACCTTTATGTTTTAAAAGTGGTAATGTTTTCTCTGGCATGTCTCATTCTGCATTTCACCCTTTGCTTTCAGAGTTTTATCAGGAGAGTGTCTTTTATATCATCTATAGCATACATATATGTATTCTGAAACTGCATACAAATTAACAACCAAATGAATAAAACCAATTTGAACCTTCATGTTGGTAGCTACAGAAACTCACTTTGTCATATGCGTGCTGAACACCCATAACACTAATTAGTTTACTTTTCCGTATATTACCTTATAATGTCTGAAAAAAAGACATATCAGTTTTTATTTCTATTTAGAGCCCTTCAAAACAGTACTGTAAATATCTTATTCTTGGAAAACACACCCCTTCACCACAAGCTCACCTCAGTGCAGTGTATTTGTTAGTGCTGGCTATTGCCCTGCTAACCCTGTAGCTTATATGAAGATGAAACAAAATCCTACCTGACAGTCAATGTATTTAGTCTCTGACTGTCAAAAGCCAACAGTGGCTTCTAATTGTAGAGATAAAAGTTTGCATTGGTTGTTAGTCAAATTAATGATGTTTCACGTTTAAGATGTATGTCTTACTCTTTTACATTTGAAACTCAGTTTAATCAGTTTAATAAGACATAAGTAGGCTTGTGTCCCTCTAGAATGTCTCCCATAGCATCGTGGGTGTATTTGATTTCAATTTATGTCCATTTCAGGAATGAATCTAATTTGGATTTCAAAATACTAAATGTAGTGGCATCCACAACATGTTGTGGTAAGCTATTCCAAGCCAATAGTTGTCTCTTGTAGTTGTGTTGGCTTTGGGAACAAAAAGTTGCTTGTTATAGCTTCCTAAATTTGGTAAATGATTGTTGAAGTTGAACCCACATTCTGTTTTTAGTTTGGGATTATTTAGGTACTTGTATAGTTCCAGTAAGTCACTCCTTTTTGTTCTTTCTTCCAAACTGACCAGTCCCGTTTGATCTAGTCTTTCTTTATAACTTAGGTCTTTTAATCTCAGAATTCATTTTGTAGTCCTCTGCTGCACCCTGTCTAGTAATTCAACATCCTGTCTCAGATATGGACTCCAAAAAGCTGAATCCATGTCAAGGTGTGGTTGTATCTATGATTTGTATAATGGTAGGATGCAATGTTCATTCCTAGTTGTGAATGAATGTTTGACACAGTTCAACAGTCTATTCGCAGACAGGGTGATTTTTTACAGAGGTCTTTAGCTGATAGTTTGTTGATTATCAGTATCCCAAGGTCTTGTTTTTTTTTCTACAGCAGTCAGGGGTGTATTATTTATGATATATGAATACTGTGGGTTATTCCTCCAAAATGAAGTATCACACATTTGTTTGAATTAAATGCCATTTTGTTATTTTTAGCCCATGCTTCTATTTTCTTCAGGTCTTCAGTCATAGTGATGTATTTGTGATAAGTATTTACTTCACCCCCCAATTTGGTATCATCTTCAAATTTGGTGAGGGTGTTGGTAATGTTCAAGTTTATATCAGACAAGAATAAATTGAACAGCGTCGGTCCAAAGACTGATCCCTGTGGGATGGCACTGGTGACTGCACCAGAACTGGGTAGTGTCCCATTTATACATACTGACTGAGTTCGTCTAGCAACCAGTTATTAATCCATGTCATTATTTTATTGTTAATCCCCATATTTAAAAGTTTGGATACTAATTCGTAGTGGGGGACCTTATCAAAAGCTTTAGCCATATCTAAAAGGATAACATCAATGGGTAGGTTATTATCCAAACTCATGCTTATTTTATTATAAAAAGACACAAGATTTGTCATACATGAGTAGCCAGCCATAAACCCATGATGATTATAGTTTGTTAATTGTTCAGTAATGATTTCAGTTTCCAATCTATCCTTTATTAAATGTTCCATGATCTTGCCGCATGTTGAAGTGAGGCTAGTTGGTCTATAATTGTTCACTACCCCTTTGTTTCCCTTTTTGTAAATAGGAATGTCTACAGCTGTTTTCCAGCTGTACTCACTCACTCACTCACTCGCTCACTCAAACAATGGATCCAACAGTACTTCCTGCTGCTCACTGGACTAGTGCAGTTGGGCAGAAAATCTGCCCTTAAACCTTCTTATACTCACCAGTGAGGCCTGATGTCACTGATATCATACATGATGATGTCACTGTGATGTATATTGGATGTGCAAGGATGTCCCGGTTACCTAAGCAACCATATATGGAAACCACCACAGTAGCAGTTATTACACAGGTTGTGGCAGTGAGCATAAACCTCATCTAAAAAGTTGTGGTATAATTTTGCGCATTGCGCTATTCATTTTGTAACAAGAAAATTAGTTACATTTTGTCCATAATCCTGATACAACAGGTACACTCTGTTATAGTTTAACACATGCCCAGTAACATTTGACTGAATTGATGTAGTTAGTTAATATAACAGATAACAAGGTGTGTGTACGTAGTCCAAAACCATTGTGTGTATTGATCTCTACACTTCAGAATTATATCTGTATAAGGTAAAAAGAAAAAGAAGGCTCATTTGAGGTTAGAATGGAGCAACCTTCACAGTATTTTAGTACTTAAAGGTGGTATCTGCCATGGGGGGACCAGAGGATTTCAGTTGGGGGTTCGAGTTCAGGTCAGGGCTATATAAAATAACTTATAATTAACTTCAATGAAGTTGCAAGTCAAACCTGCAGACTTATAACAATGGTGGCAGGAGTGATGCCGGTTGATTTTACTTTCACCAGCACACAGTCCAGTTTACATCCCTGTTCATGCCCACCAATGAATTTAGAGCATCCATATTGTGGATCCATTGCACCTCACAACATTCTAGAATTTTGTTGGTCGCCATCCTTGTTGGGGGGGGGGGCACTTTTTCTAGTCCCCAGAAATGTAGGAAGGCCCCTGTGTGCCCTACTTCTCTGAAATGGTCTGCAACTGGTGCACTGCCCTTGTTTTGTGCAGTATGTCTCCTTTGTGTTCCTAAACTCTAATCTTTAATTGTTTTAAAGTTTCTCCTATGTATATGCAGTCACATGTGTATTATAGTATGTACACAATGCCATAGACTCACATGTGATATACTGTTTCATTTCATAGTTTCAATTAGTGTGTGGATGAATACACAATGATTTTTAACTGTTGTGCCCATGACAGAGCACCATCCACAGGGAACCATTCCTAGTCTTAATGGAGCCAGAAGTAGTTGGCTTGGCTTGTCCTTGCCGATGTTGCGAGTGAACCAACTTGTCTTTTATTGCTGCTATTTTTTTTTTCTTACAGCCACCAGTTGTGTATATTTGAAAATATTCACATTCTGTGGGTAATCCCTGACTATTGACCAGTGCTTATTTAGTACATATTCTGTAGCAGGTAATTGTTGATTGTACTGTTAAGAAAACAACCCAGTTCTCCATAAGTTCTTTCCTGCTTCCTGCAATAGCTTGTTGTTGTGTGGTTTGGGTGACTCTTTCTCAAGCACTAAGGAAGGTATTGTGGTTGTATCCCTTTATTCGAATGTACTTTGCATTGTATTCAATTCCATTTGGCAATTTTAATTGTCACAACAGTTTCTGTGAATTCTTAGAAAATGGGGTATGGCATACTGTTAATTAGGCTTGGGGAATGAAAGCTCTGTGCATGCAGGATGCTGTTCCAGTCAGTTGATTTTCTGTACAATGATGTTTGTATTTTATCATCACATATCTATATGTTAAGGTCTAAAAACGGAATGTTGTCCTGTCACTGTTGTATAGTGAAATAAAAGTTAGGTTTTCTGGTATTTACAAATCTTTAAAATGATTCTAGTTGTCCTGTATCACATCTTAATGACATAAATAGGTCACCAATGTATCTTTTGTAGCATATTATGAGGTCAAGGTATAGATTATGGAGATGAGAAGACAGTCTGCTAAAGAAAGTGTTACAGTGGGGAGCTGAGAAAGAATGGGTGTTAAAGGAGACAAGGGAGATACTGGGTAAAAAGAGAAGAAAGATAGCCTGGGGGGGAGATAAACCTGAATTTGGCAAGGAAGGTTGGACTGTGCAATAAATGCTAGGACTTGAGAAAGGGAAGGGAAGGAAAGATTAGAGTAAAGGTAGCAATGGTCAGCATTAGGAGGACAGATTAGAGCAAATTAACAGCAGTAAACTAGGGGGTTCAGCCTGATGAGGGAGGGTTTGTAAGCAGTGCTGTAAACCACATCTGCATAGTCACACACCAAAAAGATCAATGTAATGACAACCTGATAGCAGATAGAAAATGGCAGACCAGCTTTGTTGTGGTTGCGTGCACCAAGCTTAGGAAGGAGTATTTTGTGGCTGGAGTCAATGTGGGGGGAGGATCAGGGGAACAATCAGTCACACATCTAGGTACACATCTAGCTATGAACATATGAAGTAGCTAGCAGAATAAGGACATTTGGTCTACCTAGTCTGCTCATATTGCAGGGTCAACAGCTTGAGCTGCTGACCTTCCCCCCCACCACTCCTCCCATCCTTTCCATCTGCCCCACCCATGACCCTTACCTTCCCCTTAAATATATATATACCAGCCTCTCTAGAAGTTGCCCACTGTCTTAAATGAGATCACCTAATCTGGTAGTGCATTCCAATTGGCCACCACCCTCTCCATGAAGAAGTGCTTTCTAACCACCCTCCTAAATCTCCCCCCTCCAGCTTAAGACTATGTCCCCTCATGTTATGGCTACCACTTAGCCTAAAGAGACCCTCCGTATCCACCCTATTTATCCCTTTCAAGTACTTGAAGGTCTCAGTCATGTCCCCTCTCTCCCTCCTCTTCTCCAGGGAGTACATGTTCAGTGCCCTCAACCTCTCCTCATATGCTTTACCCTGATGATCCACAGACATCTTTGTTGTCCTCCTCTGCATCATCTCCAGCAGTCTAATGTTATTTATAGGTGTGAGCACCAGTATCGTACTCCATACTCCAGATGTGGTCTCACCAATGACCTGTACAAGGGCAGTATAACCTCCTCTTGCCTACTGCTGATCCCCCTCACTATGCATTCCAACATCTTATTTGTCCTTGTGTAAGGGTTGTGGGATAACAGATGGACCAGATACAGAACTTCAGGTTCAACACACAATCTTTGTGTGATGTTTATTTAAAACACAGGGGATAACCTTAAGCAATGGCATATCCCTTTTTCAATACATCAGTTTGCAGCAACAGACTATGCATGTCCTTCCTCTGCACTTAGTCAGGACCTACAGACCCACTGATCTACTGATCTATCTCTTTAGTGAAAATTATTTCATTCTCTATACTGGTCCTGTGTATTTGGGTGATGGGAGCCCTAACAAATAAGAAAAACTCAAAAACAAGATAAAGACAAAGAACCTCAGTGCAAAAGCATGGAAGCAAGGGTTACTCCAAAGGGCATTGTCAATAAAAGAAATACATCACACACAATCCCCTAATGCAAAGCATCATGGGATATATATGCAAATCATCATGAAATTTTAGGCTGGTTCAGCTTAAAGCAGGAATGCATGATGCCAAAGGGCCTCTCAAACAATCTGTAATTTACATGCATTTAAGTAACACAACTGGAGTTTTCTGATATCTCTAGCCTGGTAACTTAATTTTTATAATACAGTTCCCTAGGAACTTTTTCCCTTTATCAAAAACACCTAGTGCCGTGGTATTTTCAACATTTACAGGTTTCATACACATAAGGCATATACATTAAGGTATAGTGCTATTGCATACTAAATTCAACAACAAGGAACAGAGCCTGTTGTTTTACATCAGCTTGGCGGTCACCACAATAAACTCCCTGTACAAGGACCTGAGAGGGAAAAGGAAAATTAAAGAGTACACTATAGCATAGTCAAGAAAGGGAAGGGGGTGCCCATAGGTGGCCAACCTTATGGACTAGAAATTGTAAAGGATAGAGTAGGCTAAGAAAAAGAAGAACTGTTGCAACGGATTTAAGAAAAGGTCAGTCCTCAAGAGTGGCAGGATGTCCCTGTCACAGTCCTTGCTGCTGCTTTCTTGTGCTGCGTGGAGGGCTTCAGGTTGCTAATGATCATCACTTCCAGATCCTTCCCCTTCTCCATTGCAGATACCCAGGCACCTCCCAAGTAGTACTCCATTCTCAGATTCTTGGCTCCAGTGTGCATAGCTTTGCCTTTCTTAGCATTGAAGCTGAGCTGCAAGATGCAGGATCACCTCTCAAGCCTCTTCAGATTATCCTGTAGGTCCCATATCGCTTTGGCTGTGTCCACCTTCCCACAGAGCTTGATGTCATCCATGAAGAGGGATATTTTGCCCTTAATGCCATCCCCAATGTCATTGATGAAGACATTGAACAACACCAGTCCCAACACCATGCCCTGCTGGACCTCACTGGTGACCTCCCTGGTGCTAGATAACTCTCCCCCCCCACCACCCTCTAGGTCCTCTTCCTCAGCCAGTGTTCTACCCATCTGGTCATCCTTTCCCCAACCCCAAGATCCTTGAACTTCCTGATCAGCCTCTTGTGGGTACAGAGTCAAAGGCCTTGCTGAAGTCCAGATAAAGGATGTCCACTGCTTGGCCGCTGTCTACAACCTTAGTGCCCCAGTCAAAAAAGTCAATCAGATTTGTTTGACATGATCTCCTACTCATAAACCCATGCTGCCTCACATCCTGGAGACTATACTCCTCTAGGTACTCTACCAACCGTTCCTTAAGTATGGTCTCCATGAGCTTGCTCACGATTGAAGTCAGAATGACCAGATTGTAATTCCCTGAGTCATCCCCAGGAATGCTCTTGTGAAGGGGCACCACATTTGCCATTCTCCAGTCCTGTGTTACCATGCATAACTCCAGTGAACTACTGAACAGGCCTGCTAGTGGTCCTGAAAACTCCTCTGCCAGTTCCCTCAGTACCCTTGGGTGTATGCCGTCTGGGCCTGGTGATCTGTTCACCTTCAATATTAGCTGCCCCTCCCTCACTCTATCCTCCTCTATCACTACATCCATGCTCCCCTCCCCTCCACACCTCTTCTCTAGCCTGTAGGCACTGATTTGTCTTTCTCCTTGGTGAAGATGGAACAGAAGTATTCATTCAGTATCTTTGGTTTTCCCGATTCTCCTCCACCCACTCTCCCCCTTTCCCAAGCCTAGCAATCCTGTCCTTCCTGTCTTGTTTCTCACTTATATAATGAATAAAGGCCTTCTTCCCCTTCTTAATTCCCTCTGCTATATGCAGTTCCTTCTGTGCTTTAGCCTGCCAGACTACCTTACTTGACATACTAGCTATCTTTGGGGTAATTCTCCCTATCCACCTCTCTCTTGGTCTTTCTGAATTTCCTGTAGGATAACCTCTTTTCCCTTACTGCCTGGGTGACCCCAGGACTGCACCAGCAGGGTGGTTTGTCCCTTGAGGTTTTTCCCCCAGAGCCTAACACACTCCTCTGTGCCATCACTTATTCCCTCCTTAATGATGGACCTCCTTTTCTGTACTCCCATATCTGCTCTGATGCTAACCAGGTGCTTTCTTAGTACCTCACCCATTTTCCTGAAGTTCACCCTCTGAAATCCAGGCTTTTAGTCTTAGTGGGGATGTTTTACCCTGCCCATATCCAACCAGAATGACACTGTGCTATGGTGACTTCTACCAGGGGCTCCTTGATCATTATTTCTTATATATGCTCCCCATTCGTGAGTACTGGATCAAGGAGTGTGCCCTCCCTGGTGGGTTCTGTGACACCCAGAGTCAGGAACCAGCTCTGCAATACCTCTAGAGTCACATGACTCCTGGCACATGCTGTGGCTGGTATGCACCAATCTGCCTTGGGCAGGTTGAAGTCCCCCACTTTTGCTGCCTCTTCTTTCCCTGCAGCTTCCAATATTTGTGAACTCAGTTCCCTGTCCCTTTCCTCCTCCTTTTTGGGTGGTTTGTAAATCACTCCCAACCTCACCTTTCTCCCCCTATTGGACCATAACTGAACCCACAATACTTCCACCTTCCCCTTATCTGAGTCCTCCCTCATGTATGTTATACCCTCCATGATATAAACTGCCACCCCCTTTGACTGCCGCCCTGTCACTCCTATATAATTTATGTCCAGGGATGGAGAGGTCCCATTCATGGTGTGGTGTGGCTCAGGTCTTGGTTACTGCCGCTATGTCCACCTTCCCTTCTTCTAACAGCACCTGCAGTTCATCCATTTTGTTTCCGAGACTCTGCACATTTACAGACACCAACTTCCAACTAGAATCTGAGCCTCCTTACCTCCCCTCTCTTCTTTTTTCTCTCCTTTCTCCCTTCTGTGTGCTCCCTCCACCCCATTCCACCTCCACCCTCCAGACCTCTTCTACCAGTATGGGGGAAGGGTCCATTGATTCCCTTCTCCTGAAGTCTTTGGGCCTGTAGACCCACTGCCCCTTCCCCCTCAGTAGTTTAAATTAAGTGTATTGGCTGTGTACCCCCTCAGATATCGAGCCCAACCCTGGACCCACCTCCTCTACCCGCTCTGCTCCTTCACCTCCTCAACCGCTACCACTACCAAAGGGTCTAATAATAGCTCACTTGAACATCCATAGCCTGAGACCTAAAATGCCTGAACTAGAAGCTTGGGTCAATATAAACAATCCTGACATCCTGGGTATCTCTGAGACCTGGCTGAAATTGTGTGTC
The DNA here is from genome assembly GCA_016271365.2 of Neoceratodus forsteri. Lineage (NCBI taxonomy): Eukaryota > Metazoa > Chordata > Ceratodontiformes > Ceratodontidae > Neoceratodus > Neoceratodus forsteri. Next base: position 107,804,846 of record CM057459.1, on the reverse strand, counting down.
CAACCGCATGAGGTTGCTTTACCAAGTTACAAATGCTTCAGGGTAGATCGCCAGGGTAAAAAGGCTGGTGGCATCATCATGTATGTAAGGGATGGTCTGGATACTACCCAAATTGCTTTGCCCACCCCTGCTCCAGTTAAGGATGAATCAATATTCCTTTCTATCACCCTTGGGTCAGTCAAGAAACTATTGGTCGGCTGCACATACCTGCCCCCTAAGGTGGCTGTGTCATGCCAAAACTCCTTCTTAGACTCCTGTGCAAGCCTTCTTCATCAGGATATCATAATCAGTGGTGGCTTTAACATTGACTGGATGAGTGCAAAAATGATCAAATTGGCCACATCCCTAGCGGACTGCAATCTGGTTCAAGTCATAAGTGGCCCAACTCATATTAACTTGCATTCAGGTAACCATTCCCTCCTGGACTGGGTGGTCACCAACTGTCCCTCCAAGATAAAATCTGCTAGTGTTCTCTCTGACAGTATAAGTGACCAGTCCCTGACACTGTGCATCTGGCACAACAACTACTCCACTTCCCAACCCAAAATCATCAAAACACAAGATATGTCCAAATTCGACCCCATCTATTTCACGGATACTATCAGTAGCTCCAACTGAAAACCAATAAATACCCTGATGTCAACTCAGCACTAGACTTCTTTGTTTCTAAGCTCACTAGCATCATTGACTCCCTTGCTCCTTTGAAGAACTGCCAGATAAAAGGGATTAGAGCCCCCAAGCTCTCCCAGGAGCTAAAACAACGTATGTCTTCCTGCGATAAAGCATGGAGGACCTTCAAACACAGTGGCTTACCCACTGACTGGCAACTGTACAGACAACTAAGGAATAGCTGCAAAAATTCCATACAAAAAGCAAAACATTTGCCACTTTAAGAAACTTCAAACAGAGCACCTAAGCAACCCCAAAGAATTCTGGAGGCAGGTCAACTCACTCTTAAAGGGTAATACTTCCGAATTACCCAGCTCCATCGATGCTCAGGGAACATCTCATTCAAACCCCCTATCCATTGCATCCAGCTTTAATGAATTCTTCATGATCCTACAACAATATACCTCCCAATTCCCTAGTTCGGCTGCCCCCCCTCTCACAGGACCCCAAGCATGCTGACTTACACTTAGGCCTCCCCTCCTTCCACTTAAAACCGGCTACACTGAAAGAAATCCACCATCTACTAAAGAATCTGAAGGCCAACAGCTTCCCAGGGCATGACAGCCTTGAACCCAGATTCCTCAAACTTGGAGCAGATCCACTCGTTCGTCCTATCCATGACCTCCTTAATAGATCCTTCCTAACCTGCACTGTCCCAGATAAATGGAAGGTAGCAGTGGTTGTCCCTGTGTATAAAGGCAGCTCCATGAGGGTTGTGGAAAACTATTGCCCCATATCAATACTTTGTCCTCTAGCTAAGATACAAGAATGGATTTTGTACAACCACCTCCAAACCTACCTTGAGCATTACCAACACCTGACTCCCTCCCAGCATGGTTTCATGAAAAACTACATCACCACCGCTGCTCTGATCAAGGTCACCTCAGACATATATCATGCAATGGATGCTGGTCTAGTCATGGGCACAATATTTGTGGACCTGACCAAGGCTTTTAACTTGGTCAATCATGACCTACTCCTTTGTCAGCTACCTGAACTTGGCCTTGATCCAAATGCACTTTCCTGGCTCCGAAGCTACCTCCTTGACCATTCTCAACATGTCAAATGGGTGGGCTTCTTGTTGGAGGCATGACCTATCACCCACGGGGTTCCTCATTGCTCTATTCTGGGCCCCTTGCTGTTTTCCCTATTTGTCAATGAGCTCCCCAACAACTGCGGGGGGTCCTCAGTTCATCTCTATGCAGATGATGCCATCATCTACCAGTCCTCTACTGACTCTGAATGGCTAAACAGCTCACTAGCAACTGACTTCCTCACCCTTGAAGATTGGTTTACTCGAAAGCATCTGGTCCTTAGTGCTAAAAAAAAAAGTGCATGCTCTTTTCCCACTCTACATCCTGTACTAGCCCCCCTAACAATCCAAACATGTGCTGGCATTGCCCTCAAATCAGTTCAGTCTTTCAGATAGCTGGGTAACACCCTGGACCCCTCCGTCTCGCAAGACATACATGTAGCTTCCTTACCAAAACTCTCAACCAAAAGCTAGGAGTACTCTACAGAATCCGCCCGTACCTCTCTTCCACCTCATGCCACAAGATAGCTCATGCCACTCTCCTGCCTCTCCTCAAGTATGGTGCTCCGCTACTTCTCTCTGCATCCTCTTCTACTCTATCCTGCCTCATGCAGACATATCATAGTGTGGGTAGGTTTGCCTTGGGAACTGATGCAAGGCACCATCACTGCAGTGTACTGTCTACCCTGGGTTGGCTACCCTTTGAGTCCAAGCTCCGCTATGCTATGCTTAGATTGCTACACACGTTCATCCACCGCTTCACCCCCCCCCCACTTATCTGGCGTAGTCCAATGTAAACACCCCCAGCATGCACTAAGATCAGCCTCCCTGCCCCTGCCCCCTGCTATCCATACCTAATCTGAGACTCTCTTTGCCCCGGAAATCATTTGCCTATGGGGCGATGTCCAACTGGAACTCTTTGCCTTCACCTATCCTGGCCTGCTCCTCCATGTCTTCATTTCAACGTGCTCTGCTCAGTCACCTTGCTGTACTTGTTTGTACATGCTTTAAGTAACCTTAAGCTTCCATCTCCTCTTCTGTACCCTTCACTCTACTTCCATGTCCTGACCCAGCACCTCTGTCTCCCTCAAGTCACATAGTGTGACTCATGGACTTTTTTTTGATGATGTACATAGTAGTGATCTCACTAGGTTGTATTTGTTACCTTCTGTTATAAACTGATATTTTTGCTTGTATATGTTCACTTATCTGTTGTTACAGACATATCTACATAGATACATAGATACATAGACAGTGTCGGCAGATAAGGGCCTATGGCCCACCCAGTCTGCCCATTTGAGCTTGTAAGTTCAGTTTATGTTTTCCTAGAAGTCTGTTGCCCCTTACCCCTGACCTCCAGAATTCCTTTATGTCTATCCCATGCATTCTTAAATCCCGTGATTGTTTCAGCCCCCACCACTTCCTCTGGCAGGGTGTTCCACTTGTCCACCACCTATTCTGTGAAGAAATTCTTCCTCATGTTTCCTCTGAATCGTCCTCCCTCCAACTTCATCCCATGCCCTCTAGTCCTGGAACATCTTTTTCACTTAAAAATAGTGCATTTCTGCACCCTGTTCCTCACTGTGAGATACTTGTATGTCTCTATCATGTCCCCTCTCTCCCTTCTCTCCTCCAGGGAGTACATGTTCAGTTCCTTCAACCTGTCTTCATAGGACTTGTGATGCAATCCATTGTCCATCTTTGTTGCCCTCCTCTGAACCTTCTCTACCCTGTCTATGTCCTTATGTAGGTATGGTCTCCAGAACTGTACACTGTACTCCAGGTGGGGCCTCACTAGTGTCTTGTATAGCGGAATTATGACCTCCTTTTCCTGCTGGTGATGCCCTGCCTATACATCCCAGCATCCTATTTGCTTTACCTGCTGCCTTGTCACACTGTTTCCCTACCTTGAGGTCATCAGAGATGATAACCCCAAGATCCCTTTCCTGCTTGGTGCATGCTATATCCTCACCCCCCAACTGATATATTGTGCCAGGGTTTTTGTGCCCCATATGCATTATCTTGTCAGTGTCAGTGGCTCAGTAGGTAGCACACTCACCTCTGAGGCTGGGAGATCAGAGGGCTGTGGGTTCAGTTCCCACATCTGGCATTTGGGTTAATATCCCAGTACTGACACTGTAATGCAGCATGAGAGGGGTGCTGCATTTCTGAGGTGCCGTCTTTCGGATGAGACGTTAAACCGAGGTCCCATCTGCCTGGATTGGTGGTAGTTCAGGTGGATGTTAAAGATCCCATGGCACTTATCGAAAGAGTAGGAATTTCCCGTGTCCTGGCCAAATTTCCCTCATTCACTAAAAATACCACCAACAGCTTAATCTGGTTCAAGGTCAGTTGGCATTCATCTGTATCCCCTTCCCCCGGGTCGTGCCTGAAAATAGGCAGGATTTGTCTAGTGCACTTACCCGGTCAACAAAAAAAGCTAAAAGCTAAATCTTGCACTTCTTTGCATTGAATTTCAACTGCCAAACCCCTGACCATTCTTCAAGTTTCTGCAGGTCCCTTCTCATTCTGTCTACACCCTCTGGTGTGTCTACTCTGTTACAGAGCTTTGTGTCATCAGCGAACAGTGAAATTCTGCCTTCTAGGTCCTGTGCAATGTCACTGATGAAGATGTTGAATAGAACGGTCCCAGCACTGATCCCTGTGGTACCCCACTGGTCACTTTTCCTCTGTGGAGTGACAGCCATTTACCACCACCCTCTGTGTCCTGCCACCCAGCCAGTTACCTACCCACCACCTACTGCCCTGCCCACACCCATATTCCCCAGTTTGTGTAATAGTCTTCTATGTGGCACAGTGTCAAGGCCTTGCTGAAGTCCAGATAGGCCATGTCCACTGCTCTCCCTGATCCACCTCCCTAGTCACCCAGTCAAAATTCAACGAGGTTGGTCTGACATGACCTCCCCTGGTGAAACCATGCTGCCTTGGTCCTGTAGTCCATTGACAACTAGATGTTCCACCAATCTCTCCTTCAGTAGTGCTTCCATGATCTTCCCCACTACCAAGGTGAGGCTGACTGGTCTGTAGTTCCCTGCTTCCTCTTTGTTCCCGCTTTTGTATAAGGGGATTACATCTGCTGTCCTCCAGTCTTTGGATATCTCCCCTGTTTCCAGTGATCGGCTAAACAGGATAGCCAGAGGTTCAGCCACCACCTCTCTTAGTTCTTTAAGGACCCTGGGGTGCACCCCATCTGGCCCCATTGCTTTATCAACTCTTATTACTTCCAGTTCCTTCAGGACCTTTTCTCGTGTAAAGGGACTTGTGTCCATTTCTGCACCATTCTCACCCCTTGTACTCCCTTCAGACCCATTACCCTCCTTTTCCTCAGTAAAGACTGAGCAGAAATACCTGTTCAATATGTCAGCTTTACTGTTGTCATCCTCCACGCGCCCCATCCTCCCCTTCAGTCTCACTATCCTCCCTTTGTCTTTCTTTTTCACTTATGTACCTCAAAAGGTTTTGTCCTCTACCCACTGATTTTGCAATGTGTTCTTCTGTCTGAGCTTTGGCTTCCTTTACTGACCTCCCTGCCTCCTTTGCTTCTCCTGGTACTTCTCCATCCCTTCTGCCTGTGTCTTTTGTATTGCCTGAATGCAATATTTTTGGCTTTCACTTTCTTTTGCACCTCTTGGAAAACCATAAGGTTCTCTTCTTTTCCTTTTGCTAACCTGCTTAATGCATAATTCTGTTGTTCTTGTAATCCCCATTTAAATACTGCCCACTGTTCCTCAACCCTGATTCCTGTCCCATTCCTTAATGCCTCTTTCAAGTATCTCCCATTTTCCCAAAGTCTGCCCCCCTAAAATCCAGGATACGTGTTTTTGTGTGGTTTGGTTCTGCTCTTTCTGTGATTTCAAACCACAATGACTGGTGGTCACTGTCTCCCAGGTGCTCCCCCACTGTTACCCCCATCACACTGTCCCTGTTTGTGAGCACAAGGTCCAGTATTGCCTTCTGCTGAGTTGGTTCCATGACCAGTTGCTTGAGGAAGGCACCCTGAAGGGAGTCCAGGATAAATCTGCTCCTAGTTGATGCTGCTGCTGGGATGCTCCAGTCCACATCTGGAATATTGAAGTCTCCAACCAGTACTACCTCACTCTTGTCTGCCATCCTTTGGATGGCTAGCATCAGCTCCCTATCTGTTTCTTCCTCCTGGGCTGGTGGTCTATAGACCACACCTGTGCGGATGGCTGTTCCCATTTTCCTTTCCAGCTTAACCCACATTATCTCTCCCCCATTTTGTCTCCCCTGGATCTCTGTGGCCTTTATGTCATTTTTCACATACAGCGCCACTCCTCCTCCCTTCCTGCCTGCTCTGTCTCTTCTGAATATGTTGTAGCCAGATATGGCCATCTCCCAGTCGTGGTTATCATTACACCAGGTTACATCTAGCTCAACTATTTATCTACTTCTGTGCTCACTCATGGTATGAATTTATACTGTACTACTGATGTATAAAATCCGCACTATCAATGTTATTGCACTTTCCAGGTCACCCCAGAAAAAGGGACTGTCTTGTCTCAGTGGGCTTACCCGGTGAACAAAATTCAATAAATAAATAAATAAATAGTTTGTCCCTGGGTATCCTTGAGCCATTTCTACTGAGGTGTAGCCTGTCCATTGAAATGAGTGTTTTGACAGATGAACCCTTTCTCCCTGCAGCATTTCCTCAGCCAGCCATTGAATTACTGTACCCTTTTCTTCCTGGCTGCACTGGCCCTTGTTACTGGCATCACCTTCAAGAAGGTCAGCACTCTTGCTTCCTCCCTGCAGGTCTTCACTAATGCCCTTAATCTACCTCGTACTACCTCCACCTCCTCTTCAGCTAGGTCATTGGTACCCATGAGTATAACTAAATTTGGTTTCTCTCCAACCTCCCTTACTATTTCCCTGATTCTTGGGCCCACTTTCTCCTCTGTTATTCCTGGCATGCAAACCACCTTCCTTCTTGCATTTGGGACACCCTTCCTTCCCCAGTGAATACCCTTAATTATACAGTCCCCTAAGAGTACCATCCTTCCATCCCCCACATCTATGCTTCACATTCTGAAATCCTTACCTGTGGTACCATCTGCCAACAAACCTAGCTGCTCCCCCCCCCGCTCTGGTAAACTTTTTGTTGAATCCACTACTTATCCCTTCAACTGTTTCTCCATTCTCTTCTCTGCCCTCCCTTTCTGGCTATCCATGTTTGCTTCCACTTTTCCTTCCCCTCTTCCTACCCTTTTATCACCCTCCTTCTCCCCCATCCTCTGCTCCGCTTTGTCTGCTTCTTTTTTCCTACCACCCATGACTGGTCCCCCCTCCCCCGTCCTTCTACCCTTGACCCTCACTTAACCCAATTTCCCACCTCACCTCCTGATGATCCCTTCCCCACCAGACAGTGGTGCAAATTTATTCATTAAAGGCACTGTATCTGGGTGAGCCCTGTCTGGGGTGAATGCCCATGTGTGGGGTGTCTGGGCCCCCCCCATTCCTTTCGCTCTTTGTTTCTGTGGGACAGCCACTCATGTTGGGGATGAAAAGGAAATATGTTTGCTGTATGCTTGACTATTTTAGGGTGTCACATTTAATGATTTAATGGAAATTAAAAGAAAAAGATATGATGAGTTCCAAGGGTTGGCTGGAGAAGGGAGAAGAGGAGCGTGCCCTGGTTCTCCCATTTCCCTTGCAAACCCAGTGGGACCCTCATGGACTTACTGTCTTATTAAAACTATCTTCTGAGATGAAACAAAATGGAAATATAAAACAAAGAAAGATTAAACTGTGCCTGCTGAATTGTATTCCATGACCTGTTATAGGGCTGGCAGCCTACAGAATGAGTCTATTTATGGTATTTTCAAGTGGTGATGTCACAGACTGAGGGAGGGACTTAGCCTCATTAAGACTAATTTTATATTCAGACTGTGATAAAATCCCCTTAACATAAAACCCCCTTAACCAAGAAAAGAGGAGTTGAGTCTAGACTAGAAAAGATAACATGTATGAATATGTATGTCTTTACTGTTTGATGGGGAGCTCCTGAGAATAAGAGGTTTATACTGGTTTTAGCAAAAAGGTCATTGGCCCTAGCTCTCACCCCATCACATGTGTAAAGAAGCTGAGGAATAGGAGAATTGGGTGAGAGTTAGGACTGACGACCACAACGCGCACCCCGATGCTGGTTGGGGGGGTGGACTGGAGGGGTCCAAGGGGGGCTTTCAACCCTAACAAATAATTTCCTCACTTTTATCACTGTGGAACAACCCTAACTGATGCATTAAACAGAGTTTTTTGCCTCTAATTTCCCTTCTTTTTGAGAATGATGACAAGAGATAGTAGATATAGCATGAACATAAATGGTAAAGTAAACGTTAATAGAAACGCAAGCGCAAAGTGATGCCGAAGCAAACCTACTGACCAACCCCCTTTCTCTAACTAAATCCACCAGCCTGCCCCATCCTTACTTGAAGCTGCTGATCAATTTGGCCTGTACCACCGCTTCAGGTAGCTTACTCCACTTACAACCACCCTTTCCATAAAAAAGTACTTATGGATGTCCTTTTTGAATCTCCCCCTGTCAGCTTCAATGAATTCCTGCTCATCCCTGTGTTTAAGGAGAATAGTTCTTTGGTGTCTACCCTATTTATCCCATGCAGGTATTTGTATATCTTAATTATGTCACCCTTTTTCTCCTTTTCTCAAGGGAGTACATATTGAAACCCTGCAACCTCTCCTCGTATGTCTTATCCCCAAGGCATGGACCATCTTAATTGCCTTGCACTGTACTGCCTCCACCTTGTTGCAGTCCTTTGTCAGGTGTGGGCTCCAGTACCTTGTGCAGTATTCCCGGTGTGGCCACACTAGTGACCTGTACAGTAGCAGGATCACCTCTTGTTAGCTACTGCTTTTCCCTCCCCTGCATTTTTTTTCTTTACTCACCAGCCAGTTGCAGTGTGCAGATGGTTTTAGGGACTCTGATATCATCTGATATCATCACCCCTAAATCATTTTCTTCTGTACTGATATCAAGCACAAGCACTTCTCCACCTCATATTGAATCCTTGGGTGTCTTCTCCCAATGTACATTTCTTAACAATTTTACCAGCAGTGGTGTTTTTTTTTGTCTGGTTCTGTTCAACATTAAAAAATAAGGTTTTGAACTTAGTTACTAATTTCATACTTTAGAGATATTACATAGAGAAACCGCTCATTCTATACAGAATTATCAAAATGTATTAATATTTCATAAAATGGCATATTTATCTAACCCCTACACACACATGGTTGGGGGCTTACTTCTAAGAGGTCCTTGGGGCCCCTGACCCCCCCCCCACACACACATACACATGGTTAGGAGATTACCTCTAAGAGGTCCATGGGGCCCCCAGCTCACTAGGGTTCAGATATTCAAAACTTAGCCCAGGTGCTAAGGGTTTTTTTGCCCATGCTAACTGGGTTTTGTACCCTGTGGGTGAGATCTTTATTCAGAGCCCCCCCCCAGTGGAGCTAAGTTACCGCTGGGCCGATGTAAATGAGGGATCCTCTCCTGCATATTGGTGCAGTGGGAAATTCAGAGGTTTGCACAGACAGTAAATGCTGCCACCTAAATGGGTGCAAGTTACCACCTTTGCAAACCCTTACTTAACAGGGTGCAAGACCCTGGTGGTGGGCAAAAGCACTGCAGTCATCCGTCCCGGACCATTAAAGCAATGACTTCGCTGGTGTCTAGTAACACCCCCCCCCACCGATTGTCTGCCCCCGTTATAATCATGAATCCCTAGTGTCCAGTAACACCCCCACCCACTGATCACCCATCCCTATAATTGTGTGGCTGTTCCCTGGTGTCCAATGGCACCCCCTCCGATCACCAGCCAATGTACTATTTAGGGTATCCATGGTGTCTAGTAATTCCCCTCCACCCTCCAGTTACCTGCTGCTTTATCATGTCAGCATTTCTTGTTGTCTACTCGTACCCCCTGGCTGCCAATGACCTGTTCCAGTGCTGCCTTTGAGTAGGCCCCAGTAGTTAGCAGCCCCTCCCCCCACTGCTGGAATCGAGCACACCACTCAGCCAGCCCCCACAGATCTATACCTTTCAGACAGGGGCCATGCAGTGATCCTGATACAATGACTGGCACAACCCTCCTCTAGCATCCTTGGCCATCTGCCATATAGATTGAAAGGAAGCATATGCACATTATGCTGTATACTGTACGTGCACTCCCTGTCATCCCATATGGTGGCCGGCCAAGGAGGTGAGAGGAGGGTTGTGCTGGTTGTCATATTGAGAACACTGCATGGTTCCTGTCTGAGAGGTATGGGGGGGATGGAGGTTGGCTGGAGGGTGTGCTTCATTCCAATGGTGCAGGTGGTGCCACTAGCCACCAAGATCTTCTCAGAGGGAGCAACAGAATGGGTCATCAGCAACCAAGAGGTACCAGCAGAGAACAGGGAATGCTGACATGATAAAGAGGCTGGCAATTAGAGGATGGGGAGGACCCCTAGACACCAGGGACACCTTAAATAGTACGGCTGGAAGTGACTGGAGGGTAGGGTGTACCACTACACACCATAGACATCTCTCATGATATGGTGGCAGGTTATCTGAGGGTGGGGGGGTGCCACTGAACACCAGAGACTCATGATTATAATGGGAATGGGCAATGGGTGCCACCGAACACCAGGGACTCATGATTATAATGGGGATGGGCAATGGGTGCCGCTGAACACCAGGGACTTGTGATTATAATGGGGATGAGTGATCAGTGGGTGTGAGTGCAATTGGACACCAAGGACTTATGATTATAACAGGGATGGGTGATTGGGGTGGGGGAGACCAGTCGCCAACATGCCTTATGTGGCAGCTGGTCACAGGAGAGGCACAAACCTGCCACTGTTTCCCAAGCAAATGAGCCCATAACAGGCATGTATAAAGGCCGTTAGTGCCTTGCATGCCGATTGGGCGGATTTGCATGTTGCCAGCTGAATATCACACCAGGGGCTCCCAGTGCTATCACACCTGGAGGTGCAGTTCCCTACACTTCCCTCTGGGCTGCATACAGCCCAGATTCATGTCGCAGCAGTGCTACTCGATTTTGGGCTGCCCCAGCATGGCCCTATATTCAGTCAGATAGTGTCAGTGCACTATCTGATTGAATATAGCATCCTCAAGGCCACGCGCAGGGGCTCTGCCTCTGCCCATTACTGAATATCTGGCCCAGATATCTTCTTCTACCCAGTTCACATCCCAGAACTTAACAGCAGCAGGGTCCAGGCTAGAGAGGCTGAAAGAAGGGAAGTTTCCTCAGGTGTGACAGTGCCTTTGATCTTTGCGCCACCAGCATGTTTGACTCCGCGACTCCATAGAACACAGAAACATAGAAGCTGTCAGCAGAAAAGGACCTCTTGGCCCACCTAGTCTGCCCTAAGGTCCCTACCTACTTTGCTACCATAGACCCTAATTGATCTCCAGCCTTCCCCCAGCCCTGTTACTAAGGTCCCCCTGTATCTTTCCCATGCATGTTTGAAACTGGTTACCATTTTGGTACCTACCACCTCTGCTGGGAATCTGTTTCAGATGTCCACCACCCTTTCTGTAAAAAAGTATTTCCTCACATCCCCTCTAAGTTTCCCCCTTCCAGGGATAACATAAATAACACCTCAGGGTGCTTCATGAAAAGCAGCTGGTGCTGCTAAATGAGACAAAGCCAAAAAAAGGAAAAAAGGAGTAAACAGAGATGGTGATGACATGAAATTTGACCCTGCCCCACAGACATGATGGGACAGGGGTCAGAGGACACAGCACCTGCCAACCCTGAGTTCAGAATGCCTTTGCAGACAGCATGCATGCTGCACGTCCTCTGCTGGGACACTTTGCCTATGAGTTTTCAGCCAATTTGGAGTCAGAATTCACACACTGTATTAAGCTGTGAAGTCAGTGTTTCTTGGCTGTTCCAACAGAGATGAAACAAATCTGCTACTAGTGTCCCATGATGGGCTAGTAGGCCTGTCTGAGTGTGCAGAGTCTGATAAATGGAAGGCAACAGTTCCCCTTTAGAGCTAGTAAAAAGAAAGGTTAATTTGTTTGGAATGGAGCAGGTTTAACCAACAGACTTTTTTCATACAGGGCATTTTGCTAAATCATCAATGACAGAGACCAATTTTTGTCAACATCTACTGAATAGAGCTTCAGACAGAGTCCAAAGAGAGCCCCAAAAAGGAGAGGCAGAAGAGTGGTCACGTAAAAGCTACAAACCACCACCATCAGTTACTATTATGGAAGACCCCTATAAAGTAGAAGCAGAAAAGGAGGAGAAAAGTCCCCATATGGGGAAAAGCCATCGGAAAGAAGGGGGGTGTTTGAGCACAGCTCTCTCCTGCATGCCACTCATGCTGCAGTGATCATTGTGATACCACAGAGAGAGGGAAAGAGACAGCATCCTAATTGCAGCTGCTGCAATCCAGGAAGAATGATATCCAGCACCCATTCAGGGTCTCAGCTGGTCAGCAAACCATGAGTACCTGATCAGGACCTTGGCTCTGCTGCCATTCACTATGTTAGTTAGGGCTGGGGACTGAGATAAGCACTGGGCAGGACTGAGTCTGCTGTGGGAGTGCCCAAGGAGATGACCTGCAGATAGACCACCGGCCTCTTTGTGTATTGCAAGTAGTGACCATTTCAATTGTTTAATCTTGTTATATTTGCCTGCAAAAACCTTATCTATTTCAAGAGTCATACCTGCCATGATGCAACTACTGTGGTACCCAGTGACTTCTGAAGGGAGCTTCCGAAGGGGCATTTAGAGTGCTAATATGGGTGTGCTAGTTAGTGTAAGGTATTCTGGACTGATGGTGGGTGGTGGAGCATTGTCAGAGATTGACACTACTGTACTGTTATTTATTTGATTTCCTTGACACTATTGTTATTTATTTGATTTCCTTAACCCTACCCTTTCCTTCTCCATCCCCTGATCAACTGCAATGACACTTACAAAGACATTAAAGAGGACCGGTCCCAGTACCGAGCCCTGAGGCACCCCGCTGGTCATCCTCCCTTCCCCAGAGTGAACTCGATTTCCCACCACCATCTGTTGCTCATCCAGTAACCAATTTCTTACCTGTTTTACTACCTTAGGACCCACCTCTAAGCTGCTGAGTTTCCTAATAAGTCTCACATGTGGCATGGTATTGTGTGTCTTACAAAAATCTAAGTAGGCCACATCTGGAGTCACGTGATGCCGCCTACTGAGTAGGAGCTCTGGACCACTGCTTCCACCTCTTACTGCTCAAATAACTAATTTTCTTACCTTATAACTCACTCAGAACTCTCATTTCCATCACTCCACAGCCCAGGGAAACATCGGACCAGTTTTTGGGAGCATTCAACCTCTTCTTGCATAAATCGCAATGGATAATGAGATGCGGTTGGTTCCCCAGCGGCACACCCCACCTACGACACCAGGTAAGGATTCTAAAAAGCCCAGGGCCCAAATGAATGCAGCTGGCAAAGGACCTACTACTACTTTGGGGTCAGCACCACTCACTGAAGACTAATTTCTTGCTGAAATTGCCCAGCTTAAAGAAACACAGAACTTGCTGCTGAGCTCCGCTCTCTAAGGAAAGATCTTGGAGAACTTAATTTGAAAGTGGGAGACGTAGATGCCCAGATTGTCTCCTTAGAATGTTGGCAGGAGTGTTTAGATTCCAAAGTAATTTCCCTTAGACAAAAATACAGCAAGCTGGAGGACAAACTGGAAGACTTAGAGGGAAGAAGCCAAAGGAGCAACATTCTCATTTTTGGTCTTCCCAAATCTGAAGCAGGATCTAATACTGTCCATTTTACACAAAAATTCCTGGCTAAAATCGCAGGCCCCTCTCCATATAATCCAGCCTACATCATTGAGAGGGCCCACCTATCCTTGAGACCCCATCCTCAAGAAGAGTCACCCCCTTAATATTGAAATTCCTGAATTACCTGGAAAAACATGTACTGAATAGAGTTTGGGAATTAAAAGACATTTTATGAGAGGAGACTTGCCTTTGCATCACCCAAGATCTGCCAACCGCTACTAGATAGAAAAGGGCAGCCTATCATCCTTTTATAACTAAATTTCTTGCTGCAGCCATTCGATTAAGAGTTCTATTTCCAGCACAATTGCAAGTTTTGATCAACGATAAGTGGCACTCCTTTGATTCAGCAGATCATGCTGCCAAGGATCTCATAATTCTTCTCCCTGAACTATTTACGGATCATTGATTTTGACTGATTGGGATTTGATCTTGGTTTAATTGCTGCAGAGACCTTTTGAATACAGTACTTACTTTTTCTGTCTCCAGTAGTACTGCACTTGGCTGGACTTTATTCTATATTATTTCATGGCTACTACATTGTGATTTACTTATAAAGAATGCAACTGGACACCGGGGAATGGTGAGGACAATTTTTCCAAAAGGTTGCCTATTATATTGGTTTAAGATATGGACTTTATATTTCTAGTGGCGGGCCAATGTTCTACCTCGCAACTATGGATGCCATGCCTATCTTAAGTTCATCCGGATATATTTTTCTTTATCAGTCTAACTATCGTATTAGCAGCTTATTTTTATATACTTTAAAATTATAGATTTCTTTGGTACTGTATTACCTTTTGCTACTAGTGGTCTGAGACTGATTAGACTCTAACTGGATCTTTGACTTACTTTCCTAGCCTGCTGTGTGGACTACTCTTTATACTTTGACTGTACTTGGGACCATAAGTGTTTCGGTGCCCCCCCACCTTTGTTTCATAAGGGTATAGTACTTTATTTTCCAGCTAGTTGGGAGGTTTATGAATGTTTTTCTTCTACTTTTTCTTTCATATCGAGCACTGAATTTATCCACTTTAGTCTAAATAAGGTTTTTACTGATCTTGCAGGTTTTTCCTATATCCCTTGTAACTGCGTTTGTGTTTATGTTTTAAAGGAGGTGAGGGTGACCAGTATATGTTATTTGATAAAGGTTTCTATTGTATGTGCAGTTAGGAGCACAGATATATAATTCTTCTAAATATGCTTGTTAGTCTTGAAGAGTGAGCGTTTGATGTTATTAATTCAGCTAGGGGTTTAACATCTTCTTAGTAATGGGCAGGGGTAGAGTATCGGGAGGGTTACCCTACGGAGTATGGTGGTTGTCATGCACCAGATTTTGGGGGTGGAGTTGTTTATGTTAATTGACACTGCAGGTTAATGTTCGACACTTGTTTTCAGACTTTGGTTACTGATACTTTGGTGTGATGTGAATGTGGACTTTTTACAGGAAACCCATTTGCCACCCTCCCAGGCTCTACTTTTCAGGCGATCCTAGGTGGGGCAGGCCTTTGGGTTGGGGGTTGATTCACTCAAGCGGGGAGTGGTCATCCTCATAGCAAGGCATATTCCTTTCTGCCTTCTTCAGGAAATCTCTGACCTCCTTATTCCTTATTCCTTAGATTCCTTATTCTGCATACCCTGTTAGGTCATTTGGAGGTTATCCTCCGTGGGGTATATGGCCCCATGGTTGATGACCCCACTTTTTTCACCTCCTTAATGACCCACCTTGCACCCTGGACCTCTCTCCCCATATTGTTGGGGGGGAGATTAGAACATGGTGTATAATAACAGTTTGGAGAGGTCGGACCCTCGTACTTTAATTCTGTCACCAGGGCAAATTGCCCTTCAAGACCTTATGGATACACTGGGGCTAGCTGATCCATGGCGGGTGTTGAACCTGGATCAACGGGAATACGCGTTTCATTCCCTACTCCCATAATACATTTTCTCAGATTGATTATTTCCTATTGCGAGCTGAACATCTTTCAGGAGCGGTTGCATGTCATTACCTGGCAAAGGTTATCTCGGATCACCACCCTATCTTACTTCATCTAGGTTTCTCCCCCTTTAACTCGAGATAAGGTCTGACATCCTAACGGGCAGTTGCTTACCTCAGAATTCCTGATCCAACACCTCCAGAGCTTCATCACTTCCTTTTTGGAGGTTAACTCTCCATCCTATCCTAGATTGGATTTCTTATGGGGGCACTCAAGTGTTCGCTCCATGGTGAATTTATTAAGCTAGCCACTATTCGGAAGCGGGCCACCTTGAGGGCACTTTACTCCCTCTTAGACCAAATTAGGGGGATAGAGAACCAGCTTTCCTCATCTTCTTTTCAATCTGAATGGGACCAATTGGAAGCTGTTTGTTCTAAATACTACACCTTACTGGGGGAAAAAGCAGAATACCTGCTTTTGCATTCTAAGGTTAGATATTTTGATCAAGGGGAAAAGGCTGGGAAATTGTTGGCTCTATGTCTTTGATCGCAAGCTGCGGACAAAATTGTCTCCTCCATCTGGGATGCTTCTGGTCATCTCCCTTACTTCTCCTAGAGATATCGTAGACAGCTTTAAAGACTACTATATGGCCTTGTATCAGCCTTCTTCCTCCTCCTTCAATGCATCCCACCTGGATGAGTTTCTACAAGACGTTGATCTTCCTCATATGTCTCCCTCCCAGGTAGATATCATGCAGGCTCCGCTGACTCTGTCGGAAATTCTGACTGCTATTGACTCTCTGTGTGGATAAAGCTCCTAGTCCAGATGGACACACCGCAGAATTCTATAAAATATTCAAACATTGTTTAGCTCCTGTTCTCCTTGATACATTTAACTACATCTTTTAGGAAGGTCTTTCTGACTTCACTCTTACTGAGGCCACCATTGGGGTGCTACCAAAACCTGGCAGAGATCCCCTGTAGGTTTCAAAATACTGACTAATATCACTTATCAATGTCGACCTTAAGATCTTGGTGAAAGTGCTGGCCAGTAGGTTTAATCAGGTTTGGCCCCCACTTATTAGTCAAAAGAACAAGTTCTGTTTTGTAGCAGGTCAGCTTGCAGCAGACCATCTTCGTACTCTTTCCCATCTTATTTCTGCATCCAGGAACTCCAGGGTTTCTTCAATACTGTTCTCCCTGGATGAAGAAAAAGCTTTCGATAGGGTCTCATAGGATTACCTGTTTCACTTGTTACCTAAATTTCATATCCCCTCTGCATTCGTTCATTGGGTCCGGGTGTTATATTCCTGTCCCTCGGCTCGTATCCTTTGTAATGGAGTATTATCTGCCCCTTTCTGGCTATATCAAGGCACCAGACAGGGGTGTCCACTCTCACCCTTTCTTTTCAATCTCTTTCTAGAACCACTACTCAGGAAGATTAAGACTTCCTCCCAGGTGAGGGGAATCTCCATTGGGCCTTCTCAATACAAACTTTCTGTTTATATGGACAATATTCTCCTCCATTTTACCTCCCCTGCCTCGTCCCTACCCACTGCTTCGGACATTATTTCAGACTTTGGCACTTTTTCAAATTATAAGTCGAACCTGGCTGAAACGGAAGTGATGCTGCTTAATGCTGTCACCATGAAGTCTGAAGTGGAGTATCTTGGGTTTGTTTGGATTTGTGATACATTAAAACATCTAGGTATGCACATTAGTACTTCCACTTCTAAATGGAAGCAATATAACCTGGATGCTGTGGTGAGTACCATTCGTATAGATTTGCAGTGTTGGGCTCTTTTGCCTTTCTCCCTTTGGGGATGCATTAACATTGTAAAAATGAATTTTCTTCCCTGCCTTCTTTATCCACTATACATGTTCAACTATATTCTTCCAAAATCTTGGTTCCTACAATTAGATAGAATTATGCTGTCATTCTTGTGGCGTGGTAAGACTCCCCAAAGGGCCCTCTTCAAATTGATGCATTCTAAAGAACGTGGGAGTCTGCAATTACCCAATTGTTACCTCTACTACCTCTCCATTCATTGTTCTTGATTCTTTCATTGGCTACAAAATTACACAGAAGAAGATCCTTCTACTTGCACTCCAGCGTGGTTAGAGATAGAACATACCCTCTGTTCTCGCCATGGATTGGATGTTCATTCTCTTCTTTACATTCCCTATAAGAAACTACCTAAATCTTTATGTGGCTCCCCAACAGAAGCCTCTGTACATGTTTACTTACAATTTTGCACCCTTCTCCACCTCCAACCCTATAAGGACATTTCTCAACCACTTGTTGGTAATCCCAAATTTTAAATTGGTGGCCACACTCTTACAGGTTCTTTTTGGCCTTTCCCTGAAGTGGACAGGGTCTCAGACTTGGTAGTTGCCCAGAAGCTCCTGACATTCAAAGATGCCAGAATCAGGTTCCATTTGTCTCTTTCTTTTTGTTTTAAATACCTTCAACTCTCTCATATGATCATGTCTCATTTTGGTTTTGGCCCCTGGGAGGATTTGTACCAGTCCCAGGTCTCATCCATAGTTTCCTTAACCCCTAGTTCTCATCTCATTTCCTTTTATTATCACCAGCTTTCAGATCTCCTCGCTCATAGGGAAGGCCCAACTTTATATGTACTGAAATGGTACAATGAACTACCAGCTGACCTCACTGAAACGACCAAGATTGGAACTTTCAAATCTGGGCTCAAATCCTATCTGGATGCATCTAAGACCTGTACCTGCCTGCAAAGTTGAGTGTGCACCTTAGCCACCATATTTTACTTTATCACACCCCTCCCCACACACCACCTCTACCCCCCCAATTCTTTCCCCCCGCTCGTTTCTCCCAGACAATACCTCCTGGGTTGATTCAGCCTCCTCTCCCCTTTCGATGATGTCTCATCATGCTAATCACCTTACCCCATCTGTCTTTTGGTCTCCTGACCATCCAACTAACTATTAGGACAGTGTACCCCCCTCTTCTCCTATCCTAAGCCCTACTCTGGCACCAGTGTTTTAAGATGTATAAAACTGCAATGACTTGACTATGTAACTTGTTTCACTGTTTCTCTGTATTTGTTATGCTATCTGTAATGTATTTATCCCCTACTGACTTGGAACCTTTGAAAATGAGTCCTTGACTCAAAGGTATTACTCCCAAACTGAAATAAATAAATACAAAATATTACTGGGATCACATGTTGCCTTCTTCCCATGCTCCACATTCTTGGGCTCGCATCTGGAAGCACTTGTATAGATTTATTAAATGGGACAAGTACCAGCTTCTTCAGTTCCAAGGTTTACACAATCTTTATTTTACCCCAGAAAAATTACATAAAATCGGGAAACTGCCTTCCAATATCTGTTCCACATGTGCTAAAGAGCCCAGAACATTATTACACATTCTGTGGACTTGTGAAAAGGTTGTCCCTTTTTGGGCTGTGATTCAATCCTGCCTGGATCCTTTTCTAGGTCTCTCTGAAGCCTTTCTCCCTGAAGTGTGTCTGCTAGGGGATTACAGTGACTGTTTAGTTGGCACTCAGAGGTTCCACATGTCCCTCATATCCCTCTGTGCAAAAAAGTTATCTTCAGACATTGGCTTGGCCAAATCATCCCCTCCACCACTGAGTGGCTATGGGAAATATTGTTTGTTTTACAAGCTGAATGAAGCATTGATAACCTAACACACAGAACCACTGCTTACTGGGTAATTTGGGAACCATATATGCATTGTTAACTGTATAAGTCCCACTTTTTCCTTTTTTTATGCCCTTTGTATTATAGATCTTCCCTTACCGGCCATACCCGAAATGCTGGGTGCCCTGAGTCATCATCCAGTCATATTTTTGACCACCCTTAATCCTTTAGTTCCCCATTTTCTGTCTGTATTGTTGGTCTAGAAGTTCCCTAGTGGCAGGGGGGGAGGCTGGGAAGTGGGGAGGGAGGGAGGAAAGGTCCTTAAATTGACAGGGCTCTGTGTTTGTATCTTCATTAGGATGTCTGGTCTTCATACTTTTTTGGCAAGCTTTATAACATATTTAGTATACCTATTATGTTGCCCTGCATTATGATCATATTATGCTATTATTTTTGTTGGGAGGGTTTTGACTGGGAAGAGGGTAAAGAGTTTATGTTATATACTTGTGTTTTCATGTTTGATGGTTGTTCTAGCTTGTTGAAAATGTAATAAAGTATATTAAATTAAAAAAAAAAATTAGGCCGCATCCACTACCCCACCCTGCTCTATTCCCCTAGTCACCCAGTCAAAGAAATCTATCTGATTTGTCTGACATAACACCCCCCCCCCATGAATCCATGCTGCTTCGGGTCCTGTAACCCAGTAGATTCAAGATACTCCGCAATCTTTTCCTTTAGCAGTGACTCCATTAACTTCCCCACTGCTGATGTCACAATGTTATTTGCCAATGCACTGCAAACATTAAAAAGCAATGCTAAGCCAACTCATTGACAAGACAGTTTAATGTGAACTGTACTGTAGAGTTTGGTACTTAGTCACTGGGTTACTGCATTGTGGGATGGGATTGTATGGACTAGGTATTTCCTAGGAGGTTACATCCTTAGTGTCAGCAGACATTTCAAGGGGCTTTCCAAGGGGAGGCACAGCATCAATAAATAACTTTCCTGGCCATAACACCTAAAGCATGGCCAGCCCCCTTAACGGATGTGTCGGGCGAGGGCCCTGGGCTTACATTTACAGTACGGATATGATTTGTAATAATGTTATAACAGTCATGATTTGTTTAGCTGGCAAGTGCAGCCAGCATTTTAATTCAGCCTGTCAAATCTGGTTAAGCAATACATTTCAATTGTGATGTCTTCACAGAAAGGCATATTATTTATCACCAACAATCTGAAGGAAAGAAATAACCAGCAATATTTTGTTTCACCTTCAGCTGATTGTTTTACTAGATGCTAGCTCAAACATAAAATTCAAATTGTGATTGTCAACTAGCTATTGCAATAGCAAAATAGTAAACTTTTAAATTAAATGTCGAAGGTGTGTGCAGATGTAGGAATGATACGGATTATTGAGGTAAAAGGTTATTCTAGATATCAGCCATCATGGGGTGTGGAAGTGTAAGCTACATTTAAAATGTTAGATATTGTCACAGCCTGAAAATGTATTATATAGACCAAACAAAAACAGTTCAGCAGCAAAATTATCTGATTTCAATGGCATCATCAACTAGCTTCTTTGAGTCTTCTTATATAAATAAGATATTCTCCAACTCAGTGTAGCCCGTTGACAGCTTTTACACTTGGGGAGGACAAAACATATTGCGAACTGGCTTGGTGCAGGAAGCAGAGGGTGGTGGTGGATAGGCACTGTTCACAGAGGAGGGGGATACTCAGCAGTGTCTCTTAGGGATCAGTGCTATGGCGACTGCTATTCAACATTTTCATCAGTGATCTGGAAGCTGGAGTTTCCTGCACAAGATGCTTACAGTAACTTTACTGACAACACCAAGCTGGCCAGGGAGGTGGTCTCTTTTGAGGATGGGGAGAAACTTCAGGAGGACCTGGACAAGCTGGCTGATTGGTCAGTTTCATGGAGCTCCAATGTAGCCAAATGCAAGGTTCGGCACTTAGGGAGGAAAATCAGAAGTAGGGACTGCACACAGTTGGGGGCTCCTCTTGCTGTAGTGGGGTCATGTCCAAAAGTATTGTAGAATGATGGGGCATATTAAAGGGGTGACAAGCAGAGAAGGGGATGTAATTCTGTCACTTTAAAGGCCTGGGTGCCACCTGTAATATTGGATACAGTTCTGTGCTCTGTAAAGTGCAGCATTCATGAATTCTGCCCATCACAGTTTGAAAGCCAAACAAAAACTCTCTTAAATGAAGTACAGGGCTCCTCTGTAGCTAGCAGCAGTCCAGAGATACTGATGATTAAGTATGACCCATATCGATACTGTATTGCTGCCATTTTCAGAATTTTGTGGTGTCACTGACTGTGCTTGACTACAATAGGGATAGCCATAGTTTGATTATCAGTGATATCAACAGTGTAGTATCAATATAGGACAGACTTCATCATCAGTATCACTGGATTGCTTCTAGCTTCACAAAAGCCCAATACCATTTTGAAAGATCTTTTCATGGACTTTCAAACTGTAATGGGCATGGTTTATAAATATTCCACTTTAATACAAAAAGGACATTGATGCAGTTAAAAGAAGGCCATTTAGGGCCCCCACAGTGATCAGGGGTATCCATGAGGAGAAGCTGGTGGCCCTTAACAAGTTCACCATGGAGAAAAGAAGGCTGACAGATTATATGGTCGTGGTCTTCCTCATACTCATGGGCACTGACAAGATCAAACAGATGGATTGACCTGATGTCCTCCAGAAAGAATCTGGGGCATGCCCTGAACTCAGAGCTGGTATATTCTGGGGTACAGTCAGGAGGTACTCCTTCTCAGAAAGAATACTAAACCTAAAGACCAGCCTATAAGTATAAACAGTGTTTATGAAAACAGTACAGGCCTTCAAAGTAAACCTGGACAATTGTCTGCTTACCACAGAAATCACAGGGTACCCTGGGTAGTAGAGTTGGTGGGGAATCCTTAAACATTGGAACATGTTTGCACAGTATTCTTATTCATCTCTGCATATAAAGGAGGTGGGATCATACGTGATGAATCTCGTATAGTTCTGACCTTTAATTGCCGTTAGATTTATAGATAGACAGACAGATAGATACAGACAGACAGACAGACAGACAGACAAACAAACAAAAGGATAGACTGAGGGAGTAGATAGAATGACAGACAGATGGATAGACTGAGGGAGTAGATAGACTGACAGACAGAAAGACAGACAGACAGAGTAGATAGACTGACAATCAGACAGGCAGACATGCAAGGTAGCATTATTATGCAAGTCAATGTAGAACATATAATTTATGCTGTTTTAGCATAGCAAAACTTGGAAGCACCAGCAATTCCTTCTTTAACATGGGGCAAGCTGCCATTCTTATGTTATAATAGACTTTATAACAGGCATTTATCAATGACGAATATTGTCTTGCTGGCATTGGCATTGGTAGTGCAGGAGTTAGAGGGATGCATAATAGGAATGGTAGTGAAGTATTGAACTGTTGCCAATCCCACCCCCACGCTGCAGAGACTGGCAGGCATTGGGGCATGCCTTTGGGTTGTCGGCCATAACGCTCATGCCATTTCACCTCACTCTACCCTGCAGACACTGACAAGTGTTGCAGTGTGCCTTGGGGTCTTCGGGCCTTATGCTCACCCCATTCCATAAGGAAATACACTGAGATGGGTGCAGTATAGGAGAATGGGGTGAACTCTGGGGCCAAAGACTGCAAGGCACACCTTGATGCCTGTCACTGGCTGTAGGGTGGGGGTGGGGGTGGAATGGCGAGAAGATTACAGCTGATGATCCCAAGTCACACCCCTGATGCCTGTCAGTCTCTACAGGGTGGGGCATTACAGTTGGAAACCTTAATTCCCCAGGCGTTTGTTGGTATTTTCACCCCAAATTTTCAACATGGTCTTTTTGTGATCCCACCTCATGAACAGTGGCACTATCAGCTCATTAGCTGAAAGGTGATTTTGCACAGTGACTGCGCCATTTAGCGCCACAGGTGCAAAAACACATTTTGGGCAGGATGTGAAAAATGACAGCTGTACTGTTCATGAGGGAGTGTAAAAAAATAGCAGTGTTGAAAATCTGGAGTGAAAATATGAAAAATTGGTGAAGTCACGAACGTGCGTAGAAACTGTGCAATGCACTCTGATAACGCAATTATTTTTGTTTTGTTTTTTTAGCCAGATTTTCAGCATAGGCATTTTGGGACCTCTGCCCATGAACAGTGGCACTGTGATTTTGTTAATCTGCCCAGAAAGTTGATTTTCCACAGCAACCACACCACTGTGCACCAGATGTGCGAAAATACATTCTGGGCAGGATGTGAAAAATAACAGCTGTATTGTTCATAAGGAGGTGTGAAACAATGGCAATGCTGAAAATCTGGAGAGAAAATATTAAAAATTGTCGAAGTTATGAGCGTGCATGGAAACTACAAAAAGCACGCTCATAATGCAGTCAGTTTTTGGAATTTGTTCACCATATTTGCAACATAGGCTTTTTGAGACCCCACCTTATGCACAGTGGCACTGTCATTTCATTAATCAGTCCAGAAAGGTTATTCCATGCAGTGACTGCGAAATCACCTTTCGGGACCAAATAACAAGATGACAGAGCATATGTTCATGAGCTGGGGTCCCAAGAACCCCATGTTGAAAATTTGGAGTCAAAATTCAAAAAAATGGCTGATATATCCACTTACATTACCTCCCCACTGATGCCATTATATAGCTTACTGGCATTTCTTAATTTTACAGCTCAGCTTTGAAGATTCCAGATGCATCCTGCTCCACAGACGATTGCATCGCTGGACCTCCAGAAATAAGTATAGGGTGAGTGGGTGTGGGGAGGTGGGGTGCACAGAGGGTGGGTGCAGATTGGAGGAGGGGAGCACCAGGGACTACAATGAACCATTTTCTTTTTTACAGGGAAAAGCAAAAAATGGACTTCGAGGGATGGTTTCCTTTATTTACAGGTGAACTAAAAAAAATGTTGGGCACACTGGGTGGGCTCCCAGTGTTCCCCATGTGCTTTTTTGGGGGGGATGTTGGGCACACCGGAGTGGGCTCCCAGTGTGTCCCATGAGTTTCAGGGGGGAATGTTGTGCACACTGGGGTGGGATCCCGGTGTGCCCCATGGGTTTGGAGGGGCTGATGCTGAAAGGGATTGGGCTCCGTCGGCAAAGAAAGTGTATGTGTGTGTGTTGAGGGGGGGCGATGCCAACAGGGATTGGGCCCCACTGGCAAAAAAGGTGTGTGGCATGGGGGAACATGCCAACAAGGGAGATTGACCACCCCCAATGTCAGTAGGGGATTGTGTGTAGCGGACGGCAGGAGCCACCATGTTTATTGAAAAGTTTCACCAGGAAAAGCACATTGGGAAGGCATGTCATCTGCCACTGCATGACGAGCTTGTCTCTGATTGCAGTGGCAGATTTCTTTTAACCTGGTGGCACTTTCCATAATTTTCATGTCAGCACTAGCATGCTCACTAATTGGGGGATGAGGGACGCACCTATTAAAGCATGATCTGCATTCGCCAACACTGACACACCTCTCAATGTGGTACTACCGCAAGGTTTTGCTTGAGCCTGTGCACAAGGCAACATAAAAATGGGGTCTGGCCAATTCTGACTCCTCATTGTTCCCTGTTACATGGTACAATACTAACATAGCACATACCCTGCTCAGATAACTTCAAGTTGGTGGAGGTACTGCTACACTGACTGTCTGTACAGGACCCAATTTGATGGGTAATATAGAGTACAACACAGCCTAACCTGCACCTTTAATGTGGAGAAAACACACATCTTTTTCATCTATACAGGACTGAACTTGTTGGGAAATACAGGGTAAAAAAAGAAGAAAAGGAAACCCCAGCTCAGCAAACCTCAGGATAAACAAATAAACCAAAATAAATCATTAAGGGGAGAGGACAGTTTCAATCAAGGCCAAAACAGCAAAGAAATAGATTGGAAAGATGTCTTATTCACCAGACAATAAGCAAGTAACTATTTATTTATAGTTACAAAGTAAAACCAGAAACAATTCCAACATTTCTGAGAAAATTTCTCCTTCTTCAGGGAAATATGGTATTAATCTATAAAGTTAAAAATTATATATTTTGAGATTTTTGCATTTATTTACACTATTTATAAAATGGCATATGCATGCTGGAGTAAGCAGATGAAATTAGATATATATTGTACTCACTTGTATTATACTTAGATATAGTACTGTCTCTTTAAGAAGTGAAGTTCATACTTTTAGATCTGTATGACAAAGTCTCTAGCACCATAGATGTAGCTATATGGCATCATTTAGTAAATATATTTGTTATTCGAACTAGACAACAGATAGAGTTTGAATATATCTTCACATAATTTTACAAGACCTATGCATTATGTATCCACTAGAATCATTTTGAATAATCTCTATAATCATAAATCAAAAACAAATACATCACTCTGTTATGTTAGTTTCTATCTGCTTTAGTGTTAAAAGAAAATCTAATGTTATCCAATAATAACCCATACTAATATGTTATACAAGTGTATCAGTCCACAAACAAATTAAAAATAAAACAATGAGTTGGTTTTCCATAATACAGCACTTTAAACAATTACTAACAAAATGAACAAGATGAGCTCAGCAGAGCA
This sequence comes from Neoceratodus forsteri, assembly GCA_016271365.2. Lineage (NCBI taxonomy): Eukaryota > Metazoa > Chordata > Ceratodontiformes > Ceratodontidae > Neoceratodus > Neoceratodus forsteri. The sequence continues at coordinate 107,779,062 of CM057459.1, read as the reverse complement.
TCTGAAGAGGAACAAGTAATATAGTCGCAAAGCAGAACACAACTGGAGTATGAACGAGGAACTACGAGGCATTGTATTAAAGTGCAGATGGCAGCAATTTAAGGGAGAATGAAGCACTGTTGGCACTTCATTTGGCACAGAAGGATGCGGGAGACTAGGGGGCAGGGGAAATCAATTAGGGGAGGAGCAGGGGCAGTGGGGAGAAGGATCATAGGGTAACAAATTGCAGCACGGGATCAGAGTCGACTGCAGGAGTGAGTAGTGAATTCACAGGAGAGAGATCTGAGTTGAGTGGGGAGAAAGAAACAGTACGAAATGGTAATGGGGAGAGAACTCCATAGTTTAGGGAAGCAGAAGGAGAAGGCAGCACGGACAGCTGAGGAACAAAGGTGGGATCTAGAGGGGTCATCAAGGACAAAGCAGCAGAAGGAGTGAAACAGGAAACCTTCTGTGCTGTAGTGGTGAAGGTGCTGCACATTAGAGAAGTTTAAGAATTCAGTTCCCCACTGTGAGTAGAACTAAAAGAGGAGTTTGCTGGGGTCAATAATGTCAGCTTTGCTACAGCTGTCAGTGTGTGTTACACATACACTGAAGATGTCTTCTCCGAGCTATGATACTGAACTGAAATACTTTGATATGCTTATTGAATAACTGAACATAACTCAAACCTACAGTTGGTGCAAGCTTAGATACAGTAGCATGAAATGCCTCTTCCTTCCTCTTACCTAAATTTGTTTTCACTATAGCTGCAATGCCACACTATCATGGATCACCACCCGAGTAAAAATCCAAGAACAAAAACAAAATAATAAAAATACCGTATGTAAGTCAGTGCAAGGATTTGAACCATGGTCTCTTGCCAGAAATACAACATTTTTGTATTCTCAGCTTGATTCAAACCTTGCCCTGATTTGTTTGTTTCTAACCTAAGACATGACTTGTGAACTATTGAACTGCACTATAACAAATGACAGCTTATGTGGTGTAGAGTTTTTGTCACAACTTGCATGGCATGAAACTGAGGTCTTAATCCCAACAGGAGCTTTTACACTACACACTATATAAATACTGTTTCTGACAGAACATTTTGTATCACCTAAATTTTCTTATTGAGAGCCAAACTGGCACCATTCTGAGAAATCCCTCCAAGGGACCACTGAAGAAACATGGTAAAAGAAAGCCTGCAAATGTACTTGTGCAATATAAATTTACTTGTGCACTTGATTCCCTTTCATGTAAATGGCTGCGCTTATTTACTATTCACTGCAAAAAACTACATTAATGCACAAGTCTGGGCTGAGGCACAAAGCGTAAAAAGTAGGGAAATACATCTTCAGGGAAAACAGTGCACTGAGCCTTGTTGAATCTGTTGAGCTGTATTCCCGGTGGGGAGGGGGGCAGGTTGAACACTCATGCGACACAGCATTGGTATTGCCCTAACTTCAGTACAATGCCTCCAAGCAATGTTGTTTGTTTTTTTTGTCTACCTGGTTAGACAGTGCCAAAAGCTGTGGCAACAACAATGCTGCATCACGTGATCATTCAAACCTGGGGGAACAAGACTCCACATATTCAAAACGCCTCAGTGGATTTTTTACCCTAATGTTGCATTTCACTAGTTTTACAGTTTGTGCTGCAATCCTAACTTGTGCATTAACAGACTTTTTGTAATGAGTTTTAATTTTATTGAGGTACAGTGAAGCACACCAGGATGCATCGCAGTGTCACAGATTCCTACAAGGTCAAAGGGATTAACTCCCATTCAAAATTGTCTTATTTCCTGCACTACCTCTGCAGAGTTCTGAAGTACTCTGTGTTGCATCCTAGCAGGCTCCACTGTAGACAGCTCCCCAAGCCTGTAGGGAGCTTCCTGTGGGGCATTTCCACAGACATGCAGCTTGTTTCATGCATGATCCTGTGGGCTTTATGTGCAGCAACTTTCCCATCCAATACCTCCCCAGACCTGTAGCATGCTTCAGACTGAGGTGGTAAAAATCTACTACATCCATGTGCGTGAAGAGGTGGCTTATTTCGGGCTTTGCTTTTTTTTTTTTTTGCATCTTTTTCAGAAAAGACACAAAAAACTAAGTCTGAGAAATACGAACTGTTTATGCAAATAACTTTAATTTTGCCCTTCCAAACTTTATTTTACTTATAACTTTAAAACTTTTTAAAGTGTTTTTTCACCACAATTTCGCATATCAGCAAGTTACCATCATTCATAACCACATAAATGGCAACTTTTAAATTCCATCTGAAATGTGCTTTTGGGCAAAACAGACATCACACAGCAGTTGCACTTTGTGACTAAACCCACCAGAACCATGTCACCAGTTTGTGGTGCAAAGCGTGGTGCTGCGCGGCGCTAATGGTGTATTCAGTTTTTATTGCTGTGCACAAATGCACTGGCACTCTGGACACTTCCTGACAGACTGTAGGGCTGTTGCTGTATAGTGAGGAGGCAATTACTATGGCAGGAAGAGCAAGTACAGCAAGCTCTAGGCAGAGGATGAGCAGCTAGGTACAGACAAGAGTAGCTGGCACACTTGATGAACCTTGTGCAAGCCAGGTAGGATATGTTGTTTGGCACTGGACCAGATCACAATGCAAGAACTGCTATGTGAGAATCCACTGGATGATGCCTCAAACAGCAAACTAATGAAGAGCACAGGAGTGTCCACTGCCTGGTCTGGTGAATGATCTGTGCTGGCAGGAGCTACAGAGACTTTCGTAACTGAGGGCAACTGTTGCTGCTGGAACTGTGTCAGACTGTATGTCCAGGTGTCTTGGGTGTGCCTCCTGGGTGCTGCACATTTATAATTTAAATTATGGACCCATGCCTTCTTTTCCTACACACTTATAATTGCCAATATGCAGTGATGTGCTGCCAAATTCTTAACAACCACCTCCCACTCGCCCCCCCAGGCCACCACCAGCGCACCCCCACCCCATATGTCCCACTGCCAAATGCCCCACCCCTCCCACGTGTGTGAACATCATAATTAGGGACCAAAAGACTCTGTCCTAAGCAGGTTGCACACTCCATAAGAAAACACAACCAAGATGAGAATTTAAGAAGACCAATATATTGAAACAGGGGTCACCATATCAATCAACACTCAAAACTAAGGTGGTAGAACTTGTCAGTAGTTATCGCTTTACTTCAAGCTGTGTCTGCTCCAATTAAATGTTTAACCTTCTGAACTGTGAAAAAGTGCCAGCCACATCTGTTGTTCAACACAACAGAGAAGCATGAAGCTGCTAACTGTGTTTTCCTGACATTATGAGGTAACACTTTGTATCTTAACTGACAGCCTGAGAACAGAATAAAACCTTTTATACTGATTTTTTTAGCACAGTGAGCATCATGACTCCAACGCAGCACTAGTGACTGGACCCAGTCCCTGTCTGCCTGTCTTCAGTCTGCTACACCTTGAAAGATTGCCATTGTTATGCCCTAACTCAGGGTTTGTGTTCTGGTGCAGTCCAGTCCCTCTAGGATGACTCAGCCTCAGCCTCAGCACATTACATCAGCTCTCCCTTGACCACAGGTAAAATAAACAGGTTGCCTCACTTGTACCGTACTATGAGGATCGGCAAGAAGAGTAGAGTCAAAGCTGGGCCGGACTCATTAGGCCGGCACTCCTCCTATCACACACACACACACACACACACGCACACACACTCGCTTAAGCAGCAGCAGCACCTTCCGTCCTTGTAGCTGTGCAGCTACATTGCATGCTACCTGGGCTGGCCTGGTTCCCTACAGTCCTCCCTCACCTCCTTGTTGCTCATTCACTCTCTTATTGGCAGTGGACTTACCTTCTGACTCAGAGAATGAAGGAGTTTCTTGTCTCTCTTTCTCTCTTTCCATCAAGCAAACCATGCCCAGCAAAATAAAACTGCTCTGTCTGACCTCCGACTCTGCTAATGGACTCAGGACCACACTCTCTCCCAGACCAACCTCATTTCACATCACACCTAACAACACCAACAAATAGCAACCCACCTGACTCCTCCAGTGCTTACTGCTAGCTGCAGCCTGCAGCTCCACCTCAACCTCAGCAGTTCCCACTCTCACAAACATGGGTTGAGAGCACAATGCATGAAGGAGAAGGAGATGCCTTTGGGCAGCCAGAGGGCCAAAAACAATCGCAATAACAACAACATGAACCAATGGGACTGACAGAAGGTATACAAATACAAAATTCTTCTTTTAAGTGCCAGCTCCTGGCTGGCTGCTTGGACCTGCTAAGTACTGGCTAGCATGAGCCAATATAACAGCTTAAGAGCAATAACTTCTGGCTCGAGCAAGCCAGTGTGAGCTGACTCAAGTACAGCACTGTTAATGGGGTCTCTGCACGTGTCCATATATGGCACACCGTGCATCTGTGCAGCACTGAAGTTCAGCCTATCATAATTATTGTGTTCATAGGATCATGTGTCCCATGCAAAGGCACAAGGCTGCATTCCTGGTGTCATAGTACAGTACATGTCATCTACACATGACTGTCATTAGCTGCATTATGTGCAGCCATAGCTGCATGTGTTGTAGTGTGAGCATACTGCATATACAGAATAATGTATGGGTGACCATACACAAGCCTCTGTTTACATTAAGGGATTGCGATAATAATGTATGGAACTTAAGAGTAAAACTCAAGAGGTCTATGGTGTTATCTCAGCCCTGAGATAGAAACTCAGGGCAAGTTGTGTATGGTTGGTCATATTTTATTTTTTACAGTGTAACCCCTAGGTGGCGCTATCCCAAGGGCTACTACCCCTGCCTGTATGGCTAGTGACAGGTTAGGGGGCCTAGGTCCAGTGACGGGTCCCTCCACCCAGAGGTCAGGGTTGGTAGTGGTTAAACTAGCTTGGGCACAGCCCTCTGGGACACTGTGACCCCCCTTTGTTCCCACTAGTGGCTCACACAGTACACGGGAGTTGCCTTCCCAATACCCCACATATGCACATTTTTTACACATATAGATACCACTTACCCTCGAGACTGATTCTGCAGCACGTCTCTGAGGACCCCCTGTAAAACAAGGTTAGGCAATATACACAGACACAATGCAATGCTGATTCTATATGTACTGATACCAAAGACAGTATATAGTTCAATAACAACAAATCTGATTTATTTAGGGGACAGTAACATGGGAGGGGGCAATCAGGTTGATTTGGTTTGGCAAGGTTATAATCACAGTACTGTGCATACATATAGGGTCCAAAATGTCACTGCTCTGGGTACCCAGAATGGGGGGTGGTTAGCCAGGTCCGTTGCCTGGGGTTAGCCAGCTGGTGCAGATGGATGGGGCCCTGTAGGAAGAAAATATATGCACAACACACACTTGTAATCCGGAGCCGGATGGCTCAGTCCCTAGAAAGAAAACACAAAGAAATCAGTTGACACACTTTGATTAAATGAAGGGTGCAGGGAGCTACCCCAATTTGTACTCACAATACCCCAAGCAGAGAACCTGATGGACGTGGTTGTTCTGGATTGCCAGAAGAGCAGGGCATGGCGTCGAGGCCCTCATGGCAGGGCTCAACTGCTTTGAATAGCAGGCGGATTCAGTCCGATTAAATTGAGTTCAGCTTCCAGCTACAGCTCACAACTCACAGTAAAAGAGGAGATAGACACGCGATCCCCCAAAAGCACTAGACACATTCATATGTAAAGGAAATTACTAAACCAGGTAGCTGCTTCTCAATCCCGATCACAAACACTGCAAATTACCCGGGAGCACGCACAGCATCAGCAGTCCCCAACAGGCCAATCGCACTTTAGCAAATCTTCGGTCTTCTACAGGACAAGCCTGGTTCTGAACACTTCTTCCTTCTCTTCCACAACTCGGGTTCAGCCCAATTCACACACTCTAATGGCTGCAGGCCGACTTCAGGGCCTCCCACACGCTTCCGCATGAACTACAGAACAGAGCTCCTTCTTACTCAGCCACCTTGCATCTGGCTTGCCAGCAATAGTTGAGGACATTTCCTTTGGCTTCACACAAGTTCGGTTGATGGATTCGGCTGTCAATCACAGCAGGGCTCCCTCTGTTGATGCAAACAGGCACCAAGGTCCAAACTACATTTCCCAGAAGCACCTGCCATACATCCCCCTTTGTAGCAGGCTCCAGGTGAGAGTCCAAGTTCTGGTTGGCCCAAGCAGTCTCCATTTTAGGGATCCCCCAACCCAACTGGCCCAGCTCAGCAGTTCAGGTCCAAAATGGAGGGGCAAAACACACAGAGTCCCAGCTGCAAGAAAGCCAGGTTAGACAAACTGCATTTTCACTAACACTCTAACTGGTTTCAGGCAAACAGTTACATCTTTCATTTAGGCTCCCTCTGCGCTCTTAGCGACAGCAGCAACGGAGCGATTAGGCAGCAGCTTGGGCGGGATTCGAGCATTAAACACACAGTCCCCCCATACAAACTAATTAAGCCTGCGAGCAGGCAGTTCTTAAAGAGACAGTACCAGAGGCTCTAAAAGCACTCACAGTGCCCACATTTAAGCGGCATTATGCCAAACACCAGCTAGGCAGGGAGCACTTATGCAAGCTCCACGAAGGCTTCTTGGAACCCCCATTTGTAGGGGGGGGGTTACAACAGTATAATGGATTTTATTAATTCACTAGAAGACAGACAAGGGAAATACTCAGAACTTGTGCATGAAACATTTCGAAACCAGCAACCTGTAACTTGGAACTGTATAGGTTTAAACTGCAAAAACTGCCACCAACAGTCTTTTACTTTTTGAATACAGTTAACGTAATCTGATTGACTGAAATGCTAAAAGAAAATAAAAGCATGTTGGCAGCAGTCAGCATGAGTGGGGCACAGGTGCTGTGACTGTAGAACATGCTCAACAAGATTTTTAGAATCTGCACATCAATTTGGCAGCCACTTATTTTTCTGCACAATAAGAGTCAACCATATACTATATTGAATTTGTCATTTGCGCCAGTGTAGAACAGGATGGTGCTTTCATTGAGTGAAGTTGGTGGCTGATTAGCCAACTGGCCTCAGCTACATTAGCTGGTATTACCACTGAGCTCTACAAAGGATCAAGCATATCATCACATGTGTCATACAGTGTTGTGTGACATTAGTGTTACAGCCATGGGTATGTTACATTCATCTGTTGCAGTGACTTGTATGTTGCTGATACATGTAATGTATTCCTGACATTATCTAGTTGCGCTGTGTGTGTGTTGTATATGCTCTCTCACTGTAAACTACACTGTTTACTTTGTCACATCATGGAGACAAGGCACAGTCACCATGTAGTGTGGCTGTATATTCCACACATTATTGACGTGTACACATCAACCATCATGTTGACACACATTAATGTTCTCTACGTACTGATTGCTGACTCATATGTAATGCTCCATTCAACAGGCAGCAGATCCAGAAGGGACAGTGGTTCCAGAAGGAGCATACAGCAGGGGGACCAGGCCAGCAGGAGGGACCAGGAGGGGAAGCAGGAGAACAGCTAGGCTGCGGAGGAAGCACCGACCACTGACCAGGTACACAAGCAGTGTCATGCTGTGTGCCATGTGTATGTGAAGACATTGTGTTGACCTTGCAGAGTGCATGCACTGGCATATTGAAGTTACAGTGTAGACACATATTTTTATTTTAAGTTGGTGAGGGTTTGTGTACATAATTGAATTTTTCTGTATTCAGAAGCATACCTGAGCTTGTTGTTATTGATTATGGCCTTTCGATCTAGTACTGTACTGTACATTGTAAAGTTGCACATGTTTGATATAGACTATGCAGAACAGGACTGGCCCACCTTGATTAGTGATCATTTCCACAAGTGACTCATTCAGGCACATATCTCGCCAAGTGGTATTCACTGATATGTTTTGTTCTGCCAAGACTATTCTGCTTTATTGTGTTATTGTTATGTCACGTTAGTACAGGATGTACTTAGGAAGCCTGCAAAGAATTGCTGCAGGACAGGCATTGTCTGTGGGAACAGCCCTGACCGAACCCTGAGTCAACAGGTTAGCTAGGTAGGTAGACACCCACCAGGGGAAGGGGAAGCAGGTTGGCAGGTACGAGTTCACTGGGGGCAGGTGGCTTTGGGCTGGAGGGTCAGAGCTTAGGCACATAAATTGCTAGGTGAATATGAGAAATTTCTCTTTTTCTTTGCCCTCAAGTTAGAACCTACTCATGCCCACCCTCATAAAAGCATGGCATGGATCTGTCGTAGGGTGTTAGGGACCTCACCGTCCTATTCAGGAGGATCACCTTAGGGTTCGAGAAGGAATTTTGCTGTTTTTTCCCCCCATGATGTTTTTCAGTTTTCACCTTCTCTAGCTAGGATTAATATTAAGTGGTTAGGTAGGAATAGAGCTACATTGTCCCAGTCATGTATGAAGTTGTGGCACAGTAGTCTCGCAATGTTTGCAAAGAGGGGGTAACAGGGAACTACGCATCTTTGCAGGCAGATCACAGTGAGGCTGGCAAGAGGTGAGGTCCAGATGGCTGTAGCCCTCATTCCAGGGCAGTCAGAGGAATACCCTCTTTGAACATTGCTCATGGATCACAGCACCCTCTGATGGGGAGGGTTGCATCAGCACCCGGTCCAGAGCCATCCCTCATGCCGCAGAGGCTGCTTCCCTCATGGTGGTTTTAACCCATTCAGTTGGCTACCCTGGGGAGTAAGGATATGGCTGTTATGATGATGATGATGACTGGACTGATGAATAACTTGCCATGACTACCTTGCTACACACATCACACTGACTTGGCAGTAACTGTCATTACATTCTGTTCAATAAATACATAGCTGTGGCCATTTGTCTCCAAAGCACGTTGTCTGTCTCATTCTCTTCAGGTGGAAGAAAGGGTTTGTATCCAGTAAGGCAATTACATTTTTTATGGTTCTGCAAGGGATGTCGTTGAGTGCGTAAAGGCTGCTTTTTGCACCTGTACACAGTCCATGCACTATCAGTATCTAGCGTATTCCTTTGCAAAGTACTCCGAGATGCTTCATGTATGAAAGACAGCACTTAAAATTCTATCTGAAGGAAGACGATTCTTATTTGAAATTAGTTGGTAAAGAAATCTCTCACTAATGGACCTTATACATATTTTGCAGAACTAGACTTGTTTTAAGTGCTGTGTGGGCAAGAGAACACTGCAGCCTTAATGCACATTTAAGTGTATCGACAAGCATTAGTACTTTTCTTAACAATTTCCACACACAACATGCAGTGAAAGCAGCTGCTGTGTATGTGATGTGATATACCCTCCTGCCCTCAGTTCTCTCCATATATATTGCAGCACTATCGACAACAGCATCATTTTCTCTAGGTACTGCATTAAGATGATGTACTTGATAAAGCTGTTTTCTTAAACAGACAAAGTGTGAAATTCTTTTCACGGTTTTTAGCCTAAGTAATTTGAGCAGGTCACCATTCAGAATGTTGCCTAGAGCACAGCAGATAATGCTTGAGAGAAAATGTTTCCCTCCTGTCAAACAAGCCCCAGTGAGGAAAAGAGATTAATGGGATTTTGTGTCCCTCCTCTAGATCCATATGTTTGGTAGTATTATCCCTTCTGTTTTCTGCTTCTAAAGGATTTTTTTTCAGAACTGGCCCTGCTTTGGTCATCCTCCCTTTGATCAGCTTCTGTGACCCCTAACCCTGAGTGCTGATTTCGGAAGGAAGCTTATGTTGTACTGCAAATTTTTTAATCCCAAAATGCCTAAGGGTGGTGATTTAACCCAAATCTCACCTTCTACTGTTACGCTACTTATCCTCCTTTGAAGATGCAAAGACTCTGAGCTAGTGTATATGGCTTTTCTTTTCATGTCCAGCAAGCACTGTGTTTTAATATCAGCAACACTAAATTCCCATGACCTGCCATTTGCATACTTGATTAGATTTCCTTGCTACTGGTACACTAAATTGAAGATACAGTTCTCTCTCTCTCTCTATATATGTAATAGATATACCACTCTGAGGTGTGTGGTCGCGCTCTGATATACGCACGCCTTGGTGTGCGTTGTACGCACGAGGCCGCAAGGCCGAGTCGTCAACCGCCTAAGGCGTTGCGTATATCAGAGCGCCGACCGACACCTCAGAGTGGTATATCTATCTTATAAAATGTCAAAATTGTTTTGAGGGGGTAAAAGTAGGAAAGGGTCGCGCCTGATATACGCACGGTCATGTGATGCTCAGGAGCCAATAAGTTCCAATAAATTTCCCTACCCATTTTATAAATATATATATATATATATATATATATATATATATATATATATATATATACAGTATATATATATATATATATATATATATGTATGAAAAAATACCAAATTTTAGTGATATAACATGTACAAACATAGCATATGTCATGTTATACATATAGTACATTAATTTAAAAGACAAAAGACATGCAATGACTATGGCATACTTTTAAAAATCCACTACTTGATACCCAAATGTAACATTTTCTTTTATAAATCCTTTGCAAATATAATTATGTTCCATAAAGCACCCGCAGCATGAGGATCTAGGAATATTTTTTAATGATTTTTCTCTAAGAATCACTTGTAAAATATAATACCAAGGATCCTTCACCTTAATAAATTCAGCCAGATAATTTTACATGCCAGGGAACAAGCTGGGTTTGTATTTTTTACCTTTATCCTTAGGTGTCTGTCCATTTTTTTTTAGTTTATCTAAGGTGGTAGGATTTTTCTTTACTGTGGCCAGAAAAAAATCTGACAGATTACCCGGTACATTTGTAACGGTAAGAAAAAAGGATTTGCTTAATTCCTTTCTTCTAACAGAAAGAGGCTGAAGTCCCATATGCTGTATGCCGTGTTCCACAAGTTGAAAACGTCTCACAGTCATCAACAAACGGTAAGAATGAGCTTTATGGAACACAGGAACTTATGTTTGCATGACAGTAATGAATTACATAGTTCTGCAGTGTGGTCTAGTAGTTAGAGCACTGGTTTAAGGACTGGCAGATCACAAGTTCAAACCTAATCAGAGCAAAATACTCACTGTGTGACCTTAGGCAAGTCATTCAACTTCACAGTGTTCCAGTCCACCCACATGTGGTGATGGATTGCAGCAGGTTCCCACTAGAAATGAGACATTGCATCTTAACTCAACTATCCTGGGTAAACAAACAGTAGATTAAAAACAAAATAATTGCAAATTAAACATATAAGGTATTAAAGTGCACCGTTTCATGTGTAGTCACGGTTTAGCATCATTATTGGGATTCTGGAGGCATTTGTAAACTACAAATCCTAAGGCCAAGTGGTTTCTATTTGCCTATGGAATCCTGAGAAGCCATTTTATCTTTTTATAAAATGGCAGAAAGAAAAGGAAAGATGTGACTGGCTGAAAATCATGAAGTGACTATGTAATCAGATTTGCCTTTCTGTATTGCTATTTGTCAATCAATGCAGCAGTTATGTTTCAAATTACAAAACATTTAGTTCTGACATTTTCTTCCTCAATGAACCATTTTATCAGGGAATAACCATTTCCAAGGTGTGTAGTCAAACAAATCTAATCATACCTCCAAGGTGGTTGAAGGCAATCAGCTGCACTTTGGGCCTCACAATGCACCTGGGATGTATGGAAAGAAGTGTCTTACTGCATACCCTGTTGTGGGCTATTGCATGCATTTTAGGGTTTGGGTGTTATTTTATTTGGAATAGTATATTGCCCTTATCAGGGGGTCATGTAAGCACATAACACTTACAGACTTATAAACAATATTATAGTGACACAGTAGTGACCCTATAGTTAGGGTTGAGTAGCATGTTTAATGTTAAACCTCAAATTTTGCACTTTGATAACTTTGTAACTGATCAATGGATTTGCACAAAACCTGGCATATGCTGTCCTGTGAGATAGATCTCTTGATGTGGCAAGTTTCGTTCTGGTTGGATGTGCAAATTCTGAGATCCAAATAGTTGAAAAAGTCATGAAGTCGCCACTTTTTGCCATTTTTCCTTGTCGCCTTGCACTTGTTTTTTGTATGGTAGAAACATCTTGGGCAACAGACCTGCCATGCTTAGTTTGGTGGAAAAATATATATCTGTTGCAAAGTAATTCAAGTTTTTCATTTCCCATGGTTTTCAATGAGAAGATCAGTTTTCAGGATAAATGGTAACAGTTCGACAAAGGATTTGATCTCATGAAAAAGGATTCACTCTTGTGAGATCCATTCCTTTTATATGAAAATAAAATCCTTTTTCATGAGAAAAAATCCTTTTTCAAAAATTTCAAAAGCATCAAAAATGATATCCTGGAGAGAAACCACCACACCTTTCTGGCTGACTGGGACCCCCTTAGGTGCAATCTACACTTCAATGTTAGAGATATTCCCCAGAAATGCATTTTATTTTCTGTTAGGAATCCTTTTTCATGACCATGTGAGATGAAACAAGAATCCTTTTTCATATCACGGTCAAAAAACAAGGATCCTTTATCATGAATTTCCCCATGAACTATGACTGAGTTGCATTCATTCATAGTTCAGTCAGTGGGCAGCTGTGGAGGTGAGAGGAGGGCTGTGCTGCTCGCCGATGGGCAGTTGTACTAGGAGGACATTTACTGAGTGGGTGGGGGGTTAAGAGGACCACTAGACTACCAGAGACTGTTTTTTTTTTCTGTTTGGGTATGGCGATGGGTAAGAGGGGGTGGGGACCACTAGTAGACTGGGGAAGGGGTTGGAACACTACACTACACTATGGAAAAATATTTATTAATATCAGGTGAGCAATCAAGGAATGGGGTGGGGCACTACACTATGGAAAACTTAATTATTATCAGGTGTGCGAACAGGGACCAGGGTAGGACCAGGGTATGTTAGTCACACCTTGCATCAAAATATGTTTACTACAAAGAGTACAGAATATAATTATGTGTGAAATACGAGCAACCATACAATGAAAAAAAGATACTCAGTCTGAAGGGGCATAGAAAGGGCATCCTAGTTTGTACCCCCAACCCCCGGAAATTCTCTTGACTTGATGTCCCTGAGTTAACTTCTTTAATTACTGGTGCATGTAGTTTTGCATGTATGCATTTATGATGGCAATCATTTATTTCCTGTACAGAAAAAATATTTATTATTTATATATGTTAAAAATATATTCTAAATATTCCAAAATTGATTGTTTTGGGGACATTTTAAATATAGGAAATAGAAACATATTGGCCGGGATGGAGCGATATTCAATGGGAGCCATTGTGCAGTGCAAGTTGCATTGCACCAATGTGCAACTATAATGAATGCATGCGCAAGAGCAGGGGGCATGTCCATGAATATTCGGCGCAGTGCATTATTCAACCATGAAACCATGGCGCAAGTATGAAACAAAACCTGGATGTGCTGGGCAGACTTAAGCCTATAAATACAGGGTGCAAGCACACAGACAGCATTTGTGCCAGGTGAGAGGGAGAGAGAGAGAGAGAAAGAGTGGCAAGAGACGTGGGACAGACAGACAAACAGACAGAGCAAGGGAGACAGAGCCAGCGAGAGACAGAGAGACTGTCACAGGCAGCCACAGGGGGGAGAGGGGCAGAGGTGGCAGTGGAGAGTGATCCAGGGACTTAGAGAGTGAGAGGGACAAGCAGACACAGTGCCATGCAGTGCACCAGGGTGGCACACAGCCTGCAGCAGCTGACCACTCAAGGGGAGACAGGACATCAAGGGCCATGTATAGTGCGCCCTTTCTAATGGAGGCCATAATGAGGGGTGTGAGGGGGCAGGAGGATCAGCAACATGTCCGAGGAAGGGCCCATCGGTGGTATGCCGGAACAGGTGGTACCATGCCTGCATCACCTTCTTGAACTACACAGACACAGAGATTGTGGGATGGTACTGACTGAACAGGGCCATTCTGAGGCAGATCTGTGAGCTGTATAGTGAGGAGATGCAGGTACCCACAAGACGGAGCCAAGCAATGTCTGTGGAGACAAAAGTGACAGCTGTCATGTGCCTGATCACCATAGGCACCTTCCAGAGACCAATAGGGGACACCACAGGCATAACCCAGTCAGCCACATCATGCCTTCTCACACACAGTTCCTCAACGCTCTGCTGCCACATACTTTGGAATACATCCATTTCCACAGCACACAGGCGGAGTGTACAGCAACCAGGCAGGACTTCCACAGGGTAGCACGTATGTCTGGCATGCTTGGGGTCATTGACTGCACCCATGTGGGTATCCACATGCCACCCAGCCCTGAGGGTGTCACCTATATGAATAGGAAGGTGTTCCCTAGTGTGAACTGCCAGGTGGTGTGTAATGCCAAGGGGCGCATCACCAATGTCTGTGCCAAACACCCTGGGAGTGCACATGACGTGTTCATCTGGCACAGCACTACTCTGTGCCACAGGTTCGAGCATGGGAACATCCCCACAGGTCACCTAGTGGGTGAGTATGGGATGGGCAAGGGGTGCCGGGCAGAGCAGGCCATGGGATGGGAGAGGGCAGGGTGGGCATGCTGGCGATGGCACCAGAGATAGGCAAGGGGCACAGCAAAGGAAGACACAGGGCTAACCATATCATTATCCACACAGGAGACATTGTCTATCCACTGAGGTCCTGGCTGCTCACCCCCTATCAGCACCCATCATCCTCAGCAGAGAAACGCTAATATGAGGCACACACCAGCACACGAAACATAATTGAGCATGTATTTGGGATGCTGAAGCCATGGTTCCATTGCCTAGACAGGTCTAGTGGTGCCTTACAATACAGCCAGTCAAAAGCCTGTGGCCTATTCCTGGCCTGCTGCATACTGCACAACGTGGCCTTTGACTGTGGGATAGCTGTCGAGGCTGATGAGGGTGACAGTAGTGGGGACAATGATGGCAATGGGCTGTGGAATGGTGGACAGCCCTTCCCATGTGGAGGGATCCCTGGCTACAAAGGATGGCGTGGCACCATCCGGACACCATCGCACAGAAGCACTATGGTGCATGCAGGTAGGTGGCGCCTAAGCCACGCAAAGACCACACACACAGGTACAGCACACAGGCAGGGGCGTCCATGGCACTAGGCATGCACACACAGGGGTGGGGGCAGCAGTGGCACACAACTGCACACACATCACACAGCAACACACACACATGCAACCATGTGCCCAGGTGCTGGCAAGTGGCAGGGATCAGTAGCGTTGCACAGGTGCACAGGTGCAACTGGTGCAGACCTGCCCTCATCATGCCCCAGCCAAATGGGCCAGTGGCCAGGCAGACATTCACACAAGCTGGGGGCAGTGAGACACACAGGTGCCACACTAGTGGTATGCACACACACACACACACACACACACACACACACACCGCTCATTCATGCACAGGGCAGTGGCTACAGACTGCGGTCAGGGAGGCACGCACTTCAGGGCCACCGCATGGATCCATGGCCACTGCAGCCATGGTGGTGGCCATGCCAGGACCCATTGGCAGCCACAGGCTGCTCATCAGCCACAGAGAGAGTTTGCAACAGCCCCACAGGGGTTGTACTGTGGGATCGCAACTGGGTCCATGCAGGGGGGTGTGTAGGTGCCCAAATAGGCCCACCCCAGGCATGCCTGGGATGCCAACAGCATGGCCTGGTGTTGACAGGAAGGGTGTCACCCAACTCTGGGATAGTGGGGTGAACAGTGCACTGCTTGGGGTCCGTGGTGGCTGGCCATTCCCTGTGGCAGCCAGCAGTGCAAGGCCATCCATGATTGCATTGACTATGCTATCCTGGGACGGGGTTGTGTCCTCCTGCAAGCACTGTATAGCCACCTGTTGCTCCATGGAGGCCCACAGCAAATGGGTGTGCTCTGCCAATGGGTCAGCACCCTGCCCAGGATCCCCTGCGGTGAACGACCATGCTGCACAGCCTCCCGCTCAGGTGGATGCTGCACAGTGGGGTCCCCATGGGGTAAGTCCCTATCAGGTGCCCCAGCAGTGGACCCCTGTCCAGCTACCCAGTGGCCCCTGCTGCCTGCTGCCATTGTCCATCCAGCCACTTAACACTGCCCAGTGCCTGCGCTGCCACACCACCTCCACCACATGACACTGCTGTAGCAGAGCACACAGCAGCACCTGTAGTGGTGGCGGGCAGCTATCCCACCACTGTCAAGCTGATGGGTGCGCTGCCTGTGATGGTGTCTGGTATGTGCATCTCCCCCACAACACCATCCATGCTGTCCAGGATTATGGTCAGGTCGTCATCGGTGTCGGACCCTGCCCCGATCTGTGTCTCCACATAGAAGACACCGAGACTGGCATCCTGTAGAAACACATCCAGGTCCTCATCCGACCCCATGCCCAGGACATCTCGCTGGATAGTGATGGTGTGCTGCAGCTGATCTGGTCCCCGGATGCCTGTGGAGGTGGATGGCTGGTCCTCTGGGGCTGGGCCTGCCCCCATGGCTGTTGCTGGTGCCCCATCCTCCGCGTGCAGGCATGCTGATGCTGAAAGAGACAACAGATGAGTCAGTGATGCAAGGCCCCCCGTTCCCCCCCAGGCCCCCTTCTCCCAACACAGCCACTGCATGCTGTGTGTGCCCAACATACGTACCATGCAGTGATGGGCTGCCACCCATCTGGAAACCTTCACCTGGCACACCCTCCACAGTGCTGCGATGCATGGTGGCTGCCACCAGCTCCTCCTGCACTGTGAGCTGTGTTGCATCAGCAGGCCCCCTCTGGTGGCTTTCCAGGCTGCAGAGATGGCTGCCACCTTCTCTTTGATGTGCTGCTTATCTGTGCCCACCTTCTTGAGGCACTCCTGCACAGATCACTGGTGGTTGCTCTGCTGGTTCACGCATGCCACCACCTCTTCCCTGGCCACAGCCCTGGCCTGTGGTGAGCCCACGGTACCACTCAACAGTGGCTCCCTATCAAGGTAGACCTCAAACAGGACCTCTGCTTTCATGAAATTAGGCCTGCACTTGCAAGCAGGCCCACGTTTCTCACCCTCCTCACGTTCCAACATGTTGCTACCTGTGGACATGGACAGCACAGTTAGGCAGTATCAGCAGCACCCTAGTCCATTCCCCCTGCTGTGCTGGCGTGGCTCAGTGTGCCCCAGCAGCATGCGCAACTTACCTCAGCAGGTTGCAATACCGGTCCATGGCCTGTGCCTGTCTGAGGTGCTTTTATAGTGCAACACATGCAGATGAGCATTGGCAAAATGGTAATGACGCACAGATTCCCCCAGTGCGCCACGTAATGGCTGATGAGCTCATTAGCATGTGGAGGCTGAATATAGCTTATTTGCTCCATGTGCAATGAGATTGCTCCGGAGCAAGTCGCAGTGCAATGCACATGCATGAACAGTGTGCAGGCCTGTAGTGCACATGCGCCTGATGGTATCATGGTGTCTATCGTGCACTGTGCACCAACAGCGCGATGATGGGGCATACCGCATGATGCACCAGCCATGCTATTGTGCGCATGCGCACTGCACAGAGGTGGCCAACCCCTGACCCATGGTGTGACCCCTGACCCCTGGGTTGATCCCCTGACCCGGTGTCCCCACCTAGCCATGCCCATGTCCCGCATCTCCAGCATAGCATGATGGGTGGACACAGTGCATGTACCCTTGCATCATGCATCTGCCACATGTTGTGCACACGTGCACCTCCAGACGTCATTTTGCTTCTCCACATCGCGGTTGGCACTATGGCACAGCATGGTGTCCAGAGGGTAAGGAACTGGTCACAGGTGGAGCTTGTGAATCTGGTGGCATGCGTACAGCCACATGCCCCAACAGCTATTTGGCCAGGTGCCCCTGCAGCAGCCAAGGGCTGCGGTCTGGCAGGGGATAGCTGCCAGACTACAGCAATGCACTGGGGTGGCAAGGACTGGGGGGCAATGCTGCCACAGGTATGGGGGCCTTGTGCGGCAGGACCCAGGGCACCTGCAACGGCTGCAGGCAAGTGTCCAGCAAGGGGCCGTGCCACAGCCAGGTAAGTCAGCCCATTCTGTATGTGTGACCTAGTACTGTACTGTGGTGTTGGTGAGGCTGTCTGGTATGCCCTGCAGTGGGGTACACTGTCATTGTGTGAATTGCAGAGTAGCAGTGCCAGCCACAGCATGCGTTGCAATACAGCTGTGTGGGACATGTCGGGCAGGGGCACACCCTGTGCACAGGGGTGGGGGTGGTGGGCACATGCTGTGGATGATTCCTGATGTGTACCTGTCTTTGTTCCATTCTCAGGACCTGAGGATTGCCACTGTGCAAGGGCAGCAGGAGTGGCAGGGGCAGTGCAGCAGGCAGCAGTGGGCCACGGAGGTAGTGCAGGAGCAGGACTGACACCAGCAGGACCGCAGAGGGTAGGTGCTGTTTTGGTCCCCTGCATTTTACAGGGGGGTCAGCAGGGGAGTGGGTGTGGACATGGCCACCTGCTCCATGTGCCGCTGCAGCTGTGTGTGTTGCACTGCGCGTGGTGCATGCCACTGTGGAGCAGCCATTGCACACGTGAGCCAGCTATTGGTGGGGTGGGTGTGTGCCCAACTGACACTGGTGTTGCTGTGGTGCTGCTGATGCACTGTGCCATGTAACTGTCATTGCGCAGTCAGGTGGCCATTGTGCAGTGGTGACCACCTCTGTGCAATGTCATGGTGTGCCGAGTTGCTGGCAGGCATTGGCCCACCCCCCTGTGGGTGACTGGGGCAGCCAATCCAGGGGTGTGTGTTCGTGCTGCCCATTGCACACAGTGGGTGGGCATGGTGCCTTGGAACATTGCACTGATCACCTGTCCTATCCCTTGTCATGGTGTCCAGTGGTGGAGGTGGATGCCATTGTACTGCAGACTGCTCCACCAATTGATACTCATAACATCCACCACCATGGAGGCAGTCATCTAGGTACGCTGACTGTTGCTGGCAGAACAGATGCGAAGAGGGCACCATGGAGTGACAGGACGTGGCTGCCATTAGTTTATGCCCCAGCATTCCCCTGTTCCCCTGCTGCACCTCCCCCATCTAGCCCCCTTTCCACTGTACAGTCCCTGTTCCTTGTCCCCTTCCCTCGATCTCCTACCCTTTCCCACCCTCTTGTTCATGAAAACAGTGTTCTAGCTAAATATATATTTTTTGACATACCTGCCTGTGTCAGTATCTGCTTTGCAGGTGGCATGAGGAGCCATGCTGCAGTGGCACAGTGTATGTCTGTCTGGTGTGCATGTGTCAGTGCGCATGTTGTGAATCTGCAGTCACTGCTGTGTGCTATGGTGTGTCCCACTCTGGCAGTGTCCTGCCCCTTGGTCAGTGGCTGTGCCTTGGGGTGCCCATGGGGTGGCTGTCGGGGGGGGGGTGTGGCATGTGTGTGCTTAGCTGCATGGTCCTGGGTGTGGCCTGCTGGGGTCTGGGAGGGTGGGGACATGGCCTTCAGCCTGTGGGGGGCCTCCATTGGTGGACCTCTGCTGGCCATTGGTGCCACCTGTTGCCTGCTATCTGTGTCACTGTTGTGTTCTGGGATGGGGTGTCTGGGTGTCTGTGTGTGACCTGCTGGTAGTGGCCATCTGTGGCCTGACACTGTGTTTCCTTGGCACTGTTCCTGGGTCTGATCCTGTGCCTTGCCCCCCGTTGCTCTCCTGCTCTGCTCCCACAGTTGCCTGGGGCATCTCTTTCTGTGCCATGGCGCAGGTCTGTTTGCGCCATGGCACAAGTCTGTTTGCACCATGGCGCACCTCTGTTTGCGCCATAGTGCATCTCTGCCACATTCAGCCTGGTTGCGCTGGCGCAGTTCAGCATGCGCAACCTCTGAATATGGCACTAGTTGCACCATGGCACATTGGATTTGCAGTGTGCCTGACTTGTGCCGACCTTTGGCACATTTCTGAATATCTGTCCCATCATGTATACATAAACAATATATGGATAGTACATTCTCAAACTATGAAGGATAACTGCAACGTATGTATGTATTGTCATGCAGTGCCTGTATAACCTGCATGCCATGTCTTCTCCCACTATTCCATATATTTTAAATGCACCCCCAAAACCAACCAATTTGGGGATTATTTACATAAATGGACAATGCATTTGCTTTGCCTGATATGGAAAATATATGGTTGCCCAGGCCAGTATGCGTTTGGAAGGTCCAGTTACACTGAATCCCATAATTATCTATTTTATAGCATACATAGAAAGAGGCAACGCACACAAAATAAATATTTCAGCCTCTTCCCATCACCCCATTTGTAGCTAACAAAAAGTGAAAAAGGCTATGCTTTTTCTTTGTCCAGTTTTATTTATTTATTTATTTGAGGTATTCAGAAAGACTTCGAGTCAAAGACTCATTTACAAAGGTTCCACGTCAAACATATAGAGGAACAGGGATAACATTGACAGAGTTTCAGGACATTGCATAACATCATAGTGCAGGATACATGCATGGTACAGAGAGTGACTTGAAGACAGGGATGACATGCAATACAGTATTATAGCACATCCACAAAAGAGGCAGTGAGACTGTTTGTCAAAGTAGGAAGTTTGGCGGAGATCGGTCAGGTGACTGGCGAGAAACTGGTCTTAACATGTCGGGGCAGTCACATCGGTTTATGGTCTGGAGGTGATTACTTAGAGCAGATTTGAAAGGGCCTATTCTTGTTTTGTTAATGATTAGACTAGGGAGCACATTTGTCCAGGAGGGGGCTTTGTAGCTGAACATTCTTTGATATTGGGAAGTCCGGCAGCGGGGTACCCATAGTAGTGGTTTGGTTGAGTTTAGGGTGGTTCTGGCAGTAGCAGCAGGGAAAATAATTTTGTTTAGGGCAGGGGGGGTGAGGCCAAGAATAATCTTTTTAGTCATAAGGCAGGTGTGGTACTTGATTCTATTGTCTAAGTTTAGCCAGTTTGTGGTACTGTAGAGGTTGCAGGTGTGGGTGAGGTGGTCACATCCAAGGATGAGACAGCAGGCCTTGTTTAGAACAAGCCGGAGTCTGTCAAGGGCCAAGTTGGGAGCCGCACTGTAGATGAGAATGCCGTAGTCCAGGAGGGAGAGTACAGAGGAGTTAATGGTAAGACGCAGTGCCTCAGGGGTGAGGCAGTGCTTGTACCTATACAGTATGCCTAGTCTAGAGTTAAGAGCAGTGGATAGGAGGTGGATATGTTGAGAGAAATTGAGCGCCAGGTCTAGTGTGACACCTAGGCATTTAAAGGTGTCCACTTGTTCAAGGGGGGTTTGATTTATGGTTAGAAATTGGGGGCAGAGGCTCTTAAGAGGGTTTTGTGGATGGGAGAAAATCATGACTTTAGTCTTGGTATAGTTAATGATTAGGAGCTGGGTGGTGAGCCAGTGTTCAGATTCATGGAGAGCATGTTGGAGTGTTTGGTGTAATTTGAGGGGGTCCGGATCAGAAGTGAACAGGACTGCATCATCCGCATAGAGTAGCAATCTGCTGGGGCAGGCCACTGGGAGGGTGTTAAGGTAGAGGCAAAAAAGGAGAGGGCCAAGAATGGATCCCTGTGGGGCACCGGAGTGGATTGGTAGGCTAGGGGACAGGACGGTGCCTAACTTAACTAGTTGAGTTCTGTCCAATAGATAGCTGGTGAACCAGTTTAAGGCATCTTGAGAGAGGTCACTGTAGGCAAGAGTGTTCAGTAAGAGGGCATGGTTGACGGTATCAAATGCCTTCGAGAGGTCCACGAAGATGGCTCCTGAGATGTGTCCACGATCCAAGGTGGAGTGGACATGAGAGGTGAGTTCAAGGAGGGCTGTGGTGGTACTATGACCTCTGTGGAAGCCCTGTTGCTGGCTGTATAGGAGGTTATATTTAGTGAGGTGGTCAATGAGTTGATCGGCGACTATGCTCTCTAATGCTTTGGATAGAGACGGTAGGATGGAGATGGGGTGGTTGTTGTTTGTGGAGGTGCGATCCCAACTCTTATGTATGGGGGTGATACAGGCCTCTTTCCAACATGCAGGAAATTTCACCTGGCACAGGGAGCGGTTGAGAATATGGGTGAGCGGGAAGAGTACTTCCCGGAGGGTAAGGCAGAGAACTCTGAGGTCTAGGGAATCATTACTGAGGGGAGAGTGGTTAAGGGCTTTGGAAAGGTAGGGTTTGGCTGTCTTGGGTGTAAGGATGCGTATATAGAAGTGTGGGGTGTGGGGTGCCGGTGGGGGTTCCTGGGCAGGAGGTGGGTTGAAGAAGTTGGGGGGAGGACATGGTTGAGATCCGTGAAGGCGGAGTTTAGGGCCGAGGCTATACTGAGGGGATCCAAGTTGAGGTGACCATTAATTAATATTTGGTTTGGGGCAGATTAGTAGGCTTGCCACATAGTTCCTTAATATTATTCCAAAATCTTTGGCTGGTGCCCCAGGTGGAGGTTAAAGCAGCTTTGTAGTAGTCTGCTTTGGCGGAGCAAGTGGCCCACGTGCACTTGTTTCGGGCCTCCCTGTATCATAGCCTGTCCTCAGGCCATTGGGTTTCATTTGCTCGAAACCAGAGGACGTCCCGGTGCTGCAAGAGGCCCAGGAGGTGGTCAGAGAACCAGGGGGCATGATTGCCCTTGGACATGCTCTTGGTTGGAGGGGGGCGAACTTATCACAGGCAGCGTTGAACGTGGCGGTAAATAGTTCAAGCGCCTGATCTGGGTCGAGGGTGTTAATTAGAGGAGACCAGTCCCAGTCTTTGAGGTAGGCCTTGAGCTGGCCTAGTTTATCGGGCCTCAGTTTGCATTGAGAGGTAATTTAAGGGGGGCTTTGGGAGCAATGCAGGACCAGGTGAAGAGAACAGGGGAGTGGTCGCTTAGTGCATCCGGGAGAACCACGGGGCTGGTTATTCTGTGGGGACGGTTTGTAAAGACAAGATCTAGGAGGGAGGATGTCCCTGTGTGAGGGTTTTCCCGGGTGGGGTCAGTGACTACTTGTGTGAGATCCAGTGCTGTGGCCTCGTTAATGAATGGTGCAGCTGTCTTGGCCAGCCAATTTATGTTGAAGTCTTCCATGATTAGTTTTTTATACTGCATGGTAAAGATGGAGAGCTGGAACAGGATGTCTTGGAAAGCAAGCTTCTGGTCCCTGTGAGGGATGTAGGCGGTAGCGATTAGGAGCGGTGAGGTAAACTTGCCTAGGATTATTTTAACGATGAGGGCCTAAGCCCCCGATGCGAGATGTGTCAGGGGGAGTATTTGGCCTGAGAGTGTGTCTTTTAGGTAGAGAGCACAACTGCCCCCTTGTTTTCCTAGCCTATTGGAGTGAAAGAGGAGGTAATAAGGGAGGTTTACTGCTGCGTCAGGGACAGTGGGGGAGAGCCAGGTTTCACTGAGGGCTGTGATGTCCGGGTGGTGTTGGAGTACCCACCCTTGAAAGCAGTCCCATTTTTTTGTAGGCTGCAGATGTTGATAGATGCAATGCGGAGCCCATGGCCTGCTTGAGGGTGGGGCAAGGGAGCATTTTGAGGGCCTTTTACTCTGTTTCTCTCCTGCCCCAATCAGCCCACAGCCCCCATCTCCCAAGCTCTGTTATCCCACCATCCAGCAGGACTTACCTCATGCAGTGTCTTCCCCCATGGCTTGCCACTCCCCCCCCACCCCCAGTGGGATTGATGAGATTTTCCACCCCCCACCACTGTATAGGATACAGTTCTGCACAGACTGTGCATGGTTAGCTGGGTGCAGGGCTTGTGGGAGACCGACGTCATCCTGCAGGTCAGGTGTCATTTCCTCCCTCACTGCTTTCTCCCCATGAGGTGCAGATGTGCAATATCATCATGACACCGCTACACACTCCAGCGTAATGTATGTCAACGGGTACTGCACCTCCAGTGCATATTGATGGCCCTGGCCTCCCCTACCCCTGATCCCCGCCAGGTGTCAGGCAGACACCAATCTCTGTGTCCCCTCCACCTCCTACAGATTGTGAGCAATCCCTCGGATGCTCGATCTTCCTCCTCCCCACAGCCAGCCTTCCCACTTCTGAACCCGGGTCCTCAGCACCATGATAGTAGTGCTATTGCTGCACTAGTGGGCCTGCCCTCTGTTCTAAGTTTTATTTTTGAAAGGTCTTTCTTGGGGTTTTTTTGTGTGTTTTTTTTTATTGTTTTTGTTGTTATTTTTTTTTAAGGAAAGGAATGCTGTAAAGGCTAAGACATACAATATATTAGAGAGCCAGCAGCTCAATATCATGTAATGATGGCAGAATAAATAGGGGTTCTTTTTGGCGGGGTTCTGAAAATACTTAATTGTGGCTTACAACATTGAAAATAAAATGACTGTATGACCTAAGTATTGTAGTTTAGGGCAGTGAAATGGCAAACTACAGTAGTTTATAACAAGCTACCATTGATGTCTTTAAGGGGGCAAATTCATGCAGGAACTTACTTATTCTGAGACATCTGTAACAAAAGCCATATATGGGGAGATATTTAAAGTATTTGCAAGCACAAATTAGCTGCTCAAGCAATTCAAAAACACTTGGGGAAGGATGTCTGCTGAGATTCTCCAGAGAAATCACCTGAATCTATATCTACTGTAAATTCTGGTGATATCTCTGTGACTTCTGTGCTGCCATTTTTTAGTAAAATAAAACAGTTTTCTATGATTTGCTGGAGCAATCACTTTTCACATGAAATGTTATGTAAGTAATAATACCCGACAGAATTAGCGTTATTGGGATATAACTTGGACGCGGGGGGCGTAATGAGGCCGGGGCAGGGCGGAGGGCCTTATAGCCCCTGGAAGGTCAGTTATATCCCATAACGCCCACCCTGGAGGGTATTATTACACTTAGAAAATGGGGTAACATTATTTTTTTAATAAATTTTATAAAAAAAGAAATATTGATGAGAAATTATCAGAAATGTCAGGTTCTGTAAAATAGTCCATTTACTGGCACTAGAGGGTGCTGTTGCTTATGAGAAGGCAGTTTTTTGTATTAAAGAAGGACTGCAGTGTTTTGTTATTGTTGGTAGTTTAGGAATCTTGCAATAGTTTTCGCGTCGGACTATTGTGATCTGTGTAGTAAAAAAATTGTGTTATTTTTACAGTTTAAGCACACAGTTTGCGGTAGCGGTGCAGTGAGAATAATGTGGACATCTGTTAAGCAAGATTGGAACGGGAAGGTACAAATCGAGTGGTCTGATGAAGTCGGGGGAAAAAACAAGGTATTTTGATTTACAGTGTGGGGATGATTTGTTTGTAGGCAACTGACAAGTTGTTTTTTTAAGTTCTATCGTGGTCGGGCCCTGAAGTGGAGCGGTGGTTTCCTGTACTGAGCCCCGGAGATGGAGTAGAGCTGTCGGATAGCGTGTGCGAGAGCACGATGGTGATCGGAGGATGGGAGTGGCAGGGACAGTGGTGTTCTGGTGATGTTTGTATGATTACAAAAAAGAAAGGAAAACTTTTTGGGAATTTTTTTTATCGTACTATGTGTAAGAGCTGTAGGGACTGGTGTGAGGAGGACTGAGTTGCGTGGGGGCTGTTTAGATCTGTATCCCGCTAAGCGAGTTAAACAAATCGGCTGGCATGATGTTTCAGGTGGGCACAAGGATACAAGGTGGTAATGGGTATTGCGAAGGAGAACTTGTTATTTGCCGGGCGTTGTTAAAAAATAACAACACTGGCGGCAGGGGGGATTAGCCAATCAGCTTCTGACTTTTGCGATGCCCATTTTCTAAGAATATCTATCCCATGCAATCATCTCTTCCAGTGATAATGATATAGTAATAATAATGCAAAATAATTACCTTGTTTGGATAAATCTGTCTGCCTGCCTGCCTGTCTTTCTGTCACTGAAATCAAAGTTCTTACTGGGAAGTTGTCTTCAGGTCTGAGCTATAAAGACTCAATACACCCAATAAGATGGTTAGAGGAATAACTATGTTTTATGTTTTCTCACTGTCTCTTCCTGAAGGCAAAAGTATGCATGAAATATTGATTCTAACATTATTTTCGTCTCCAGTGTGCCTGCTACATATAAGGCTTTTAAAAATCTGAACCTTCCATTGCTTAGCCTTGATCAAAATGGCCAAACTAGGCAAAACTGAGTTAAGACAATTGTGGCTACAGCTCACACGTTGATGTGCCATCCCATTTGGGTGTTTCTGTATATTTAAGTGGTAGTACTTGACCAGAAAGGTACATCCAGATAGTTAATGAGCAGCTGGAAGAGGTAGTAGCATGGCCTCAACCCAAGAGGATTGCTCTTACAACCAAAGATAAAAAAAATACATACATATATATATAAATATGTATATATATATATAAATATACAGTATATATGTATATATATATATATATATAAAATACAAAATCACACATACCCCCATAATGCAAAGCATCATGGGCTGCATATGCAAATCACCACACAATATTATGCAGATTCAACTTTAAGCAGAAATGCATGGTGCTGAAAGGACTCTCACACAGTCTATAAAGGGTGCCAACAGAAGACACAGACATGTGTTTTGTCCTACCAGGACTCATCAGTGTGCCCCATCTGTATAACGCCCCACTGGAATGAAGCAGCTACCCTAAGTTGGTCTGTCTGAGTTGGGTTGTGATGGACCCAATAAAACAAACTATATATATAGATATAGATATATATATATATATATATATATATATATATATATATATATATCTCTATTATCTCAAAAAGTAAGGAAATAAATTGTAAAACTTCATTAATGCATAATTTAGGGTTAAAGTGTCAAAAGTAGAGAAATGTTGTGTTAGTGTTTCCAACCCTAACACCCCACTCCAACCCTGCAAAGACCAAGAGGCATCAGGGGCAGCACTGGGATTGTCAGCCCTATTGCTCCCCCTCCATTCCATTAGAAAATAATCTGGGTGGGTACAGCACAGGAGAATAGGGTGAGAGCTAGGGCTGACAACCCTAATGTCAACCCCCCCGATGCCTTCTGGTCTGTGCAGGGAGGGGGTGGGGTGTTAGAGTTGAAAACCCTAACACCACATTTCCCTATGTAACCCCCCTGCAAATGGGGGTTCCCAAAAGACTTCCAGGAGCTTGCTTGAATGCTCCAAGCCTGAATGATGTTTGGCGTTTAAGCCATTTATCAGTGAGTGTTTTTAGAGCCTCTGGTACTGTCTCTTTAAGAGCCGCTGCTTGCAGACATAATTAGTTTGTATGGGGGACTGTGTGTTTCTCTGTTTGAGTACCACTCAAACTGCTGCCAATTCACTCCATTTTGCAGTCACTAGGAGTACAAAGGAACCTATCTGAAAGATGTAACTGTTTGCCAGAAATAATTTAGAGTAATAATGAAAATACAGTTTGTCTAACCTGCTTTCTTTGCACTCAGAACTGTGTTTGCCTAGTTCCCCATTCTAGTTTTGAACTGCTGAACTGGACCAATCAGTGTGGGGTAAGCTAGCTCTAAAATGGTGCCTTGGACGAATCAGAACTTGGACTCATAATCTGAGCCAACCACAAGAGGATTGTATGGGCAGTGACTCTGGGAGATGTAGTTTAGGCTTCGGCACCTTTTTGGACCAACAGCAGCAGTCTATTGCGAGTGACAGCCAATCCAGTCAAGAACTGGGAGGAACTCAAAGGAAGTGCCCGGTTTTGTCTGTTGGAGTTTCAGTTTAGCTCTGGCAGTGAAGGAGAAAGAAACCCTGTGCTCCTTCAGTGCACAGTTTCAGTCAAAAAACATGTGTAAGGCCCAGAGTTCCGGTCTGCAGCTTGTGTAACTGCCTGTTAGGACTGAATCCGTCCTGTGAAAAGAATCAAAGGATCTCTGAAGAGTAGAAACCAGGCTCACCCTGTAGAAGACTGGAGAAATTGTTGAATTGCACTCGGTCTGTCAGGAACTGAATCTGCTGTGTGTTCTCCCGGTATTGTGCAGTAATTATGATCGATAGAGAAGAGCCTGGCCTGGTATAGTACTTTCTTTTACCATATAAATGTGTGAGGAGGCTTGTGCAGCTCAAGTGAATCCTGCTGCCATTAAAGGACTTTGCCTGTGACTGTTTACCATATAAATGTGTGAAGAGTCTTCGTGAGCTCAAGAGTAGCCCTGCTGACGTTGAAGGACCCTATCTTGTTTGGAGGTCGTGAGTACTAATTCAGGGTCACTCCCTGTTGAATTGCCACATTAAATCCAAATGGAATCACTGTACTGCTGACTGTTTAAACTAATTTTTCTTTTCACTGTGTGAAAGGGCCCCTACCAGCTGCCACGGTTTGGACTAGCCACTAGGGCTTGGGTACCCAGGGACAGTAACTGGTAGGGATAGGCCTGTGCACAGAGCCATAGGTAGATAGTAAAGTGATAAGCTAATTAACCTGATTTCCCCCTGTCCTTGTTATATCCCCCTAAATAAATCAAAGCTGCTTGTTTCAGCAAAGTTATACTGCCTGAGGTATTTGTCTATGTTAAAGTACTGTACTGTGATTGTTGCACTGTATCTTATTTCACAGGAGGTCCCAGTGCCGAAACTAGTCCTGGGGGTAAGTGTATACTGTGAAGGTAATTCTGATATATTGTGTGGGCCACTAGTGGGAAGAAAGGGGGGTTGCAGTGTCCCAGAGGGCTGTGACCAAGTAAGTTTAACTATTGCAAACCCTGACCTCTGGGTGGAGGCACCCCATTGGATCCAGGCCCTCAACCTGTTAGTGGCAAATCAGGCAGGGGTAGTAGCCCTTGGGATAGCGCCATCTAGGGGTTACATCTTGGAGGCTCACCGCTGGGATTGTGTGTCCTCTAGTGGCCATATTTACGAACCACTGTTAAGAAAAAAAAATGGGTACCCCGACAGAAGTGGCTGTGCACCGGCTGGTGGAGTGGTGTACTGGGGAGGAGATTGACCCCCAAAATGCTATGCTTATCCTGGACATCCCCTTGGGTATCAATACGGACACTGTACAGGGAGTACTTTCCAAGGTGGAAGGTTTACAAAACCCTGTGGTGGTGGGTCGGCATGCTAATCTGCTCACCCACACTTTCCTGCCCTAGTAGAGTTTAAGGATCCCATAGATAGCTCCAAAGTGCCACAGACCATTACCCCAGAGGGAGCCCTCACTGCCTGGAGAGTGATAACTAAGTACAGTAAAGACCCAGGGGAATAAGCCCCACCACTGTCTGAAACTTTTGAGGAGAAATTTGCTAAATGGTTGCTGGGGAAGGAAAACTGTGGAGGACTTGAAGAAAACTATTCTTGCCACCTGGGGTGTTCCTCCTAAACACCCTCTCCCGCTCAGTACCCGTAATGGTGGCTGAACCAATGCAGACTCCTATTTCTGCACCTGCCATTAGTCACGACTTCCACCAAGGTTGAGGATCTTCTGGCACCCTCCCACCCCCAAGGAGAGGATGACTGGGAGACCTGGATAGACTATGTTGCCCACCAAGTGCTAGAAATGGCAATGCTCGGAAGACTAAAGCAAAGAGGGTTAGTGAGAGCCCTCGAGGTCCTGCCCTGGCTACCATCCATGCTAAATGGGCCAGTAACCCTGAAGTGACTGCACAGGCCTATCTTGAGGCCTTGGAGAATGTGTATGGGAGCCCAGATTCTGATGAGGATCTATGGTGGAGAGTAAGAAATGCACAACAGTACCAAGGGGAGTTGTTGTCTGTGTATGTATCTCAGCTGGAAAAATTGTTGCAAGAATGCCTCAGAAAGGGTAGTTTGCCAGCGATTGAACTGGACCGAACCAGGCTGGACAGGATCCTTAAGTCTGCCCCCTTCTCAGAACTGCTGTTGCTTCAGTTACGCCTGGCAAATCGACTGGAATCCCTACCCTCCTATGATGAGTTAATGAGAGAAATTCGAGGAGTTGAGAAAAGGTGACCTCGGGAGGGACCTGCACCAATAGCTGCGGCTATGACCCGAGTGACTGAGGGTGGCCCATCAAGTGAAGTTCAGGGGCAGAGGTTGGCAGTCAATGAGTGCTCTGATAAGGAAAAGATATGCCACAATGGGGCAACTGTTGAGAGAGATCCGGAATTCAAAACAGTCCCTTTATGAAGGCCACGCCTGCAAGTGCAGGGCCCGACCTATATCCGACTGCATCTGCTATGGGGTGGGGATACCCACCCATGTATCTCCTGCTGATAACAGCTCCGAACTCGATTCCTTGACCATGGAAGTGGAGAAACTGACGAGATGTCTCCAAATGCTTATCACGCCGCAGACAGAGATGGCACCAAGGTTTCCAGTTAGTAATACCCCCGCCCTGGCTCCCAGTGTGGCGCCTCGGCCAGCTCAAACTCCAGAAAATATGTTTTGCTATAATTGTGGGAAGGATGGGCACATGAAAAGAGAATGCCGGTCCCCAAAAGACACTGACAAAGTTGCATATAGGCTACAAGGAGAGCTTCGGAGAACAAATCAGTGGTTAAGAGGTGCACAAAATGATCCCAGTGAGGGCACCAAAAATGCTAATTCACGTCCTTTTGTGGCAAGGTCAGTTGCCCAGGCCCCCACTACCGCCTCTCCAGACTGGTCCAGAATAGTGGGTCCCTCCATGGAGACCACTGTAAAGGTGAATGGAGTGTCTACAAGAGCTGTATTAGACAGTGGCTACCAAGTGACAATTATGTTCCAGGATTGGTATCAGAAGCATTTGTCAGACGTACCCTTACAACCATTAGAAGGACTGCATGTATGGGGGTTAAGTGAGAAGGCCTACCCCTATTCCGGGTACATCCGAATTTGGCTGTCTTTCCCCACCTCCGTGGCTGGAGTGGCCGAACAACTAGAGACCCTAGCCTTAGTGTGTCCCCCCACTGGACTGTATGATGGTGTCCCTTTGTTGATTGGAACAAATGCTCATATGTTCGGAAGGCTGGCACAGTTGTGTTATGAAAAACATGGGTCAAAGACTAGTAGAGCTTTAAGAGTTCCGCTTTAATTAAGAAGGCCTATGAGGCACAGAGATGCTGAAAAAATAGAACCAGAGGAACCGGTCGGAATTGTATGGAAGAAGGATCCTGAGTCTCTGATCCTGGTGCCAAATGCCCAGTGTACCTTACAGGGAGAGGTCCAGTATCAGAAAGGATGTTAAGAATAAAATATTAATGTTGGATGCACCAGGCGATGGAAAATTGCCAGAGGGACTGCTGGTCAAGCCTAGTATTTTGCCGCTAGAGCCCATGCTTATGCCAGAAGGGTAATGGTCCAAGTTCATAATGTGTCTGAAAGAGACATTTGAGTAAATAGAGGTTGCATCCTGGCTAATGTGCATTGTGCAGACACTGCAGTGCTACCCAGCAGCAAGAGTTCAAGGAAGAATGGCAGAGTAACGCCTGACTTGTTTGATTTCGGCGACTCCCCGCTGCCAGCTGAATGCAAAGTGAGGATCAGTGAGAAGCTTGCCCAGAGAGACCAGGTGTTTTCTTTAAAGGAATGGGACGTAGGATGCGTGCAAGGAGCTGAGCACAATATCCGGCTGCATGACGAAAGACCATTTCGTGAGAGGTCTCGACGCCTGGCACCTGCTGCTATAGATGATGTGAGACGGCATCTGCAAGAGATGTTAGCTGCTGGTGTAATACAAGAATCCAGAAGCCCTTATGCTTCCCCCATTGTGGTAGTGAGGAAAAAGAATGGGACAGTAAGGATGTGCGTGGATTATCGCACCTTAAATCGGCGGACTATCCCTGATCAGTACACAATGCCCCGCATTCAGGATGCTTTGGACTGCCTAAACGGGAGCAAGTGGTTCTCTGTGCTGGATCTCCACAGTGGGTACTACCAAATCCCGATGGCCCCAGAGGACCATGAGAAGACAGCCTTTATCTGTCCGCTTGGCTTCTATGAATTCATGAGGATGCCTCAAGGGATTTCAGGTGCCCCAGCCACTTTTCAACGATTGATGGAGCGTGCAGTGGGGGACATGAACTTACTAGAGTGCCTGGTATACGTAGATGATGTTATTGTGTTTGGTAGCTCACTGGAGGAACATGAGAACAGATTATTTAAGGTATTGGACCGACTGGAGGACTTTGGCCTTAAACTGTCCATTGATAAGTGTCAATTCTTTCAAACATCAGTAAAGTATGTGGGACACATAGTATCCAGAGGAATAGAGACCGACCCAAGTAAAGTTGAGGCCTTGACCACCTGGCCACAGCCCAAAATCTAAAGAACTGCAAAGATTCCTGGGATTCTGTGGTTATTATCGGCGTTCATCAAGGACTATTCAAGAGTGATCCCCTTTACTTAACCTTACTCAAGGGTATCCCCAACCCACAAAAATACCAAAGTCAGCGTCCCTCAAGACTGAAAGAGTGTATTTTCGTCCGAGTGAAGTATTTGGGGCCGCTGGACTCCTGATTGTGAGACTGCTTTTCATGAGATCATATATCAACTTACCCATGCTCCAGTGCTGGCCTATGCCGATCCAAGAAAACCTTACGTCCCTGCACACTGATGCTAGTTTGCAAGGGTTGGGGCAGTGTTGTACCAAGAGCACGAGAATGGCCTGAGACCAGTGGCCTTTGCCAGTAGAAGCCTGACCCCATCCGAAAAGAACTATCCTGTACATAAGTTAGAGTTCCTAGCTTTGAAGTGGGCTATTGTTGACCAATTCCATGAGTACTTGTATGGGGCTAAAATACTAGTAAAACTGACAATAATCCTTTGACCTATGTGCAGACCTCAGCTAAGTTGGATGCCACTGGCCATAGGTGGCTTTCTGCATTATCTACATATGACTATGCTCTCGAATACCGAGCAGGTCTGAACCACATAGATGCTGATGCTCTCTCCCGGAGGCCTGTTCCCCAGAATGATTGGGTCCGATTGGCAGAACCTGACATTCGGGCACTCTGCCGGAAGTTTGACAGGGAGGAACAAATGTCCACGGACGCAGTGGACTGCATGGTGGATTGCTTGGGACCCTCTGAGAATTGCATACCTGCTGCTTATTGCCACTTTCCTGCAATAGACATTGGTGCACTGCCTCAGCTGGACAATGACAGTATTCGCCGGGCTCAATCCCGCAATCCCATGATCAAAGCAGCTTTGGAAGCCCTCTATGCAGGAAAAGATGTGTCCAAATTACGCTCCACTGATTTGAGAACTGCACTGTTATACAAAGAAGGTCCTAAGCTGAAACTGATCAATAAACTGTTATACAGAGAAACAGTAGACAGAGGGGTACAAGTAGACAAACAACAACTAGTGCTGCCTACTGCCTTTCGAGACTCAGTACTGATGTCCTTGCACAACCACATGGGGCACCTTGGTATAGACAGAACACTTGACTTGGTGAGATCCAGATTCTACTGGCCTAAGATGGGGGCTGATGTGGAGCAACACATTCGAACTTGTAGTCGCTGCTTACAGAGGAAAGCTTTGCCCCAGAGGGCTGCCCCCCTTGTTAACATCACCACCAGTGCACCCATGGAGCTGGTCTGTATTGATTTTCTGAGTTTGGAGTCAGATCAAAGAAATATCAGTAATGTGCTGGTGGTCACTGACCATTTCACGAGATATGCCCAAGCTTTCCCCACCAAAGACCAGAAAGCATCCACTGTGGCCAAAGTACTTGTAGAAACCTTTTTTGTTCACTATGGGGCTCCACAAAGAATCCATTCTGATCAAGGGAGAGACTTTGAGAGTCATCTCATCAAAGAGATGCTTTCTCTGTGGGGAGTGCGAAAGTCCAGAACCACTCCTTACCACCCCAAGGGGGACCCACAGCCTGAACGTTTCAACCACACTTTGCTAGATATGCTAGGCACCCTGCACCCAAAGGAAAAGCCTAGATGGACCCAACAAATTAGCACCCTGGCACATGCTTATAACTGCACCAAAAGTGATGCCACTGGGTTCTCCCCCTACCGCCTGATGTTTGGAAGAGAGCTCGACTACCGGTAGATGTGTGTTTTGGGGTCTCTCCTGATGGGGTTCAAGCTGACAACTATTTACAGTATGTGCAGAAGTTAAAGGCCCAGCTAAATCATGCTACCAACTGGCTCAAACCATGGCTGCCAAAAGAAATCTGGCCAACAAAGAAAGGTATGATAAAAAGGTGAAAGCACAGGAACTCCAGGAGGGAGATCGGGTATTGCTAAGAAATCTGGGACTGCATGGCAAACACAAGATTGCTGACAGATGACACCATCTCCCTCACATTGTAGTGGGCAAACTAGATGATCTGCCAGTGTACAAAGTAAGGCCTGAGAATAATTCAAAGATGTAAAACAATGCATAGAAATCATTTACTGCCCATTGGACAAATCTTGATTGAGTCTGAGCCCCCGAAGATGCCCCTCTGGACCAGTGACTAGAGCTGCTGCTAAGAAAAGATCAAAAGTCTGCACCTACAGAAGCAAAGTTAAAGTGTTCCCTCCACAAGTCCCAGTTGAGCATGACTGTCAGTCCATATCAGAAGAAAGTGAGAGTGACTTTGAATACTATCCTTCTTATGAACTGAGTCAATTGTTTCGGGGCAATCCCCTAGTCAATACTGGAGACGAAGCTGGGCCTTCTGGACTGTCTAAGCCCCCAGCTTCGTCCCTGGAGCCAATGCTCCCAGAAAGTGAGGTGCAAAGCATCAGATCAGATGAAATGGAATCATTGTGCATGGTTGAACTGTTTGAGCTTTCAGGGAGGGAAATGATGGATTGGGGCAGACTGGTGATACACAGAACCAGAAGAGTATTTTGAGTGCCCTGACAGTCCACTGCCAGTGTCCGAAGCTCTCCATGCGAGCCAAATGTTGTGGACTCAGAAACTGTAACTCCTGGAGCTGAAAGTGCCCCAAGTTCTAGCTCTCTACCCCATGGAGACTCCCTGACAAGTGAGGACAATGCTGAAATGAGGCTCAGAGTGCAGAGACTGTAACAGTTCCCCTAGAAAGACTGGTCGAGCTGTAAAGCCTGTGGTGCACCTCAGTTATGATTCACTTGGGAGGCCTGTGGACTTGCCTCTCAATGTTGTCCATAAAGGAGTGTATGTGTCCCGAGCTCATTGCCCAAACTGAGCATCAGTGCCAACTCCAAGTTACTTGTGTTGCCCTCTAGTATGGTGCCCTTGCCCCATCCAGCCCCAAGGTAACTGATAGGAAGGGCCCCTCTCTTCAGGTTTCATGTACAAGAGGTAATAACTTGAGTTATGGTACAATGTATATGTAATACTGTGTAAAGAGTGATGTACTGCAATGTTTCAGAAATGTGTTCTTGGTAAAATGATATATTGACTGATGTTTACATGTGTGAACCCCTAATGCAAATGTGTATGTTGCAGTTAAAACTTATAGTATTGCTTGCTCGGCGGACGTCAAGCTTTCCCAAGCCAGGAAGGTGTAACCCCCTGCAAATGGGGGTTCCCAAAAGACTTCCAGGAGCTTGCTTGAATGCTCCAAGCCTGAATGGTGTTTGCGTTTAAGTCATTTATCAGTGAGTGTTTTAGAGCCTCTGGTACTGTCTCTTTAAGAGCTGTCTGCTTGCAAGACATAATTAGTTTGTATGGGGGACTGTGTGTTTCTCTGTTTGAGTACCACTCTAACTGCTGCCAATTCACTCCATTTTGCAGTCACTAGGAGTACAAAGGGAACCTATCTGAAAGATGTAACTGTTTGCCAGAAATAATTTAGAGTAATAATGAAAATACAGTTTGTCTAACCTGCTTTCTTTGCACTCAGAACTGTGTTTGCCTAGTTCCCCATTCTAGTTTTGAACTGCTGAACTGGACCAATCAGTGTGGGGTAAGCTAGCTCTAAAATGGTGCCTTGGACGAATCAGAACTTGGACTCATAATCTGAGCCAGCCACAAGAGGATTGTATGGGCAGTGACTCTGGGAGATGTAGTTTAGGCTTCGGCACCTTTTTGGACCAACAGCAGCAGTCTATTGTGAGTGACAGCCAATCCAGTCAAGAACTGGGAGGAACTCAAAGGAAGTGCCCGGTTTTGTCTGTTGGAGTTTCAGTTTAGCTCTGGCAGTGAAGGGAAGAAACCCTGTGCTCCTTCAGTGCACAGTTTCAGTCAAAAACGTGTAAGGCCCAGAGTTCGGTCTGCAGCTTGTGTGACTGCTTGTTAGACTGAATCAGTCCTGTGAAAAGAATCAAAGGATCTCTGAAGAGTAGAAACCAGGCTCACCCTGTAGAAGACTGAGAAATTGTTGAATTGCACTCGGTCTGTCAGGAACTGAATCTGCTGTGTGTTCTCCCGGTATTGTGCAGTAATTGCGATCGAGATAGAGAGAGCAGCCTGCCTGGTATAGTACTTTCTTTTTACCATATAAATGTGTGAGGAGGCTTGTGCAGCTCAAGTGAATCCTGCTGCCATTAAAGGACTTTTGCCTGTGACTGTTTACCATATAAATGTGTGAAGAGTCTCGTGGAGCTCAAAGAGTAGCCCTGCTGACGTTGAAGGACCCTATCTTGTTTGGAGGTGGAGATACTAATTCAGGGTCGGCTCCCTGTAGAATTGCCACATTAAATCCAAATGGAATCACTGTACTGCTGACTGTTTAAACTAATTTTCTTTTCACTGTGTGAAAGGGCCCCTACCAGCTGCCACGGTTTGGACTAGCCACTAGGGCTTGGGTACCCAGGGACAGTAACTGGTGGAGGGATAGGCCTGTGCACAGAGCCAGGTAGATAGTAAAGTGATAAGCTAATTAACCTGATTTCCCCGTCCTTGTTATATCCCCCAAATAAATCAGAGCTGCTTGTTTCAGCAAAGTTATACTGCCTGGAGGTATTTGTCTATGTTAAAGTACTGTACTGTGATTGTTGCACTGTATCTTATTTCACAGGAGGTCCCAGTGCGGAACTAGTCCTGGGGTAAGTGTATACTGTGAAGGTAATTCTGATATATTGTGTGGGCCACTAGTGGGAAGAAAGGGGGGTTGCAGTGTCCCAGAGGGCTGTGACCAAGTGAGTTTAACTATTGCAAACCCTGACCTCTGGGTGGAGGCACCCGCCATTGGATCCAGGCCCCTCAACCTGTTAGTGGCAAATCAGGCAGGGGTAGTAGCCCCTGGGATAGCGCCATCTAGGGGTTACACCTACTTTTGTCTCTTTAACCCTGACTGATGCATTAACAATGTTTTTTACAATTTATGTATATTTAAATATGAAAAAAAATGTTTGATAATACAAAAACTTACATTACGTCTTAAAACTGTTGTCAGAAGCAATGAATGATTATAAAACTTTAAATTCCCGTCTTTCATTCAGGCATTATATTTCAACACATTTTTTATCATTTTCTTCTGCATGTAAGCAAGTAGCTCTCCTACAATCTAACTTTCTTCAAGTGAAAAACTGAGTGGTGGGTGAGCAGTCAAATGTGATTGCTCATCCAACACTATGCACATATTCACTGCTTTCAGTGACAGCCAACCACACTGTATTAATTTTGCACAGGCCATTATTAGCATTGTGTGGATCGGTTCCATTCAGTTTTGGATAGTATGAGCTTTCCAACTCTACTATCCAAGCTAAACAGTCTCAATACTCTCAGATATTGGAATCTCTGAGCCTCCCTATACAGTAGTTACAGTAAGCAGATCAAACCACATTATGTACACAATCCTTACCCCAGTCAGTATCTTATGGCATCAGATCATTAGGACTGGGAACATTTAGACAAAGCTATCAAAACACTGTTTTTTAATTTCTGACTTCATGTAAATATATATATATATATTTTTAAGTTTTTTTTTATATTAGCATTATTCTTTGTATCATTGACATTTGGCCCTGGCATCAGCTCAGTTCCCTTACCTTAGACTTTTCTTATTTCTATCTGTGTTGCCTGTCTGTGCAGTTTGCCACATCAGGTTGTGTTACTGAAATACTGGATTTTTCTTTCAGTTCAATACTGTACATACCCAGTAAGCCCAGCTCCAATGTAATAACTTGTTTAAAGCATTTCAGTTCACCTGCTCAAACAGAGTTTAACAACCTCTAGGACCAAAGCATTAGTACTGTACTGTAGGCTGAATAACTTGTCCAAGGTCAAACAGTGAGCCCATGATTATGGTGAAATGTGAACTGGGATGTCTTGGTTTCATGGTCAGTGCACTAGCCAGGTGGACATGCTGCCCTCTTTTTTGTTGCATGCAGTGCTTTATAAAGCATTGAACCACAGAATCTGACCACAGATTAGGACCGCCAGGCCCATCTAGTCTGCCCATGTCTCCTACCCAGTGCTTAAACTGCATTCCCTACTTGACCTGTAGCTTGCCCTTTCTACCCTATTGTTCATGTTCCTTTATGTTTGTCCCATGCATTTTTGAATTCCCCTACCATTTTTGCCCCCACCACCTCCGCCAGGAGGCTATTTCATGTATCTACCACCCTTTCTGTGAAGAAATACTTCCTCACGTTACCCCAGAGTCTACCCCCCCAAGTCTCATATCATGTTCCCTTGTTCTTGAACCTCTTCTCTGAAATATGCTACTCTCCTGTACCTTATCGATACTCTTGAGGTACTTGAAAGTCCCTATCATATCTCCCCTCTTTTTTCTCTCTTCCAGTGAATACATATTGGGGTCTTTCAGTATCTCTTTTTATTTATTTATTTTATTTATTTAAGCCTTTGATAACCTGGTAAGGCCCACTAGGCACAAATGCCTGTTTTCAGGGGGTGACCTGGGAGCACTGGGCGGTTAAGTGACTTGCTCAGAGTATGCAAGTGGAGGTTGTGAAAATCAATCCCAGATCTGGTCTGCTGGATGTACCAAGCTTGTTCACAGCTCATTACTCTAACCTCTAGGCTATACTGTCATATGACTTCTGATGCAGCCCCTGCACAATTTTAGTTACCCTTATCTGTACTGCTTCCATTCTGTCTATGCCTTTCCTGAGATGTGGCCTCTAGAACTGGACAGAGAACTCCAGATGAGGTCTTACCAGTGATCAGTACAGTGGCATCACCACCTCCTTTTTTCTGCTAGTGATTCCTCTCCCTATGCACCCCAGCATCCCACTGGCTTTCCCTACAGCCTTCTCAAATTGTCTGATCACCATTAGGTCATGAGATATAATCACTCCCAGGTCCCTCTCCTGTTTGGTGGCTGTCAGAACCTCCCCTCCTATACTGTATTTCTCTCCTCAATTTCTGTGTCCCAAATGCATGATCTTGCACTTCTTTGCATTGAATCTCAGCTGCCACACTCTGTCTTGACCACTCATCCAGCTTTCTTAGGTCACTTTTCATTTTATCCACACACCCCTGGAGTGTCCACACTGTTGCAGATCTTAATGTCATCTGCAAAGAGGCATACCTTCCTTTCCAGCCCCCCTGCAAATGTCTTCTATGAAGACATTAAAGAGGAATGGTCCCAATACTGATCCTTGTAGCACCCCACTGGTCACTCCCCTCTCCTCAGACTGAGTTCCATTCACCACCACCCTCTGTGTCCTTCCACTCAACCATTTTCTGACCCATTTTACCACCCTAGTACCCCCACCCAGGCTACCCAACTTGTTTACAAGCCTCCTATGTGGGATGGTGTTAAAGGCCTTGTTGAAATCCAGGTAGGCCACATCCACTGCCCCTCCCTGATCAACTTGCCTTGTCACCCAGTCAAAGAAATCTATCAGATTTTTTTGACAGGACCTTCCTGCTCTGAACCCATGCTGCCTCAGATCCTATATCCTGCAGTCTTCTAGATACGTCACATTTCTTTCTTTCAGTAATCATTCCATCAGTTTTCCCCACTACTAGTGTCAATGTGCACCAAGTATCTCATGATAATCAAGCTCAACGACTCTTAACAGAAATAAACTGATGGTCTAGCATTTTTGGCACAAAGATCCCACTCCTTTTATGCAGGGAGATGTATATAGCAACAAGCATTTGTCAATGCAGAATGTTTGCTTGCTGGCATTAGCAGTGGAAGTACAGGAGTTAGACAGATGCAGTATAGGAATGGCAGTGAAGTACTGAACTGACACCAGCTCCACCCCAACCCTGCAGAGATGGACAGGCATTGGGGTGTGGCTTTGGGTCATCGTCCATGATGATCATGACATTTCTCCTCACCCTACCCTGCAGACACTGACAAGTGTCGAGGTGTGCCTTGGGGTGTTTGGGCTTTACATTCATCTCATTCCACAAGGAAACACACTGAAATGGGTGCAGTATAGGAGAATGGGGTGAACTCTAGGGCCAAAGGGTCCAAGGCACACCTTGATGCCTGTCACTGGCTGCAGGGTAGGGGTGGGGGTGGAATGGCATGAGCATTAGTGTCGACAGTCCCAAGTCACACCCCTGACGCCTGTCAGACCCTACAGGGTAGGGCATTATGGTCAAAAACCCTAACACCCTGGGCGTTTCTTGGTATTTTTAATCCAAGTTTTCAACATGGGCTTTTTGTGACCCCACCACATGAACAGTGACACCATCAGTTCATTAGCCAAAAGGTGACTTTGCACAGTGACTGTGCCATTTGGCGCCACAGGTGTGAAAACACATTTCAAACAGGATGTAAAAAATCACAGCTGTACTGTTCAAGAGGAGTTGTAAAAAATGACAATGTCGAAAATCTGGAGTGAAAATACTAAAAATTCTCAAAGTTATGAGGGTGCGTAGGAACTGCGCAATGCACACTCATAAAACAGTCATTTTGGGGAATTTTTTCACCAGATTTTCAATAAAGGGTTTCTGGGGGCCTACCTCATGAACTGTGACACTGTCTTTTCATTAATCAGTCCCAGAAGGTGGTTCCATGCAGTGACCGTGAAATCATCTTTCAGGACTAAATAACCAGATGACATTGACTGAATTCATGAGATAGAGCCCCAAGAACTCCATGTTGAAATTTTGGTGCAAAAATTCAAAAAAATGACAGCGCTAGGAACCAAAGTTGAAAAAACCCTATTTGTGCCATTATACAGCTAACCGGCATTTCTTTAGTTCGCAGTCGGCTTTGAAGAGTGCAGATGTGTTCCCGGTCCACTGAAGATAATCGTGCTGGGCTCCGGAGGTAAGTATAGGGTAAGGGAGGTGTGGGGAGGTGTGGTGCACAGAGGATGGGTGCAGGTTGGGGGCAAGAGAGTCAACAAGGGACCATTTTCTTTTGCTACAGGGTTTTTTTTTTTTTTGAAAGACAATACAGGACTTTTGCCATGCTGGAGTAGGCTCCCAGCATGGCACCTGGAATTTTATTTGGGGGGCAGTGGAGCTAATGGGGGACTGGGCATACAGTGTGGCCATACAGTGTGTGGGGGAGCACATGATGATGCAGGACTTTTGCCACACTGAGGTGGGCTCCCAGTGTGGCACCTTGAAGTTTGCTTTTTGGGGGAGTACTGGAGCTGACAGGGATTAGGCACCCCGTTGGACATACAGTGTGCTTGGGGGAGGAATGTGCATGTCCGGAGGGGGATTGGGCACCCCCACAGTACACAACAAATGGGGGGGTGCATCATGCCAGGAGATGTAGTGGCGTACAGCTGAAACAGAATAACTGCTAAGGTGGTGATGTGTAGGCAATTTGCGTACTGCCGACAGCACAGCAATATGCAAATTTCCTACCCATTACCACCGCTGATTGTAGTGGTCTTTCTCTTTCAACTGTACGCCACTGGATCTGAACTGCTGTCATAGACAGCTCAGATATTCATTGGTGCCCTACTGCCGCACCTGCAAAAACAATCAGGGCATTGGAAGTGGGGGTGCCACATCTACAGAAACTCATATGGTGGCACTATGTTTCTTGCACATGTGTGCAAGCAAACATTAAAAGGGGGATTGCTTGTCCAAGAATTAAGAAATGCAGGCTACAATTAACATGCATTTGTCAGTGCCGAATGTTGACTTGCTGGCATTGGCATTGGTAGTGCAGGAGTTAGAGAGATGCATAATAGGAATGGCAGTGAAGTACTGAACTTACACCAACCCACCCCCACACCCTGCAGAGAGTGACAGGCATTGGGGTGTGGCTTTGGGTCGTTGGCCTTAACACTCACACCATTTCACCTCACCCTACCCTGCAGACGCCAACATGTGTCAAGGTGTGCCTTGGGGTCTTCAGGCCTTACACTCACCCCATTTCATAAGGAAATACACTGAGATGGGTGCAGTATAGGAGAATGGGGTGAACTTTGGGACCGAAGAGTCCAAGACACACCTTGATGCTTGTCACTGGCTGCAGCATGGGGGTGGGGTGGAATGATGAAAGCATTACAGCCTACAATCCCAAGTCACACCCCTGACACCTGTCAGTCTCTTCTGGGTGGGATGTTATGGTTGGAAACCCTAACACCCAGAGCGTTATTTGGTATCTTCACTCCAAATTTTCAACATAGGCCTTTTGTGACCCCACCTCATGAACAGTGGCAATATCAGTTTGTTAGCTTGGGTGATTTTCACAGTGACTGTGCTATTTGGTACCACAGGTGCGAAAACATATTTTGGGCAGGTTGTGAAAAATGACAGCTGTACTGTTCATGAGGAGGTGTAAAAAAATGACAACATTGAAAATCTGGAGTGAAAATATGAAAAATTGGTGAAGTCATGAGTGTGCGTAGAAACTGCACAATGCACACCCATAATGCAATTATTTGGGGAATTTTTTAACCAAATATTTGCCTTCCCTCTGACAAAACACTGGGCCCAGATGGTTTATCTGCTAACTTTTATAAAAAATTCCAAAAACAGTTAATTCCATTATTATTGCCCCTATTTCAATACATTTTATGTGGTGCAACGGTGGGCCCTACTCTGTTTGAAGCCTTAATTGTTTTATTACTTAAACCTGATAGGAACTCAGAGCTAACCACCGATCACCCTATATCCCTATTGAATCAGGATATTAACTCTACTTTGCCTGATTTAGTTGGACCTGAGTAAGTTGGCTTCATGAAAGGGTGCTCATTGGTTGACCATCTTCAAACCTTGTCACGTGTCCTCTCAGTATCCAGAGATGCTCATTACCCTGCAGTCTTGATATCTCTGGATGCCGAGAAGGCCTTTGATAGAGTATATTGGAATTTCTTATTTCAAGCCCTTCATACTTATAATTTCCCCTTGGAATTCCAATGTTGGATAAGAGCACTATATCATGCCCCTTCGGCACGGGTTGCTGCCAATGGAGTGATATCCAATCTTTTTCCATTATTATCTGGTACTAGGCAGGGCTGCCCTTTATCCCCATTGCTTTTTAATTTATACTTCGAACCCCTTATCCAGTGACTGATGGCATGTGAAATGATCCAAGGAATATTTATATTGGATCAAGAAATCAAAGTTTCGGCTTACGCTAATGACCGTCTCTTAAAATTATCCCATCCAACTACGTCAATCCCTCCTATGTTATTACTTATTGAAAAATATAGCCAACTGTCCAACTAGAAGTTAAATATAGATAAAGCTGTTGTATTTCCCCTCAATTTTAAGGTAATTAAGGGTTCTATCATTGGTTTGGTACTGTCTTGGAAACAAGACTCCTTAA
Organism: Neoceratodus forsteri; assembly: GCA_016271365.2. Classification (NCBI taxonomy): domain Eukaryota; kingdom Metazoa; phylum Chordata; order Ceratodontiformes; family Ceratodontidae; genus Neoceratodus; species Neoceratodus forsteri. The sequence continues at coordinate 107,735,720 of CM057459.1, read as the reverse complement.
GATAATTAGGAATTGAAATTTCAAGGAATCCGTCTCTAACACAGAAACTAAACTTGGACTCCCTGGTGAAAATCATTGGTTTAGACTTGGAGAGATGGTCCAAACTTCCTTTTTCCCTTTGAGGTAGAGTTAATTTGATTAAGATAAATGTTTTCCCTAGACTTTTTTATCCTCTATATTTACTTAATACCTGGTTACCCTTTTCCTCATTCAGTAAAGTTCATAGTCTTATTACCAAATTTATTTGGTTCAATAAACAGCCAAGACTAGCTTATTATAAGCTGGCCACCCCCAAAGATAAAGGAGGATTATGCCTCCCTCACTTAACCTTTTATTATTGGGCTTGTCACTCCGCCAAGTACCTTCGATGGCTCTCTCCCACTAAGGAGATTCTTCCTCTCGGGCTTAAAATCTAACTATCTCTCATTCAAGCTAATGGATTAATCCCAGCTGCTCTATTCCATATTAAACCCAGAACACTTCCCTCCAGTTTAAAATCAACTCCCATAGAAACGTCTATCCAAATTCACACCCAGTTATGCACTTTCCTTAAATACAATCATACTCAGGATTTAGCACAACCCATATGGGGTAACCCAACCCTAAGGATAGATAATAAACCCCTTAAAGTCCATTGGTTACCTCTTCTGGCAGATGAGTGAACTTCCCTTTTTTTGTCTGAAGAGAATGCTTGGCTCTCCTCTATGGAGATATTAAGCAAATTAAACATACCCACACATTATGCTTTCAAGATTTTTCAACTAAGACATTTAATTTTGAAAGTTTTTGGAACAATACCCCCTCAGCAGAGTGAAGTATCCTTCCTAAGTGAATTAGGTCCCTTGACCAGTTCCCAACACTCAGTATCCAAAATCTACAAGATTTTGTATAACTGGGCTTACCCGGTTTGCTTTACTCCTAGTGCCTTCTGAACACCCTTCTTTTCCACACGCAAGCTAGACAGACAGATCCTGTGGCATATTTGCCACAGGTATATTACTCAAGATAGGCTACACCTTACCCAATTTCATGTATTGCATAATTTATATTATTCCCCACAGAAATTGTTTAAATTCAGTCTTCTCCCAGCACCTACTTGTAATCGTTGTCAGCAAGCGGAGGGCTCTCTGTACCATATTTTTGGACCTGTCCCAAAGTAACTTCACTTTGGGACACCATTCAACAGAAAGTAGACCCCTTAGTGGGCCTGAATGACCTGTTTACCCCAGAAATTTGTTTACTAGGACATTATTTTGAGGTCCCAGTGCGTATTAGAAGGTACCATATGACCCTTATTTCCATGTCTGTTAAAAAGGTTGTTCTACATCATTGGAAGGACAACGTTGACATTTCCTATTCCGAATGGCTTAATGAACACCTTGCATATCTTAGGACAGAAAAAGTGATAGCATGTCTGAATAATAGACTGGAGAGATATATGAAAATTTGGGACTCCTTATATACACTGTATTCTCTCTAGTTTTATCATACCAGTATATATCTTGTTTTTAGACCCATCTGATGTCAAATAACTGTGTTGGTTAGAGGGGCAGGGAGGGATTAAAGAGGTTGAAGGGGGAAGGTGTGGAGGGGGGTGGGGAGGAACAGTTCAAATGCTTTGTATATTTCATGATAATTGTATGCTGTTTTCTTGGATCTGTTCCCAATATTGTTAAAACTCAATAAACGTTGAATTGTAAAAAAAAAAAAAGAGCTGACAAACAGGTTCAACCAAACCCTATTATTGATGACAATGGGTTCTAGATGGAGGGCTGGACCTTTAGAGTCCAACTCAAGTATATTGATGAAAAGTTCTGACATCTCCCAACATCTTTTCTTTTTAGGATGGGACCATGGAATTCTTTTTTATCAGGGGCAACCAAAAAGCTGCTATGACTGTGTCTCTGTTATGTATTTGAACTCAGATTGCAATCAGATTATGTGTTTTCATTGTGGATAACTTGGATATACTGCAGACTTGTGTACTGTCCCCCAGTGTGCAATCTGTGTGGGGACAATTAGCATTCTATTAGGTCCTGTCCATGGGCAGTTCATAATACCGAGGATACCCTTGAGCAAGAATTCTATATAAATACAGCCAAGCATTCACATGGTCCAGAGAGAGCCTATCCTAGGCCCCCCCCCCACCAGCCAGTACTGAGCAACAAACTCCAGAGGAAACTACAGTTGATGCCATGGAATAGGAATTTTCTGCGCCTTCAGCTGATAATGCCCCTACTGTATTCACCCAGTCTGATACTACTGATGAGTCAACATGTATGCCCCCTCCCCGGTTCCTGGTGAGAAGCTGAACACATCTAAAGTTTCAGCTACATCTGATGTGCACCATGAGGGTTTTCAGGAAGTATGGAATGGTCAGAAAGGGCCTAAAAAAAGATTCAACACAAACACCTCTTGCTGTTCCTATGAGTAATACCTAGAAGGTACTTCAAAGTTGGAGTGATCAGATGGAGGAAGTCTCTGATACTTCCTTGCACTCATCTCAACCTGAGCCACTGAAGGAAGGAAAAGCACTACTTGTGCCACAGAGGAACATGAGGAGACAGGGCAGAGTTACTAGAGCTAGTGCTAGGAAACAAGATCCTTCTTGAACATCATTTTGACATACCTCTCAGGCTGGCAAGCTTATATGTTAACAGCATTAAGTCAGAGATAAAGAGGGTTACCAAGTTTATGATTTTACAGCCAATGCATTATGATATTTTCCTTCAATAGGACACCAGATTATGATCTGTAGCTGATGTGGAGAAAGTTAAAACAGCATGGTTCTCAGGAAATTCCTATTGCTCAATTGGAGAGGATTTAGGATACAGGAGGTATCCAGACTCAGAGCGGGAAGTAAACTGGGTCAGGAGTACCATCACCCCTATCCAGAGACCACCCAGTCAAATGCAACTGCCTCAAAGGATACCGAGAATGAGGAGCACTTGGATGACAGTGGGCTCAGGGAGGGTCAGAGCAGTCAGGCAGAGGCACATCCCAGATCCTATTCCACTCAAGAACTAATATGCCACACTGGCAAATGGGGACAACCAAATAGAGGTACCCAGAGAAGTGGAAGGAAAGGATGTGGAGGTTATCCAAGGAGATGACCTCAGTGGGGAGAGCAGTGGACCCCAGAGGAGGAGGAAGTGAATCCTGGTGGGGGAATCCATCATAAGAGGGGTCCAGCTAGGAACACAGGAGGGAGAGGACAGAGAGGTGAGGTGCCTACCAGGTGCCACGACATGGAGAGATGGAAGGAAGATCCTGGGGATCACTGGGAAGGCAAGACGGGAGGGTGAGCTGGATGTCATTATCCACCTAGGTACTAATGACCTGGCAAATGGGGAGCCAAAGGAAGTTCAGGAAGAGTTTAGGAAATTGGGGAGGGGTCTCAAGCAAGCAAGTAGCTACTTCTGTCACTGTCTCAGAAGTACTACCTGCAAGAGGCAAGGGAGAGCATAGGGGTGCATGCACCATGAACTTTAACTCATGGTTGAAGAACTGGTGCTGTGAGGAAGGGTTTGGATTCATTGGTGACTGGGGACCCACCTGGAGGATGGAGGTTTGTTCAAGCCTGACGGCTTGCATTCATCCTGGAGGAATCCAAGACAATGATAAGTTTAAATGCTACATTGACAAGCATTTAAACTAAGAAGGAGGGGCAGGCCAGCAAGGAGGGTACCTACTTGCTCACCCCCACAGCTTGGCAGTGGAACCAGTGAACAGGAGGAGTGGCTATCTCTACAAAGCAGTGTGCAAAATATGGAGATTAGCGCCCAAGAGGTGGATCGGCAGAAAAGGGGCAAAATTCAGCAGAAGTGCAGACAGCAAGGAGAACCAGGGATAAAGGACAACCAAGGAAGGAGCTGGGGTAGAACAGCAAAACAGTATAGGGAGGTCAAATCATGGAAAGCCATGTGTGCCAATGCCAGGAGCCTTAGCAACAAGATGGAAAATCTGGAGGCTGTCATGGTGCAGTCAGACCTGCACATTGTGGCAATCACTGAAACCTGGTGTAATGATAACCATGACTGGAAGATAGCCATACCTGGCTACAACATATTCAGAAGAGACAGAGCAGGTAGAAAGGGAGAAGGAGTGGCACTGTATGTGGAAAATGACATAAGGGCCACAGAGATCCAGGAGGAACAAAATGGGAGAGAGATACTGTGGGTTAAGCTGGAAAAGAAAATGGGGCCAGACATCCACACAGGTGTGGTCTATAGACCACCAGCCCAGGAGGAAGAACCAGATAGGGAGCTGATGCTAGCCATCCAAAGGATGGCAGACAAGGGTGAGCTAATACTGGTTGGAGACTTCAATATTCCAGATGTGGACTGGAGCATCCCAGCAGCAGCAGCAGCAGCATCAACTAGAAGCAGATTTATCCTGTACTCCCTTCAGGGTGCCTTCCTCAAGCAACTGGTCATGGAACCAACTCGGCAGAAGGCAATACTGGACCTTGTGCTCACAAACAGGGACAGTGTGATGGGGGTAACAGTGGGGGAGTACCTGGGGTACAGTGATCACCAGTCATTGTGGTTTGAAATCACAGAAAGAGCAGAACCAAACCACACAAAAACACGTATCCTGGATTTTAGGGGGGCAGACTTTGGGAAAATGGGGAGATACTTAAAAGAGGCATTAAGGGGAATGGGACAGGAATCAGGGGTTGAGGAACAGTGGGCAGTATTTTAAAATGGGGATTACAAGAGCAACAGAATTATGCATTAAGCAGGTTAGCAATAGGAAAAGGAAGAGGATACCATTATGGTTTTCCAAAGAGGTAGCAAAGAAAGTGAAAGCCAAAAAGATTGCATTCAGGCAATACAAAAAGACACAGGCAGAAGGGGATAGGGAGAAGTACCAGGAGAAGTAAAGGGAGGCAAGGGGGTCAGTAAGGGAAGCCAAAGCTCAGACAGAAGAACACATTGCAAAATCAATGGTTAGAGGGGACAAAACCTTTTACAGGTACATAAGTGAAAAAAGGAAGGCAAAGGGAGGGGTAGTGAGACTGAAGGGGGAGGATGGGGGCTGCATGGAGGATGACAACAGTAAAGCTGACATATTGAACAGGTATTTCTGCTCAGTCTTTACTGAGGAAGAGGAGATAATGGGTCTGAAGGAAGTACAAGGGGTGAGAATGGTGCAGAAATGGACACAAGTCCCTTTACTCAAGAAAGGGTCCTGAAGGAACTAGAAGTAATAAGAGTTGATAAAGCAATGGGGCCAGATGGGGTGCACCCCAGGGTCCTTAAAGAGCTAAGAGAGGTGGTGGCTGAACCTCTGGCTATCCTGTTTAGCTGATCACTGGAAACAAGGGAGGTACCCAAAGACTGGATGATAGCAGATGTAGTCCCTTATACAAAAGTGGGAACAAAGAGGAAGCAGGAAACTACAGACCAGTCAGCCTCACCTCAGTAGCGGGGAAGATCATGGAAGCACTACTGAAGGAGAGACTGGTGGAACATCTGGTTGTCAATGGACTACAGAACCCAAGGCAGCATAGTTTCACCAGGGAGTGGTCATGTCAGACGTTGAATTTTTTGACTGGGTGACTAGGGAGGTGGATCAGGGGAGAGCAGTGGACATGGTCTATCTGGACTTCAGCAAGGCCTTTGACACTGTGCCACATAGAAGACTATTACACAAACTGGGGAATATTGGTGTGGGCAGGACAGTAGTGTGGTGGGTAGGTAACTGGCTTGGCGACAGGACACAGAGGGTGGTGGTAAATGGCTGTCACTCCACAGAGGGAAAAGTGACCAGTGGGGTACCACAGGATCAGTGCTGGGACCGTCCTATTCAACATCTTCATCAGTGACATTGCGCAGGACCTAGAAGGCAGAATTTCACTGTTCGCTGATGACACAAAGCTCTGTAACAGAGTAGACACACCAGAGGGTGTAGACAGAATGAGAAATGACCTACAGAAACTTGAAGAATGGTCAGGGGTTTGGCAGTTGAAATTCAATGCAAAGAAGTGCAAGATAATGCATATGGGGCACAAAAACCCTGGCACAACATATCAGTTGTGGGTGAGGATATAGCATGCACCTAGCAGGAAAGGGATCTTGGGGTTATCATCTCTGATGACCTCAAGGTAGGGAAACAGTGCGACAAGGCAGCAGGCAAAGCAAATAGGATGCTGGGATGCATAGGCAGGGGCATCACCAGCAGGAAAATGGAGGTCATAATTCCACTATACACGACACTAGTGAGGCCCCACCTGGAGTACAGTGTACAGTTCTGGAGACCTTACCTATGTAAGGACATAGACAGGGTAGAGAAGGTTCAGAGGAGGGCAACAAAGATGGTACATGGATTGCATCACAAGTCCTATGAGGACAGGTTGCAGGAACTGAATATGTACTCCCTGGAGGAGAGGAGGGAGGGAGGGAGAGAGGGGATATGATAGAAACATGCAAGTATCTTACAGGGAGGAACAGGGTGCAGGAATACACTATTTTTAAGCAAAAAAGATGTTCCAGGACTAGAGGGCATGGGATGAAGTTGGAGGGAGGATGATTCAGAGGAAACGGGAGGAAGAACTTCTTCACAGAACGGTGGTGGACAAGTGGAACACCCTGCCAGAGGAAGTGGTGGGGCTGAAACAATCACAGGATTTAAGAATGCATGGGATAGACATAAAGGAATTCTGGAGGTCAGGGGTAAGGGGCAACATACTTCTATGAAAACATAAACAGAACTTACAAGCTCAAAAGGGCAGACTGGGTGGGCCACAGGCCCTTATCTGCTGGCACTGTCTATGTATCTATGTATCTATTTATGTAGTGGAGTGGGAATTTGTTTTTCCAACCCTGGCCTCACTATGCATAAATTGGTGGACATCTCCCCTGGAAGGGCTTTGCTTTTAGATGTGGAGTTTGAAGGGTTCGTTTATAGAATCATTAATATCTATGCCCCCCAAACAAAAACTCTGAGGGTGGAGTTGTTGAAATTGATACAACCATATTTATGTACAAGAAAACAAGTATTATTTGGTGGTGATTTCAACACTAGTTTGTTGGCCTGTGATACCAAAGGGGCAAAAGCTAAAATTTATAGTGACACAGCCTTTTTAAGGGCTTTAATAAGACAGGCTGTGTTAGTGGATGCACATGCAGCTTGTTTAAGGTAAACATACCTATTTTAGGGGACTCCTATCAACAGGGATAGATTTTGGGTTCATTTCTCAGATAACACTGATCTCCTTCTGTTATGATGGAAACTTCTGATCATGCCCTGATAGGGATTTTTGTTTCAACTACTCCACCCAGGGCAGGAGGTAGAGGGGTGTGACTTTTAAATTCTAGTTTGCAGGAAAACCTAATATTTGTCAGGATTTGGTTGCCATACTAGAAGACAGACATACAGTCGCCTTTTTATATGACTCTCCCCTGGAGTGGTGGAATGTTACTTAACAGTTGATTACTGTTTTTTTTTTTCAACTGTGGCCAGGCAACACAGTGTACGCAGGGAGACCGAATACCTAAAATTAAGACAGCAGTTTCAGCAGTTATTGACTGAACAACTGTACAAGGGATGAGGTAATAGAGGACAGTTAAATACTATCAAGCGGGATATGTTCCATTTTCAATATAATAGATATACATCACTTGTTTTGGAACAAAGGTTTGGTACACAGGGGTCAAAAAAACAAATCACTCCATTGGAAGACTGTTGCGTCCGAGTAAAGAGAAATCAATTAATTGGTATTCGGGATTCAACAGGTGTTATAGTTATAGGGAACAAGGGTATTTTGCAAGAATGAGTAGACAGATACAAACACAGCAGACTTCTAATACTGGCAGTGAGAGTTTTTATAACTAATTATTAAGGGCAGCAGACACTCCATAATTCAGTCCAAAACAAGCAGAAGATCTTTTAGTCCCTCTGTCTTTATCAGAATTGACAGCAGCGATTCAGTCTTTACGGAAGGGGATAGCCCCGGGGTCAGATGGGTTGACTAGCAAATTGTATTCTACGATGCTGCAGTTAATTCCAATAAGACATTCTCATAATTTTCTAGGCTTTTTTCTTGGAAGCTAGATTAAATAGATAAATGTATGAAGGCCTCTTAATTTTTCTATATAAAAAGGGGGATAAGAACGATTTGCAAAATTGGAGACAGATTTCCTTACTGAATTCTGATTTTAAATTTTTTGCTAAAATCCTTAGTTCACAACTTTCCAAGGTATTAAATTCAATAATTCATCCAGCCCAGGTCTGCGCAGTCACTGGCAGATGAATTACTGAAGCCCTATTTTTACTCAGAGCACTTATGGAACATTGAGCGCAGGGTATGGCAGATGGATTTTTGGTAAGTGTCGATCAGTCGAAGGCTTTCAATATGATTCCCATGTTTTTTATGGGAATGTTTAAAGCAACATGGCTTTCCGACAAGGTTTATAGATTGGATTAAATTATGCTATCGAGGGGCCTTTGTTCGGCCTTATGATAAATGGATAGGAGAGAAGTGTGATATTCAATGAGGGGTTCGACAGGGTTGTCCCCTGAGCCTGTTGTTATATATAATAACACTGGTTCCATTAATTAGAATTTTAATCTCATCCTTGAAAATTTTGGGGATACGGTTTTCCAACAGTTCTTCAATCAAATGTATTGCCTATGCTGATAATTTAATTTTTACAGTTGCAGATGAGGACTCTGGAAAGTGGGCAAATGATTTGCTTCGGTCCTTATCCACTGTTACTGGGGGAAGATTAATAATAACGAGAGTAAATGTGTGCCCTTAAAAATTGGCCCAGGTATACCACACTGAGTGGGAGGGATTCAGGTAGCATTAGAACCTTTTAAACTGTTAGAAGTTTTTACTTCGGTCAAGGGCATATGGGTAGTTATAATTGGGCCCACCAAACTGGGAAGGGACAATAGCTTGTGACAAACTGGAACAGGTGGCATTTGTGTAAAATGAAGAGGGTGTATTTAATTAAGACTTGTTTAATTCCAATCTTTCTGTATTTAAGTTAAGTATATCCTGTAAATAAACAGTTTGAAACTAGATTATATTATTGTCTTTTTTCTTGTCTGTGGGGAAGTAGACTGAACCCCATTAAATGGGGTATCACTTATTTAGATAAAAAGGAGGGTAGGGTAGGGATGGTACAACCAGTTGTTTTTGTTAGGAGTATTTTTTTATGTGACTTTACTACCATTTGTACAGAACAGTACAGCTCTGTGGGTGGCATGGACAACCCCTTGGCTGGTAGAAATTCTGCAAGGTTGAAGGGATATGTCATTCAGACACAAAAACAAAAGAACGCTGAAATTCAATTTTGTATGGATGCCGTGCTTTGATAATTTGAAAAAATGGAATGTTTCCCAATCTCAGATACTATCAACCCCTTGGAAGCGCTTATATTCTCAAATAGTGGGGAATTATTTAGTAGACTGTCCTTTTCTCAGTCTAACACAATCTGCACAGCAGGCGATAGGGGATTTGTTAACTGAACCTAGAATCCCCCCAAAAATGTGAGATGTGGTGTGGTTAAGGGTACATGACAGAATTAATGTTAAAGGGAACCAAAACCACAAGGAGCTTACGAAACATTATTATCCTAGGGACTAGTGTAATTCCGTGTTAGAAGCTATGGAGCATTTGTGTTTTTTCTGTCCCTATATTACTGAATTTTGGATGGCTTTATCTCAGCATTGGAAGTCTGACATTTAGTTGTACATGTCTCCAGATATCCTGTTTAAATGGATACTCTCTGGGAAGTGGGCTCAATATGATACAGGTTCAATACAGGTATTGATGGCATGCTTGGTTTATTGTACTCCAGCAGCAACATATATCTCAGAAGGAATTAATTCAGCTTATTCTGAATGATTTACAAGCATTGAAAGCTTTAGATTATAATCAATTAAAAAGACAACTGTAGCATACCAGATGGGATTCTTTTACATGGTTATGTTAAATACAATGATATCTGAGACCTCATCCGTAGCTTATAGCTTGGGTTCAGATGGTAGATTCCAGGGAGGTTTTTCTGCTGGGATGGTTAATTTAATGATTAGAATTGGATGCAGGTCAGATATCCTAGGTTTTTTTTTTTGATTGACATATGCCTTTTAGTTAATGATTTCTCTGTAAGAATTACATCACGTATCTGATGAGATATTGACAGTTTGTGATTTTTTTTGTTTGAAATGTTTAATAAAAACTTCTCATACTCTTTTAGTGGGAAGGGAGGGGTCTGTTTTCAGTAATTCTTACTTAGTTTTGGGGTTATAAACAGGCAATTCTTTGCCCCCACCCACTCCCACCTACTGAAGGATTCTCAACTCCAGGGGGGGTGCATGTCGGGGATGGGGTGATACTCCCCCCCAAAAAAAGAAAAGAGCCCTAGGCAGCAGCAAATTTTTCCCCCCATCCAGTCCCCAAACCTAGAACCTCTTATGCCAGAGCCAGCCACCCTCACCACCACACCACATGGGCTGGCTTGGCAGAACCAGGAACACTACCCCACAGAAACTCTCTTTCCTATCCCTCCCCTTCCCCTTGCTGTTCCTGTATTCTGGTTGCCCTTCTCCATGGTTGCCATCGACCAGGTCACTACCCTTGCAGGGTAGCCATTCACCACTTCACTCAATGTGACTCACTCATTTGTGAGTCGCTCATATTGGATGGCCCTTCTGACATGATACCCTGAGCAGCACTATAGCAAGTACAGTAAATGAAGGCACTGTTACCAGCCTAGAGGGTATGAACTCTGCTGGGTTACCTGAATGAGAAATGAGTGATGAAGCATTGGATTAGTTGGCTAAGAACATTCCTTTGGTTTGGCTATTGCAGTTTTCTGGCACTGCTACTTTTTCAGACATGTTCACAGGAGAGCGGAGAGTTAATCTGCTAAGTTCACAATTTTGAGGCCCAGAGAGCATGTCTGTGGAAGAACTGGGTGAGCCCTTCCTGGATGAGGAACATCATCAAGCAAGAACTGAGCTGTAAAAAAGCCACTCTGTTGCTGCTCATTCAGGAGGAGGAAGAAAATGCCCAAAGGAATAGCAGCATCTCAGCTGTGCTTCACAGTGGATTCACCACTATTTCCCTCACTGCTTGAAAATCTGATGGCATCAGCTGAACTATCAACTGCCACAGCTGACACTGTGATCAAATGACTTGTGAGCTCACTGGAAGAGCCACATGTAGTAATGGTTCATACTGAGCAGGAAGTGAAGGACAGATGATTGCATCATAAGCACCTATGGTGAGCACTTACCAGGTGTCAGGCCAGTATTTCATATTGGAACTGGTGGGGAGAAAGGTAAAAGAGGGGGTACGAAGGAGACTTTTCCCATGAAGAAGGCACTGCAGGAAAAAAAATCATGCTCAGCACGCTGCTCTCAGTGTAGAGGGAAAGTTGTTAAGTGCTGGGTGGGACAAAATACTGATGGGTCTTGCTGGAGCCCTGGTTCCTTCCCCACATGATGTGGCCTGTTCTGATAAACATGCGTGTTTTTCTGAAAAAAGATGGAGTGGTACAGCAAGGCTCTGACCCTGGTAATACAGCCTACAGATGGACACCATGCAGCATTCATGGAGGTTGTTTTTTTCCCCCACTCGAAACATCCCCACCCCAGAGAAGAAAAATTCTTGATGCTGTACAAGGTTCCAGAATTCTTGCATTGGAAGTTCCTGATTGTTTCACTTTTGATAAGGATCCAGTTTTATTTAAGACTAATATGGATGGTACGACCACAGTGTTTGAACTACTTTCTGTGCAACATGATCCAGGAGAATGGAGAATGTGCCCAGATGGCAGTATGGTAGATCTGTCTGCTTTCCATTCTAGATGGTTGCTAATTTCTAGATTAGAGAGTCAGCAACAAAGTTTGGATGATACTGTCCTCAGGTTAGGTTCAGAGGACTCCATATATATTTCAGAAGTCATGGGCAGATTGCAGTCAGAAGAACCTCGGCCATCTAACCAACACAGTGAAGATCACTCATAACATCCAGAACCAGGGAGCTCCGGGGATCAGTCAGAGCCTCAGAACATGTACCATTGCAGAAATACATCTCAACAACAGGAATTCCAGATCTTTACAATACCGTATGTAAAATAATTAAGACGCATCTTGTGCAATGCTATTGGGAGGGTGGTGCATCTCACAACAGATATCTGGACAAGCTTCCAGCCTGAACCCTTCATGTCTGTCACAGCACATTGGGCATGTTTCGATAATTCACGTGGGACTGGGAACAATGAAGCATCGCAATTTGCTATTCTAATAATGCTTTGTTTTCCATCTGAACATACTTCATACAACATCAATGAAGATCCCCAAAAACCAATACAGCATTGGCTCACTTCACAGGAACTGTCAGTTGGCTTTATAGTTGCAGATAATGGGTCCAATATAAGGAAGGCCTTCAGGAAGGGGGGCTTTGTTCACATCCGCTGTTTTGCATGTTTATTTTTCAATGACGACAGGGAGATTATGGCTCTCATTAGCACTGCTAAAAGAATATGCACTCATTTCAGTCACTCAAGCAAAGCCCGTCACTTGCTTGAAAAAATACCGCAGGAGTACAGTTTACCTTTGCACAGACTGATCCAAGACATTTCTACTCAATGGAATTCGACCTTTTATATGTTCCAAAGGCTGCTGGAACAAAAGAAAGATGCCAGGCAATACACCTTGGAAAATAAAATTAGTCATGTAGACATCTATATTACTCCACCACTGGGGCCATGCTGGAGTTTCTAATTTTCCTACTCCAGCCATTTGAGGAAATCACCAGTGAGGTTAGTGCAAACACAGCAACTCTCAGCCAGGTGAAACCCCTAATAAAAATTTTAAAATTCAGATTTACTGTGATTAGGCAAAAGTTAGAGAAGCAAAACAGTTCCATGATCACACAGGCTGCCAGTGGCACTGCTGACACATGCAGGTTGCCCTCCAGAACACAACAAGATCTAATGAGATGTATGATCAAAAAAGTTGAAGATGATAAACTATGAAAAATGTTTCATTCTGAGTACTACAGCAACAATCTTGGACCCACGATACAAATCAAAGCAACTATTGAGTGATAATGATGTCACTTGTTTCGAGATAAACAAACAGGAAATAATTGACAAGGTGTGTGCTGTCATGGAACAGAGTACAACAGCAGTATCACATTCAGAATCTTCTTCATGACATAGCACAGCACCAGGTGGCCCATCCTCAACTGTTGCGGCATTTTCTCCCTCTTCCTCCTCAGCCACTGCAGCTGAATCTTCTTCTTCATGACCAGCCAAACATAGCCCTGTCCCACAATCAATTGGTTTAGCTTCATGTTTCCAGAGTCACTTAGAAAATGTAGTTGTAACATCTTCATCTGCCTCTTGCAACACAGCCTCAGCACAGACCATTGTTGAAATGTACCTGGCAGAGCCCAATATCAGCTGAAATATTGATTCTTTGAAATACTGGAAATCCAATCAAAATATGTGTCGTGCTTTAGTAAATATTGCAATGAAATACATGAATTGCCCTCCAACTGGCGACTGTTCAGAACAATTGTTTAGTTCAGCTGGTAACATCATTACTGACACACAGTCCTCTTTGACACCAGAAAATGCTGAGCACCTCACATTTCTCAAAGTCAGCATTCCTCAATTTAATTTCAGATATGATACCTGAATAAAATATACACTGACTGACTGCTCTGAGCAGGTCTTATCCACAAAACACTTTCAAGAATTTGTGCCTGTGGTGAAATTCTTTTGTGAACAGTGTCTACTACATGAGGTAGCAATTAATTGCAAAACGTCAGGTCAGGATGGACTAGGTCAGGCCACTATTACTTGAATGATCACATAAGCAGCACAGAATAGAAAAAAACAAAATAACATCAGTGGGTTCAGAGTCCAAATACAACAAGCAACTGCATTTCATGTCACAAACTTACTTGGTGGTACCTGTTGCCATTATCTGATCTGGAAGTTAGGGTACTGCTGTCTACTACTATTACTACTATCACATTTTGTCCTCAAGAGTCACAACTACTACTTATCACTTTTTGTCCTTACTCCAGTCCTTGCTACTACTACTTGTCACTTTTCTTGCCCTCTGTAACTGATCCTGACTGTACTGTTTTAATTTTCATACAGTACATGGCTTAGCAGGTGCCTGAAATCCAGAAACTGAATACTCCTTGTATATTTCTCACATCCCCCATATTTGGCTGTGATTACTTCACAGAAAAAAATGCTACTAAATTGAAACTTCATATAATTTCTTTATTGTTTGTGTGCGTGGTGTGCTAGCCTGGTTACATCTCACTTACAGTAACTGGGCTGAGATTATTATATTACTATATTTTATTTTTGATACTTAAATTACTTGTTAGTGGTTGGCAGCAATTGTGGAACTAGGAAGGATGTAATTGTGTTGTGTGTCTGTCGTCAGGTCTTCAGGTGGCAGTGGCAAACGTTTTTATGACTGCACTGCACTTGACTGACATGATGTGTGTCTGGCTGCCTGCCTGGGTGGTGGTGGTAATCACTATGTCTTTCATTTTTCTTCTTTAAGGATTCAGCGTATTGATCAAATTCAGTAGAAGTAGTCATAGTACTAGAAAACATTACCACTTCTTGGACCAGGTAGTGTACCATACACCACAGTACATAGGGGCATGCTAAGCAGTTACACCATTCACATGGGTAGGGTGGGTGGGCTCTCTAGTGCTGCTCAGTTGATCATTCATATCCAGTTCTTTGGCCTGTTTGGCTGTGACTGGAACATCCATCAAAATAATACCACACTGCACCATTAATAAAAAATATCTTAGCTGCCTGGCAGTGCCTGCAATGCTTGGTGGTGCTATGATATAGGTATTCACATCTCTCTCTCTCTCTCTCTCTCTCTCTCTCTCTCCCTCCCTCTCCCTCTCTCCCTCTCTTTTTCTCTCTCTCTCTTTCTCTCTCTCTCTCTCTCTGCGTCTCTCCCAGCACACTCACATCACTGACCCAAGCAGGATATGCCACCATTATAGGTCATCCATGAAGGGGCTAAAAGTGAGTGACTGCTTTTTTATTTAGCAGTTTTACATTAATTTTTTAATAAATAATCCATTAAATTATTTTCTTTGGGCCTCTGTGTCAAATGTGACCGACTTTGGCAATTTTTATGCATTTTTGGGCATTATTTTCAAATATTTGCCAAAATATCAGAACTAATCAGAGCAAATCAGAACTTCACCATGTTCCTGTTCTTATTTAATAAGGGTCAGAACTTCACCAAGTTCTCCCAGCCCTAAGCTAAACTATGGAAAACTCTAAGAAGAAGTTAAAGCAGATATTGTGTGTTGGATCCTCCTCCCCTGGGTGTAGCAGGCCCCATGGCCACTCTCAAGATGAATGCCCTGCCTAGGTACCTCTTCCATTTCCAAGCACTCTCAGTGAAAATTCCAGAAGCATTCTGGAAAAGGCTCCATCAGATCCTGCTGGCCTTCATCTGGGTAGGCCATAGACATCAGCTTGGAGGAAGGGGCTAACACTCCCTAGAGAGAAAGGAGGATTAGCGATGCCACATATGCACCTATATTATCTGGCAGCACAGCTGTCCCCGTGATTACATGAACAAAGCAGAACACTGACTCAGTTGGATTGATTTGGAGGCAGACCCCAGACTCTTGGCACCCTTGTTTGCTTTGCCACATGTCTGTATCACTCCAGCCTTGCTGGCATCCATCCAAAACCCCTTAATACAACACACTCTGCACATGCTCCTAAGGATTAGGTCTTCCTCGAATACACCCAATGAGATAGGACCACAAATGATTATTATTGGTGATCCAGATCCCTCCCCCCCCGAGAGGACAGAGATTTCTTGTGATGGAACCACAACTCTCTAATATGGTTCAAACAATTTGTGCAAAACAGGACATGCCTTTCCTTCATGGACATGCAGCAGAAATGTAACCTGCCATGGCAAGACTTTTATCACTTCTTACAAGTCCACCACTACTTGCAAACAAGTGGGAGACTTGCTGTTATCAGCTAGGATCTCACAGGGCTTAAAATGACATCATTGCAACACTGCAGCTCACCCAAGAATATTTTACAGGGTTACGGAGTAGGTGAGGCACCTTCAACTCACTTTGGAGTGTGGCTGTGCCTTCAGTGGAATGGGGTAATGGAGTGCCACCTTGATGTAATGCCCAATAGGTCTCTCTGGCTGTTTGGGTGTACCCCCAGGTTAGGACAGTGGGGGGGGTGCCTTGGTATGCAGTAGGGAGCTTTGGAGATGAGCCTCAGGGATGAGTCTCTCCTTCCCCTCTCTCTTCTTTTTCTTTCTCTTTCCGTTTATGCCATAAAATTATGCTTGTGTACATTACTCCACAGTGCTAAGGGGATGGGCAGCCATACCCAGTTAATAGTCTTAGTTGTTGTTATAAGTTTAGCTCATAAGTTATTTACTTGTTAAATGTTCCAGTGACTCTATAAAATAATACTGGCTTGATTTCCCCTCTGACTAGAAAAGGACATAAGTATATGAGACTAACACGACTGTCAATGTTATAGTACTGTTTTTTTGCTGTACAATCCTTGTCATGTACCTGTATGTTGTAATCATCTGGAACACTTTAATAAAGCTCAATTTAAAAAAAAAAGCATCTTACCTGGCTAGAAACCTTTACCACATTCAGGAATACTTCACCTGTTGCATTCTATGTACACTGAATATCTGATGGATATTTTATTTCTTCTTTCCTGGGACAGCAGAAGGCCAATCCTGGTTCCCAATAATCAAATGACTTGTATTTACTGGGGACAAGTAATACAGTCAGAAACAAAGTCCCTGTTGAAGTTTCTTAAAACGCTCTTGCTGTACTTTATTTCCCAAGTCAGCATAAATTGCACTGACTGACAGATTTAGGGTTTGTGCAGAGGTATGCCATTTTCCTCTCAGTCATCTAAAAACACACCATTAAATTGTTTTACCTGATGCAATCTCATGTTGATCAAATCCTGACTGAGAAAAACAGAGGATAGTTTCACACCTCTGCTATACACTGATGACGCATTCTTCCAGGGCATTGTCTTCTAACATTCTACATTAATATAGCACTTTTTCTACACACTATATCCCAGTAGTGGAAGGAGGACCTGCGTTCCAGAAGTTAAAGTACAAGCCTGGCTCAGTTCTAGGAGCAAGATGGGAAAGGTCTGCTGCTCTGTGTGGTGTACCCCAGAATTTGGACCAAATAAAATGTAAACTTGTAATAGTTACAGAGGAAACATGCACAATGCACACCCCATCAGAGATCTCCACCATACTTCAAAAGAGGGGTGTTCACTTAGAAATATTTTCATTTCCACCACTGCCACAATATATGCCAAGGCATTTTCCAAGCCATTAGTGAGACTTGTTTTGTAATGACTGTATACAAATAGTGGTAGCTATTCTGCTGATCAGTACCCAGACTCAGCCATAGACAGTTGGTGAAACCAGTTTAAACACTCCACTCCCAGTACTACACTGAAGTGTCAGGGTTTGGGATATGAACCTAAATCCCAGTGTGGTGCTACTACCCTTGACCTTCTGACTCATAGGTAGATGTGCTGCTAAATGAGCCATGCTGACACTTACAAACACTAAAGTCCCAACATTTATTTTATGTATTATATTTGTTTTCCAATTCTTTGATCAATTTGTATGGTTAAATGTGTCAGCCTTATTAAAAAATCAAAACAGCAAGTGCAGCATTGCCATCAAGAAAAAAACATATTTGCCTGCCAGCTTACCTCTCATTTTAAATTGATACACTTTCATGTATATTTGTTGCTGGCATACATAATGCGAACAAAATAATCTGCCTGCTGTGACATGCGGGCAACATGTTCAATGAACAACAGAATAATACCCTCATTATTTAATCACATTGGTGCTAAATTATATAAAAGAGGGATCAATGTAGGCAAACTGTGCTTCATTTAAGTAGGTAATGATTATCAAAGACATTCTGGGCAATGCATGTGACACTACTTCCCCTTGTAACCGTGTCTCAGAGAAGGGGCAGGCCATAGCCCGGGGGGACTCCAGTGTCTAGGGATATCAGGGTGGTAATGTCTCACCCAGAGCCCCTCTTACAGCTCCAGTTCTAGCTTCCTCATCCTATCATGTGACCGCTGGAATGCCACCTATATTAGTCCCTGCACCACCCCAGTGGAGCTGCTCTCCAGCCTCATGTTTGCACTAAGCCCCAGTGGTGCCAATGGTTCCTCAGGGTCACCTTGGTTGGTCAAAAAATAGATTTTAACTGTACCACACTATATACAGTTCCTGGCAAAGCAGCTCAGGTAAACAGTAACATGTTTCCTTAATGGTAAACTTATTTCAGGCATGCTTCAGCTCAGTCCAAACTCTCTGCCCCCTTCTTCCATATTTACAGCAATGACATGGGACACATGGCACCATGCTTAAGTCAAAAACTTCATAGCAAAACCACAAATTTATTTACATAGCACTGTGCACAGTACCACAATTAGCAGGAGATGACACAGACAGATGCCCAACTGATACCCTCATTATGGGCTCAATGGATTCAGTATTTACATGACCCAAGCCCACAAGCAGCAGGAACAAAATTTAGCAGCAATACAACCTATTTGTAAGGGGAGTGCAGGTGGAAAGCACTAAGAGGAGTAGTGGAGTGCAGTTCTATAGATATAATTTCCCTGCCACATATGCACCCCAAAAACCTTTAAGCCTGGAAAGAAAGGATAATAGAGCAACACTAACATGGGAATGTGGTTTTGGAATTTGGACTTTGGAAAATACTTAACAGGGCAGTATATAGTGGATGCCCCTTAAAGGTAAAAATAAACAGCAGAAAAATATTGTGTGCTTGAATAACAGAGAATAAACAATAAACAGAAAATAAAAAAGAATGGCAGCTAAGAAAAGAACACCTGAAGTAGGTGTACTAGCTTTATCAGAAGAAGAAGGAAATGCATTAGCATTTTCAGAAATGGAATATGCTGAAATGTTTGTAACTACAGAAGTGAGTAAAGTTAAAATAAGGAATATTGATAATTTAGGGAATATGATGAAAAAACAAGTGAAAATGCAGCTGCATGCATTAAGTCTAAGTAAATATTGGAGAGACAAACAGATTCCAAGAGGTTTACGTATCCAAAAAGTGCCTTCATTTGAAGAAGATGATGAAGAATACACAAAAGACTGGGAAATGATTTTAAATAAAGCCTCAAATGATTTGATATTGGCAACTATTGGAAAAGCAAAAAGAGATAGTGAGAAACTAGAACCAACCATTAAAGGAATGAAGACTGAAATATTTGAAGGACTTTCAAAAACAGAAGAACAAGAAAGTTTAATAAAAATAGAGATAGAAGTAAAAAAATTTAAGGAAGAATTAATGGAGTATAAAAAAGGAACGCATGAGAGAGATGCAAGAGATTATCGGCAAGGAACAATATATAATTGGCATGGAAAAAGACATAGGTTCAATCATATGAAGACCAGTTGAGAGAATAAAAATTATGGAACCTGTGATAGTGAGACAGACTCAGTAGAAAACAGAACAGAAGGTGTGCAGAAACAGGATTTTCAAGAAGACCCCCAAGAAGGAACCAATTCAGGTTTAAACAGAGGTCGAGAACCGGGGGGGTAGAGGAAGAGGTTACAGAAGCAGAGGAAGAGGACCAAGGAACAACTATGGAGGCTACTAGGGCGAACAGGGCCCCCGGAGATCTCAAGGGAAAAAGAGTTGGAATTGATTAATTTAACAGAGAATACATTAACAAAAACACAAGAGAATGTTCTAGAAAAAGGGTTATCGTTTGCTCCAGTACAAAAGTGCAATGCTTTTAAAGTAAAGATAGACTTGTTTAAAACATACAGACAGTTGCATTTAAAATCTTTTTTTTTTTCAAAACAACAGTTGATGTACCCAGTGGTCCAAATGACTACCTTAGTGAACATTGAAGGGGAAGAAAATGGCATAGATTTTGAATGTGAAAAGACACCATTTTACAAAAAATAGAAATTTGTTCCAAATATGCAAATTAATACTGCCATAAATGTATTCAGTAAATTAGTAGACACAGCTATTGAAAAAGTGTTAAATAGATATGAAAAAATAAAAACAGCAAAGAATCTGAGTAAGGTTGAAAGAGAAGCCCTAAATGAAGTAAAAAAAAAACTACTGGATGCAATAATTAAGAAAGCTGATAAAGGTGGAGGGGTAATACTATGAGGAAAAGATATGTACGTTACAGAAATGGAAAAACAGCTTGGTGACAAAAAATACTATATGAAACTGGAACAAGACCCTACTGAAGGAATAAAAAGTGATGTGGATAGAGTAATTCACAAAGCTAATGAAAAGAAATGGATTACAGACAAGGAAAAACAGTTTTTGACTACAGATAGCCCAGTGAGACCTACTATTTACTTGTTACCAAAAATCCATAAAAATAAAGATGCACCACCAAGTCGACCAATAGCGAGCAGTTTAAATTCTGTAACAGAACCCCTGTCAAAATTTGTGGATTTTTTCTTAAGACCATTGGTAAAAGAAAATAAGTTGTACATAGCTGACACAAAAGACATGTTAAATATTCAAAATTGTGTGGAAATAAAAGAAAATACGTGGTTGGTAACAAGTGACATAGAGAATCTCTATAATAATAAATCACAACAGGAAGGACTGGAACCTTTGAAAAGAAAACTTGAGAATCGACCAACCAACATGCTCCCACCTATAGAATTTATTCTGGATATGGCTGATTTAGTACTAAAAACAATTATTTTTCATTTGGTACATCATTTTTTAAACAGATCCATGGGACAGCAATGGGCACAACATTTGCCCCTTCACTGGCAAATATTTATGTTGCAGTATGGGAAGACAAATTTATATGGAATGAAAATAATAACAAATGCTTCAATAATGTGGGAAAATGGGTTCAGTTTGTTGATGATGTGTTTTTTATGTGGGATGGTGAAGAAAAGGATTTGCAAGATTTTTTGAATTACATAAATGGATGTGATAGAAATTTAAGATTTGTCTCAGAATACAGTAAAAATGAAGTACGTGTTTTGACTTAACGATTTATGTTAAGAATTTGAAATTAGAGACCAAACTGTATCGGAAAGGTACAGACAGAAACACAATTTTACATCATGACAGTCAGCACCCTTCTCATACTAAAAATAACATTCCCTATGGACAATTATTATGGATTAAAAGAAATTGCAGTGAAAAAGAGATAAGGTTACAGACATCAGCAGAAATGTGCCAACGACTATTAGACAGAGGCTAGAAGCACAGACAATTGAAAACAGCCCCAGAGAGAGAGAGTAAATAAAAAAAACACAAGAGGACTTACTAGCAAAAAAGGGAAAGAAGGAGATTGGAGAACAAATTTGCTTTACTACAGAATATAAAACGCTTTATGGAGAAATAAAGCAGATTATAAACAAACATTGGTCAATATTAAAAGTGGATGACAGTTTAACAGATATTGTGGAAAAAGGGCCCTTGTTTAGTTATAAGAGAAATAAAAACCTGAAAGATATGTTGGTACATACTATGTGCACAGAAGAGAGACCATCAAAAAGACCAGATTGGATGCCTACATTCCCAGAAGGGAACTATAGATGTGGAAACTGTCCACACTGCAATGGAACAAAAAACACAAAGGAATTTAATCATCCAAGAACAGGGAAACAACATAAAATAAAAGGTTTCATAAACTGTTCATCAGAAGGCATAATATACATGTTAAAATGCCCATGTGGAGAAGCCTATATAGGCCAAAGAAAAAGAGCACTCAAGAGAAGTATTGGGGAGCATAAGACAGCCATTAGAAGTAGAAATGCAAAATATGCAATGGCAAAACATTATATGGAAGCAGGGAATGACTCAGCAGCATCATTGACGCATATTGGTTTAGAAAAAGTGGAACCATCAAATAGAGGAGGAAGCTTGAAAGACATTTTGTTAAAAAGAGAAGCATTTTGGATTCATGAAATGCAAACTCTTCTACCAAATGGACTGAGCGATGATGCAGGATACAGCAGTTACCTGTAAAAGATAAGGGTAATTGGAATATTTTATAGTAGTAATTTGTTGTGGACAAAATGATGGACGATTGAACTTTGGCATCCATATGTAACCTCTGTAATAGCTGGATGCTAGATAGATTATGAATGTATAATAATGTAATTGGTAGAGAGGAATTGTGAAGATAGTAAGTGTAAGTAAATAAGTAGAAATAAGATGTATAATAAGTTTTTTTTTTATTTTTTTTCTGCTTGACCTTGAGTATCCTGACTTGACCTCCTGAATGGCAAAAATTAGGTAATGGATAGATGACAAAACATTTTAAGATGTAGAGATGGTTTAGTGAGGATGGGTATGTGTAGAAAATAAAAATAAGGAGATAGAGAGGTTGCTCTGATGCTTGACCTTTAGCACTTGGATTTGACCTCCATAGTAAATTGAAGCAACAACTGAATGATGAAGGTAAAAATCTAATTCATAGTATTGATTCAGTGAGGTTGATAGGTGCATTTAAGTATGTATGAGAAATCTTCTATTTAATAAAGTTATTTGAGGATTGACCTTTTGCACACAGATTTGACCTCCCTAGTAGATAAATTGTATAGCATATAGATGAATTGTTAAAAGGCAAAACAATTTATTTGATGTTTAAGAATGTGGGTGAAACAAAGAAAATATGTAAAAATGGAGTAAAAAGAGAAAAGTGAAATAAGTTCAAAATGAAAAGTGTTAAAGTACGAACCAGTAAGATGAATATGACCTATAGAAAAATCGGTAGGAAGAATCTCCATATGAAAAAAATACTAAAAAATAAAAAACAAGTACAAGATAGAATAATTAAAAATGGGAGGCTGATCTTTAGCAGTTTGAACTGACCTCCTGTAATAAAAGAGTGCTATTAGAAGAAAAGCATTTTATAGAAAAACCTGTAGGAAAACTACATGTATTAGAGAATATATTAAAAAAGAAAAAAAAAATTTATAAGCTACAACAGAAAAAAATGGAGGTTGACCTTTAGCAACTTGATCTGGCCTTCTGTAAGAAAAGAGCACTATCAGAAGAAAAGTATTTTTCAAAAGAAACTAGAGGTTTGGTGATAAAGGTTGTTGTTTAAAAATGGTAAGATTATTACAGCACTTTTGTTTTCCTGATTTTTATACCTAACATGATAGACTGGTTGCAGCACAAAGAATGGGTATAAAAAGGCAGTACACCTTTACTAACGTAGCTCTGATGATGGAGATTTACTCTCCGAAATGTCAGCACATTAGAACGTGATTGCTATCACCTGATTGAGGAAGCACCGAGGAGGCTGGCTGGTCCAAAGCAGAAAGAAGGAGGATTGGCACAGGAAACCAAACACAAGAAAGAAGCAGAATGCTAAGCATTTGTGGACAACGGTAGGCTCTCTAAATTTTGGGCAATGGATACAAATGAAAGGTGCAATCACGATGAAATAAAAGAAACAAAATGGATATGGAGAGAGTTTGGAACAGGCAATAGAGCCCAAGAGGAAACAGCTTGCCATAAATGAAGTATGGTAAAATCGTGTGTTAAAACACTGCTAGATCAAGCATAAATGAAAAGATTTGAAGTGACATATAAATACAAATTGTTTCAAGTAATGACTGTAATATAATTATCTTTGGACTTTGAATGTTTAAAAAAAGGAAGTTTTTTTTTAAACACATTAGTTTTAAGCACATGCTAATGAAAATAAAACTACTAATCAATACCCAATGAGTGATGTTTTGCTAAAAAGGAGAAAAAAGAAGCAAACTACATTGGAAGGGGAGTGCAGGTGGAAAGCACTAAGAGGAGTAGTGGAGTGCAGTTCTATAGACAACATAGTTACACTTTAGCTGTCCCCTCACTGAGGGAACTGGAGTTACCACTGGATTCAACTGCGCTCCTACAGGACAGCTATACACAGTGATACAGCCTCTTTAAAAACAGGGTGAGGGACATACCCTGCTAGCTACCACAGTACTCCACCCGAGCATGGACACCAAGTAAAAATGATGTACAAACAGGGCTTGCTGCATCTTACCCCTTCCTAGGGTTTAGATGTCACAGTGCCCTTTGTTCAACAGCTATGAGATTTACCTGGGATCACTGCACCTTATTTATTTATTTATTTAGCTTTTGTTAACCAGGTAAGTACACTAGACAAGCAATTTGCCTATTTTCAGGTACGACCCGGGAGAGTACAGGAAATTACATACTTACACACTTGGGACAACATGGTACATAATTAAGAACAGGTCACACATCATGAGACTACAAGGTAAGATTACACATCACATAATTAGGAACAGGTTACACGTCAAGAGACTACAGGTAAGATTACACATCTTGCGTCAAGTTTGGGGCAGTGCAGCCATTTTATCAGTCAATATATTGATATATGATGTTCCTCAGTCTTCCATGTGTCACTATATGAAAACATAAACGGGTTCAGAAAATGTATTTATTTACCCCTTTCTCAGCTCTTGATGCCACTGTGCCACCTCTTCTGTCCTCCACACACAGCTAAAGTTCTGCTTCCCCCTTTGGAACCAGGTAAAGTAACAGGAAAATTGCAGGTTACCTTCAGAACCATGGGAATAATTGTCACGATCACCATCGGACAGTACTCCTTGAGGGTGGACCACTAACAGGCCCTCGCCATCCCAAGCTTGGATCCCAGCCAGGATCTGAGCCTCAGGAAGCCCAACCAAAGAGAGCTAGTGCCACATTAGACCAGGGACCCTGCCACCACTGCAGGCCTGCAGGCTACCTCTGGCCAGTTGAAGCAGGAGTATGCACTCCATGGGTGCCCAAGCCCTCAGATTCTTTACATCAGCTCCCAAATCTGTCTCCTCTGACCTCATATTTAAATGCACCAGGGAAGTGGTCCATTGTTGCAGTGGTAGGAGAACTGATTATGATGTTGGCTACCTGGGTTCAGCCTCAAGCCTGAGTCATCAGAGGGTCAGCTAGTGGGAGGGGGATTGAGCATCTGAAGGACTGCTCTCCTCCTCCAAGTTGTGTTGGGAGTGGTGCCTGGCATTAGCCCAGTCCCTAGCAGCAGCTGGAGGTCAGACTGCTGGGACTGCACACAGTGGATGGAGGTGGGGCAGAAGTCTGGTGCACACAGAAGTGTGTGTAGCTCAGCCATTGTCATCATAGCATGCCAGCTCCTCTGCACCATGGGGAAGGGAGCAAAATGGGAAAAATTACCCTAGCTAGCAGGATGATCCTTCAACCCCTTGTAGGCCCCACAATGGCAATCTGGTGCTGCTCCAACTGGATCCTATCCAGGTGGTTGAGCAAGGCTCTCCACCACCATACCACAGGGTAGGGAAGCTGTGGGGGAAGCTGGAGTCGGTAAATCTGGGAGACATCAGATGATGGGGCTGGGGAGGTGGGTTGGTGGTGAGAGAAGCCAGCCAGGGAGACAGAAAAAGAATAACTAAAAAAAAATGCCTTAAGAGGGTGGTCAGTAAAAAACGCAGGAAAATATAGGAACCAGTGAGTGCAGTATGTATTCATGAAATTGACAGCTCCTACTGCTGGGGCAGGGAATGCAGTAAACTGGAAGCAACTATTTTCATCTCAGTTTGGGACTAAACATTTAACTCTTAGTGCAAACATTTGGGCAGAAATCAAAACCACTTGGTAACCCCTATCTTTATGGGGGGGCTTACACTTTCTGTAGCCTAAATGCTTGACATTCTCTTCAAATGTCTGGTACTATCTGATTATGTTAATCCTTTACAGTGATTAGAACAACATATGCAGAAACATGTCAACATTTAATGCTATGATCTGGGTAAACAAATTGTCTGCAGTGAGTCCTTTTGCTCTTTGCAGAGAGCACAAACTGTATGCATACAGAACAAGACCCAGGGTCTCTTCAAGGCAGATTGTGTTGCAGGGCCTAAGCAGTACAGACCAAAAGCAGTGCACACTCCCGATGGCCACTCAGTAGTGGTTGCAACAGAGAATCAGAGGCTCACTCTATTTTCAAATCAAATCTTTTTTCTTTAGTGTTGACCATAACTATTTGCCAGTGATTCACAGCTAAACATCACTTTGGCTAGGCCCCACTGTTTCTAAAGATCACACAAAAATGAAATTAAAACCAATACCTAAAATGTGCAATGCTAAAAGTCTGTAATATCACTTGTTTGGAGTACACCCATTTTTTTTTCAACAGGGGGAATTCATATGCTTAGTCACCTAACAGCCTTAATGCATATTTAAAGCAGCCATACAATGAAACTGGGTAAATAACTTGAGCCTACCTATTTTTGGTATCCGTTAAAAAGTGCGTGTGAAAGAGTGCATGAAAAAGCATGTGTAAAGGACAGCAGGAGCACTAACAGCATGGTGTACTTATCAGCATGTGGTGGTATGGCACTTCTTTAGTGGTTGGTGCAGTCTCAAGGATGTTTATATAAGTTCTGGGGGGGGGAATGTCCTCTGCATACAGTAGTGAATAAGTGAATTAAACAGTGGCACAAAACAGACCCTGTTGTGCAGTACATTTGTGTGGACTGCAGTCTGTAGTGTGTACTGATCGTGCTTGTTGTGGGTGTTCTTGATTTTATGTTGCTGCTCTGTCAGGTGTGCTGCATTAGTGACTCCTTCTGATGATCTGTGTCAGGCTGGTAAATATGTTCCTTACTCATGGAAGAAGTACAAAGATACAGCCAAAAGAATATGTGCTGTTGTCATGGAATACAGTAGTAGAAGTCTCTATGATTATTTGCAGGGCATAGCATACAACTTTCAACTTCAATTTAAAGTAATGTCAATTTCTGTATTCATGAGCTTTTTTCTGTTATTTTGCAAGTTTTTGGATTACGTGCATGTACTACATATTGTGACTTTTTGTTTGTTTGTCATGCAGTGTTTTCTGATGTTTTAATATATCATTTTGAAACTTGCACTACTGTCTCTGTTTCTGTAGCTGTATTTCACTGTAGCTGTTTTTCATTACAGCTGTTTTTCCTCATGCCATTTTGCCAAGGTGGTTTTGTACTGCACTATTGTTGTTTTGTTCTTTTGACCTCGACCCCCCCCCTTTTTTGTTTGCCATAAAATATTCCAGGCATCTTCTAATTTTATTTGGTGGCAAAATGTTGAAATTCCACCAATATCTGAATATTTTATAAGCGCTTTAATTTCATTTTTTTTCCTCAAGAAAAACAAATGACCACTACATTTGGCTTAGAAATAGCATTGCAGACCTGGAATGGGTTAGGATAGAGAAATTAAAAAAAGCATGGTGCACAGCATAAGAGGCACCTACAGAGGTTCTTTGTGATAACGGCAAAAGAAAGGCAATCGCCGTTATCACGGAGTCACACTGCCGAAAACTTTTTTCGGCACTATGACACCGCAGCGCACAGGAAAATGGCACTGGGGACTTACTTTTAATGTTTTCTGTGGGGAGGCTGTGCCCCTCCCAACACCCCAGTTTGGGCCGGGCACAA
Organism: Neoceratodus forsteri; assembly: GCA_016271365.2. Taxonomy (NCBI): domain Eukaryota; kingdom Metazoa; phylum Chordata; order Ceratodontiformes; family Ceratodontidae; genus Neoceratodus; species Neoceratodus forsteri. The sequence goes on along the minus strand of CM057459.1, from coordinate 107,708,177 downwards.
CAAAAATGCACCAGTGCCTGGACACCAAACCCCGTAAACAGCCGACCAGCGCTGGCAACCCACCCACCTCAACATAGGGTCAGCTCGGCAACCACCTTGGCACAACCCCTTACATCCCCTCCTGTGTTTGCTCACTCCCCCACCCACGCGATGATGTCTGCTGTGAGGAGGGGGTCTGGGCACAGGGAAACCACCAGAGGCAACTCTACTCCTCTCTGGGATGGTCCAAGTTCCTCATCAGACTCAATTATCAGTTCAGTTTCAGCCATGGGCACATCAGTGATGACATGGAGATCATTTTGGAGCAGCACAGTAAATTATCCTAATGTCAGATCTAGCAATACATGACAAACAGGTGGGGCTCTGGTAAAGCCCACCACCAATCCCCCAGCCACCTGTGCAGGTCTCTGCTTTGAAACATTGTCCCAGGTGCCCATAAATAGGTCTATAGACAGGGCATCTTGATATCACACATCCACCCCTGAATGCAGGGTGGAAGCATCCAAGGCACACCAGCACCAGAGGGGTAACTGGCACAGGTTTGGAAGTTGTCACTGAATGGAGCCTAGGCTTAAAGGGTCATAACAAGCAGGACCACCTGACTGATAGAGCTATGATCACTTTGATCCATCTGAAGCTTCTATATTCTAGCAAGTGAGCACACAAAAACAACATAATATATTGCCACACACACATTGTCCACACAGAATGATCCAGCAAAATCGGCAATGTCATCATCGAATAGCAAGTTATTTGGATTGATACCTGTTGGATTCAAGGTATGCTCCATTTTTTTGACGGAAGTTCCCAACTATTTATTTATTTAAAAAATTCTACCAGAAAAGACATACTGAACTGGTATCAACTCATTTCCAGATGCATCCTGGGTAGCAGAACTAAGGAACTGGAAGCCCCATTGCAAGGGGGTCAGAGTCTTGTTGGCCTATCATATGCCTTATTTGTCCTCCCAACATCCTTCTCAAGGTCAGAAAGCTCTGGCACCAGTATTTTGGAGAGCAGTACTCCTTTGAACCTGCAGATCATATTCACTTCACATGGCCATAATATTGCAGTTAGTCTAACAGCCTATCACAGTGTAGAAAGTTTCAGACAGCCCCCTGCACTGTGGCAACCACCCCTTGCTCAATCTAACCATACCACTGGGGGGTGGGTAGCCCATAGCCCATGAGTGACTCCTTTGTCTAGGGTATTAGGATGGCAATGTTTCACCAGGAGTCACCCCTTGCAAAAAGCTCCAGTTCTGTCTGTCTCCTTGTCCCATCATGTGACCACAAGGGCACTGTCTATATTAGTCCACTCTTGATCCTCTTCTGTCCGTTGAGCCAGATGGTACCAATGGCTCCTCTGGACCACTTTAGTTGGTCAAAAAATAAAATGCACAACACTATATACAGGGTTGTGATACTGGACAGTACTGGAGTTAGTGACTGTCAGCTCTCTCAAGGAAATCCTTTCTCACTACCTCTTACCTGAAAACAAAAAGGAAAACAAAAATACCCCCTTCTTCTTAGTAAGTGTATAGTTCCTAGGATACCAGTTGGAGATGGTGATATTGTGATTGCAAACCGAAAGCACTACTCTTGTGCTTGTGATTATACTACAAGGTTCATACAACTATGGTCAATTCAAGAGCCAGGAGGCTGAGGCCCATAATGCTCTTATGCTAAGCCACCAAATAATAGGACAAAGGGTATCCTGTACTTATTAGCTGATCTAATCTATACTTAAAAAAACTTTTGGTCTCACTTATAACCACATGTAAGGGCAACCCATTCCATGGGCCAATAACTCGAAGGGTAAAAAAATATTTCTGCTTGACATGAATAAATGATTTCCTTTCTAATTGCAGAGGATGTCCCCTGATATTGTATATACATGTTTTAAAGTCCAAACCCAGTTCACACATAAGATGTGGATCATGAACAATATCATATAGAAATATCAGATCTTCCCTAAGTCAGCGTGTGGAAAGGGGCAATCATTTTAAAGTGCTTAACCTGCTATCATAAGAAACTTTTTCAAGTCCAGCTATTTTCTTAGTAAATTTTCTCTGAACTTTTTCTAACTGGTGCCCTTCAGTTTTTTTATAAGGACACCACAGCTGTGAGGCATATTCCAAATGTGGTTGAGCATATGCTCTATACAATGGCAGGAGCACCCTGCAATTCCTGGACCCGATGTTTCACAACATGGACCATATTACTTTGATGGTTTTGTTGATGGTACTATTTACCTGCTGGCTTTGCAGCAGATCATCAAAAATGATGACACCCAAATCTTTATCGTTAAATGTTGTTTCCAGTATAGTTCTGGCCAAAGAATATTTAAACTGTAAGTTTTTAGCTCCCAGATGCATCACCTTTCATTTGGATACATTAAGGGTCATGCCCCATTCATTCATCCATAAGGAAATGCGATCTAAATCATGCTGGATGGTTTCAATTTGAGCAACTGACTGACAAGGTCCACCAATCTGGGAATCATCAGCGTATTTAGTGGTAAAGGATGAACAGTCCATTGTTAAATCAGCTATAAATGCCTGAAAAAGGCAAGGGCCAAGACAGAGCCCTGGAGCACCCCACTAGTCACATCACCTCTAACTGAGTTAAATCCATTGATGATGACCTGTTGTGATCGATCTTGCAACCAACTTTTTATCCATGTAATAAGGAAATAGTTAATATTAAATTTGCTAAGTTTCATAATTAAGGCCCAATGAGGCATAATATCAAAGACCTTACTGAAATCAATAAAAATTACATCGCAAGTTACACGCCTATCTAGAAGTTGACTGATATGTTCATAAAAGCATATCAGATTTGTTACACAACTTCTACCTCTCCTAAAACCATGTTGTTCTGGGTCATGAAGATTTAGCATCAGTGAGATCATGTCTTTAATAAGACTTTCCAAAAGTTTACATAATGAGGATGTCAGACTGTTGGGTCGATAATTTTGCCAATTATTTTTTGGTACCTTCCTATGAATTGGAATCACATTAGCTGCCTTCCGATACTGAAGTACGTAGTTTTCAGCAATAAAACATTCAAACATTATTTTTAAGGGAACTATAATGGAATAATAAATGTCCTGCTGTGGTATCTGGACCTGGGCTATATTTGCCTTTAAAAGACAACAACTTTTCTTTAATACTGTCTTCGGAAAAACATACCCATTGGTGATTACTAGTGACTATAATAGGAGTGGGTAAATTGGAAATCTTTTTTGTGAAAACTTTACAAAAGCTTTTGTTGAACATATCGGCCATCCTTTGATGGTCACAAATAAGTTAATTGTTATCCAACAGTGGGCCAACTTGACACATTGGTTTCTTCAAGGAATTAATGTATGAGAAAAAGATGTTCACAGTTAGCTTTTTTAGCAGTAGTAGCTAGTTTATACTCCCACCTTGATTTAGACCTCTTGATCATCTTTTTTACATTTCTTTTAGATTTGCAAATAAGAGTCCCAGTTAAGTGTAGATTTATTACAAAGATAAGTTTTATACTTCTTCTTTTTAAGCCTAATCATTCTTTTAATGGAACTATTTAACCACATGGATGCCTTTTTAGAATTAACTGTTTTCTGTTTAAATGGGATATAAAGATCTCTTACGTTACAAAGTATATTTCTGAAATTATCCCAACAATACTCAGGGGTGGAACCACAAAAAACTGTCACCCAGTCAATTTCATTAATAATATGCTTCATAGTAATCACATCTGCCTTGTCGTACAAATACATGATTGCAGAATTAGGGTGGCATGCATAGTTTATTATAATTCTGAAAACGATACTTTTATGATCACTATTACCTATGGTATCACCAACTTGGATGCAATCTGTCATTACATCCTCATTGCAAAGGACCAAATCCAAAATGTTATCACCTCTGGTGGGGTCAACTGGAAACACATATTCAATAATTTATTGCCCATACTATTACTAGCACTAAGATTAGACCAATCTACATCTCCCAAGTTAAAATTATCAGTTATGACTGTAGTCCCTAGGGTGTTAGCCTGTTCCATTTCATTTAATAAAGTATCTAATACATCCATGGACAAGTTGGGTGGTTGATAACATGAGCCAAATACTAGAACATCAGTTGCAGAAAGATGCATCTTGACCCATATTGACTCTGTATCTATATCATGTATTTTAATACTATTCGTAATGTTTATAGAGTTGAATTTACTATTAACAAATAAAGCAACCCCACCACCCTTTTTATTAATCCTGTTTAATTTAAAACAGTTAAAACCAGGTATATTGATATCCCATGAGGACTTAGCATCGCCCCAGGTTTCACATATTGATATAACATCAATATCATCCATACTAATTCTACACTTTAATTCATCTAATTTGTGATTTAAGCACCTGGCATTAAAGCTTAAACAGTTCAAATGATAGTAAGTCTGGAATAAACTGGCGGTTTTAGAGATGTCGACTTAGCAAATATCTCTCCCCAAAAACTTAGTTTAAATAACTATCAATGGCTGAAAGGAACTGTTTTCCTAAAAGTGCATTTCCACTTCTGCTTAAATGTAGACCATCAGAGCAATACAACTCATTATGACCATTAAATTCTTCCCAATGGACAATATGTTATATTTTGCTGAAGGCACCATATATGGAGCCATTTATTTATCATTTTAATTGTATTATTGAGAAATAGTGAAAAACAGGGGATAGGAAGAATTTCAGACAAGCAGATGTGGCACCCTTGATCAATCAGTTTGTTGGTCATAGCCACAAATTGTTCTTTAATTTCTTGAGTGGAATCATGGAAAATGTTGTTAGCTCCCACGTGTATAACTGTAATAGGATCCGAGCCACAATCCTTCAGGATGTTAGTCATCATTTTGATAAGGTCTGATATCCTAGCACCACTATGACTAGAACTAGTCCTATTCATGTTATCAGGGTTGCAAATCTGCCTGTCTAAATGTTTAGTAACAGAGTGCCCTAGTACATAAATCTGTTGTTGACAGGGTGCAGCAGATGGACAAGGATTAGAAAATGGCACATTGTTGGTTACATCAGAACCAAAATCAATGAGTAGTACATCATGGACAGCTAAACTGCTATGAATAGGGATGATAGGGGTGGAGCTTGAAGATGCAACATGCTCCAAATCACCATGGTCAGATTCCATAATTGGAGCATCTACAGCAGCATTGATGGAGTTAGATAGAACAGTATTAAGGGGGTCAAATATATACAGCTGAGTGCAAAACTGCTGAGTTTTCTTCCCTTTTTACTAGCTCTTGTGCTTTGCACTTTATACCATTTATTATCATTGTTATACTCATCATCGGAATCAGTTTCAGCTTCCCTTACTCTTTTTTGGGGGTTTTCAGAAACTGCACATACTGGTTGTTTCAATAGGCTAGAAGTCACCGAAGAGGTGAAATCTACATTCTGGGACATAGTAGGCATAGTGATCTTCTCTGGGACTATTACTTGATTATTGCATGGTGTTATATTTACAGCATTAAAAGGTTTTTGCATTTCTACTTGACTATTTTCTATTTCAGCTAAACGGGAATTTTTATTTATTTATTTAGTTAGTTAGTTTTTGTTAACCGGTTAAGTACACTAGCCAGCAAGTGACTATTTTCAGGCACGACCCGGGAGGTACAGGAATAATACATAGTACAGTGCAAAGACAATAAGGCAGTTACATGTCAAGGTATGTTGAAGTAATCAGACATTGTTTACAAATAGATAGGAGAGAACAATGGGTACTGGTGCTGGGATAGACCTAGGAGTAGAGGAGAAAGGAAAGAGAGAAAAAAAGGGGGGACATGATAAAGGAGGGGGCCAAGGATAGGTAGGGTTTGTGTTCAGCTAAGTTCAGTGGTAAGTGGCAGGGCTAGAGACCAGAGTCAAATGTTGGCTTACCAGCTAGCAGTGCAGGTGAGGGCGAGGGGTAGGAGATGAAATACTGTGTAACCTGTGGCATCGGTGGCTGAGAGTAAGAAAAGTGTCCGAGCTGCTGGTTCTAAAACCAGGTGAGGGAGCAAGCTCCAGTCAGGTGGGATGAGCTATTACGGTGTTTGCGGTAGAAGGCTAGGGTCTGCAACCGGGCTCATGGAACCAATTGCCGGCTTGGAGTAATTCGGGAGGTGGGGGTCGGGTTGAGAGACGGTAAAAGCTAGCGGCATCGGCGGAAGAAAGTGAGAAAGTGTCCGGGCCGCTGGTTCTGCAACCAGGCATAGGCGCTGAGCTTCAGTCAGGTGGATCGAGAGATTACGGCTTTTGCGGTAGGAGGCAGGGGTCTGCAACCGGACTCATGGAACCGATTGCCAGCTTGAGGGCATTCAGGAGTCAGGGTCACGAATGGCAAAACCAGTTTTAGCAGCCGTACGCGCGAAGAGTACCCGGTCTCACGGTTTCGTTCCCGGGCAAGGTACCAGTGATAAGTCGGGGATGGGGGGGGTTACGGTGGTCAAGCGGCTTAGGAAGCCGGATGAGTAATTACAGAAACAGGTCCATCAGTGGGGCAACAGGAGTGACACATAGCTTGGTATAGTGAAGAAATTGTAGGAGGAGGGACCAAACAGAACCAAATCTGGCTTTAACAGGTTAGACCAGGAGAGAGACCCACAAAGTTAGGGGGCTGGAAACGGAAGCAAGGACAGAGTCCTGGCCACTGTTTCTTATTTCAGTTGTAGGAGCCGAAGAATTCAGTCAGGGTGCAAGAGGGAAATTTAACGTTTTTTGCGGCAGATGCTAGGATCTGTGTCTGGACTCATCGAACCGCTCACTGGCGAGAGCGAGTGCAGGAGGCACGGTCAGAGGTGTATTACGGCAAAAGGTGGCTTTAGCAGCTGTGGGTGTGGAAAGTGCCCAGGCTCATGGACCTGATTGCCGGGTAATAGGTCTGGGCTTAGTCGGTGTGGGGGGGGGAGGATGGGGAACAAGGAGGCTGAGATCATTAAGCTGTACCAGTACCCAATACAAAAAACTTTCACCTCAATTATATAAGCAGCAAGTTGAAACAGCAGGCAAACAGTGTGATGGTGAGAGGCGTTGTCAGACACAAAGGTATTGTAGAAGCATAAAATAGTAAGGTCTTGTATTTTATAGCATCAACATTAAAGTGCAAAATAGGCTACCTAACATATAAGGCAGACAGGGGAAATATAGACAGTCAGCAGACAGATAGGATAAGGAAGCGATAGGAGAAAAAGAGGGTGATTGAAGAGAGGGAGTCCATCACATTGGGGAGAAAAGGGGGCAGGAAGGACATTAAAGCAGCTAATAAGATACTGTAAGTCATTGACTTCCAAACATTTACTACACGAGTAGGATTGGGCAGGTAGCTCATCCAGGGTGAGTGAAAACATTTTACATATAGTGCATTGTACACCAAGAACTCCCGTAGATGTAACAATAGTGGTATGAGAACTGGTTGCCATTTTGAAATAATCAATCTGTTGCATGTAGAACAGATAAACAGCCTAATAAACACCACATATATCACAAGTGCATTTTACTTACTGAATATTAAATACAGGTGTTTATTGGTGCTAAACGTGTATGGACACATGAACCTCAGCCCCATGGTCCGTCTGGACACTCTAGACATGCACAGACGTGTGTGTCTCGGTGCGCGTCTCCACACACGGTAACGTGCGCTCACCCCACTCATACTTGCCCCGCTCACAGTGGAAGAGACAGATATACCACGTGACCCAGAAGTACTGTATCAGGTCACACTCCCCCAAGTCTCAAAATCACTGCAAACAATTAAAATAAGTATAGTTAAATACACTACAGTGCACAATATCACACCAGAGTGCTCCAAATAGCTGCCAACTGTTAAAATAGACTTGGTGAGCAAGTCTGGTCTGTAGTTCCCCTTCCTGTAGCACTGAACTACAGGTATAGCAAATTGCTTCCTGGTTAAGCTGCTACACAATGGAATGTATGTTTAATACTGAGCGCCTTTTTAACAGGAACACAGCTGCCCCTTTACTGTCTCACAACTACAAGAGGTATCTCACAGCATAGGGAGTCAGTGTAAAGTGTTTCTGTTCTGAAAAAGTGCTCACAGAGGTGAGACAGATATACCATGTGACCTGGAAGTACTGTATTGGGTCATGCTCCCCCAAGTCTCAAAATCATTGCAATCATCTACCATTTACTTCCTCTGCTTTTAACCAGAAACAGACTGCTTATAAAGCTGCATTTTAATACTTTATACTACTTCCTGGGACTTGTGCAAAATGGAAGTGCATGAACCAAAACTTCCAGTCAGACAATATTTAGCAGATACCTGTGCACATGGCAAAAAGTGTGTGTGTGTTGCGATACTGGACAACACCTAAGTTGGTGACTGTCAGCTTTCTCAAGTAAATTATCTCTTACTATCTCTTACTTGACAACAAAAAAAAGACCCCCCGTTACACCTGGGTTATGCCCCTATCGTCCCACATACACCTCACATACACCTCACACAGTATTCCTGATCTGTTATACTGTGATACTGCTATTTTGCACTAATATATAGATTTGGGTACCCATCGTATAGGCATGGGTGCTAGGAATGTGCTTTGCTGCTAATATATGCTAATATTTATCATGCATGATTCATTATACCTCACTATAATACATTTATCTAGATTATTGTATACTTATATTCTCATATAATTATATGTAGTGTGTGTTTTACACTCAGAAAGATATGCCACATGTAATAGAACCCTGTTAGCACTTATCTTTGTCTAAGCAAGCTGACAGAGAGAGAAAACCTTTATGTCTTTATGTCTTATATTATACATAAGCAAGAAATGCCACATGTAGTTTGAACCTGTCAGCATTTCTTTTGTCTAAACTATAATGCTAATGGAAGCATATTCTGTCTCATATGATACTCATTAGTAATTCTGTCTCCTAAGTCATTCTCCAATGGAGAATGACTTAGGACCAATCCATATTGTTTCTCATATCTGTAACTACGAGGTAAAGACTAGGTGGGCCATAGGCCCTTATCTGCCGACACTGTCTATGTATCTATGTAATCTCTGTTGCTATGCTGTTATCTGTAGTATATAGTTGTCTGCAACCTACTGTAGCTCTTCTAGCAGAGTGGGGAGAGAGAATTAGATCTTGGAGAACCTGAGATCCTACAGTCATTGGAGATTATGTACATTCTTCAGGAGAAGTGGTGAGAAACTCATCTCCCTTGTGATTGTCTTTGTCACATGCTTGGCATACATAGTATAATAAACTTTATTAGTACTCCTTGCTTGTTTACAAATGTTTCTTGGCAGACTCCGAGACACAAAAATCTGTATTATTATTATTTACCCTACACACTAAGTGTGTTTAGGCAACACCCTCTTTCTTAGAGAGTGTGTAGTTGCTAGGATACCAATTGGGGATGGTGGCAGTGTGACTGCAGACTGGAAGTACTTCTATTGTGCTTAAGATCCTCTGGGGCACTGTGTTTTACTTATAAAGCTGAATTTTAATATGTTATGCTACTGTACTCCCTGGGACTTGTGCAAACCGGAAGTAGGAGGACCCCAATTTCTGGTCAGATGACATTTTAGCCAATGCCCATGCGAGTGTTGGTCTGCTGTGTCAGCCGTGGAAGACAGAAGACAAGAAAGATTATTTTTAACCATTACGAGGGGTAAGCATCAGTTCTAACTATTGTCCCTTTTCTGGCATATCAGGTCTAAATGGCTAGCATAAACAATGCAGAACAGTGGCCAATTTATTTTGATAGACCCATAGTGGATTATCAAATGGGCTGTAGGCCCATCCACTGGAGGAGGTAGCAGAAATAACAAACCCAAATGAACTATTAAACACTGACTTCAATGTGCTCACCATGTGTGTTCAGTATAAAATTTATGACAAGCTGCCTGTCTTTACAGCCACCATTAAGAATTGTGTTTGCCAATGTTGCTCTTATACCACCATACTGGAATCAGAATTAGCTAAAATAATGGAAAAGCTGGCTAACATAAAAGATATTAGGCAACTTGAATCATACATTGATGTAACTATTATAAGCATTCCAAATAAAGTTGACACCAAATACTGTGGTGCTTCACCAATACACACAGGTCAGAATGCTGCAGACAGAAATAAAAGAAACAAGGGCTTCTCTTCCTCCATGGATGAAGCAGAAGCTGAAGAGGAAGATGGGTTAATGGTTAGGCATAAGAGGAGTAGAAAGAGGGGAGAAGAACAGACTACCACATCTGTCTCCCCCGGAGAGCAAGTTTTCTGTACTGCACACATTAGCTATCCAGCAGGAAAGAACATCCCAAATTGAAATTCCTTTATCACATCCCAACCATCCCCCATAAGGTCACCTCCCTGAAAACAAATAATTGCAATTGGAGACTTAGTTATCAAGTACTCTGACTCCAACATATGACAACAAGACAAATCAAATAAAAAGGTCTCTAGCTTTAGAGGTGCTAAGGTATGGATATCACAGATTTAGCAGGCAGAGTACAGTATTATCAAACTCTAGTGAGGACCCAATACTCATGGTTCATCTAGATGCTAATTATGTGGGCAGAAGACCAAACAAAGTCATTACGTCTCACTTTACAGCTTTTGGGGGGAAAAAAACTTAAGAAGTACAGTAACAGCATTATCAGAAATTATTTCCATCTCATGTACTATCATGAGAGGACAGCATGCCATGTAATATCTAAATACTTGGTTAAGAAATTGGGCCACAAGGGAAAACATAAGGTTCCTTAGAACTTGGGGCACTTACTGGCAGCGATTAGATCTTTCTGCTACAGATGGCTTCCATGTGAGCAGAAAAGGGTCTAACCTCCCAGTTACTAACATTAGGGAAACAATTGACTGTTCTAACTCATACGGGGCAAAGGAAGATCAAACAACCCAGTAGCACAAATTCCAACATTTTCCAGACAGACCCTAAACGTGTTTCCCTAGTTGACAAATTGAATAAAGGTTTGACCATCAACACAGATAGCTCAGCCAAGGAAGTACATAACAGATGGAAACGTGTATACAGTACCATACTTTAATGTAAGGAGTCTTTCAAATAAAATGGAAGAAACAGAACTCATTGCCTACCAGACCTTCCCAAACATAATAATGATTACAGAAACATAGTGGAGTAGCAAGGATAATTGGGGTGTACTCCGAAATGGTGCGGCTTATCTTAAAAGTTTTCTCCCTGGGCACCTCTAATGCCTGCTGCCTGGCTAACATCCAAAGAGGAGAGTGAACCTCTGTACAGTGCTGTGCCTTAATGTCCCTGTGCAAGTGTCTGAATCCATGCCACTGCACTGTTACTTTGGGAGGCTGGCCTGGGTGAAGTGTGAATGACCTGGGCTGGGTCTGAGTAAAATGAAGCTCGCAACCCGCCAGGCAGTACTCTGATAGCCCCCACTCTGCAGTCACCTAATAGAGCAGAGAGAGCTCTTTTATACCCTAAAAAATATTCCCTTCTAAGTATTGTTGCATTTAAAATTAACTGTAAGTGCAGACTGTTTACTTTTCTGAAAGGCAGCAGCCATGTTTGGTACTGGACTCAGCATTTGGACCAATCAGAATGAAAGGGGTCCTAAAGGGTTCTCATTACTGTGGTTTCTGGGAGAAACTGTGAACTTTCTGGTTAGCACCCATTTTGATCAATCGGAGCTCAGGAACTGTGACTGACAGTCTGGGTGGCCAATCAGAATACAAGAATCTCGTTCTTCAGTTGAGGGACTGCTACAAACTAGAGAGATCAGCTCAAGCTCCTGAGAGTGAGGGAGCCTGTGTGGCTTAGCTGAAGGACTCGGGGGGGGGGGGAGGCCTGTTTTGCCTCCCTGTATGTATCAGTATCCAGGGTGAGTCGAGTTGGGACTGTCTCAAAAGTAGAAAAAGAACTTTCTCCAGCTACCAAGACTGGAATGGAGAATGACCCAGCGGAGAAGCTAAAACCTTTGCTGAATCAACTCAGTGTGCAGAAAGATAATCCAGCCAAGTTGCTGTGAGAACCTTTGCTCCAGACACTCTCATTTCAGCCAGTGGAGCCAGTGGTCATTGGGACATTCTCCTGCCTAACTGTTAAGTGGGAGAGTCCAGAGATCAGTCTCAGCTTAAAATACTAGTTGTAATTTCCAAAGTTGGTAAGATGAATGTGCTACTCATGCTGCATCAGAGACTGAACTTCATGTGCCTGTCCTGTGTCACAAAAGGCCAAAAAGACTGTTGCTACAGATCACAAAGACACCTGACTAGAGATCAGTGTGGGGAGTCAGCCCCTGCAGAGAAGAGTATCACAGGGTGCGGCCACCTTGGAGGGAAAGGCCATGAAGCAGAGGTGAGTTGTGTTGGCCCTGGTCCCTATGTCCATTCCTGGCAAGATGAATCCAGCCTGACTGCAACCATCATTTCCTCTGGTCCTGGTACCATTAGTAACCTCAGGGTTTTTAACCCTGTATCACAAATTAAAATGTCTGTGTCATCTAATTTCACCTTCTGAGTTCACTTTGTTGCTTAACTCTAATTGCAGGACATCAGGCCTTGGATTACAATTGCCTTCTGGTCTGAAAGGGTTTCTTCTAACCAAATGCATGTTTTATTTATTCAAGGGCCCCAACCAGCTGCAACACCAGCCTACCAATAGCAACACTACAGGCCTGCACCTAACTTCACTCAGGGTACCCAGCAGCTCAAACTGTTTACGCAGGGTTAAATGTAATGCTTGTATGTCTCTACCACTTCAGTCACAGTGCTACAGTCTTTGCTCTAAATTCACATCCCCTGCCTTGTTCGATCCCCTAAATAAATCAAATTGCTTGAATGTTAAACTGGTGTATGAGCATATCATTAATGACTGTGGAGTGGAGGGGTAGAGCTGAAAAGTACATTGTGGTTGCTAGTACTTATTTTCCACAGGTGTACAGAGTGTGTTCCAGAGGCCAGAGACTAGTTGGTAAGTGGGATTGCCGTGACCATATTATTAGCGCTCACCATTCATTTTATCCTTGAATGCCAGAAACTGTGTTTTGTGAAACTCCATGTGTGGGATCACTCATGGGGGTTGTGGGTAGGTACAACTTTCCAGATGGTTGTACTAGTTGAAGATCTAACCCACTTAAACATTTCTCTGGGAGGAGGCATCGTGTACCTAGTCCTATTGGTGGTATTGAACCCCTTGTAACTTCTGAACCAGAACCTTCCATCATTTCTGAAGGAAAGAACTGTTGAGTACCTAGAGGTAAGTGTGGCACAGGACCCAAGGCAGCATGGTTTCACAGCAGGAAAGTCATGTCAGATGAATTGAATAGATTTCTTTGACTGGGTGACCTAAGTAGTAGACCAGGGAGGGGCTGTGGACATGGCCTTCCTAGATTTTAGCAAGGCATTCAACACAGTCTCACACAAAAGATTAATATACAAGTTAACCAGCCTTGGAGTGGGTCCCAAGGTGGTAGCCTGGATAAAAAACTGGCTGGACAACAGGACACAAAGGGTAATAGTATACGGAGTCCACAGTGAAGAAAGGAGGGTAACTAGCGGGGTACTGCAGGGTTCGGTACTGGGACCGGTCCTCTTTAATATCTTTGTAAGTGACTTTGGAGAGCATGTGGAAGGAAAGGTATGCCTCTTCGCAGATGACACAAAGATCTGCAATAGGTTGATACACAAGGTGGGGTGGAAAGAATGAAAAGGGACTTGGCAAGGTTGGGAGAATGGTCAAATATGTGGCAGCTCAGATTTAATGCAAAGAAGTGCAAGGTAATGAATCTGGGAAACAAAAACTCAGGGGAAGAGTACACAAAGGGGGGGTGAGAGTACACAAAGGGGGGTGAGTTAATAACAACAACAAAAATCGAAAGAGACCTAGGAGTAATTATATCAGATGGGCAAGCAATGTGAGAAGTCAATAAGGAGGGCTGGGGGATACTTGGATGCATAGAGAGAGGCATCAACAGTAGAAAACAGGAAGTTGTTATCCCTCTGTACAGACAGTTAGTGAGACCCCACCTGGAGTACTGCGTGCAATTCTGGAGACCCCATCTCCGCAAAGACATAGACAGAGTGGAGGCTGTTCAGAGGCAACCAAAATGGTGCAAGGTCTACACCAGAAGACATACGAGGAGAGACTAAAGCAGCTTAATATGTATACCCTTAAGGAAAGGAGGGTGAGGAGGGACATGATAGAAACTTTCAAGTAGCTCAAGGGAATTAACAAGGTACAAGAGGGTAGTATCTTTCAGAAGAAGAGATGTACAAGAACAAGTGGGCACAATTTGAAGATAGAGGGGGGACGGCTCAGAGGTAATATTAGAAAGTGTTTTTTTCACAGAGAGAGTTGTGGATGCATGAACAGCTTTCCCGAGGAGGTTGTGGAGTCAGGAACAGTGGGAGGATTCAAGAATGCATGGGACAGGCATAAGGCAATTCTAGTGGGGGGCAGGAGGAAGTAATCTGTTGATTAACTAGAATCTGCAGCTTATCCATCAGGTAGGAAAATGGGCAGACTGGGTGGGCCAAGCGGTCCTTATCACCATCAAATTCTATGTTTCTATGTAACCTAGGCTCCTCAACCTGTATTCAGGGCAGCAGGCAGGGGTAGTAGCTCATTGTGAGGTGGCACCCTGGTTACAGGGGCAAGACACTACCTGGCTAAATCCTATTTAGATATAATAGGGCTATAAAAGTGAAAGGGCGAGGTGGCCCATTATACGAAAGACTATTAAGGCCTTCATCATCTCTAACAGGATCAAACCAGCAAACACACTGAGATGGAATCCATCTGGATTTCAGCCTGTGGAACTTGCAACATTACTTACACTGTTGGACTCTACTAACATCCATGGAATAGTACTAGAGACCTGGGGCCTGATTCTCAAATTTATTTTTAATTTTTTTTATTTAGTTTTTGTTGACCGGGTAAGTGCACTAGACAAATCCTGCCTATTTTCAGGCACGACCCCGGGGAGGGGGATACAGATGAATGCCAACTGACTTTGAACCAGATTAAGCTGTGGGTGGTATTGTTAGTGAATGAGGGAAATTTGGCCAGGACACCGGGAAAATTCCCCAACTTTTTTTGATAAGTGCCATGGGATCTTTAACCTCCACCTGAACTACCACCAATCCAAGCAGATGGGACCTCGGTTTAACGTCTCATCCGAAAGATTGAAAATGAGTTGGACTGCCGCAGTCCCCGGATACAGTGAACACACGGCACTTGGGACTTGCAACATTCCCAGGCTGGCAATCGAGATTCTCAAGCCAAGAACACCACATGGCACAAGTTAGTCCTGTTATGCTAGTCTAACTTCATGGATCTTTTTATGGGGTTTGCACCAAATGTTTGGTGCAAACCACCTTAAAGAGCTAGTGTACTGCCTGAAAACTGCCTGCAATTAATTGCAACTTTCAAATGTGGTCAGCTATCACTTCTTATATCTCAAGTATTTATTCTTCTCTGTTTGCTAATTGGAAGATTTTCCATCTGGCAGTAGTGGGGTGATGTGTGGAGCAGCACTCTGTCTGGAGTGGGGAAAAAGTAAGTTCTGTTCCTCCCACTACATCAATACTGAAATCACACTGACTATGACATCACTAGTAACCAATGAGAATAATTTGTTACTGCCAGGTTTCACTTTCACATGAAGCTGCAGGGACTGGCTTCCCCTGGTTACTAGTGAGGTCACAATTTCCTGCATTTTGATTGGTAGCTTGTGAAAGTCACTGCTCAGGCTACAAGGATTGTGGTGCCTCAAGGTGTTTGGTCTCATTTCTGACGATGTAGTGGGAGGAACTGAACTGACTTTTTTTTTTCCCTCCAGACAGAGTGCTGCTCCACACATCACCCCAGTACTGCCAGGTGGAAAATCTTCTAATTAGCAGGCAGAAAATAAAGAAATACTTCAGATACTGGAAGTGATAGCTGACTGCATCTGAAAATTACTATTAATTCCAAGCAGTACACTGGCTCTTTAAAGCAGAAAAAGTGTAACAAATGCATGTGACCTTTGAAAATCAGGCACAAGGTGTGGCAGTGTATGCAGTGCAGCCTTTGATGCAGGGCTTATGCTAGCCCTGCATCAACCTTTGAGTATCAGGCCCCTAGACTTTATAACTACTAAGAAAATTAGCACTGCAGTAAAATACAGTAATGTGATTATCTTGGGAGACTTTAACTTCCCAGGAATAAAGTGAGAATTGGATGAGGAGTCTATGACCCAGGAAGTGAGCTTTAAAAACAATCCTCAGGAAAATAATTAAGTAAAAAACATACTACCTCTCCAACAAAGTTAGACAACATTTAACACTTATTAATAACAAATAAACTGAACCTCATAAACAACATTACTGTGGGCTCCTTCTTCTCTAGTGCTGTCTATAACACTGCATACTTCAGTATTGTTAACAACCCTTTGAAACATAACGGTATAACAATTCACTAAATGTCACTAATATAAACAAAAATCATTAATAATGGAAAATGATATGCAGATATGAATAACAAAGGAGCTGATGACTCTTGCGGGGTATAAACTAAAAAATTGATAAGCATATTAGACTATTTCATCCCTAAAGTACAACTGTACAATAAAAAAGGCAAAACACCAAGAAAGAGAAGACTTATAAAAAATAACCCACCCACTCAGAAGTGCAGAATTATAAAAGACATTTAAAAGTTTGTAAGAACACCATAAAAGGACAAGAGAAAACTGAAATACAAACTAGTCACTAAAAATAATAGATTTCTGTAATATCTTTAGATAACTTCACTGAACACATAGGCCCACATGTTGAAGGGAAGCAACTGTAAGAATAGAATATGGTGAAGGAACTCAATGAATACTTTGCTAATGTACTCACCCCCCTGCCAAACCCTGGGCAAATGCAAGCATCATCTCCTCTAAGGAATCTTCCCATTCCATAGAACAAAAAACCATAGATGAAGTATACACTAAGCTCAAACCCCAGAAAACAAATACAACCACTGCAGGGGTGTAGCCAGGAATTTTAAACTTGTACTCAAAACTGATGCACTGTTGCCCCCCTATGTAATCATAACTCAAAAAACACACTGCCACACCACACCAACAATAGACCTGCCCCCCTCCATTTGCCATGTCTGAGTTCAAGTAATCAGTTTTTTCCTGTAATCCTCCTTCCTTTGTTTTCTGCCTGCCTGATAAGTTGTGCTTGTTTGTATATTTAGCTAGTGGCATCAGTGCCCCATTGCAAACAATAAAGGCAACAGGGCTCAGCGCAACACAGCCACAATGTGGCTCACCATGTCCTTGCTTTCCTCTTTTTGTTGCCCGTCTGATTTTTTTTTAACTGTACCCTGCTGAGTACTGTGCGTATGCCTGCCGACGCCCCTGATCCACTGGCCCTTATAAAATACTGGGTCAACTAATTAACTTGATATGAGAAAATATTGTGGACCTGCTATCCTATTGCTTTAGTAAATCTCTCATGTTGGGGGAGGCTCTAACAGACCGGAAAAAAGTGACTGTAATTCCAGTCTTTAAGAAGGGTGGTAAGAAAATACTTACTAACTACAGTATCAACCAGTCACCCTCACTGTGATCCTGGACAGGGTCACTGAATCAAATTTCAAGAACAGGATACAGAACTACATAAATAAAGACAAATTACATGACCCTTCCTAGCATTGATTTAGAACCAAAAGATCATGTGTTACAAACTAAATACATTTTTATGAGCCAGTAAGTGCTTCTTTAGACTCCAGTATCCCAACTTGAGTAATCATTGTGGAGTCCTCTAAAGCCTTAGATACTATCCTTCATGGACGCATAATCAATAAACTGAATTACCTCATTGCAAGTCAACACTTGATAAACTGGGTAAGGCAATAGCTAGGAAATAGCTCACAAAGGGTCAGGTTTAAAGGGTTTCTGTCTACTGAAACCAACATTAAACGTGGTGCCCCCCCCCAAGGTTCTGCACTCAGGTCACTTCTGTTTAATATTTTTGCTAGAGACATGGCTTACAGAGCCACAATTTTGTTCACAGATGACTCTAAAGTGGGCCATTCAGTTGGGAATCAGGATGAATCAGATTCTCTCCAAACTGACCATGATAAAATTGTAAAACAGGCTGACGCATGGGGTATGTTCCTAAACACTGATAAATGAAAAGTACTACATTTTGGTAAAAACAATAAAAGTAACATATACTTCATTATGGGAAAACCAGTTTCAGGACCTCCAGATGAAAGGAACCTAAGCATCATCATTTCAAAGGACCTATCCAGCACAAAACACTGAACAACATTAAACATGAGGCCAAAAAATTGATTGGATGTGAACCCCCCCCCAGTGGGGCTTACCTTGACTGCCCCTGGAGAGCTCTGTTCTTGTTCCTGGCCCCCAATACAGACTGCCGCCAGTTCTGGGACCTGGCAATGTCCCCTTGTCTCCATCCGGCCCCAGTGTTTTTCAAATCCTTAAAGGGGCCAGAGGAATAGTAGTGGAGTCTGTGCATGTGCATTAGCATGATTTTGGCTTTGGACCATCGTAGCGGTCACCCCAAGGCCTCTGTGGTGCTCTTAACCCCCAAAATAGGTAAATCGGGGTTTGGACACCTGGAGGCAGCTACCAGAAGGTGGCTGAAGAGTTTAGTTTAAAAGCACCAATAAGCACTTAAATCAGGGGCCATTATAAATATTAAAGAGGGGCTATATGGATATTAATGAGCCAAATCGCTGCTCCCCGAGGACTTTGTGAAACAGAGCTAGTGATGGGCAGAAGGAGGATTTTCTGAGTATAAATCAACTGTCACTTGATAAAGGGCAAGGGCAACTGGAGGACAGTGGGAAATTATGAATAAAAATTGTTTCATTTGGCTGCCAAGACACTTTTAAGAGGGGAGTGCTATTAAGCTGTATGGGACAGTAAACAGTAGTAGCCATGCTGTGATTCTATGACCCCTATGGGCAGTCAGTCAGTAGTTTAGGCACCTAAAACCTCATTAAAATCACTTATGGGAGAGGTGTAAACCAAATCTATGTGCCAAAAACCCAATACCAATCAATAACCAAAGAAGGGCTATGTTTATTAATGTTTGTGATTGTTAGCAGGAATCAGCCAATCAGAGAACAGGAATTTTATGTGAAACCCCAGAACTTTGGGCCTGTGCAGTAGTCTGTTCTGGTCTCTGCTCAAGTCAAGAGGGGCTCAGTGTGGTGAGCTGGAGTTTCAGAAGGCCTTCCTCCTGACTCCCATGGTCGACCAGTGAATAGTCTGAGGATTGGGAAAAAGGATTCTTCTGAAGAAAAAAGACTGTGGTGTTACTGCAAAACAGGCAAGGTACTATGTGAAAGCTCCTAGTGATAGAGGAGTCCATGTGGTGTAGTGATCCTGCAACAGCTTGTAAGGACTCTGAGGTAACCCTGAGCCAGTGAAAAGGGCGGTTTGGAACTGTGCGTGTGTGCCAGAGTTAAAGGGTGGCACTGTACTTGAATTGGAGGACTTTGGAAAATAAAGGGGTTGCAGATAGCCAGTGTTCAGAAGCCTACTGTTGTTGCTGAAAATCAGCTGTGGAAAGACAGAGATTGATCCAGAAACTGCAAGTCACTAGCCAAAGGCCATTGGAAAGGTGGGAATTCAGAGAACTTCTTTACTGCACACCGGAGCTGTCTGTTCATGCCCAGGAGAAAGATAAACACTGAAAATTGTCACAGCTGCAACTGGGAGCCAGGTCGGGAGCCTGCAACCCCCTACCAAGGAGGCAGACTTGACTTCAGAGGGACACGGGTGCATGCCTGAGGGATAGGGCACTCTGGACCCATTAAGGGAGCTGGACTGTGGAGTCACTCCTGGGTATGGGTTCCTTGTGGCCTTGTAGGCCTTGCATCTGGGCTCTGTGATCTGGCCTGTGGAGCAGGCTGAAGTGGACACACTGCAAGAATCTTCAAGCAAGTCGGAAGATGGCAAGCTGCAGAAGGCTTCAAGTAAGTCCAAGGTTGATCAATATTGCTCTGCCCCATCTGCTTGCTGCCCTCAGTGTGTTTGATTGATGGATCCCTGAACTTTCAGAACCCCTGTGCCAGTAGCTGAATCCCAGTGCTGCTGGACTGTGAGTAACCCAGAGCTTGCCCTGTCAAAAGAGGAGTAAAAAGTTTTAAGATTTTTAGCATCCTAGAAAAAGTTACTTAAAGGGCCCCAATGTCAGCCAACCCGTGGCATCCACCAGGTCTGTGTTAAGTCTGGGTACCCAGCTAGGACTGTTAGGATATAAGGGGTTTTGCTCTGGTACCAGTGGGGGTGGGAATGGTATGTGCTCTGGCCCACAGGCCTTTTTAATCCAAATAACCAACTTTTATTTTTAACAGCAATTCTGTTCACAGTACTCCTTTCCTAACCCTTTCCCAAAATAAAGCTGTGGTTTCTTTGTTGCAATTCTTGTGTGGTGGGCATTTTGTTGGTGTTAACTGTCAAGTATATGTGGTGTACAGTATTGGTGAACAACGTGGTATCCAGTGTGTGGGGTGGTTGGAAGGGGAGGTGGGTAGGTACAACATCCCAGGGAGTTGTACCAATCAAACACCTGGCCCACTGTTACTTTACTCAGGGTGGAGGCACTGCACTACTTTCTTTCTATACTGCGATAGAACCCCCAATCAATATTGTAACAGAACCCAGACCCCTTAACCTGTGTGGTAGTCAACAGGCAGGGGTAGTAGCCCACTGGCACATGACATCTGGACTACAGATGCATTAAAAGTTCATCTCAAGAAATAAAATTGTGAATATGCCTCTAAACAGAAACCTAATCAGACCCCATAGTGACTATGCATCACAATTTTGGTCCCCCTTGTTATAAAATTATATTAAACAGGTTGAGAGTATACAGAGGAAAACTACGAAAATAATTTGGGGAATGAAAAACTCTCCAGTATGAGGAAAGACTAGCCAGGTTTAGACTTATGTCACTGGAAACCCAAACAAGAGGGTACTTATTTATTTGTTGAAATGTTTCACCAGGAAGGCACACTGAGCAACAAGTCACGTGTCTCCCAGTGCAACCTGGGGAGAAGGGGAACAATAGGAATGAGACATTAAACATTTAAGTTACAAGATCAACATTAACATACAGTTGTAAGGCAGGTGTTACAAACAGTGTTACAACTGTGTTGTGCATACTATGTAGAAAGAGTGGGCAATAATAAGTGCTGGGTTAATAAGTAAACAAGTGTTTATGTGAAAGAAAAAGGGGAAAGGGGAGGGAAGGGTGAGGTGCGGAGGGGGAAGAGTTGTGTCCCTTGTGACCACCTCAGGATGTAAGGAACCCTGTAAGGAGATTGGGGGGACCAGAGAGAAGGGGATAAGGCAGTGTCCCAGAGAGACCCCTTTAGGATGGTGGGGAAGGGAGTAGATGAGAGATACGAGCCCCTTGGGGGGATTGGAGAGGGACCCATGGAGAGCATTCGAGGTCCTTTACATTCTGTGAGAGATCAAGAGAGGCCAGTAAGGGGGAGCAATTTGGGGGAAGAGGAGGAGAGCTAGAAATTTGGGGGTTGGGTGTGCATAGGGTAAAATGAAGGTGACAGTAGAGAGGCAGGATTTGTCCAGGGCTTAGAGGAGGGATTTAGGGAGGGACATGGCAGGAGCAGCTAGGTGCAAGATAATTATTGAGAGCAGTGCTGATGGAGTAGGCAGAGGATGAGTGCCAGATTTGACAGGGAAGGGAATTCCAAATTTTTGGGAGGCGGTGATAGTAACCAGCTTGGCCAATTTGGGTGTATCTGTGGGGGACAACCAGGGTACAGGAGTGGGTTGATCTAAGGGAATGGGAGGGTGGGGGGTGTTATAAAGGTGGAGGTGAGGTAGACTTACTCCTACTACTTGATATTACTCAAGATCATGAACTAATATCATCAGTGGTATTAAAATTTAGATCCAAGGTATTAGTCACTAGAAGTCACAGTAAAAATCTTAGATAAAATTCAAAAACAATAAGTGCAGACATTACTGCCCACAGAGGGTTTCCAGAGTGGGGAATAACTTACCAAACCTGAGTATTGAATCCCCAAACAAGTGCATTTTTAACTCATTCAGGCCTAGAGACGTCTGTAGGCGGCGTCTGAAAGCATAGCCACTCAGGACAATAACACCTGTAGACGTACTCAGCTGACTTTCACTCAGGCCTAGAAACGTCTAAGGACGTCAGCAGTTTTTACCTAACTATTAAACAATCCGAATTGCTTAGAATTGAATGCATAGCACTGTTAGAAAGGTAATTTTGCTCTGAACAATTTTGCTGCAGATACTTTGTGTCTATCATGTATACTTTAGGAGTTATTCATATTTGTTTAAGGGATGGTGTGCATGGCTAACATTTGTCTCTCAAGCCTCACCTGAGCACCTTGAATAAATCTGAAAAAAAAACAGTTGTTTGGTATTTCAGCTACTATAAAATAAAAACTAAATGGATTACAATTGATAGCATAGCACCATTAGAAAGGCTATTTTGTGCTGAATAATTTTTCCACTGATACTTTGTGTCTACCACATACACTTTACGAGTTATTTGCATTTGTTTTAGGTATGGTGTGCATGGCTGACATTTCTCTCTCATGCGTCACCTAAGCACCTTGAAAAAAATCAGAAAAAAATCAGTTGTTTGGTATTTCAGCTAGTATAAAATAAAAACTAAATTGATTACAACTGATTGCATAGCACCACTCGAAATGTAACGTTGTGCTGAACAACTTTGCCACTCATACTCTGTGTGTAGCACTTATGGTTCAAGAGGTAGTCACATTTGTTTGTGGCATGCTGATTATGGCTTGATTTTGCTTAGAAAGGCCCAGGATGCAGTGCTAAGAATATACAGGGCACAAGTGGCGGAAGTCAGAAAGAGCTCTTGTGGTGTGAATGAGTTAAGAGTAGATTGGAAATTGTCATCCTCTCAGGGAACAACTTGATAGATGACCACTGAGAAGTGGGGAGCAACTTCGATAAGCTTTATGGTTTACTCCTGCATCACTAACCCTAGTAAACTCCAG
This sequence comes from Neoceratodus forsteri, assembly GCA_016271365.2. Taxonomy (NCBI): domain Eukaryota; kingdom Metazoa; phylum Chordata; order Ceratodontiformes; family Ceratodontidae; genus Neoceratodus; species Neoceratodus forsteri. The sequence goes on along the minus strand of CM057459.1, from coordinate 107,685,145 downwards.
TAAACAAATATCCTGGTAAGGCAGCTTGGGCAAACACTAGTGTATTTACTTAATGGTGAACTTCATTTCTAGCATGCTTCAGTTAAGGTCACACTCTCTGTCCCCTTCTTCCATATTTATAGCAATGGCATGGGATTCAGGGAGCCAGGCTTATGTCAAAAACTCAGTTGCAAAACCCCAAATTTATTTACATACTGTAGCACTGTGCACAGTAACCAAGTTAGCAGGAGAGTACACAGCTGGAGCTCCAACTTTTACCCTCATTAAGGGTGCAGTTGATTCAGTATTTACATGCCATGAGCCTGTAGGTATCAGAAACAGAATTTAGCAGCAATACAATCAATTTACAATTTATCTGACCCATCACAACTGTGATGGAATCGAAGTTACCATGGGATTTACCCACATTCCTACAGCACAGTTATACACAGTGTTACAGTCTCTCTAATCACAGGGTGAGGGACATACCCTCCTAGCTAGCACAGTACAGCACCGGAGCATGGACACAGGCCCCTTGAGAGGAATTCTTGGCCCCGGGTAAAGTTTAGACTCTGGGGCACCTACCAGCTCTCAGCCCCTTTCATGCATACAGTATGTTAGAGGATCTGGGCCCTTCTTGGTGCTGGGCCCCGGGAATTATCCCCTGCTCCCCCACCCTTTCAAAGGCCTTGCATTGACACCAAGCAAAAATGAGGTAGGAAGTGGGCTTGCTGTATCTTACCCCTTCCTCTGGTGTCAGTGTCCTATCACTCTTTGCTCAGCAGCTATCAGGTTTGCCTGGCTCACTGCACCTTATCATCTTCCTTGGGTCTCAGTGTTATATCACCACCTCTTCTGTCCTCCACAATCTGCTTGGATTCTGCTCCCCCAACCTTTGGCAGCCAGGAAAAGTGACAGGGAAACTGCAGGTTACCTTTTGAACCATGGGAGACTTTTCACAATCACCATTGGACAGTCTTCCTTGAGGGTGATCCCTCAAAGCCTCACTTTTGGGTGGACTTAAAACAGGCCCTCACCATCCCAACCTCAGACCCAAACCAGGACCCAAGCCTGCAGAGATCCAACTGGAGACAGCCAGTGCTTCACTAGGCCTTTGACCTTTGTCATAATCTCAAGCCCAAAGGTGCTCCAGCCAGTTGAAGCAGAAGCATTCATCCTGTGGTGCCCAAGACCCTTGGACTCTTACATCAGGCCCCCAAGCTCTATCTTCTATGACTCCTATTTGGGCTGAACTGGGGCCCCGTATTTGTACACCCTCTAAGGGTGAACCAAAGAAAAACAAAGAAAGTATGAGAGCCAGTGAGTACAAGATGTACTCAGAAAATCTGCAGCTCCCAGCTGCTGGAGTAGGGAATGCAGGAAACAGTGAACAACTGTTTGCATTTCAATTAAAGGCTAGAACATTTAACCATAAATGCAAAAATTCAGGCAGAAATCAAAAGCGCTTAGTAATTCTTATCTTTATTGAGGGGTTACATGTATAACATTTAAAACGTTTCTTATAACATCTATTCCTTTCCACTTTCTGCAGAAGTAAATATAATTTGAGTTTGTACTCCTGAATGCTGCAGTCCTAAATGCTCTGTAATATATGGGTAGCAACGTTTTCTATAGCGATACGGTGGAATCAAAATCCTGTACTTCTATTGTTGCAATATAATCAGTCTTGTAATATCATCACTATGACATCATAACAATAGTATTACAGTACTAAACATCTGAAAATCTCATGCCTAGCTCACGTTGGGTTCAAATTGAGCAAAATAACAATTGTGACTCTGTGTGGGTTCTCTTTTCTGCACTGCAAGTTTTCAGAGTCCACATAGGGAGTTTAATATTCGAGAGCAGTAATGTTATTTAAAAAAGTTGTTAGAGGACTTCTGAAGTGCCACATCTGATGGGAGAACTGTGCTGAACCTTCAATCATTTTACCCTGTAAAAGCTGTTTGTAAGCACTGTTCAAATTCTATTATTGTTCCATCTACACAGGCCTTTTGATAACAACAGTGGACATGTAAGATTTATATTCTGGTGATACGTACTGTTTTAGACCTGTATGATGTAGTTTTTGGCCCTCTCAACTAGAGAGCTCTGCGGCAGAACACAGATCCACTGTGCCAACAATAGAAGTGCAGAGCATAGACATAAACTGCATCACAGGGTTCCAAAATGGTTCTTACCAACATTGTGTAAATTGGAAACACCCACTGGCATAACTGAAATGTCTGTATAGCTAGAATAATAATTGAAATGGTACCAGCATTCAAAATGGTATCCGGTTAGAACAGTGCTTCCTGAACCACATAGCATAAACCACATGGTCAGGACAATGCAAGCAGGAAAAACGATAGGGGTAGAATAGCATTTGCCAGCTACCGCTACCCATGTCGCTATTCAGCCAGTTACACAGAGAGGAGAAATGCAGAAAAAGTCAGTGTGCTAAGGTAGCGGTCCTCCATTTGTGTTTGGACTGCTACCATTGGTGCTATTCTATGTTGAAGCATTCATTTCTGCTGCTGTTCATGAGGGTGCCATTTGTACTGCATGTTTCTGGACAGCGCTGTTATTGCTGGTGCTCTTCTGACCTAGTGCCTTTGAAAAACAGCTTTGACTGTCAAAAATGACTTGCAAATCCATTCAGTTCTCTTTTAAAGTGAGCAGCTATTATGAAGGGGAATAATGACATCAGAATATCAGGAAACAAATTCAGTTCCATATATTACAAAAAATAACAAGTGGGGAACTACTATATGTTTTATATCATAGAAAAAGGAGTTCTCAGGGCTCACCCTTTGTTAGGAGAATGAACTCAGGGTTGTGCGGACACGTATCCAACTGAAGGGGCTTCCAGCATGAGGAGGGACGGAGAGAGACACAGGATGATCAAGAGGAGGTCACAAATTGGGTGCTACAGGGATCTCTCCTGGGCTCAGTCTCTTCAATATGTTCCTCAGAAACACTGAAGAATGTATTCGGGGCAGGTTGTGTCTCTTTGTGGATGACACTAAGCTCTGTGGGAGAGTGGATAGTGATGTGGAAATCAGGGAAATGCAGAATGACTTACAAAAGCTAGAGTGGTGGTCTAAGGTTTGGCAGTTAAAATTCAACACCAAAAAGTGCATAGAAATGCACCTAGAGAATAAGAACCCCTGGCCTGAGTACTAAATGGGTGGGGCAAGACTTAGCACTATGGCTGAGGAACACAACATAGGAATTCTCATCAGTGACACCCTTAAGCAATCGAGCCAGTGCAAAAAGGCCTATGATAAGGCAAGTAGGATGCTGGGGTGTATAGGGAGGGTTATTGATAGCAGAAGAAGAGGTAATACTACCCATTTATAGATCTTTAGTGAGGCATACCTGGAGTACTAGGTCCAGTTCCGGAGACCTCATCTTAGGAAGGATAGGGAGAGGCTAGAGAAGGTGCAGTGCAGGGTAAGAAAAATGATTCAGGCCAAACAGAGTAGGTCTTATGAGGAGCACCTCAAGGATCTGAACATGTACTTGCTGGAGATCAGAAGGGAGAGGAGAGATATGACAGAGACCTTCAAGTTCCTAAAAGGACTAAACAAGGTGAACTGTGAGGAACTATTTAGCTTGAATGCTAGTTCAAGGTCACAATGGCAATAGTGGAAACTAAACTGACAGGAGTGCAATTCAGGAGGGACAAGAGGAAGTATTATTTTACAGAAAGGGTGGTGGGTGGAACCATGGAACAGTCTACCAGCCAAAGTGGTAGCTGCTAAAACAGTTGATGGTTTCAAGCATGGTTGGAACAGAATGAAGGGTACAGTGGTCACTCAAGGTGACATAATTTAGAAGGAGAGTAGAGAGGAGGAGGGAAGGGCTAGGACCCTGGATGGGCATTAAGTCCCAGGGTTAGATAGGTAATTTGGACAGACTGGATGGCCCATTGTTTTTTTTTTTGCCATTATTGTCTATGTTTCTATGATTATCTCTGATTCTATGGAAGCAATGCAGGCAAATATCACCAACTCTTCACATATGAATCCTTAATTGAAGTTACAACAGATGCTTAGTAAAAACAAGCATTTGTCAATGCCGAATGTTTGCTTGTTGGCATTAGCAGTGAAAGTGCAGAAGTTAGACAGATGCAGTATAGGAATGTCAGTGAATGTATTGAACTGACGCCAACTCCACCTCCACCCTGCAGAGATGGACAGGCATTGGGGAGTGCCTTTGGGTCATCGCCCATAACGGTCATGACATTTCACCTCACCCTACCCTGCAGACACTGACAAGTGTCAAGGTGTGCCTTTGGGTGTTTGGGCTTTACATTCACCTTATTCTATAAAGAAATTTGCTGAAATGGGTGCAGTATAGGAGAATGGGGTGAACTCTGGGGCCAAAGGGTCCAAGGTGCATCTCAATGCCTGTCACTGGCTGCAGGGTGGGGGTGGGGGTGAAATGGCATGAGCATTACTGTCGACAATCCCAAGTCACACCCCTGACGCCTGTCAGCCCCTACAGAGCAGGGCATTATGGTCGGAAACTCTAACTCCCTGGGTGTTTCTTGGTATTTTTACTCCAAGTTTTCAACATGGACTTTTTGTGACCCCATCACATGAACAGTGACACTATCAGTTTGTTAGCGGAAAGGTGATTTTGCAAAGCAACTGTGCCATGTGGCGCCACAGGTGTGAAAGCACATTTCAAACAGATGTGAAAAATGGCAACTGTACTGTTCATGAGGAGGTGTAAAAAATGGCAATGTTGAAAATCTGGAGTAAAAATATAAAAAACTGGTGAAGTCACAAGCATGCATAGAAATTACACAACATACTCCCGTAATGTAATTAGTTTGGGGATTTATTACACCAGATTTTCAACATAGGCATTTTGGGGCCTCTGCTCACGAACAGTGTCACTGTGATTTTCTTAATCTGTCCCGAACACTGATTTCCCACAGAGACTGTGCTATTCTGGGCCAGAAGTGTGCAAATACATTTCGGCCAGGGTGTGAAAAATGACAGCTGTACTGTTCATAAGGTGGAGTGGAAAAATGCCAATGTTGAAAATCTGGACTGAAAATATTACAAATTCATAAATTTACAAGGGTGCATGGAAACTGCACAATGCACACTCGTGACATAGTCATTTTATGGACTTTTGTCACCAAATTTTTAACATAGGCATTTTGAGACCTCCGCTCACGAACAGTGTCACTGTGATTTTTTTATAATCAGTCCTGAACATTGATTTCACACACTGACTGCGCCATTGTGTACTACATGTGTGAAAACATATTTCGGGTGAGATGTGAAAAATGACTGCTGCACTGTTCATAGGGAGGTGTGGTAAAATGGCAATGTTGAAAATCTTGAGTGAAAATATTAATTCTTGAAGTTATGAGTGTGTGTAGGAACTGCGCAATGCAGGGTCGTAAAACAGTAATTTGTGGGAATTTTTTCACCAAATTTTCAACATAAGGTTTTTGGGATCCTACTTCATGAACTGTGACACTGTCATTTCATTAATTGGTCCGGAAAGGGGGTTCCGTGCAATGACCATGAAATTACCTTATGGGACTGAATAACAAAATGACAGTGACTGAGTTCATGAGGTGGGGTCCCAAGAACCTCATGTTGAAAATTTGGTAAATAAATTCCCCAAAATGGCCAAGATATGCACCAAAGTTGAAAAAAAAACATTTATGCCATTATATAGCTTACCAGCATTTCTTCAGTTCGCAGTAGGCTTTGAAGAGTGCAGACGTGTTCCTGGTCCACTGAAGATCATCACACCAGCCTCTGAAGTTAAGTATGGGATGAGGGCGGTGTGGGGAGGTGGGGTATGCAGAGGGTGGGCATGAGTTGGGGAGGGGGCAAGAGAGTGAACAAGGGACCCTTTTCTTTTGTTACAGGTGATTTTTTTTTTTTTTTTTACAAAGGCGGCGCAGGACTTTTGCCATACCGGGGTGGGCTCCCAGTGTGGCAACTGAAAGTTTGTTTGGGGAAGTGGAGCTGATGGGGGATTGGACACCCCCATTGGCCATACAGTGTGCGGGGGTGGGGAGGAGCGAATGATCACACTGGGGTGGGCTCCCAGCATGCTATCTGGGTGTATGTTGGGGGGGCACTTGAGTCAACGGGGATTGGGCTGTTCCATGTAAATTCACAAAAAAATTGAGGGTGCGGGTGGTGCAATACAATGAGATGTTGCTCAGCCAGTTTAAATTATTGGTTTACACATTGTTCTGTGTTGTTTGTATGCTGTGTTAAATGTGAAAAAAGTGAAATGATTTTATTTAGCACTATTTACAGTAAGTCATGTAATGTGCGGATAGCATTTCAGTTTCTAAATGCGAGCTCCAAAGACTGGAGAATCAAAACTGAACTGAAGGGGTGGAGCTAAGAGTGCAGTGTGTGTAGGGCTTTACTATTATTTCTACCTGAAAGAGCAACTTACTGTACATCGAAACTATAGAACCTGGGTTTTGTACCCACTTTTACATTTTAAACTGCAGCTACTGATGCCTGCTAAAGGAGTACTAATTTTGTTAAAATGTGCTTGATCTTTCAAGAATGTTGGCTCTATGAGGACTGTGAGAGGCGACAGAGAAGCCATTGCCATGTTTCTTTGAAACAGGACACCAGACAATGCAGCTGTAATTGGCTGCTGCAGTCAGGGACCACCCCACAAACACAGCTGATTGTGACGGGGCGCTCCATGACTGCAACGGTTTATTTCTTTGTGCATAGTGGCATGCTCATTAACTGCCACCTACTGAAGTAAGGTGTATATTACGCACGTGCAAGCAAACACAACAATGCCTCTTACAAAATTTCTGTGGTGCAAAATATCCAGAACATCCAAAGCTGCTTACATTCATTAGAGCAAATATTTGAAGAGTTGGTGTTACATGCCTGCACTGGTTCCATAGAGTCAGAGTTAATCATCCTGCGTCTCTCTCTCTCTCTCTCTCTCTCTCTCTCTCTCTCTCCCTCCACATACTTGTATGCATTACTCAGCTAAAAATACCATCCTGAGATTCTGGTGACAAGTTGGAACTTCTCGAGCTTCTCTGTCTCGAGGTTCTCATGTGACCAGAACCTCTCAATGTTATCACAGCCTTGTAATACATACTGTAAAGCCCTATTATTCTATTTATAATTGACCAGTGATGCATTTATTTATATATTATAACATCAGTTTAAAAACCTTTGAGCCAGAGGCTCATTTACAAAGGTACCTCGTCGAAGGCAGACACAACATACATACATGAGGTAATCCAAAATAATGTACAGTAAAAAAGACAAGGCAAGTAGCAGGCAGAGGTGAGACAGTCAGCAACAGAAATTAACAATAGGGAAATGTCACAATTGCAGGCGAATGAGTAACCAAAGCACCATTGTCAGTTTAAACATATTTTTTTTTTATACGCATATCAAAAAAAAAAAAAATATATGCATATTTTAATACCCTTACATATACTTATTTATTTATTTCATTTTGGTAACCAGTCGAACCCACTGGGACCAATGTCCCTTTTTCAGGGGTGACACAGAATTAATGACAAGTTATACAATTAGGGTAACATTTCATTTTAGACAATTATACAATCAAACAATCATGGTAAGTGCTTTTACATAGGAGGAATGAGAGAACTGACATAGATTAACATCAGTAGACATGTAGGTGAATAACACGCCATGTCTCAACAGTCAACATCACAGATATTACACATTACATAAAGTGAGCATAACAGATACATTCTATTGCACACCTAGATGTTGATCAATGATAACGTACAGAGGTGTTTTTCTAGGTAGTACACTTTTAACCCCTTTTTGAATCAGTCTAGGGAATTTGTCATTTGTAGGAGTTCTGGTAGGACATTCCATAGATTGGAAGCTGATTGGCTTCCCATTGAGGTCCTGATCCTAGGCACCTTAAGCAATGTTTTGCCACAGTTTCGTAACTTTCTGTTGGACCGCTTAGTGACAAGTAGACCTGCCAGTTCAGGGGGCTTGTGAGTGAAGGTGAACTTATATGCAGTACATAATATGGAATACTATAGACGTTGTTCTAGAGACAAGCTGTTAAGGGAACCTAGCACCTCACAATCATGCTTCCTAGGATGGGATTTTGTGGCAAATTGGCCTATTTTGTGATTGAGCAATTGCAGCCTGTTACTCACAGATTTGGCAAGGGACTGCAGAACAGGGGCAGCATAAGTGAGTTCAACTGTATGCTGTGGCAATCCTAGACTCCTGAAGGAGGTGGCTGTTTAATCTATATAGTAGTCCTAGCTTTTGGTAAATAGAGCAGATAACCTGGTCCACATGTGATTTAAGGGTAAAGGCTTGATCAAGCATCAATCTGATGTATTTAATTATATCTACAACCTCAATAGGAGAGCCAGAAGAGGCTGTGAGAGGGAGTAGAGCAGATCTATCAGGCCCTATGTTTCTGGAGATGAAGAGAACTGCCTTTGTTTTTGTGGCATTTAGCACAGCTGGTTAAATTGGGTATTTTTCTCCAGGGTGGAGAAGTCAGTCTGTAGCTGAGCACTGAGAGCTTTCACATCTCTTGAGCTCCTGTGTAGAACAGCATCATCAGAATATAGGATGAGATGACTATCACCACAATTTTTGCCTAAACCATTGATGAACAAGGAAATTAGCAACAGACCTAATATTGAGCCCTGAGGTACACCATCTATTACTGGTAACTACCTAGACAAGGCTCCATGCCATTTGATCATCTAGGTATGGCATGTTAGTTAATGGGAGAACCAGGTGAGCACATGAGAATCTAGGGCAATCTGTTTTAGTTTACCAAGGAGTAGGTTGTGGTTGATCAAATCAAAGGCATTGCTGAGGTAAATGAAGATGGCTGCTGTAGGAATCTCACTGTCCAGTGCCTGCGTAATGTCAGTGGTGAATTTAATTAAGGCAGTGTCTGTCCCATGATTGCACCCGAATCTGTGTTGCTGAGAGGATAAGAGGTGCTGCAGCTCTAGATAGTCAGGCAGCTGATTGTATACCAGCCTCTCTTGGATTTTGGCCAGGACACAGAGCAAGGAGATCAGCCTGTAGTAGTTGCCTATATCTTCCCTGAGAACACTCATGTGGACTGGGATAACTATTGCTTCCTTTCACTTAGCTGGGATCACTCCTTCGCAGAAGAACCTGTTGATCAGCATGGTTACAGGGGATGCTATGACTGGGGCAGCAATCCTCAGTAGCCTGGGTTCAAGTCTATTTAGACCCACAGAACCACCTGATTTTATTTTCTTAAGGAGGTCGAGCACCTCCTTTTGTAACACCATCTTAAAGTGAAATTCAGGGTGAAGTAGATCAGGCTGAGGGGTGTAAGTGAGAGCAGGAGATAGGATAGTGATTGTATTTTTATATTTGTCCAGGTCTGTAAAATGAAGATTGAAGGCATTAGCCCGAGGGTCATTTATAGTTTAGACATTAGTCACTATTGTACCAAGTGAGGTGCTAGATCCACCCTTGAGCAGGTCATTCACCCGGACCCTGAATTGTCTAGGGTCAGATAGGTTGTTATGCTGAAGACCCCGATATACTCTTGCTTAGCTGTCTTGGAGTTTTTGTTGCACAGGTTCCAAAACTCTCTATATTTGATCCAATCATGAGTAAGCCTGGACTTCTTAAACTGAGCCCAGGCTCAATCCCACTGTGGAATTAGTGCTTTTAGCTCCGAGGTAAGCCATCTGTAGCATTTGCCCTTGACCCTAAGCTTCCTAAGTGGAGCAACTTTGTTGGTAGCAGATGTGAAGCAGTTCACAATAAATTCAAGGGCATCATCAATGCTGGGCAATGTATAGATTGGACTCCAGTCAAGGTCAGCTAAGAAGTCCTAGAAGGTCTCGGCAGAGAAACATGAGTGGTCTCTGGCTATGAAGACTCTAGTGGGAACTCAGGTTGACCTGTTCTTCCAAACACAGAACATAATACAGGGATCACTTAGAGCATCTGAGGAAATTCCCAAGGCCCAGACACTGTTAGGCTTGGATACCAGCACCCAGTCCAGTAAAAAGTGGTTTCCAGACTTGGCATTGTGCCGAGTTGGTTCATTGATGATCTGGGTTAAGTTCACTTCTAGAGATTGTGTCTTGAGCCCTAGTTCAGTGTCACAGGACCAGCTGAGGTGGAAATCACCCAGGATGATTACCTCAGAAGGAGTGAGTTTGGCCAGAAGCTTAGTGAGGGCATCAAATGCAGGGGCAGCTACTCGAGGTGGGTTATAAAGGCAGCCAATGGTAAGGGCCTTTGCATTCCCCAGGGTTAGCTTTACAAAGAGTACTTCACTGCTAGCACAGCCTAGTGGTGGAAGAGTGGCAGCTGCAGCACAAAGAGTGTCTTTGGTATATATTGACACCCCCACCTCTTTTTTCCTCCCTGACATTCCTGAAGACAGAGAACCCAGAAAGTTCGACCTCATGTGTCACCACATTAGGTTTCAGCCAGGTTTCCGAGACTGCAAGGATGTCCACTTATACTGGCCAGCCCAGGATTGCAGCTCATGTATCTTAGGGCAAGGTTGCAAATGATCAAGTTCACCATCTTTAGGCCCTTGGAGTATACCCAGTTTTGATCAATGTGAGAGAAGACAGCTACGTTGGATGGGGGGGAAGGGTTCATCTGGACATCCCACAAGAGTAGCATTAGTAATACAGATAGTTTCACTGCACTGGACAAATCACAGCAGGCAGAGATCCCTAGAGAGCAATTAACTGCTGAAAACATTTTGTAACATACCTGTTTCTTTGTCAAGATAAACAGAGTTATTAGGGTAGTCAGACGTCTGAGGTGATGTGAGGGTACTTGGAGGAGGAATGTGTTCTATGGAATGCCTGAGGGGACCACCGGTCAATGTTTGACTGAGTATGTGATCTACCAATAGGGTTAAAAATATACATGTGAGATCCATGGTTATGTGGAGTACAGAGTTGAGCATGGGGCTAAAGATTAGCTGCCGCCCCTTTAAGTAGGAACAGTAATGGGCAGCCAGCTATGGTCACATGTTATGCTAATTAATGTCCAGCTGAGGCTAGGGAAGGGCAAATTCCTTTGTCCTGTGGTCAGTCTAGGATGTTCCCTGTGCTGATGAGATGTGCCTTTCTAAGCTCTTAAATAAACCTTATCTTGTTCATCATTTTATGCGTCCAACTCAGTTCATTCGGTACCTAGTGACACCTGCAGCAGAAGCACCAGATGGGAAAGCACAATACCAGGAGGTAAGTGGTCCTAGTGGCAGACCAACTACCAAAATGCCACACGTGGTGGAGAATGCTGCCCTTCCTTTTCTGCCCAGACCCCATCTCGTGTGCTCTGCATCGTTGGGTACCCCAAAGTCATCATACAAGTGTGCTTGAACTGTATGCATGCTCAGAAAGAATAAACTTGGCAGCACAGAGGAAAATTAAAACTGAACTGTTCTCTGTTAATGTAAGCCTCCTGCATTAGGACACTGTCTGTGCAACTAAGGTACAAAGTTCTTTTATGGCTCAACCATCACCATGGAGCTGCATGCTACAAACCTTGGCAGGCTTCTGCAAACTCCACGTCAAGAAAGTACACCAAAATCTAAAACTCGGCTTCCAGCCAGAAAAACCACAGAATATACACTGCAGTCCCTGCCCAACTGACCTCTGCTGCAGGGATCAGCCACCAAACTATCAAACCAGCAAAGCAGCAACACAATTTTAAAGTATTTTTCCACATGCTGTCTCTGGATTGTAGCTCCAGGAAATGGATATTCCATACTAGGCTTGCTAACTAGCAGCCTGCAGCCCTTGTCTAACAGTGTAGCTATAAAAAAAAAAATGTGTGTGCTACGTATTACCAGCCTGCTAACTGAATGAACTGTAAATTACAATCATGCTAGCCTGAGCACCACGGGCTGGAGACTGCCTGTTCATTAACTCTTAAACCAGAGACATATGGCTTTCTGTTATTTTAAGTCGAGGTGCCTTCCAATACACAGACATTTGTTTTGCCAGTTCTGCTTGAAGAAAGTATGCAAGGCTTCTAAACCTTGAAGAAAGCAATAAATCTCTCAATACAAATACTTTGGATAGCCTGGGTGGGAGTCACTCAGCCAAACCAAAGCCTTCCACTTATCTTTTTAACAGACTGCAGAGTGGCCATCTTGCATTCTTTCATTTGCCCTGAGATAAGCCACTGCCTACAACTACAACACTGGAAGCAACTCTTCCACCCTGTTGGCAGCCATATTGGGAATGTCAAATTAGCCAAGAAGCCTATGTTACAGGTCCAGTGGCCATCTTTGTGAGGGGCATCAGCTTGTTCAAAGTGACCTCACTCCATGGAAAGTAATGGCGACCATGGTTTTGAGGGACACCCATTGAAATGAATGGACACTGCAACAAATAGCTGCATCTTCCAAAAGAAAAGTTTATTTCAATAACAGACAACACTAAACTAGAGTGACAGTTGTTTATTGAGACGTCCCTTGCTGAAAATTGCTTACATATAACTGTACTTGTCTACAAAAAAACAATAACTTTTTATTCTCTCAACGAATCATTTCTTTCAAGGCATCTCCTTCTCTCCATGACAACCACTCCTACTCATCCCTACAACCTTCATTCAGGGCCATGCAGCCCCTCTCCAACCATGTCTTCTGAGGACACCAACGCCCCAAGCACTGTCAGCTCTGGGGCTCCACCTTCACCTATCTTAAGAGTATGGGGTCTCAAGATTGAAACTATGCTGCATGACATCCTGTCATCCATTCCAGCCCAAGGGACACCCACTATACAGGCCATCCAGGATCACCTCGCCAACCTTAAAGCTATTTCCACACACTAAACGGTCCACTCCAGCTTGCAGCCAGTACCATTCTCAGCACTGCCTCATGAAGATGCTGTTGCCTGGCTTGAGCAATTTCAGCCTTGGATCTCCTTCAATGGTTGGATGGATCCCTTTGCGAATTTACAAAGCTATGCACTTGCTCCTGAGGGGGACAGCCATATCACGGTTCAATGCCCTTCCAGACCAGACAAGAGAGAACAATGTCACCCTGTATTCCACCTTCAAGGACTATTTCTTACAAGTTCAGCTATCCTGGTTGTTAGAAAACCAACTATGGGAGCACAGTATGCAACCCTCCAAACCATTGGAAGCATTTATAGTGGAGATTGAATCACGGTGCAAACGTCTGCAAAAATCAGAAAAAGACCAGATTACAGCATTTGTCCGGGCCTGCCTCCACAATTTCATACCTATGTTATCCAACAAAAGTCAACCACCTGGCTAGACATGATCCAAGTGGCCCGGTTAGCTCAACAGTCTATTTCCATGCTTTGGCCTACCACTGTTCAGGACCCGCAGGCCTCACAGTTGGCTGCACTTGCTACTTGCGTCCAACAGCAACAAAACATGATTGACCAGCTGATTTCAACTGTCAACAACATACATTTCCCCACTGTAGCTCCTATTGCAACTTCTGTTAATGCCCTACAGCCACCTCCACAGCAACCTGAGCCACCTCCATCTTCACGGGAGCCAGTGACTTGTCAGTGGTGCAGATTCAGGGGTCACACTGCTGCAGTCTGCCACAAACTAAAAAACTCTCATAGGACTCAAGACAGCCACAGGCATCCGCCGGAGCGCAGTCAGCAATATGCTAGAAACTATTCACAGGACCAGGGAAACAAGTGCCACCCAACAAACTAGGGGCTCTTGTTGGGCAGGAAAATGAAGCAACTGACTGCCCTACTGGCTTGCATAACACAAACAAACAGCACCCTCTAGCTGCTAAGTCAGGCACAATCTCACCTAAAGGAGCCAAAGTTTCTGTCATCAGATCACCCCTCCTTGCAAACTACATCCCGTCCCTATTGGCAATTGGTCCACGCATGCCTTGGTTGACTCTGGAGCAGAAATCTCTGTGATCCACAGCAGTATCTTAGACAATCCATCTATTTGCCATGTACCTACTGTTGCTCCGGCCGACCTAAAATACATCATCACTGCAACCACTGCTACAGTACCTATCACCGGCATGGTCCATCTCAAGCTCCACTTCGGCTCACAGCAAGCTATGATTAAATTCTGCTTAGTGCCTGAACTTCAAACAGACGTGATCCTTGGCCTGGACTTTCTCAAGACACACCAAGCCATACTGGACTTTGCCTCAAACAACCTGTCACTAGATCCCCGGAGGCAACTCACAGCTACAGACTCAGTCACTGAACCTTCTAAGTCAGAGAAGGTTTTGATTGTCAAGATTCGAGGTGACCCCCTTCCCCAAGGTGTTGTTGGCATTGTCACGGGATCACCAGCTTTGCACTCCTCAGCTCTCCTTCCAGGGAACACCTTGTCTGCTGTGCACGGCAGTTCAGTATTCCAAAAGTGCTGCAACTTCACAAATGAACCAGTGGTCATCTCCAAGGGTGCCAGTATCAGGAAGTTTGTTTGTCTATCTTCAGGGGATCAGCTTCAGCTTCTACCTGAACCTCAGCCTGGTTCCATTAACAGTCATCCTGTCAGTACCATCACAACCACCCCCACGTCACAAGAAATGCACATGCCCTTCAGCCAGTGTCTCTCGGCCTCAAAGCTCCCAGCCTGTCCCACAGAGAAACAGCAACTTCTGGAGTTCCTGGAAACCTACTCAGATGTCTTTGTCGGCCCTGACAATAAGTTTGGATGCTGCAATACCCTGCAACACACCATTGAGGTGCAGCCCAACAAAAAGCCAATTCATCAGCGAGCCTACAAAGTGGGACATAAACAAAAGCAAATCCTAAAGAACTTAATCAGCACATGCTCAAACAGGACATTATTGAGGAATACACCAGTCCCTCGGGTGCATCTTGCTTGCTGGTAGTCAAGAAGGACAAAGGGTATCGGTTTGTGGTGGACTACAGAAAGCTCAATACCCTCACGGTACAGGATGCCCATCCCTTACCCACCACAGAGGATGCCTTAGAGAGCCTCGGTGCGGCCAGCCCAGCCTACTTCACCACTCTAGATCTCCAGATTGGATTCTACCAAGTTACTATTGAACCAGCTTCATGTCTGTACACAGTCTGGCGCTGCCACTTGGGGCTTTTTCAGTTCAAACATCTGCCTATGGGACTTTGGAACAGCCCAGCCACCTTTCAACGCATCATGGATGCTGTGTTGCGTGGACTGTCTTGGAAATCTTGCCTAGTATATCTCAATGATGTTATTGTCTTCAGCAGAACTTTTCAAGAACACCTCTGGTGTCTCAAAGAGGTGTTCAAACATCTCAGGCAAGCCAACCTCAAACTCCGTCCAGAGAAATGTTGCCTCGCTCAGCATCAAATCCATTACCTGGGACATGTGGTCAGTTCACATGGCATCTCGCCAGACCCAGATAAGTTTTCTGCAGTTAAAGACTATCCAGAACCCACAAGCCTCAAAGACCTTAGAGCTTTTCAAGGTTTGTCTGGCTACTACAGAAAATTAATTTGCAATTATGCTAACATTGCAGCTCCCTTGTATGTTCTCACAAAAAGGGGATGTGACTACATATGGACTTCTGATTGCAAAGAGGCCTTTGAAACCTTGAAAGACAAACTTATTTCTTTCCCAGTATTGGTCTATCCCCGCTTTGACCAGCCATTCATGCTTTTACACAGATGCTAGCTCCTTTGCAGTGGGCGCTGTGCTGTGTCAAATCTAAGATGGAACAGAACAAGTTGTTTCCTATGCAGGGCGCTCTCTTTCTTCATCTGAGCAAAACTATGGCATCACAGAAAAAGAATGCCTAACCATGGTCTTTGCTGTAAAGAAGTTTGACTGCTACCTTCACTACTCCTTCTTCACAGCCATCGTGGATCACTCAGCCTTCAGATGGTTATTCGAAATGAAGGAACCAGTAGGAAAGTTTGCCCAATGGGTTGCCATACTGCAAGGCTACAATTTTGAAATCCAATACCGACAAGGGCAAGTTCACTCCAATGCCGATGCTGTAAGCCGGAGACAATATCCCTCCGTAGCAACCTCTCCTGATGAAGAAGCCTGCCTACAAGCTCTCCCCTTCTGCTCCACAGATGAGCTCCCTGTGGACACTCCTACAGCACCTCAAGTCACTTTGCTGCTCCTAAATGCTTATACACAAAAAAGTACCAATCCTCAACTATTGCAAGTAGCTGAAGAGCTTCTTACAAACTCCAGCACTGATATCTCTCTGGCCACGAATAAACGTCAACAAAGAACTGATCCTCAGTTTACAGACATCATCACTTATCTTGAGTCTGGAACTTTACCGCAACAAAAGCAGCACCGCCAGGATGTGCAGTTCTTTGCGTCACAGTGTTTTCTCAATGACGGAGTGCTTTTTCACATTTGGGCCAAGGAGGGCAAGGGCCATCGCACAGACAGAACTCACGTACAGCTAGTTGTGCCAGCCTCTCTAGTCTCTGAAGTTATTCAATCCACTCATGCCTCTCCACTTTGTGGAGATCATATGGGTATTCACAGAACTCTCGAAAAGACAAGGCTCCACTTCTTCTGGCCTCACATGAACAGGGACATTGTCCATTTTGTAAAATCCTGCCAGCCCTGTTCCCAAAGAAAGCCTCCCACCAAACCAATCAATGCACACATCATTCCAATGCCTGTAGCCACAAAACCCTTCCAAAGAGCCAGCATGTATATTCTTGGGCCCCTGCCTACCTGCCATGACTCCGGCAACAAGTACATTCTTGACTTTGTGGACTACCTAACTAAATACTTGGAACTGATCCCATTAAAAGACATTAAAGCTGCTACAGTGGCAAGTGCCTTCCTCAATACAATCATTTGCCGTCACGGTACCCCAACGTACCTGCATTCAGACAGAGGCACTAAGTACCTCTCATCCATTGTGCAAGAAACCTGCAAACTTCTCGACATCAGAAAGACTCACACAACCAGTTACTATCCACAGTGCAATGGACAAAGTGAGGGAATGATGTCAACCATTCTTAACACACTATCCAAGTACCTGGATGAGACTCACAGCACTTGGGATCATTTTGTTCCCTTCATTCAGTTTACATACAACTCCAGCCCTTGTGTCAACAGCACAGAATACACCCCATTTTTCCCACTCCATGGACGTCACCCAAGAACACCTCTGGACAAAGATCTGTCATTGCTAGAGGTCCCAAAGTCAGCTTCCTCCTTCATCATCCCAATGTTGGAACAGCTTGAACTTGTGAGATGGGTTGCTATTGACACACTGGGACAGAGAAAAATCGCAATGCAAAAAATGTCTGCAGTCAAGTGTCACGATCCTTCATTTTCTGTGGGAGACATCTTATATTTGTATCGACCTGTCCTTGTTCCAGGCACCACCAGAAAACTGCTTCGCCCCTGGACTGGGCCATTTTACATTGTGGAAAAGCTTCCCCCAGTTCATGTTCGCTTGTGCCAAAAGTCAGATGGGAAGCTGGTACACAATAAAATTCACATTAACAGTTTGAAGCATGGGTACTTGCATGATTCCCTCCCTGATGATCCCAGTCCCCCAAGTAATGAAGCTTCTTTGGAACCTGCAATCCTTTCAGAAACTGAACTTCCTGCTGACAACTTGACAACTGTTCCACCAGCACTTCATGGTACTGACACTTATCAGCCAGATCCCATTCTTTCTGCCCAACCAGATGAACTTTCTGGAACTTCTCAGCCTCTTGTTTCTTCTCAGGACTCTCTTATACCCCAAACAGTATATCAGATCGAGAAGAATCTGTGCAAAAAGTACATCAATGGATCTTGGTCATACTGTGTTAAATGGTGTGGGTATAACAGTGCTCACAACTCATGGGTCCCCTTTTCTGACTTGATCACATCCTGTCAAGAACTAGTTCAAGCCACCCACTCAGCAATTCCAACAGACCGTAAAAGCTGCAGAATCCAGTGAACTTATTTTTTGGACTCAGGGCAGTAGTTCTATTAATTCTTTCTTAATCTGCAAATTGCTTCTCAATTCCTGTATGATTTTAATTTTTTTCTCTTCTAAATTTTAGCATTTTCAATCAATCAGCTAATCAATTGTCTTCTAGTAATGTCTCCACAATACTGTTAAATTTTCACTTACTGTTACTAAGGCTTTACTACTTTCTATTGTTGTTCATGCTTAACAATGTCTTTACTTGTTCGAGTGGTGCTCACATTTACATTACCAGGGGTGATGTGGAGTACAGAGTTGAGCATGGGGCTAAAGATTAGCTGCCACCCCTTTAACTAGGAACTGTAATGGGCAGCCAGCTATGGTCACATGTTATGCTAATTAGTGTCCAGCTGGGGCTAGTGAAGGGCAAATTCCTTTGTCCTGTGTTCAGTCTAGGATGTTCCCTGTGCTGAGATGTGCCTTCCTAAGCTCCTAAATAAACCTTATCTTGTTCATCATTGTATGCGTCTGACTCAGTTCGTTTGGTACCTAGTGACTCCTGCAGCAGAAGCACCAGATGGGAAAGCAGAATACCAGGATGTAAGCATTCCTAGTGGCAGACCAACTACCAAAATGCCACAGTTACACCCCTTGTAGCCATTTTTGGGAGTTACGCCGCTGCAGCTCCTACACTGTCTGTGGAAGTTGAGGACACCCCAGAGCTGCATCAAGGATGCAGAGCAGAGAGACAGTTATGCACACCCCTGCTAGAATAGATGTGTAGCTACGCCTAGCGGTTCCCTTCTTAAGGGTTACAACAGGAGGGTTAACATTTGTAGTAGGATGCCTAAGTGTAGCATCCAAGGTTGTGTTAATTCTAGCCCTTCCACCAGCAGTAGAACAACCCAGTATCCTAGTACAGAGTCAGCTTATAAACTTAGTAGCCCTGTTTAAATATTTATAGGAAGCAGGGACTTTGCAGAAATAAGTTTCAAGCCGCAGACCAATAATTTTTATCCATCTATTTACTTAGGAGCATAGGAGCTGTGTAAGTATATGCCATTGCCCAGTTTGCCTTGACTTCCTGAACAATTTATTTTTGAGTCAGCATTTAGGCACCTTTGTTAAATTGAAGATAGGCTAATCTGTATTATTACAGCCATTTTCAAGATGCAATTTAGTGTCAGTTTGCACATATATGTGTATCACTGAACAGCACTGTCATATACTACAGATTTTGTTTGTTCTCTCTGCAATCAAAATCATATTAACGTATAGCATATATCTTAACAGTTTTGTTGATGTGGCTGTTATTTGTCAATAGACAGGACAGAGGCAGTCCAGAGGAGGGCAACTAAAATGGTGCAGAGTCTGCAAGAGAAGCCGTATGAGGAGAGACTAAAGGAGCTTAATATGTATACCCTTGAGGAAAGAAGGGAGAGGGGGGACATGATAGAAACTTTTAAGTACCTCAGTGGAATCAACAAAGTCCAAGAGGGTAGCATCTTTCAGAAAAGAGGCATTGCAAGAACAAGGGACACAATTTTAAGATAGAAGGAGGCGGTTCAGGGGCAATGTGAGGAAGTATTATTTCACAGAGAGGGTAGCGGATGCATGGAACAGCCTTCAGGGAGGTTGTGGGGTCTAAAACTGTGGGAGAATTCAAGAATGCATGGGACAGACATAAGGCAATTCTTGTGGGGGGTAGGAAAAAATAGGCTGTTGGATAACTAGGATCTGTGGCCTATCCTGTAGGTAGGGAAATGGGCAGACTAGATGGGCCAAGCGGTCCTTATCTGCTGTCAAAGTCTATGTTCCTATGTTACTATATTTCTAATTTAATCTTTTTGGGTGTGAGAACCTGACCAGAGATATGACCTTAAAATGATCCAAATGCTAACCTCTGAGCTGTACACTTTGGGTGGCTGTCATCTCTTTGGACACATATATTTAAGTGCACCTTTCTGCCCCCGTAATTTTCATGAATAACAGTCCTAACTGAGGTGTGAGGTTTCAAGCAGACAGTGGATTTTCACTTCCATTGTTATTATAAGCTACTCAACCAAAGTGGCCCTGCTGTTGCAACACATTGAATTTGCCTTTTTTCTTATCTGGGCTTTCACAGAAGAATTGCACAGGAAGTACACTCTTTGAACAGATGGGGCCCATAGGTTTGCAAAGATAGGCAGAAGTGTGTGCTACTGTATAAAGAGGGTCCCTGATGTAAACCCTCTGGATGTAAGCACTACAGTTCTGGTGTCTCAGGGGTGCTTTATTTCCAATCAGGTCAATAAAGTGGCTGCCATATGACAGGTTTGTGTGGTGAAAGCTGTAACAGAGAAGGGAAGGCACCGTGTGCACTTTGCCATTAACCATACCAGCCATATGGGAGACTTCATCTTTAAAGACACAGCAGCCTTATCAGGTTTCATATTAACCTGAACAACTGAAACCACCATCCAAACAAGTGTGTGTGTGGGGAGTGGAGGCAGGGGGGGTGGAGGATTCAAGCCATATGCAGTATTAGAGTAGAAAGGAAATTTGTGTGACTGTAGTTGCTTGCAATGGTCTTATTTTCCTAAATTGTTTTCATATCGACAAAGGATCCATATTTAACTTACCTGATTAAAATTTAAAATAATAAGCTGCATTTTACATTGTTTTCTTTCTGTGGACAGCATTCTGTACTGTTCTTTACATGAACCAGGAATTTGGAGTTTTAACCATGTGTCTGTATGGATTCAGAACGTTGAGTTCTGTTCTGATAGTTCATCACAGCTCGTACTCAAAGTTCTGAAACCATGCAGTGATGCAGTTTAAACTCCAAATTCCTCTTTTTACATAAGGAACTGTACATACTGTTGTTCATGAAAAGAAAGCAATACAAAACACTGTTTACAGCTTTAACTTTTATTCAGGCACATTTAAATATGGATCATTTTACAGTATGAATATAATTTCTAAAACTAAAAGCAATCTAAGTAACTGCACATCAAAAATAATGTTACATAACAAGTAAGCCTACATTACTGTAAATGGTTCACTTAACATGCATTTATAAAAAAAAAAATTTTGATTTATGTTAACTTATTACTAAAAGGCTAGTTTCTTACATCCTGCAACTAAGCCCCCAGTAAGGAATATTTTGTTTTACACTCCAGTGCTGCTATGACGGTGGCAACCTGAGGAACTGCAGATGTCAACATTATTCTGTCTTATTATTTTATATCTACAGCTTAAGTCCCTTTCTTAGTGTGTTGTGATAATTCCCAATCTTCAGTATTAAACTTCAAGCCCACAAAAGAAGACCCTGTGTCAAGAAAATCATATCTGACCTTTAAGTCACCTAGAGTGGTACCAGACTGATAGCAGAGCTGCGTACCTAGCTTGTATGTTGTTCCAGCTGATGCCTTCTGGGTCCATGCGCCAAGTGTTGCTTCGATAGCCAGTCATACTCACAATGCTTTCTGACACTTTTTCCATCAGAATCAGGCACTTCACCTCGCATCATCATTTCTAACATGCAGTGTTTCAGAGCTAGTTTGCCAGCATGCTACATAGCACCCAAGCAGAGAGGTAGTGCTTTGTTATGATTTTACTATTCCATATAAATAAATATAAAGGTTGGCTATTTTAATTAGGAATTATTGATTTAGGGTTGCAAAACATTACAGTAATCTTGGTCATTTTATCTGTAAGTGTCAAAGCTTTAATCACTTTGTATTACTTTAAGTACAGTTTCAAATCATGTTAATGGCAGCCCAACCATATTCATTTTTTTCTCTAAAACATGAGTGACGAATAGAATGCCTAAGAATGCCAATGGATTAGTATGCAGTTGATGGTTTGAGAGTGAACCATGTGGTGCCAACATTCATAAAAGGGTCCAGGGCAGAAACAGGGCCCTACAGTATAGGCCACTCAACTTAATGTCCATATTAAGGACACTGCCTGAAACAATCATGAAAAATATAATTATTGAACACTTACAAATAATCTAATTTAGACTTAGTAGTAAGGGTAAGAGAAGTGGGCCAGAGCCGACTTCCAATTGGCTTCAGATTGGGGCCTGAAAATTCAGTTCAGCCTAACTGTTCAGCCAAACCAGTTCAGTTTCCTATGCAGTAATCGGCATAGGGTGAAACAGACTGCATTTCAGGCAAAAAACCATCTGGATGTCAGCATGATACAGCAGTTCACCGGTGGCAGGTGTGGTTGGCATGCATCTGCTGTGGATTACCATTTGTAGTGTTCTGACAGATTCTGCAAAATCCACTAAGACTGTCATGGCACAGTGTGAGCTACAGTAATTGTTACTATTCATTACTGACCTCAAATTGTATGCCCCCTGCAGTCTCTGACTCTCTGCTTTATCGCATGCCAATTAGTATATTTTCCCTTGCAGAGCCACAGCTTTTACAATTATATTGTGATTATTATTATATATTATCTCTTCTTTATTTATATGTCATACATTTTACATATTATATAATAAATAACGTGATGATGGCAATATAATATACATTTATTTGTTAATTATTTAAATGTATTTGTTGTCTATATGACAAGAAAACATGATTTGTGAATGAACACCTGCTGAGTCATGAAGATGATAATAAAAAACACCATTTACAGTGCTTAAATGCAGACAGGCAATTGTCAATGCCCAAGGTGCAGATATAGATGTGGTCGGTCACAATTGCCATTTGCTGCGTAGATGTGTTGGCAGGGAAGAAGGTGGTGTTGTTACTGTCACCCACATGCCATAGTCCTCCAGAATTATAAAAGCTAGACATCTTGCCTCACTAAAATCCTACCTCCGCCAGCAAGACTGGGAGGGGGTCTACGCTGCCGCCAATGTGAATGCTGCTCTTGAGTGCTTTATCGACAAGTTTAACGCAGCCTGCAACATCTTTGCCCCTCTAAAAATGAGGAAAATCAAAGGAACCAGCAAATCATGGATCACGCCACAGCTCCTTGAGCTCACAGGGGTCAGGGATAACCTGTGGCATAGGGCTAAGAGCACTGGGTCCCCCTCTGACATACAGAAATTCAAAGCAGTACTTAATAAGTGCACTCAAGCCATCCACCTTGCAAAAGATCTCACTTTAAAAGTGAACTGGACAACTCTTAGCTTGACAGCCACAGATTCTGGGACAATATAAAAACCCTAACAGGCAGAGCAAGTAAATCACCACCATCGCAAATAAACTTTGAGGGTGCGATTACCCAGGATCCCAAAACCATCACAGATGGCTTCAACAAGGCCTTCACAGACCTTAGAAGGGTCCTTCCTCCAGACTATCTCTGATATGTGCATAGCTCTTCCATTAGTTGTACCGACATCCCTTCAACACACACAGCACCTCCCTTCTACCTGAAGGTAATCTCTACAACTGAGGCAAAAAAATACTTGGAAAAAGTTCTCAGGAACACTAGATCCAGTGGGGACTCGCTTGACCTATAAATTGTGGATCTCACCCTGGATGCGTTACTCTCCCCTCTAACCTGGATCCTAAATCTCTCACTAACCACTGGCGTTTTCCTTCAATGCTGGAAGCTGTGGTGGTCACCCCGGTCTTTAAAAGCAGGGACAGAGCCTGCCTGGCCAACCTGAGGCAATCTCAATTATGCCCCCAAGGCTGTAGAGAGGATAGTTTACAATCAGTTAGGTACGTACCTTGATAAGTACAACCTTTAATACCAGGAACAGCGTGTCGTTCGGAAGGCACATACAGTAGTACTTCAACGGCATTGGTAGAGTTTACTGGTCATATCCATGAAGCACTTGACTGAGGGCTCTTGGTGGGGGCCACTTTCATCGACCTCACCAAGGCCTTCGACACAGTCAACCACGACTTGCTTCTCACACAACTCTCTAACATTGTATATCCTCTGTCTCTATAGGCTGATTCCAGAATTACCTCTCTAACAGGACCCAACAGGTCAAGATTCTTGACGTTCTATCCGACTATCGGCATGTCAACACAGGGGTGCCCCAAGGTTCCATTTTGGGCCCCCTGCTGTTCAACCTGTTTCTAAATGAACTCCCCAAAGTCTGCCAGAATAAGATCCTTCTATATGCAGATGATGCTGTTCTCTACACATGTCACTCTACTCTGGAAGAGCTGGAAAAAGGCATGCAAGACGACTTTACTGCTGTGGGAAAATGGTTCCTTCAGTCTAAGCTCTTGCTCAACTACACCAAGACTAAAACAATTTTGCTTGCCTCCCATCAAAACTGTCATAAGTCACATCACCTCAATATCTACAATAACAAGTTTGATACACTCAAAATGGTCACCACCTTTAAGTACCTTGGTGTCTACCTTGACAGTTCTCTCTCCTACAGCCAGCACATAGACCATGTTGCCAAGGCAGCTAGTCCCAGACTAGGTCAGCTCTACTGGCATAGGCAGTGCCTCACCAAAAGTGCCATCAAGCTTGCAGTTAACAGCTCCATGCTCTCTCCCATAGATTATTGACTGATAGTCTACGGAGCCGGTACCGATACAGCACTTAGGCGAATCAAACTTGTCTTAAACAAAGCCTGCAGACTAGTCCTGTGTGTGTACCATTTAACTCACACTTGTGAACTATACTCAAGCACTGGTTGGTTAAACTTTAATAGCAGAATTCTGTACCAAGTCTGTCTATTAGCTAAAAAATCCACCCTAGGTCTTGCTCCTCCCGGAGTGAGGCAACTGCTAAGAAACTCCACTTCCTCCAGACTAACTAAGGGGTTGAGTAAAGCTGCCTTCCTTATCCCATTCTGCCGGACCTCACTAGGGCAACGGTCATTTGAATACAGGGCCCCCTGCTGACTAAATTCCCTTAACTCTGAGCTGATTGAGGAAACAAAACTACGCCCATTTAAGGCCAAGCTGCTGCAGTACCTGGCCACTCTTAATAACTGTGACTGCAACACCTGTGCCTAATCCTACTGTTATTGATAGCTTATCTGTCCTGCATAGCACCCATCTCCCCCCCACTTCCTCCCCTGCCTGGTGTGACCCCTCTGAGCACTTACCTCCACGGCCCCTTTTGTCCCACCTGCCTTCCTGCTTACTCTTCACAAATATTAATCCTCAATATTCACCCCTGGTTTCTGCCTCACCTCTCCACCCCATTTTAAAACCCTTTCCATATCCCTCTTTCCCCCACATTACCCAGCCCTGCCCTATCACCTACTTAAATAACCCTGGGTAGATTCCTATCCAATCCCACCCCTCTGACTACTCAACCCCCTTATTCTGTCACGCCCTTTGTCTCTGCCTCCACCCTCCCCCTGCTGTTGTCTTTTCTGTCCTCCCTCTCCTTTGGTCACCAGCACTTCTGACCCTCCATAACTCTACCTGTATGCTCTAAAGCTCAGCTACCACTATAAATTGCTTGTCCACCTTAGATATGCTCTTAGTACTGTTGCAATAAAATTGACCTCTCCTACCTGATGTATTTTAACTGTACTTGCTTGAATCTGTATCTGTATGCACCATAATGTACTTGCCTGCTGTATATACCCCTATCTGTTTTGTAATGTTTTGTAATGTCTATGTACCTTGTCTACTGCCCTACGACTTGGAACCTTTGTAAATGAGCTTTTAGCTCAAAGGTGTTATCCGAGATTCCAATAAATAAATAAATAAATAAATAAATAGTGAGTGACACATGATAATGAAAATGTGATTCATGATGAATAGAGGGAGGAGAAGGATGACAAAGGAAGGGCAAGGCAAAACAATTTTATTTTTAGCCACCCTTTCCATGAAACTCAGGTCACCATAAAAATCAAAAAAACTCATAATCAACACAACACACAATCATCATTACGAAACTAACTAGCAAACTAACTTACTAATTAACTAAGTGCTAACTGACTAGCAAACTACCTTACTAACTAAATAGATGACTAAGTTCTAGGATAATATAGAGGAACTCACCAGTGAGCCCAACACATCCCCCCTTCCTTGCTAAATATCAATGGTGCCACTACCTAGGACCCTCAACATATTGTCAACACTTTTAACTGTGCATTCACAGATCTTAACAGTGTGCTTCCCCTTGTTTTTTTTCTGTGATAACCCAGGTTCCCCATCAACTCTGGGCCCCACGTCTACCCCTCCCCTTCCACTTTAGGATAATCACCCTTAGGGAAGCAAGATCTTACCTAACTCAGGTTTTGGGGAAATCCAGTCTTAGCGATGATTCACTGGGCCTTAGGCTACTCTGCTTGGCCCTGGAACCAGTTCTACCCCCACTTAAGAAAATCTTAAACCTCTCCTTCTGTCTTGGCCAGTTCCCAATGCAGTGGAAGGCTATGATAGTAACTCCAGTACACAAGAGTGGTGATAGAACCTCCTGTAGTAACTACCACCCCATCTCAGTCTTCCCTCCCATTTACAAAGCCCTTGAATTGATAGTATCCAACCAGCTCACTGATTACCTCTCCAAGTACAATCTACAATGCAAACAGCAGCATGGTTTTAGGAAGGAACAAAGCACTACCACTGCCCTCTTAGAATTTACTGATTTTACTCATAAAGCCCTAGACCGTGGTCATTTAGTAGGGTCTGTTTTTATTGACCTTAGGAAAGCATTTGACACGGTCAATCATGCACTCTTTATATCATCCCTCTCAGCACTGGGCCTCTCCCAAGAAGCCATCTACTGGTTTTCCAACTACCTCCGTGGGAGATCCCAGCAAGTAAAAATCCTTGATCATCTCTCTTCCAGCCTACTGGTTCACTCTGGGGTACCACAAGGATCCATACTAGGCACACTACTTTTCAGTCTCTTCCTTAATTCCCTTCTCTTAGAGTGCTCTGGCAACCTGCTCCTGTACACAGATGATGCCATCATATACTCTAGTTACCCAGCCCCTCTCCCCCTGCAGTGCAACTTGCAAAAGAACTTTAAGGAAATTGAATCCTGGTTCACCTTACACAAACTCATCTTAAACTATAAAAAAAAAAAGTTTTGCTGTTTGCAAACCCTCAGAATAAATATAAGGATGTGCCTCTTACTATTCTCAATAGCCACTGCCAGCCACTAAAGCAGGTCATTAACTTTAAGTACCTCAGTATCACCCTAGACCCCTCCCTTTCCTACCAGGAGCATATTAGTCTGGTCTGTAAAGCTGTAAATACTAGAATTGGCCTACTCTACAGGCAGAGGTCATGTTTTACTGCTGATACCCTCCAACTGGTCATTACCAGCTCAGTCCTTTCCATTGTAGACTATGGAATATGATCTATGGCATTGCAAATGACACCATGCTAAATAGGATTAAGGGCATCCTTAATAAAGCTTGTCACCTTGTAGTAAATGGTCATAGGCTCAGCCACACCTGTGACCTCTATCAACAAGCAAACTGGCAGAATTTTATAGGGAGACCACAATACCATACCTGTCTACTGGTATGCAAGTTTACCCGTAGTCCCACACAGACCTCTGCCTGGCAACACTTCACTGTCGCCCCTGCTCCCTGTGCTACTAGAAGCTCTTCTAAAGCCTCCTTCCCTATCCCATTTTGCAGAACAGCTCATTAACAGTGTGCTTTTATGTACAGGGCTCCTCTCTGGTTTAATAGTCCGCCTCCTGAAGTTCTCTCTGGAAAAAACAGACTGATTTAAACTTAAACTACAGCAGCATCTTCTAACTTTAAACAGCTGTGACTATTCCTAGTACCACTACCCCTCTCTCAGCATGTGTGCCTCTGGTAAATTTCCCTTACTTTACTTTCCCCTGATATTTTCTTTCCTCTGCCTATCTCTGCATCCCCACCTACTACTCTCCCTATCTCCTCCTCCTCCTTCTTTGACCTCCCAGCTCTCCCTCTCCTCCCCCATCCCTCTACCTCCTACAGTTTCCTCCTAGTCCCCTCCCAATAATCTTACTTACAGGTTCCTCCCTTCCTAGTTACCTGCTACCTCCTTCCTAAATGTGTGACAAGGTCCCATGGACTGCCTCTCCTCACACGTCAACCCTCTTGACCTGCTCTCTTTTTTTACTGTGTCTTCCATGTTTATTGTTTCATAGTATTTTGGTATGTACTACCTTGTATTTGTTTGCATAACCCTGTATAATACCTCTCTACTAGTACTTTTTCTGTATCTTGCACTGTTTCTTATTGTATTCTAGCTCTGTAATCAACTTGTATACTTGCACTGTAACACTTTGTTAACTTTCAACATGGAACCTTTGTAAATGAGTCTCTGACTCAAAGGTTTGTAATTCCGATATTTCAATAAATAAATACATAAATAAGCAGCTAGCTCCAAGAGTCAGAATAGCTTTATAAGCAGCATAATTCATGGACTTTAAATTTTAATCAGGTCAGGTAGCATGCCAGTTTGAACATATGCAATTGTTCTGCCCTTTTAAAAGCCTCTGTGGTGCTGGCAGATGTTACAGAACAAAACAAGCAGTTCCGCAGTAGTGGGGTAGTCACCATAAATGCCCTGTCCCAGGACAACTTCAGCATTGACCAGGGCATCATTAGTAAACCAGCATCAATGAAACCAAGGGGGTGAACAGAGGTTAATGTGGTCAGAGATCTTTCAGGTAGCTAGGTCTCATATCAAGCAGGGTCCTGCATGCCAACAAGCCTATCTTAAAACTGATACACCGCTGAATTGGCAGCCAGTGCAGATTGTGTGGCACCGTGGTGATATAATTCCTCTTTCAAGTGTCATATATTAGTTGGGAAGCTGTTGCATTCTGGACCAGCTGCAGGCTATGCATCAGACTCCCAGATAATCCAAGGTAAAGAGCATTACAGTAATCCAGACATGATGTGATAAAGACATAACCTCTCACAACCAGATCAACAGGCACTAGATACATTTTAATTCAGGTGATATTTAGAAGATGAAAAAGCCTCTACAGATGGATACCAACACCCGAAGTTCAAGTGTTAGCCTGCAGTCCATGGTGATTTCCAGATATTTCACCATATCCACAGCTCTAAGGGTGATACCATTAACAGATGATAACAAGGTGTCACAAACAAATGCACTGCCCATGCTGCAGCCAGCATGCTTCTCATTCCTGGCTGCCACAGACCCTCAAATGAGTTTGCCTCTCACTGTGTCCCATGCCCATGCTTGGCCCATTTAACGAATGTGACATGCCTTGGACACCAGGACCCTTTAAGTCCAGTCACCAGTTCCTCGCATCAAGTCAAGGCAGACTGCTTGAGCCCGTGGTGAAGTATGTGTTTGGTCCTATCAGCTTTTGTCCCAGTCACTTCATGGTATCAGGGGGTACTTTAGTTATTTCCAGTTATTTAAAATAAATCAGTGTTTCCCTTTTGAAATGACAGACACCTCTTGAGACTCGCTTACAATATCTCTTTGTTAAATAATGTACCAAAATCAGTATATATTGTGCTAAAACAGGCTGCATTCATTTACACAAACAATATATAGATATATACAGTATAAATAGAACTATATTAGAATAAAGGTGTTTTTACAAGAGAAACAGCAAAACAATGTACGTAAACAGTAAATGAAACACTTAACCCTTCCTATAGTTAAATTGTCATAGAGAGAAAAAAATAAAACTTTCAAGCTTTCAAAATGTTACCCAATGGTGTCTTCTTACTGTTCTCCTCTCTCACATCAGCCAGTCTTGTACAAGTACAAAACTGACTCCCAACAGCTACATGTACACTGGCCTTTCAGCTTTATATCTGTTCATGGCTTCTGAATGCTTTTTGTTTACTAAACATCTGTAGTCCTGTTTAAATCTCTTTCCCATGTATACCATCTTGATTGGACTAGTTGTTTTATAATAAATTTGCTGCCTAACTACCCATCCCACTGAGGTATGACTGATTCCCAAACATTATCACTAATTGAACTAAGACCCAGCATATGGGTTTTACACATTTCAGCTCTTTCTGTCATCCCATGGAGCTTGTTTCCATGGCCATGTATGCGTCATTACGTAATGATTAATAATAAACCTCTGAGACCTGCTTTTTCACAAAATGAGCAAATGACCCCTTTGATGTCCTATCTTTTGAGAAGGACATGTTTCCTAACATCATATATTTCTATACCACAATAATCCCCAGTTTTGCCACACCAGGTAGCACTCTTTGTCATTACTGATCCACAAGAACCACATTTGAAAAACATCAGCTTAGTCTTGCTTGAGTTTAAACTTAACCGGTTGGAGGTCATCCGGTAGTCGATCTCCTTCAAACAGTGACACAGTACAGGTCCCAGATCTAGCCTGTCTGGTGAACATGACAAATATTCAGTAGCTAGATATCATCTGCACAGCAGTGAAACTCCAAATAATACTGCCTAATGCTCTTACCCAATGGCACCATGTACACAGTCAACAACATAAGGGGCCAGGATCGAACCTTGAGGCACACCACAGTTGACCACAACCATCTCAGAGATGAAATTACCTAAGAGAGGCTGCTGCATTCTTCAATTAAGGTAGGACTCCAACATGCCCAAAACAGTGCCATTGAGTCCTGCCTAGTACCTCAGGCATGGTATTCCACAAGCAACTCATGGTCAACCATGTCAAATGCTGCCAAGAGATCCAGAAGAAAAAGAATGGAAGGATGCTCTCTGTCCCTTGCAGTGTGCAGTCTCCATACTGTGGCAAGAGCAGATTCCCAACTGGAGAGTCTCGTGGATGCCATATCTTTCCAGGTGAGCCTCCAACTACATTGCCACTACCTTCTTAATTACCTTCTCCAGAAAAGGAAGGTTTGAGACAGGCCTGTAGTTCAGAAGATCATCAGAATCCAAAGATAGTTTCTTTAAGCGGGGCTTCACCACTATCATTTTCCGTTCAGTAGGGAAAACCCTTCCCTAAAAGATGACCTGACAATATCTGAAATAATCAGACCCAGGTATCCCTGCAGCCAGTAAGCAGCCAAGTAGGCCCATGGTCCAGTAAACAGTAGGTAATAGCAGACCCCAAGTCACCCAGGGCCCTTCTTCATTCAACACCAGAGAGACCTTCCTCCAAGATAGCCAATTGCCTGGGCCCTTCATAAGAGTGGTACTACCAACTTATGACAAGCCACTCGAGGAGATTTGTATAGAGGACACCTTGTCAAGAAAGAATAGATTAAACTCATGGCATTTTTGAGCTGAAAAGACTCTTGAACTTCAGAAAGAGGAGATTTAATAACCTGTCAATGGTGAGAAAGTGTTGAGCTGGTTGCTTCTTTCCCTCATCTGTCAACTTTGACAGGAACTCAATGTTTTTCAGAATGATTGTCCGCTGATACTCACTGTAGTAAGTTTTCATCACCAGTTTAACCTCCAATGAGCAGGACTTCCTCCAAGAATGCTTGAACCTCTATCCCTTTGTCTTCAACTGCCTTAATTCTTCACAATACCATGGGGAACTGTGGTGGGAGGTCAAAAAACGAACATGATATGGTGCCAGGGAGTCAGTTGTAGATGTAAGAGCCATGCTGTTGCTCTCCATGTCTTCCCCAACTCAACCAGCAAATTATGTCATCATGCTTGATAAGTCCAGTGCTGGCAATAGTTTGTTAGGCAGCAAATTTTGTTCATGGTGGTAATAGACCATCTCTATGCCTACAACTCTGGGCTGGCATTATTTCTGAAGGAACATGTGATGTATTATGAAGATGATAAGCACTATGTGTATTGCCTCAAGACAAACAGGAAATTTTAGACACTGACAAGAAGCCCATGTCTAAGGCATGGCCATGCTGGTAGGTACAAGTGGCAATTGCGTGTACTAGGCCCAGCAAGGTCATCTGCTGCAAGAAGTGCTGGCCAAAGTGCAACTCTTCTTCACTGATCCAGGCTTTCAAGTCCCCAAGACAATCTGTCACAGAGACTCCAGCACCAGATCAGTGACAAAGCGTGCCTGTTCCTGGAAGCACTCATTCCTGTGCCTCAGAGACTAATACACAAGAATGATACTGCAAACTGCACCTGGCGGATGCCTAACTGCCATGCATACAAACAACCTGGTCTTTCTCATGGGGCATACCATAGTCTCAAGGTGGCTTTAAAGCAAATGGCTTCCCCCACACCGCTGCCTTCTAGCCTCAGGCAAAGTACCACTGAATACCCTTCCGGGATAGATGCCTCCAACACTGAGTTGACATAATTTCTGAAGGAACATATGATGAGTCATGGAGATGATAAGCACTATTAATATTGCCCCAGGCAGATAGGGAATTGTTGACACTCATGGTGCACAGGTGGCTGTGGTGGCACTGGTCAGTTGTATTGTACTATTTGCTGTGTAGTGAGAAGGCAGGGAAGAAAGTGATACCACCTACAAGCTGCAGTGACGCATGACAAGCAAAATGTGATTCATGGATGGAGGGAGGAGGAGGTGGAAGATGATGATGCGGAGGAGGATGTGTTGGTTTCAGAAGACTGGGTCTTTCTATGATTTTGGTTTTATGTAATTATTATTAACTATTATAATTCATATATTTAGCTTTATTTATATGTTTAGGAAATGTAACTTTAGTGGATTATTGTTGCCATCTCCAAAAATACTCCCACACTGCAAAGGATCCATTTGTTTTCTTATTTTTTTGTAGGTACAGTAGACTGGTAGTGGTGGTGGAGGCAGGGGGATAATCAGGAGAGGAACTGGCAGCCAGGGTGGCAATTGCAAGATGATTTCTATTCTTTCTGCCCTGATAGAATCCCATCAGAGTAGCACAGCCAACAACAGCACAAGGATTACATTGAGGCTGATTATCTGAGGGCTGGGGTGGGCCTAGTCTTCAGATTTTCCTGCCTGACCAACTTGCTTTCTTGTTTTTCTCTTTTGCATTATTTTTTTTTTTAATCTGGCCATCTCCTCCAGTGACGGTCTCCGCTGCTCTGTATCACAGTAATATTTAGATCTTGCTTGTCTAGCTGTTAGCACATTTTCAAGCTCTTCTGCTTTCTCCATTTCATCTTCTGCATGTGCTTCCTCCTCTCCTGCTTCCTTCTTTTCTTTCTCTTCCCCTGCTTCTTTTCCTCTTCAGCTTCTTTTCCCCCTCCCATGCCCCTTTATTGCAATCTTGCATGATTCTTCAGCTTTTCCTTACCCGTTTGCCTCCTCCTCCTCTTCCTGCATTTCTGTTTCTTGTTTCACTACCATCTCACTCTCATGCCTTCTCCCCTTGCTCTGACAGTACCACTTCCATATCCTTCTCACTGGCACCATCCTCCATTATAAGCTGCTTTGATGGAGGTGCTACTTACTTGCTTTTATAAAAACTGTGAGATTGGTATATATTACCCTAACCCAAACAATTCCACATTTTCCTCAGGTGAAAAGATAACAGTAGTATCAGTGTCAGACCCAAACTCACTGTCACCAGCCTCACACAATGACACTGAGCATTAGAACTGGGCTTGGCAATGCTACTACTGCTGATCCTGATTTGGGGGCTGGGAGCAGAGGTGAGCTCCTTATAGTGCCTAAAGGTGGACAGCTCCATGCCCACGCCATAGAGTCAGCTATATTGGTCCTGGTGCCACTTGCACTCTGGCAGCTGGTGTTGTGTTGCTCTTACAAAACAAACAGAGTGGCGAGGGCTTGCCTTTACAGACTTGGGTGGATCTCTTACATAGATACAGTAATAGGAGCAGTATGTTGGGGTTCCTACTAGGAATAATAATATACTAGATCTGTTACTTTGCTCTGAGAATATTAAGAACAGACTCTGCATAGTTGATTTACCACTGGGTAACAGTGACTACAGCATGGTCAAGTTTGAAACAGATGTTAATTTTCCTAGTTTTTGTGGCATTACTAAAGTATTTGTTTATAAAAAAAAATCAACTCTAGATGAAATAGACACCGCTTTATCTGGC
Source organism: Neoceratodus forsteri (assembly GCA_016271365.2). Classification (NCBI taxonomy): domain Eukaryota; kingdom Metazoa; phylum Chordata; order Ceratodontiformes; family Ceratodontidae; genus Neoceratodus; species Neoceratodus forsteri. The sequence continues at coordinate 107,651,435 of CM057459.1, read as the reverse complement.
ATTGAGTGGAACTAACTATTTAGAAATTGTACTGTGGATACTATGTGGCAGAGACTTAGGAACATCATCCTCAATATAGTAAATAAATTCTTCACAAAATTAAAAAACACACTAGCAGTAGATGTAGACCAAAGTGGCTAACTAGACACATCAGTAAACTGATTATCAGAAAAAAGCATCTCTATAACAAATTCCTGCCTCATCAAACTCCTAAGAGGTGGGAGGATTTTAAGAAGGTACAAAAACAATGCAAGAATAATATTAGAAAAGGTAAATCCACCATGTAAAATCCTTAGATCTCCAAGCATCAAAAAATAATAGCATATTATTCTATAGCTGCATAAATTTCCTGAAGAAATCTCAGTGTAAGGTTGGCCTATTGAGTTTTAATAATAATACAATCAGCGTCCCTAAAGAGATGGCTAACAAGTTTAACCAGCATTTTTGTGAACCAGGACAAACTTTCTGTACTCACTGATTCCTCTTCACACCCTGAGATTGCATTTGATATTGAGGAAATCAGAAGCAAACTGGATTTGATTAAAATCTCCCATCTTCTGGACCTGATGGCATATCCAGCAACATGGTTGTGATTAAGAAAAAACATTTAGTAAAGCCACTTAAACTATTTTTTTATTGCAGATTAATAGAGGGGAGGTGCCCTCTGAGTGGAGAACAGCAAATGTTATCCCATATTTAAAAATGGGGTCAAACCAGGACATAAGCAACTATCGCCCCATAAGCCTCACTCCCATACTAGGCAAAGTTATGGAGGGTACAATTAAAGACAAGATATAGGTTGTATTATGTAATATTGACAGTAATCAGCATGGATTTACAAAAGGCAGGCTATTTGTGAAAAGCCAGGTCTGCTTTTATGAAAACATTAACTCTACTTTTGGACAATCAAATTCCATCTGATATAGTATTTTTAGACTTGAGCAAAACTGTTGATTTAGCCCCCATTGTGCTACTGTTGAAAAAATATACAGGCTAGATATTGCTCCTAAATACATTACATGGATAGCCAAATGGCTAACAAATCATGCTCAATGGGTACTAATTAAGCAATAATGACTAAAGAGACCATCATTTCCTAGAGATTAATGACCAGCTTGGGGGGAAGGGGTGGCCCAAGGTGCAGCTGAGGGCCACCATCACCCAGCTGGTCATTAATCTTGAGGAAATGACTGGCTCTGAAGTCATTATTGTGATTATAAATCTAATTGCACTAATGACTTCTTTTTTAAGAGAAGTACTTGCTTTTTCTGTGGTGGCAGTGGGAGCTGTGACAGTGGGAAGAGCAAAGTGGGTGCCATGCTGGTTACTTCTTAAAGATCTCAGACTGACATGGCAATCAATCACAGATGGCGCTGCCATCATGAATAATTAATCAGACTTATAATTCATGATTACTATTCAGATTGGGAACCTGTGTCGAGTGGTGTTCCTCAGGGCTCTGTGCTTGGCCCTATGATTTTTAATTTTTTTTATTGTTGATTTGTCCTCTCAGCTAGATGGGTGGGTGGCTAAATTTGCAGATGACTGCAAATTAGGCAGACCTTGTAAAAATCATGAGGATAGCTTACATATTCACTCAGATCTTAACAAACTCACGGTATGGGCAAATACATAGGAGACAGTATAGCTCAGTGGGTTAAGGCTCCGAGATGCAGATTTGGAGACGTGGGTTTGAATCCCACAGCCACCTATGTGCATACTGTGTGATCCTGAGCAAGTCACTTAACTTCCTTGTGCTACCAAGGTTGTATCTTGAAACAAGCTTCAGCATCTGCTTAGTGTGCTACTCCTGGTTAAACAATGATCCCTTTCCAAAATGGGGGATGAAGTTCAACCTGAACAAAAGTGGTGTGATGCACCTTGGTTTGTACAACCCCCTAAATGACTATTAGTTGTGAGGTATTCAGTTAAATAAATTAAAATCAGAAAAAGATTTGGGAATAGTAATCTCCAATGACTTTACTTTCAATAAACACATCTCTGAGATCATTAGTAGAACTAACAAAGTATGGTGGGAGGTACATCAAAATATAAAGTCAGGAGATTGAACAATTATACTACTATTCTGTAGATCCTATATCTTACCTCATTTAGATTTTTCATCTCAGCTTTGGAACCCCTATTTGAAAGGTGACATTGCACAAAAAAGTACAAAGAAAGTAACTAAGCACATTGACAATTTAACCCACCTTAGCTATGACGATTGATTTATGCGACTTGAATCTCATGTCGCACGCAAAAAAAAAAAAAAAATGATAGGGGATTTAATGATGACACTGGACATCTTGCAAGACAAATACTTGATGACTGAAATCAGGTTGGAGTTCAAGCAAGTTAATGTTGAAACTAGGGGCCATCCCTTACAAATAGCCTGTCGTAGATTCAATACCGTCTAGAGGAGTTATTTTTTTTTTTGTAGAGGGTTATCAAACCCTAGAAATCTCTGACTCCAGATATTGTAATTAGTGAGAAAAAATTATATTTTAAAAAACAGCCTGGATAACTTTTTTGTACAACTTCTTATGATTAAATGACAGGAGCTTCTATGGGCCCTAGACTTTTCCTCTTCCAAACCTTAGTGATACAGATGGTTAGGGAACTTCAAAGTAGTCAAAGCAGAAACATTGGGAGATCTGTGAGCTTCTGGTTTGCTCAGGGCTTTTTGTGTACCAGATGCACTGGATGACTGGGACTGGCTGGATAAGCTGCTGCTTGCTGAAGGCATGGAACCAGTTGATTTCTGGTTGCTAATGAATCATGGTTTCTTTGGACTATCACATGCCCAGCACTATTCTTTCTCATTTGCATTCCCATTGCCCCCCTCAGAATGACTCCCAGTTCCTGTCCTGAATCCTTCCCCATCATCATTGCTTACAGAACTGGTAATTGGTGGAACTGACATGGTGGAAACTACATCTGATATTTTCTTACCCATGCATGCCTTTCTCCTCCAGTTCTTTCCCTCATGGTTTCTACATCGATGGTAGGTGTGCACATATGTTGTGTCACCCACTGACAACCTCTTGAGTCCTTATCACCCATACTGAGAGACCTGCGGAAGCCTACTTCACTTACTTTTCACACAGGCAAAAAAATAAAGATGGATTTTGGTATTCTTCAACCTACACTACAAGCAGTTAAATTATTTGTCAAATAAATCCTTAAAACTGGTATGGAGAGAACTGGCAGTCCACTGACTCCAAAAGCTATGTTGCTGCAGCCAGTTCTGTTTCTTCAGGATCCTTGGGGGTCAGTCTGATGGGTCATATGATGATCCATGGTTCTCACTGCTGATGGGCAGTCTGGTTCTTCTGCTGGGCCCACTGGGGAATCTTCCTCCGGTGCCATCACTGGCTCCCTATGATCAAGTTTTCTTTGGCATCCATGCATAAAACCAGGGTACAGGCCTTCTTCAACACCTGCTAGTCTGTATGCAAGGGTGGGCTTCTAAATCTTGAGCTACAGTCAGGCAATGCCATTCTAATCATCTTTTGGCAGCAGCTGCTCTTCTTTCAGACAGTTCACATGCATTCTGATAAGCTGTGAAAATAAACTGCAGAAAAGTGACACTTTCTTAAAGTTCGCTAAACTTCTGGGGCCCATATCTCAGTTGTTTCTTGACTGAGTTTCACCAATCAAACTTAAAAATGTGTAGGTGGCCCTGGGTTCAAATCCCACACAAGCCCCCATGTTTAAGGGATGGATAGGATACCCCCTGTGTCTAGGGGTACATGGTGGCATCTCTCACCCAGGGAGAGCACACCTTATGCCATGAAACCTTTACTTTTAAAACTCTGCATCACCACAGGTCTGGGAACATGGGGAACAAGGGCAGTAGCAAGACAGGGGCATCATTAACTTGAGACCACTCACAAAACTTAATTTCCATGCAAGAAGTTTTTTATGTGATGCACAGCCATGAAGGGTATCACCCTCACCAATGATTGTTCTTTTACCATGGCTTTATCATTATTGCCATAGTCACCATTATACTATTGTTCTTCACACAGAATGGGCCAAACCTTTAGCCCTTTTGAGGATGGGGATGACATTGGCTACTTGCTAGTTCTCTGGCGCCACACCTGTCCAGGCAGAATCCAGAATGATTATGACAATCTGCTCTACCAACTGTTCCTTTAGCTCCACAGTGATCCTTGGCAGTATCCTATCCCCCCTTTGGGACTCACCTGCCTTGATCCTTGCCAGGAAGGCAGAAAGCAGGGAAGGTGTGATTGTGATGTCCATCAGTTGCATTGTTGCTGTCCATGATGCCGTTGTCCCCTCCAGTAAGCACACTCCCCCAACTGAGGGAATGCTTAGCAAACACTGAAATGAAGAATTCATAAAGAATCTTGATCTTTGCCCTGAGCTCCTCCTCCTCCTCCCTTCTCCTGTTTTTAGGTCCCAATCCCCTCTTTCATTTTCGTCCTTCCAATTATGTACCATATGAAGATTTTGGTGTTACCTGCAGATCATACCATTATCCTTGCTTCCAGCTTCTCTTTGTCTTTCTTAAGTGTACTCTTGCAGTCCTTCAGGGCTGCTCTGCATCTATTCTGGCCTGAAGGCAAGCTGTCTCTTTCCAGCAGTAAAAATCTACTTTTTGTTCATGATCCCTGGACCACTTCTTGGTTTGACTTTGCATTATAGGTTAATAGGGTATTTTCAAAAGCTGCCCTAGCTCCGTGGAATACTGTAAGTTGCCATATGATATCAGGGTTACTGCCTAGCTTAACACTGTTAAGGCAACATTGAAGACCCAATATTCTTAGAGGCCTTCAGTGATCAGTAATTATTGTGAATATGTGATAATGTTTTGCTGATTATTTTAATTGTGCTGTTGTGCGATATGACATGTTTTATGATTTATTCGTATAACCATTGTCTGTCTTAGATCAGCTCAAGGCAGGTTTTGAAGGAGCACTCAGAGGGTTAAACCAGTCACTGAATCTGGCTTTCTGCTGGGCCTTAGCTAGGAGACAGGGTGTTTGGATGTTTGTGCTTTGTGCTTCCTGGGAGCAAGAGCATGAATATTTATGGCCCTACCACTCCACTTTTACACTATAAAGGGAGGAGGCTAGTTGAGCTTGGCTTAGGTTCCAGTCTTCCAAGCAAAAGGGACTGCAGCAGTTGAGGAGAGGTGGAGAAGTCCCAGGAGGAGCTCTGCTTCTCTCTACCACCTTCTGGGGTGGGGAAGGCCCTCCAGGAAACAATGGCAGGAGGGCCATCTAAATAACCTGGCCTCAATGGGGGGGAGGCATAAAATGCATCCCCAACCTGACAGACACCAGGGAGTGGTGGTGGGCCTTCTCTCAAAGGAGGTTGCTGGAGTCTGTGCAGATTCACCTCAGTAAAGTACACAAGAAAAGGAGCACTATGATAGTCCACCTTCATGAGCAGCTCCAGAGGAGAATAGGTACCTGAGTAAGTTGTTGTTAAACCCTTGGTGAAGCATATGGTATAGACTATATTGTGTATGGTACTGAGATCATCAGGAGAAGGAGCCTTGCAAGAGTTGGTGTCAGAAAGTGTCTCTTAGGTTGGGCAAAGCAATGAAATCCTGTTGCATTAAGGGGTGATGGTAGACGTACATGGCAGGATCGACTAGCTGGGAAATATTAGAAAATTATAAGCTGGATTCTGGAATACCTGTGGCTCCATCCTCTGGACAAGTGTTAGGCATAGACATGTGTATCCCCCCAGGAAATTCTCTCACTCTGCCTGGAGAGAGTGCCACTGTGTGCACGTCTTATGGGAAGCTGCACCCATGGGACACTTTAATGGGAGATAGGCCTTGAATAAATTGACGCTATCTGTTCAGCAGTACCCATCCTATGTGGAGAGCCTTGGCATATGAAATCCTACCAAAATGAGTTAGAAGGGAGTGAAAGGGTAGAGGGAAGAAGTCTTCAATTCTATGTAACAACTGTGGCAAAATAAACATAGTCCTACTGGATCCCAGTTCCTGGCATGAACATTATGTTAGTAAATGATTTCCTGTTTATTAGTACCCCATCTGTTGACCCTGGTCCCCATTTTCCAAGACTCATGGTAATGGTGGAAAGGATAAATAAATCAGCATGGCATAATCAAATAAGCATTTCATGTTTCGGATATAGACAATATATTTACATCAGGTGGGGGTACCAGCAAACACTTTTGGATAATATGTGGTCCATAAGTTGTAATTTTAACTGGGAATGGCTGGAGGAGAGGCACAAATCAGCACAGCATAATCAAATAAGCATTTTCTGTTTCAGATATAGGCAATATGTTTATGTCAGGTGGGGTACCAGCAAACACTTTGGGATAACAGGTGGTCCACCAGTTGTGATTATAACTGGGAATGGCTGGAGGAGAGGCACAGGAAGCTGGAGAATCTATTCTAATGTGAAGGTAAAGGTATCAAGAAGATTTTGGCCTCCCTAGTTGTTCCTACAGTTTAAACTGCCAGAAGGCATTAGCCAAAGGACCTCATGTTCCTGGGACAGAGCTTCACATACAGAGCTCATGGAGGAGAGAGGAGTTAGTGTAGTGCAAGGGTTTGTTAACTGAGCATCCAAGGAGATAGACTCTGCAAATAATGGGGGAGAACCACTGTGGAGTGGAGTATAAGCTGGAATTGGGTACTGACAGGGCAAAGCAACAAATGCTGTGTTAGTATTGTAGGATTATTTTTTCTATACTGCAGTAGTAGTAGTAGGTTTATTTTTATATATTATCTTTCCCTGGCTCAAATCCCTTTCACATATTAAACAATTGTGGCATTTTTCAAAAGACAAAAACATTACTAAAAAGGCACAGTATTATAAATTAAACATTTGGTTTTAAAACTGTTTAAGAGATCTAGAAGCAATGGACATCACTAGGGAAAGAATTCCACAGGGCCAATTGTATACAAGAAAAGGCACTCAGGCAGTATTATATCTTTTAAGAATCATTTTGTTTTTTCATATTTGCCTCAAAATAAGACAAAAGCATATTCCTAATAAAAAAGCAGTCTTTAAATAAATATATACATATAAATATGTGATCAGAATTAAAAAAAAAATAATTTGCAAGATTCACATACCATGTCAGTGTGAGCAGCCCAGCCCTTCGAGGCCACAGGGCCAAGCCTGCCACCATTAAAAAACCAGTCCCCTTAGGACTTTAGCTCAGAGATCGTAAGCTGTGTTAAGGCTCTCTGTTTTTTGTTGGCAGTGTTCACTAGTAAGGGTTCCCCATAGTCAAACATAGCAATATGGGATATTTTGAAAATGTCAAGACAGTCAGCATGGGTAAAGCAGTTTAGCCAGTGCATAACTCATAGCTTTTGATTCATTACTGTACACACTTGGATTACATAGCCACCACAAGACAAGCTGGGATCCAAGGTAACCCCAAGGTGCATAAAGGCAGAAACTTATTCAAGTGGGGTACTGTTGAGAATCAATACTTGCTTGGTAGAATTTATTTGTCTGAGTTTGTCTGAGGAGCTAAGCAGCATGACTTTGATCATTTTAATTGAATAGAAGCCAATTCCTCAGGAGTAGGGCTATGTAAAATTGGCAAATTCCGATTTCTTTTGCAAAATTTCACAGAATTTTCTGAAACCATTTAATTGGTTGAAATCTGTCAGTCCTACAGCTTAAGATCTTAAAGTTGGCGCACTTACTGTTGGAAAGGGGCCCTAAAAGATATCATGTTTTTAAGACATTTGGATGACAGTCAAGGAAGTTGTAGGGGCTCAAAGTTTCCCAATGTATTATTAATGTGAACATTTTTGAAAATATTTCTATGCTTACAACATAGCCACCTTTAGAGCTAAATAAATTAAAATTTATAAGCATACTTTCTTGGCAGAGTCTCTGAAATTGCTAAATAGAGGGGTGGTTGGTTATATAGTTTGTAAGCTACAGGAGTTCAAAATTTCACAATTTAATTATTTGTTAAACTGTGTTAATTTTTTTCAAAATATTTGAATGCTTATAACTCAGTTGCTATTGCAGATACAGGATGTAACTTTTATGACTGAAAAGCCCTGTTTTACAAAGTTGTCCTAATGGTTAATTGGTTGCAGAAAGAGGCATTATACATTATACACTGACAAGCTATGTAGTTCATGACATACATTAGTATACAAAAGGACAAAATAATACAGAATATAAATAAGATAGGAGGTGTATACATAATACATAGTACCAACTTCAAACAACACATGTAGAAATTGTTTTTTTAGCATACATATCAAAGTAAACATGTCCTGGAATTTAATTAAGCTGAATAAATGTGGATTAGTAGGTTAACATTTATTGTGGATACTTTAGAAATTACTAGTTGGCAGAATTTGCTCAAAAATTCATGGACACATATGAGGAAAGGCCAGCAGAATTCCACTTCTGGAATTTTACTTTCTCAAAACACTTATCTCCACTGAATCACCTTATCTGCACTAGCATCATGGCCCTGCAATGATCCTCCAGCACTCATGCGACAGTGATGCCCAGCATCATGTTTCATCATCATTAAACTTATACAGATACTTCTGTCACAATGGCCACAGTCTCAAGTAATTGTACAGTTTCGCTTCACCACAGTCACAACTACTGTAGTTGTAAGGCTTGGTGTCAATTGGTGCCACTGTTTTCAAATAGTGAAAATATACATTGTTTTCTACAGGGTTGTTAAAGAATCAGTAGGTGGCATTGTAGAGAAACAATGTTGCATGTGCACATACTTCCACAAGTCATTAAGTTAGTGAGCTGTAGTGGTTATCTGCCATATTGCAAGAATTCATACCAGTGCACAGTGATGTGCATGACTATTCTTCATGATTAATGACTCATGATAGTGACCTGACACTTGTCATCACTATACTTTTAATATGGAGCCTCCTATGAATGCTAACTTATTACCTCTTTATCCATTCTTTACCTTAGCCTACAATGGCAACTCAGATGTACAACTGGGCAAAATGTATGGACATAGCTTTGACAAAAGTATCACAGCATTCCACAATTTCACAAAAGCTCATGAAATTCAACTTTAATTATTGCTGTTATTTTGGAATCTTTGGCTGCTTATAACTTGGCCAACCATTAAGCAAGAGATTAGAGAGCTGACATACACAACCTCTTTTTTTCCATATTGTGTTTTCTCCCAGCCAGCAGCTCATATCTCAGAGATATCCCCTGTTCACAGGGGTATGCCCTGATCCGGCTGAACCCAGCCATCATTCAGTTCTCTACTCGGTTTTTCTCCCACATTTTTTCCCTCCCACCCTCCCTGGTGGGAACAGTGCCTCTGTCAGCCTCACATAGGCACAGCTTCCCTGTAGCAAGAGTAAGCTTCCTGGACCAGCTGTGGGGGTCACTGTATTGGTGGAACTTGCTGCCAGCCTTCCCCAGTCGAGATGCAATACCAAGAGGCAGCTGTCTCGAAAATGGCCTGTCTCCCTATGTGACTAATCTGGACTCACTTCTGATTCTGAGTCATGGCAGCATGATGCTCTGTTATTGGGCCATAGAGGTGGCCTTGAAACCTAATGTAGCCCTCCCACCAATTTGGGGCTTATCTTAAGTGTCTCTTGGGGCTCCAGCAATGCCCACTGCCAGGCAGATGTCCACTGGAAAGAATAAATCCATGATTATTTGTTGACCATATTGATCTGTGTGAGAGTGCCATGATGTGCCTCTGTGCCTGCCCCCTTAAGTGACACTGCCAGTGTGTTGTGAAAGGCTATGGGCTAGGGGTCTGAGTGTTTCAGAGCCTGCGACTGGCTGGGTATCACCCCAATTTGCTCCACTCGACTGTCACTGTAAGAGTAGAGGGAGCCCTAACTGAAATTGTATATATTTACTTATAATTTGTTGTTATATTTAAATTAGAGTGATTGTTTTAACCTGTCTTCTTGCAGCTTATGCATCCAAATGGGAGCCACCATGTTTGGTCTGGGACTTCCAGGATTTGGACCAACTGGGACACAAGGGACATTAAGGGGTCCTTAGTTTAGGTGCCTTGTGGGAGAAACTGTGAACTCTAAGGTTTGGCACCTAAAGGAATCAATGGGAGCACAAGATTGTGATTGGAAGCTCCCTCCAACCAATTGGAATGCAAGAAAAATGAACTAATCCAAGAACTGATTTCAAACAGTGAGCAGTTTGTCCCAAGACTTCATGAAGAGAGGAGCCCTGTTCAAGCTTGTGGGGTTCTGGCCTTGGAAAGGCCTAGTTTCCTCCAGCATGCATCTGCGATCCCAGGTTTGGGAATCGGTCACCAGAGACTGCCTTCTGCAGGTTGAAAGGTTTGCTAAGCAGAGCGGCTGCAATTGTGAACCGGCCTGAAGCTGAACTAAGAAGTGGATGAGTGGATGCTATTTCCATTTAATGTGCTGAATGTTTAAGGTGGGCCAAGGCCTACTAACCAGGGATGCCTGCTTTCCACAAGGAGCCAGTTGCCTTGTTTGGCCAAGTTGTCAGCCAACTGGAGGCTTTCACCAGCCAAAAGAATTGAACTTTGCCAAAAGTATTTTATTCGACCTTGGACTCAAGCCAAACCCAGCTCAAGCCGTCTATTCCTGCACCAGTTACAGTTTTCTCGGTAAGAGACCAGCTTGGGGATCCAGCCCTGTGCAACAAGGTATCGCAGGTTGCGGCCACCTGAAGAGAAAGGCTGTGAAGCGGAGGTGTGTCATGTAGGCCCAGCTTCCCCATGCTCTTCAGTGCTCTGCAACAGCTCTTCATTTCAGCAGGCCATCTTCTACCTACTGGTGCTGTGAGTAAACTCAGGGTAGCCCCCTGCAACAAGCTCTTGAATTATTCTGGGGTACCATCTGATTTCACTCAGTGTTTTACAGGGTTTCAGTGAACTACGCCAACTGGCCGAGGATACAATTTGTCACGGTCTTTGTTTGTGCATGTTTAATCATCTTTTCTTCCCATCAAGGGCCCCAACAACAGCTGCAACCCCGGACAACCTTCTGGCTAACTGGTATCACACTCTGGGTACCCAGCAGTTGCAAGACTATACTTAAGGGACTAAAGAAATTACATGCAAAATATCCTGGCTAATACCAACTTAGCAGTCATTTACCCAGATTTGCACCCTTCCCTTGTTCACATCCCCTCAATAAATCAAATTTGTTGTTTCACTGTTAAGCAGATTCAGGAGCAAATTAATGTCTGGTTAAACTTTACTGTGACTTGGGTATAAGCATGAAAGTGTATGCTTGCATGTGATATTGCTTTACAGGGGGCTCCAGGGCATTTGCCAGAAGACCAGACCCTGATGGTAAGTGCAAGGGGTGTTAGCATATTATTAATGTTCATTATTAATTGTGTGTTCCCTGCTGAAAAGGGTTGTATCCGTTGCAAAGGTATTTGGTCACTAGGTGGGCCAGTGGGTGATTATAGCTTCCCAGAGGGCTATATCAGTTTAGATAGACACCCCACATACCTTAATCTGGGTGGAGGCACCAACTCATTGTGTTTACTAAGGGTTGGGAGACCCCAGTAATTGTTAATTTGGAACCCAGGCCTCTCAATCTTGTTTTAAAAGGACTGGCAAGGGTAGTAGCCCTTGGAATAATGCCACCTAGGGGTTACTTCATGGAAGCACCACTGGGATTAGTGCCCCCCTAGTGGCCTAAATTGCAAATTGTAAGTCTTGTCTAAACTGGTAGAAAATTAAGAATGGAGCCATTCCCTAGGGCCAAGCTTGAGATTCCACCTCACAAAATGGCTGTACACCACTTAATGGGGTGATGTGAGGCAGAACGAGTTGATCCCCACCATGCTATAATGTTACTGGATATCCCTCTAAGCACTTTTAAAGCTGACATAGCGGAGACAGTAAACAAAGTTGAGGGTTTGTGCCCTGTTACTGTACACAGGCAGAATGCTGATTTATTTGCACAAACCATAGTGTCTTTTAGTAGAGTGAAATGCCCAATCTGACATGGAAAGAGTGCCCCCAGTCATTATCCCTGAGAGATCCCAGTTGAGTTGGAGAGTTATTACCAAGCATAGTGGAGCATCCTCTCCTGGGGGGGTCAACCAAAGTGGAGGTGTTAAAATTGAAGCTGGGGGAGCTGTTAGCAGCCAAGGGGCAGACCACTGAAGATTTAAAATGGGCATTAGAGAGTCCTGGGGCGGCCACTTCTGCAAACTCTTCCCCGGCTACCACACCTTTACCTATACCATCACCATAGGCAGTGTTTCCTATGGAAATGACCTCCATGAACTTGGACTCTTAGTGCAGGCTCAGGCTATTTTCAGGCACTGTTCCCACCACCTTGGGGGTAGAAGACTTAGAGACCTGGATGGACTATGCATCCCTGTTAGTGCAAGAGTGGCAATGTTCAGAGGCTGAAAAGGGAAAGAGGCTTATGGAGAGTTTAAGGGGCCCTACACATGAAGCAATCTGATTTCTGAGGTCCACAAACCTGGATGCCTCTGCCAATGAACACCTCTCTGCATTAGAGGGAGTGTTTAGTAGTACTGAGTTCAAATCCACCAAGCAATGGAAAAATTAACACTTGTCCACATATGTGACTTTACTAATGAGAGCCCTTCAAAGGGCACACTGCAAGGATGGTATACCAGCTAGTGAACTGAACCGGGTGAGGCTAGAACATATTCTCAAGTCTGCTCACTACTCTCGCGTGCTCATGCTAAGTTGAAATTTCAGGATCATAAAGACAATCACCCTGCATATTGCTGGTTAATGAAAGAAATCCAAGAAGCAGAGACCAAAGATGATTGTTGGGACCCATAAGCTGGCATTGCCAGAACTGCTCCTGCAACTGAGAAACCTAATGAAAGAGATACCACCCTTGATTCTCAAAAAATTAGTGACTTGTTAAAAGAACTGAAAGAGCTGCAGGCTAGTGCCCAGAACACTGCAGAAATGGTGAAAAGCCAAATCACCTGTGCCTCCAATGCTGAGGCCACCTGCGAGGCTCAACCTGCTGTAAAAGGGACCAGTGCCCAAGCTACTGAAAACAGATCAGGCAGTGATGTAATGGAAGAAATGAGAGAGTTGTAAGCTATGGTGAGAGATATCATTCACTCATCCCATCAATCAGTGCCTTGGAGAAAGTATGGTGTAACTGAATTTGAGTCTAGGCCTAAAGCAGAGTACCAGCCTGTACCCTCTGACAACTGCAAACCCAGAGATCACCCTACTCAGCTTTCTGAGCCCAGAACTCAAGTATTCTGTTACCAGTGTGGAGAACATGGGCACACTAAAAAATCTTACCATGCTCCCAAGGATCTGTGGAGTGACTGCTAAACTGCTTAACCATATTCAGCAAAGTAATATAAGGCCCCAGTATGGACCACCCTACAAGTCTTTTTCATCTAAGGCCACTGTACAGAGACCTGCCAAGACTGCTCCTCCAGACTGGTCTGAGATTGTAGGCCCTTCTATGGAGACCACGGTGCATATTGACAGTATGCCTGCCCGTGCCATACTAGACAACGGATCTCAGGTCACTATTATATTTAAAGATTGGTACGATCAGCACTTGTCTGACCACCCTCTACAACCACTAGATGGACTGCATGTTTTTATTTTATTTATTTAGTTTTTGTTGACTGGGTAAGTGCACTAGACAAATCCTGCCTATTTTCAGGCACGACCCAGGGAAGGGGGATACAGATGAATGCCAACTGACCTTGAACCAGATTAAGCTGTTGGTGTTATTTTTAGTGAATGAGGGAAATTTGGACAGGACACCGGGGAAATTCCCTTACTCTTTTCAAGAAGTGCCATGGGATCTTTAACATCCACCTGAACTACCACCAATCCAGGCAGATGGGACCTCGGTTTAATATCTCATCCAAAAGACGGCACCTCAGAAGTGCAGCACCCCTCTCATGCTGCACTACAGTGTCAGTACTGGGATATTAACCCAAGTGCCAGAGGTGGGAACTGAACCCACAGCCCTGTGATCTCCTGGCCTCAGAGGTGAGTGTGCTACTTGCTGAGCCACTGACACTTGCTTGGTAACATAGCAGTATCTGTTCAGTGTATGGGGTTTGAGCAATAAATCCAACCCTTTCCTTGGTTTCTTATGAGTATGGCTATCTTTTCCTTCCACTGTGGCTGGTGAGGATGAGACTGCAGATACCCATGCCTTGGTCTATCCACCAACTGGCTTATATGATGGGATTCCTTTATTTATCGATACATGTTTGGCCAAATAGCCCAGATGTCTCAGGAGAGGCAAGCCCCGGAGAATGGACAAGCCTTACACTTGCATGCAATGGTGCGAAAAGTGTTCAAGATGCAAATGCTGGCAAAGTATAGCGCAGTGGTCTAAGGCTCTGAGCTGCAAATTTGGTGACATCCAGCAGACCAGACCTGGGTTTGAATCCCACAGCTTCCACTTGCATATTGTGTGACCCTGAGCAAGTCACTTAACCTCCTTGTGCTCCCAGGTTGCTCCTGTAAAAAAGCTTTCAGCTTAGTGTGCTATACCTGGTTAAACAACTAAATAAAAAAAAAAAAAAAGAGACTGACAAGGATGAGCCAGTGGGAATCGTTTGGAAAAAGGATCCAGCGCCTCTTGTCTTGTCACCCAATGCTCAGTGCAGTGTCAGCGGCGAAGTGCATATGCAGAAGGATGTAACAAACAAGATTTGTATGCTAGTTGCCCCAGAAGAGGGAAAGCTGCCTGATGGACTCCTAGTTAAACCCAATGTACTACCTGTCAGAGCCTATGCCTATGCTAAGACAGTAGTAGTGCAACTTTGCAATGTAACCGACAGAGACATTGAAGTCACTCGAGGCTGTTCCCTGGCTAAGGTATATTGCACAGATACTGCTATGTTACCAAGCAAGTGTCGTACAGAGGAGGATGGTGAAGTAACTCCAGACATGTTCGATTTTGGAGAATCACCCATTCCCAGGGAGTGGAAAAATATAGTCAACTGTAAGCTAGCACAGCAAAGTAAAGTACTGTATTCTCATTAAAGGAATGGGATGTTGGATGCATCACAGGTGCTGAGCACCATATCAGGCTCCATGACGAGAGGCCATTTTGAGAAAGGCCACTCAGATTGGCACCTGTGGACATTGATGATGTTCGACACCACCTCCAAGAGATTTTAGCAACTGGAATCATCCAGGAATACCACAGCCTTTATGCAACCCCATTTGTCGTGGTTCAAAAGAAAATGGCTCAGTAAGAATGTGAGTAGATTACAGAACACTTACCCGAAGGACCATACTGGATCAGTATACAATGCCTTGCATCCAGGAAGCCCTTGATTGCCTTAGTAGAAGACAGTGATTTTCCATCTTAGATCTCATTCCGATGGAGCCAGAAAATTGAGACAAAACAGCCTTTATTTGTCCCTTGGGTTTTTATGAGTTCCTGTGCATATCTGCAGTGCCAGCAACCTTCCAGAGATTACTGGAGAGAGCTGTAGGAAATATGAACCTCCTTGAATGCCTAGTTTATTTGGGAAATGTCATCGTATTTGGCAAAATGCTTGAGAAGCATGAGGCTTATCTGTTCAAGGTCTTGGACTGATTCGAAGAATTTGGATTAAAACTATCCATTGACAATTGCTGTTTTTTTCAACAATCTGTAAAGTACATGAGCCACAGTGTATCTTCTGAAGGCATCTAGACAGATCCAAGAAAAGCAGAAGCCTTAACTACCTGGTCAATGCCTAACCACCTTAAAGAACGTCAAAGATTCCTAGGTTTCTGTGGGGGTATTATCAGCCCTTTGTTAAAGATTATACAAAGGCAATTCACCCATTGTTGAATCTGACCCAAGGGTATCCCCCTACCAATCAAAAGTACAAAAGGGGTGCTATGAAGGAAAGTGGCAAAGTCTACTTCAAGCCTAATGAACCTTTCAGAGCCAGGCGGACCCCTGATCGTGACACAACATTCTACACCATTCACCAGCTTACACATGCTCCAATACTCGCCTATGCAGATCTAACTAAACCGTATGTACTACACACAGATGCCAGCCTGAGTGGACTTAGAGCTGTACTTTATCAAGAGTACGAGGAAGGATTATGCCCCAGTGGCATTTGCCAGTAGAAGCTTGGTCCCATCTGAGAAAAACTATCCTATGCACAAACTTGAATTCCTCACTTTGAAATGGGCAATAGTAGACCAGTTTCATGAATATTTATATGGCCCCAAAATCCTGGTTAAAACAGACAATAACCCCTTCATGTATGTCCAAACCTCAGCCACGTTAGATGCTACTGGGCACAGGTGGTTGTCAGCCCTCTCAACGTATGATTATTCAGTAGAATACCATCTGGGCCTCAATCACATTGATGCTGATGCTCTTTCTAGAATAGAAATGTTGCAAAATTACATTTCACCAGTGAAATCCTCATGAAATAGACAATTTTGCTGTGGGAAATATTTAGCAGAATTTGCCCATTACGCAGAATATTTTGCTGGGTGTGAAATGTGGAATTTTGCCAGCTAAATGCAAAATTTCACCATTAAAGAGGAGAAATTTCACTGCTGAAAGGTGATTTTCACTTTCCGTGTATAAAATTCCACCTTCTGCAGGTGAAATTTCACCTTCCACAGGCTAAATTTCAAATTCCGCAGATGAAGCTTCACATTATGCAGGTGAAATTCTGAATTCCATAGGTGAAATTTCACATTACGCTGGCAAAATTCCTAATTTTGCTTCCGCAAAACATTTTGTGAAATGGGTCAATTTTGCAAAATATTTCTCTTTACGAAATTTTCCAGTTTCGCTCATCTCTAATCTAGAAGGCCTGCTTCAAATCCTGAGTGGGTGAGAATGTTAGAAAAATCCGTAAGGGCCCTGTGCCAAAAGTTTGACCGGGATGAACACCCATCTGCTGCCACTGTGAACTGCCTAGTTGATTGTTTGGGGCCTCCAGATACAGTACTTGTTTTCCTGTAGCTTACTGCAACTTTGCAGCTTTGGATCTGAGTACCCTGCCTCAACTCACTCTAGCAGACATTCAAAGGGAACAGTATCATGATAATATGATCAAACTTGGGCTGAATGTCATAAACAAAGGAAAACATTTTTCTAAACTAAGTCCAATAATCAGAGTACCGCTTTACTGTTCAGAGAGGGACCTAGACTTAAACTGTAAGATAAACTATTCTTTTCAGAGAAGTCACAGATAAATAAGGCAAAGTTACTAAAAAGCAACTGCTGTTGCCTTCCAAGTTTAAATGTGTGGTCCTAAGAGCACTCCTTGACCAGATGGGACATTTGGGCAGTGAGATGACAGCCAACTTAGCTAGATCCCATTTCTACTGGCCCAAAATGAATGCAGATGTGGACCAGTATATCAAAACTTGTAGCAGATGTCACTAAAGGATGGCCTGGCCACAAAGAGCAGCACCTTTGGTTAACATCACCACTAGTGCACCCATGGAGCTTGTATGTATTAACCTTTTAGGTCTAGAGCCCGATGCCAAAAACATCCGAAATATAATTATTCTAACAAACCACTTCACTCATTATGCACAGGTCTATCCAACAAAGACCAGAAAGCAGCCACAGTAGCCAAGGTGCTTGTTAAAAAATTATTTGTCCAATACGGTGCCCCACAGCAGATCCATTCTGCCCAGGGAAGGAACTTTGAAAGATGTTTAATCAAGGAAATGCTATCACTCTGGGGTGTGAGAAAGTCAAGGACCACTCCCTGTCACCTGCAAGGTGATCTGCAACCTGAAAGGTTTAATCGGACTTTACTGGACATGCTAGGTACCCTTCACCCAAAGGATAAGCCAAGGTGGAGCCAACAAATAAATACCTTGGTACACGCTTATAATTGCACCCACAATGATGCAATAGGTTTTCACCGTATAAACTGATATTTGCTCAGAAAGCACACTTACCCATAGATATTTGTTTTGGAGTGTCCCCAGATTGAATTCAGGCTGACAACTAGTTGCAATATGTTCACAAACTCAAAGCACAACTCAATCACACCTACCAGTTAGCTCACACCATGGCTGCTAGCAAATAAAATAAGGCACGATAAGAGTCAAAGCCCAAGACCTACATTCCGGAGATTGTGTCTTGATGAGAAATTTGGTCTTGCATAGAAAACACAAGATAGTTGACCATTGGAGTCACACTTCCTACGTAGTCATGAACAAGTTGGATGATCTTCCAGTCTATAAAGTATGGCCAGAAGGAGATCCCAGATCTGTAAAGACCATTCATCGGACTCATCTTCTTCCAATTGGGCAAATTATCCTAGATACAGTAGCGCAAAGTGATGCACCAGCTGGGCCTGTTACCAGATCTGCCTCTTGGGAAAAACAGTCGGACCAGCTTCCTGCCCTGCAGCAGCCCAAGCCTTCAACAAGTAATGCTGTCATTAATGATGTCAGTTCTGAGTCTGATGAGAGTGAATATGGGCTTATGTATTACTCTTCCTTTGAGTTGGCTTAGCTGTTTCAGGGGATTCCTGCTTGAAATGTTGGAAATAATGCTGAAGATTCAGAACTGTCTGGCAGTCTAGCCCTATCAATTACCCCATGCCACCTGAAAATGAGCTACAAAGTGTGACTTCAGAAGTAGCTGACTATATGTCTTGTGGAACTGTCTGAAATTAAAATAGCTAGTCCTGACCAAGGAAGTGAGGAGCCCACTGGTGAATCTTTTTTTGAAGCTGAAATACCTGGGCCTAGTGAATCTGACCTCATGTCAACCAGTATTGCTAATCCTGAAAGTGACAGTAGTGTGCTAGATGACTCAAAATTTTTGAAATACGCCTTACAGATAATCTAGCATCTACACAACAAGAAAATGCAAGTGCTACTACCGATACAAGTAATACTTCCAACTCTGAACAGACAGAAAGTGCAGAGGTACCCCTTCCTGCAGAAGCTGCTTTGTTGGTGGACAATGAGCCGAGAGTCATGAAACCGAATGCCAATGTTGAAAGAACTGTGCCTGCGCCCTTCTACACCTAGAAGATCAGAGACAGTTGTCAAACCAATTATAGTGGGGAGGGGTAGGATGAAGTAGGCTGTTGGTTAACTAGGATCTACAGCTTATCCAATAGGTAGGGGAAATGGGCAGACTGGGTGGGCTAAGGTCCTTATCTGCCATCAAAGTCTATGTTTCTGTGTTTCTAAACCTGTAGTATGCCCTACGTATGATTCCCTAGGAAAGCCTGTAGACCTTCCTATGAATGTGGTCCATAAAGGGGTGTACATTACAGCTAACTCCATTCCTAAGATATAATTCACTGCAGCTTCTAAGTTAGTGTTAAAACCCTTCAACCAATATGCCCGGGGTCATTTTTACAGAGTTCTCAAAGTTAGCTGACAGGTTCAGGTTACCAGCCACTTGGATCTAGATATGAAGGAATTTCCAGGGATAATGTAATGAACAACTAACTGAGACCATATGGCAATGAAAAAAAAAATAAAAGTAAAATGCAACTGTTTGGATAATACCATTACTTATAGGAATGCCATTTACAAGTAAAGCATGCGTTATTATAAATATTGATGAAGAAACTGCACAGTAATATATATATAGTGATTTATGGTTGCAACCTGTATATCATGCAAAATAGTATTACACTAAGGAAAAATGTTATTTGTGTACAGTCTTGATGTGGACACCAAGTTTCCTAGGCAGGGGAGAGTGTAGCCCACCCTCCTACACCAATTTGGGGCTTACCTTAAGTGTTTCCCAGGGCTTCAGCAATACCCACTGCCAAGCAGATGTCCACTGGAAACAATAAATCCATGGTTATTTGGTGACCATATTGATCTGTGTGAGAGTGCTATGATGTGCCTCTGTGCCTGTTCCTTTAAGTGACACTGCCAGTGTGTTGTGAATGGCCTGGGCTAGGGGTCCGAGTTCTTCAGAGATTGCGACTGGCCGGGTATCACCCTAATTTGCTCCACTCTGCTGTAGCTATTAGAGTAGAGGGAGCCCTAACTAGAATTGTAAATATTTACTTCTAATTTGTTGTTGTATTTAAATTAGAGTGCTTGTTTTAACCTGCATTCTTGCAGTTTATGCTTCTAAATGGGAGCCACCATGTTTGGTCTGGGACTTCCAAGATTTAGACCAACTGGGACACAGGGGACCTCGAGAGGTCCTTAGTTCAGGGGCCTTGTGGGAGAAACTGTGAACTCTAGAGTTTGGCACCTAAAGGAATCTATGGGAGCACAACATTTTTTGATTGACAACTCCCTCTGACCAGTTGGAAAGTAAGAAAATGAACTAATCTGAGAACTGATTTCAAACTGTGAGCAGTTCATTCTGAGACTCTGTGGAGCGAGGAGCCCTGTTCGAGCTTGCAGATTTATGGCCTAGGAAAGGCCTAGTTTCCTCTGGCATGTGTCTGCAGTCTCAAGTTCAGGAATTGGTCACCAAAGACAGCCTTCTGCAGGTTGAAAGGTTGCTCAGCAGAGCGGCTATAATTGCGAAGTGGCCTGAAGCACAACTGAGAAGTGGATGAGTGGTTGCTGTTTCCATTTAATGTGCTGAATGATCAGAGTGGATCATGGCCTACTAACCAGAGATGCCTGTTTGCCACCGGGAACCAGTTGCCTTGTTTGGCAAAGTTGTCAGCCAGCTGGAGGCTTTCATCCGCCAAAAGAACTTAACTTTGCCAAAAGTGTTTTATTCAACCTTGGGCTCATGCCAAATCCTGCTCAAACTGTCTATTCCTGCAACAGTTACAGTTTTCTCAATGAGAGACCAGCTTGGGGATCCAGCCCCTGTGCAGCAAGGTATCGCAGGTTGTGACCACCTGAAGGGAAAGGCCATGAAGCAGAGGTGCATCATGTTGACCCAGCTTCCCCATGCTCTTCAGTGCTCTGCAACAGATCTTCATTTCACCAGGCCATCTTCTACCTACTGGTGCCGTAAGTAAACTCAGGATAGCTCCCTGCAGCAAGCTCTTGAATTATTCTGGGGTACCATCTGATTTCACTCAGTGTGTTTTATAGGGTTTCAGTGGAATTGGCCAACCAGCTGAGGATACAATTAGTCAAGGTCTTTGTGCATGTTTAATCATGTTTTCTTCCCATCAAGGGCCCCAATAACAGCTGCAAACCTGGGCACCATTCTGGCTAGCCAGCATCACACTCTGGGTACCCAGCAGTTACAAAACTGTACTTAAGGGACTAAAGAAATTGCATGCAAAATATCCTGGCTAAAACCAGCTTAGCAATCATCTGCAGTGTCAGTGGCTCAGCAGGTAGCACACTCCCCTCTGAGGCTGAGAGATCAGAAGGCTGTGGGTTCTATTCCCACACCAGGCACTTGGGTTGAATCCCAATACTGACACTGTAGTGCAGCATGAGGGGGCTGCTACACTCCAGAGGTGCCATCTTTTGAATTAGATGTTAAACTGAGGTCCCATCTGCCTGTTCTGGTAGTAGTTCAGGTGGATGTTAAAGATCCTATGGTACTTCTTGAAAAAAGTAGGGGCATTTTTTATTAAAGTCACAAACCAAAAACAAAAGCAAATAATACATATATCAACTTATTTCAAACAGAAGACATAGAAACAAACTAACAAACAGTTCAACATAAAAGCTTAGAACAATAATCGTGTTAAGACCTCAAATACCCTTTACCCAATTTTATCTTTTAGAAAAGATATATAACTCCATCTTCCTAACCAAATGTGTTTTTCTATAAAATGTTTTTTTCATTCTCACAAAGTAGTAATATTTCCCTTTCAATAGATTGTATCACTTGTTCAATATTCAAAAACTGCTGTTGATGTAACAACTTGCATCTTGTTTGCCATAAGTCAAATTTTAAACAAGTAAATAGAAGTTTTAAAGTATCTAAATCAATGTTAATAGGGATTAGTGAGAAACCTCCCACTACGTCTTCATATGTAATATTTTTCAAGAATTGATTATTCCATTTCAATGCTAACATAGCCCAACATGATTGTACGAATGGACACTGTATAAAGAAATGTTCCATTGTTTCCTCAATATCTGTACGTTTGCCTAGGACATTTACTTTCTTCGATACTTTTATGTTTAGCATTAGCTCTAATATTCAGTCTCCCATGTGCTGTCAACCAAACTACGTCCCACATTCTTGGGGGTATATGTTTATCTTGTAATAAGTCTAGTACTTTCTGTTTGTGAGCTTCAGATAGTCCTTTAAACACAGGTGTTATTTGAAATGCTTGTGATTGTATTGTCATATATATCTGTTTTCTGGTTTGTGGAAATATTTGGTCTTGGTTTATTTTCCATTTCCGGAGTTTAGAGATAACTGGTTTTAAATATAGGGCATTGATTGTGGAGTAGATTTTAATACTCTATGTTTTTTCCAAAAGTCCAATAAAGGCATTAACCATTTTGTCACAAAAAGTGTCCAAAGTACAGACTTCGGTTTTGCAATTTCTATTAGATTATACTGGAAAAACATACTGTAATAAAAAGATACAGGATTTAGGAAATTCAATTCACTTTGTTGAGTAGGTAAATATAATCTCTCTCTCTTTAATGGATTTAACCTACTCCCCCATATTATCTGAAAAAAAGAGGCTTAATAATCTAGGCTCTAACCCTGTAGGGATTTGGTAAATTATACTAAGATAAGTAAAAATAGGTAGCAAGAAGTTTTTTTACCAAAAGTATCTTTTTCTTTTTAGTCTGTTGATAAGATTTCCAAATGTGCACTTTCTTTTTTCCTAATTCTAACTTCTGTTCCAAATTTAATATGCTATTGTCTCCTCGACCAAAATTAATTCTAAAATTTGTATGGGGTCTGTAGATGCAGGAATACCTTGTATATCCGAAAGGTCTTCTGTGGTATTATTTAATGCATAAACCCTACTTTTTGATTTATTTATTTTTGCTCCTGCTATTTTAGAAAAAATGTTCTACTTGTGCTAGTGCTCTTCTACCTGAAGTTGTATCTGCCAAAAATAAACAGAGATCATCTGCATACGCACAGGATTTGACTGCTATAGATGCACCTTTTGGACAAATACCTTTAATGTCATTATTTATTTGAATAGTACACAATAATGAATCTAGACAAAAAATGTAAAGCAAAGGACTCATCAGGCATCCTTGCCTAACCCCCATCTTTACAGGTATATATCAGCCTAAAAAAACATTAACAAGGGTAATAGTTAGAGCCCCCGGTATATAACTTGGAGCCATGTACAGAATAAGGAGGAGACCCCATATGCCAGTAATACTTGCATTATAAAGTAATGTGGAACTTTATCTAAGGCTTTCTCCTGGTCAAGTGATACTATGTATCCCTTTATTTCTTCATCTTTACCTTGTTTTACTAGTTCTGTAACTAATAGGAGGTTATCCACTATGGATCTCCCAGCTAACGAACTGAACTGTGATGTAGAAATAAGATAAGGGGCAGTTTTTGCCAATCTAAGGGTTAATATTTTCATGAGTATTTTTACATCTGTATTAATCAAACTAAGGGGTCTCCAATTACTAGGATTTTCTGTATCATTTTTTTTTATGTAGAAGGATCTGAATAGCTATGTTAAAGTGAAAATCTACTTTTCTTATTTAAAAAAAATCAGTTGTACACAACTACTAGAATCTCTATTAATTCCATCTGGAATATTTTATAACATTTAGAGGTTAGTCCATCCAAACCTGGTGAAGTGTCATTTTTTAATGTTTTAATCACTTGTTCTATTTCTTGCTTAGATATAGGTACAATTAAATCAGTGGTAATTCCTACAGGTAATTCAGACTTCTGTACAGTATGTTATCTAAATATTGTTTCATACCTATTTCTGATAATTGAGGGTCTGCATACATTTCAGTAAAATAAGACTGTATTTCTTGTTATATACTTAAAGATGAAGTAACTGTCTGTCCTGCTTTAGTTTTTACAGAAGACATAACTTTTGGCTCTTTTTGTACTTTGATACTGGCAAACACATCTCCAGTTGCTGTTTTACCAGGAATACTTATCCTATGTTCCACATGCAAAGATTGTGCTCTAGAATATTGTACTCTTTCCATTTCTTTTTTTATATTTTGAATTTGGGATGTTAAATTTATATGATTTTTATTCATTGTTGAATATAAAACAGCCAATTGTGATCTTAATGTGAGATAGTTTTTGTATTGTGTAGCTTTCTTATTAGAGGACAATTGCTGAAAAAGTTGTTTTAATTCATTTTTTGTCTCTTTCCACCATTGTCTTAAATCTTCAAACAGCCCTGCAATAGTCATTCTTGCATGCAAAAATTCCTGAATTTGAGTAAGGACTGCTGCATCATCTAATAAGGTTTTGTTTGGTTTCCAATACACTTTTCCATAAGGAATTTTCTCTTTTAATCCTATTGTTGTTTTTAACATCAAATGATCAGACATTTCTATAGGTAAAGTACTGGCATCATAAACATGAATATGTTTCAAAAGAAAAATAAAATCGATTCGAGTAGTTAATTTCCCCTTATAAAAGATATGACTTCCTTGTGAATGTATTCTCCTATCTGTGTCCTGTAATTAAAAATGTTTTAGGATATTTTTTAAACAAATATTATCACTAAATTATTTGTCTGTTTGAACTCCTCTGTCAGTTTTAGCCAGCACACATTTGAAATCACCATTCCAAATAACATGTTTGGTAATAAAGCGATAGGGCTTAACTAACTCAAATAGAGTTACACGCTCTTTTTTCATTTGTGGGGCATATAAAGTAATGGCTCTCCAGACAGTGCCCTCTTTGAAAAAACCACCATTAAAGCCCTCCCTGATTGAATTTCAAGACTCCTACTAATTGTAAAGTCAGTGCCTTTAAACAAAATACCTATCCCATCACATGGATCTAAACCAAAGGAGAAATAAGATGGGCCCCAGCACCATAATTTTTGTGCTGCTTGTGTATGCGCTATAGTGTTTAATCTGGTGTCTTGCAAAAAACAGACATCAAGATTTAGGTCCTTTATTACAGGAAAAAGCGACCAGACATTTCCTATTACTACAAACACCATTCACATTAATAGTGGCAAAGTTCAGTAATAGGTCAGGTACCATGGGTTAAGTCTCAAGTGACTTTCCCTGTCTGCGTATGTCTAGTAGGCCTAACCCCTAACCTATGCAGCCTTTTTTTGATTGTTTTGAGGAGAATGAAGACTTCTCTTCAGAATCAGTAGATGCCATTGGTTGTGATGATGTTTCTGATTCCTGCTCTGATTCTCCATGATCCACTGACAGGGGTTCATATTTATTAAATAGAGGAATATGAACAGAAGAAAGTGAGGCTTTTGAAATTTTGGACCAAGGTCTGGATTGTTGCATAGATCTCTTTCTAGTCATTACGCCTTGAGATGGTGGTGGCTTTTCAGATTGTACCTAAGAAGGGGGGGTGGTTGGTGTCTAACTGAGGGGAAACCTCCATGGCAACTTCTGTGGTGTCATGCTTTACATGAGGAATGGAAGTAGCACTTTCAGGGGGATGAACTTGTGATTCCTTTGTGGAGACTTCTACTGCTTCCTCTAGTACTATGGGAGAGGTAGGGGATTGATTCTGCTCTATGATATTAGGCTGTATAGGTGCAATGTCCTCAACTACAGGTGGAATATCTGGTGCAGGTGTTGTGGAGTTTGTTTTTTTCGGGCTGCAATATCTTTTTTCTGAACTTCTATAATTAGAGACTCTTGTTCTGATGGGCTTCCTTTATTATGTACTGCCCAGGGACAAGTTCGATAACCATGGCCAGTACCTTCACAAAGATTACATGTAAGCTCATTTTGACATGTGGCACTTTTATGACCATATGCTAGGCATGAACTGCATTTGAGTTTGTCACAGGCTGAACTGAGATGCATAAATGACCCACACTTAAAGCATGTTTTTGGTTGCCCGGGATAAAAAAGATGCCCCCTGCCTTTTCCCAGAAATATACTGCTAGGTAGGTGCTGTGTGCCTTGGCTAGAATTCCATAACCAAACTTTGTACTTCCACCCCAGGTCCAAATATGTTCTGCATCAAAAATGGGTTGAGGAGAATTAATTAGTTCACACCGCTGTTGTAACCAGTAGGTAATGTCTTGTACTGCCACACTTTCAGTCCTAAATAACACAGTGATTGTCTTTTCGGTAAGCTTAGTTAGAGGAATGGCTCTGTAAGGTAGCCATAACTCAGAGTATCCATAGTTGGCCCAAAATCTGTCAAGCCCTTGAGGTGTTTTAAAACTGATGTCAAACAACACATCCCCAGATACGTGTATTAGGGCTTAAATTTCATTAGTAAAAAACCCTAAAGATTCCTTAATTGGTTTCCTCCCAACATAAATCTTATCTGGGGTGTTGTCTAGGCCTCCTAAATACTGTAAACAAACAATGTTTCTTCTCTGGGCCAGGGGAGATTGTTGAACAAAATAGTCTTTTTTTCTAAACTCAGTCCAAGCAGTTTTAGCTTGTACAGTGATTGGGTGCTGGATTTCAAATCAAATCAAATCAAATTTATTTATATTGCGCTTTTCAGTAATCAAAGTGCACATACATAATAAAAACAATCAGCAATAAAAACGTAAATATAAATCCTAAAAACAGTAAAAAACAAAATATTCTATTCAATAAAAGCTTGTTCAAACAAATATGTTTTTAACGCTGCCTTAAAGGACTCAGTCTGTTTCAGGAGTCTGAGGAACTGTTTCTTCTATTTCCATTCTATCTCCCCATGTTGGTAGCTTATGCCTTGTGCCTTCATCCCCTGAAACAGGTAATGAGTCCCCATTGTCAGTCAGTCTACAAGGTGAAGTAATATTTTCAAAAATCACATTGTCTGCATGCAGGTCTAGGTCAGAATCTGAAATAATAGTATTTCTAGTCCTCTCAGGAACATAGTTATTTGTATGCAGCAGTTCAGTTTGTAAAGTAGAGTTTCCTGGAATGGGGCTATGTTCTAGGTCAGGCAACCATTGACCCACTTCATTTTTTTCCATCCTGCTGATTTTGAGGTATGTTCACGTGCTTGTGGAGTCTTTGAGCCCAGCCCAGTACTATTCTGTAAAGCTACTGTTCCTGCCTGCCCCTGCTGTAATTTAAACTGTTCTCTGGATTATGAAGAAAATTCCTTTTGTTTAGTTTGTGTACTTACAGGTTCTGCATTTTCAGCAAGCGGCGATCCAGAAATATTTTCAATGTCTGAGCGTTCGGCATTCACAGGGGCTGGGAGGGGCATTTTCACTGACGCTGCCTTGTCAGCAACAGCTGGGCTTGGGTTGACAGCATCTTCTTGGTTGTCAGCTGCATTCTCTGTGCTAACTCCACCGGGTTGATTGGAAGTAGCGTCTGGAACTGTGTCAGGATGAGAAGGCGATTCAACAACTTGTGCTGTATTTAAAACGTTACCCCGAAATGGAACTGTAGCCTCATGTCTCCCTTCTGAAGTAAGAAGAGACATAAACAGCTCTTTATTTTCTTGAATCAATTTCTTAAGCCATTCTTCCTCTGATGCTGTATTTTGTGAAAATAATTCCACATCTTCAGGGTTGTTTCCAGCTCCATTTGCCTCCTCCAAAATGATCTCTTGTGCTGGACCTGCAGGGAGGGAGATCTGCTCACCTGCAGGTTCACCAGCAGACTGGCTACAATCCGAAACAGAGGCCATGGCAACAGCAGGTCCCCCTACCAACAGAGTTGGGGACTTTCCCCAGTGCCCAGGCAAATTTCCCCACATTCACTAAAAATGCCACCAACAGCTAAATCTGGTTAAAAATCAGTTGCCATTCATCTGTTCCCCCGAAGTCATGCCTAAAATAGGCAGAATTTGTCTAGTGCACTTACCCGGTCAACAAACACTAAATAAATAAATTTATCCAGATTTGTACCCTCCCTTCTTCACATCCCTTCACTAAATCAGATTTGTTGTTTCACTGTTAAGCAGATGCAGGAGCAAATTATTGTCTGGTTAAACTTTACTGTGACTTGAGTAAAAAGCATTTGAAAGTGTATACTTGCATGTGATATTGCTTTATGGGGCTCCAGGGCATTTGCCAGAAGACCAGACCCTGGTACTAAGTACAAGGTGTGTGAGCATATTATTAATGTTCATTGTTAATCGTGTGTTTCCTGCTGAAAAGGGTTGCATCCATTGCAAAGGTACTTGGTCGCTAGGTGGGCTGGAGGGTGGTTATAGCTTCCCAGATGGTTATGCCAGGTTGGATAGAAACCCTCACATACCTTACTCTGGGTAGAGGCACCAACTCATTGTGTTTACTGAGGGTAGGGGAACCCCAGTAATTGTTAATTTGGAACCCAGGCCCCTCAACCTTGTTTTAAAAGGACAGACAGGGGTAGTAGCCCTTGGAATAGCACTAACATTTAGAGTCATTGAACTGAACAACATAGTTGATACTCAGTTTTCTAGTTTCAGTGTTGTGGGGCTTAAAATTCTGCAGTTTATATAATTGTAAAATTAAATTTAAAACTGTCTGAAAGTTTGGAGGCTTATACCTCTGTCACCATTAATGATAGACCATTCCAACTTGGTTCACTTCTGCATGGACCTCAGTAAAGTCACCATACCAAATGTGGTACAACTTGGACAACAACTGTTAAACTCAGAGGGAAATAACTGAAATAATTATGGCAAAAGTTTGTGAATTTTTCATGGAAATTTCACAAATTTCGTAGACGCAAAATCAGAATTTTGCCACAAATTTGCTGGCAGAAGATAACTTTTGCCCAACCCTTACCAGGAGCCAATGTTGAAGTCATTAAATAATGTTACTCATGGGAAGAGCAACATCAGTAATGAATTTGCAGTTATTGTACATAATTAAGGGTTTGATCCACAAAGGTGGCCAGAATATGTTCAAATTTAGTGTATCTTGGCTGTGCTTCAGCACCACAAACAGACAAGGAAGTATGGCTCACCTAGCATCTGCAAAATAAAACACAAAAATACTGGTAGGGATCGAGCTCCCCTCAAACATGAACCAACCAGAACTGGAGACGACCCACTCATCTGTAAATTTTATACGGTTTTATTTTTTTAATAGCCATTCATTCCACCACAATTTAGATCAAAGTTTTGTAGTGACCCCACTACTTCTTCAGGATCTAATATGCCATTAATGAACACATATCCTGAATAACTTCTGATATTCTGGTATCTTAAGCAGCGATAGATCTACATTGCTACTCGGTTGATGCCTTATCCACTAATTTATTATTTTATCAGTAATACATCTCTTTCTGTTAGCATCTTTTAGTTTTCACTAGGCTTCCATACCACCCAAAGACACTCCATGGCAGAAGGGGTCAATAGACCCATCCCCCTCCACAAGTGTGGAGCCCCAGTGCAGGGGTGGTAATGAGGGGCATTGCTATACTGCATGCTGGCCATCCAATTGGATGCCTGGGTGTGCACTGTAGTGGATCCCCCACTCCGAATGGACCTCAGGATATCTCAGTCTGTGTCAGTCATCCATACAGTAGACTGCCATATCTCCACTGGGACAACACAAAGCCATGTCAGTGTGACTTGCCAGTACCTGTAGACCACAAAGCCTTCCTATCCTATACCCAGGGCAAGGAGCTGTTAGTGTGGTGGCTGATCAGATCCCAGAGAGAGTCTAGAAGCTGGGTAGAGGGTGTGTGTAGGTACTATGGCAGCCCCTCAGGTTGAGTTGCCTGTGCCCCCTCTGTCAGCCCACCATAGCACCAATTTGTGCACCAGGATCAGTCATAGGCATGCCTCAGCCCCCGTCCACTCCTGACTGGGCCAGGCATGTAGCAGTGCACATTGCAGGGATCTGGTGTGGAAGCAGCATACAGCTAATGCTGGGGATGTGCAGAAGTCTCTGCACGTGAGGGGCAGGACCTCTGTCCACTGATGGCACTTGTAGGCTACCCTCTACAGGCACAGATCCCTTTGTGGCTCATGTCCTAAGTCATCAGCATGCAATAGTGTACTGCAATACAAGCAGGCTGTAAGACGGGAGCTGATAAATTGAGAGAACAGTTGGTGGCCCATGTTAGACCCCCTGGAGAACACTGTTTGAGACAGGGTAAAGTTCCAATAGGGCAGCACCCACGTGAATTTCCTGCATGTGTCCAGAAGACAACAAGATCCACTGACTGTGGGTAAACACACCACCAAAAGACTGCTTTGAACAGAAGGTCATAGCCAATCAGGTAGAATGCCTTTGTTAAATCCACA
This sequence comes from Neoceratodus forsteri, assembly GCA_016271365.2. NCBI lineage: Eukaryota > Metazoa > Chordata > Ceratodontiformes > Ceratodontidae > Neoceratodus > Neoceratodus forsteri. The sequence continues at coordinate 107,621,281 of CM057459.1, read as the reverse complement.
GAGACTGCACCCGTCAGTTAGCTATTTTCCATAGCCACTGATACGTAGTCAGTGTAGGGCCATGTGAATGCCCTGGCCTTCTTGGAACCCATGTTTTTTGTGGGCAAGCATGTCATATTTTGTTAAATAGTCTTTAGCTGAGGATGCACCTCTTTTTCCAAAAGTTTACTTAAGTGGGAGAGGATAGAGATAGCATGGTAGTTTGAGATGATTGAGATCTTCAAGTACCTGAAAGGAATAAATAGGGTTAGTACTGGGGTATGTTTCAGTTGAAGAGAGAGGGGATCACTAGGGGCCATACCATGAAGCTGGAGGTTGGAAGATTCAGGAGGGAACTGATATTGCACTACTTTACAGAAAGAGTGGTAGCAGCATGGTACATACCCCAAAAGGATCTGGTCTCACACAGATCAGTGGAAAGTTTTAAAATGGGGTGGGATAGAATAAGAAGCAGAATAAGTATTGGAGTTGACTCGACCAAACGGTCAAGCTCAGTAAAGGGGAAGAAAGGTGATAGTGTTGACAAAAGGGGGGAAGGTGGTAGCACTGGTATAAACCATGACCTACAAAACTGAGCAGACAAGATATACCTTATTGGCCTGTATCTGCTGGTTTTCTTCATATGTTTGTAGTTGTTAAAAAGAAGTCGACCCACCTCCCTTGAAAGTTGGGCTAACTCTTCCTCTGTTCGCATCAAGGGCAAGGAATAAAGGGGGTGATTAGTGAGAGGTAAAAAATGTTGGCTATGGGTGAAGTTATGTGGATAGTGATAGGCCTTAGACATCATGGGCCTGATTCTAAAAACAGCTGCGATCACCGCAGGGGACTTGTGGCAGGCTGTGTGACACAAGTGCCGACTTGCATTAAACTTGGTATTCCAAAAGCCAATGCCGCAAGTCCTTGACACCACAAAGTTAGACCATCTCCCCAGTGGTCAAACTTTGCATCCGTGGGGGTACCCTTACTATGGGGCTTGTGCCAAACATTTGGCGCAATCTGCCGTAAAGTGGGAAAACTGTCACAACTGCATCAACCCTTCTGAAATAGCTCAGAGTTGCATTAAAGGGCTTTGATGCAGTTGGATCAAACTTTGCAGTGGACGCAGGGCTTGGCATAAGCCCTGTGCCCACCTTCTGCAATCGGGCCCCATCACTCCCAGCACTGCCCTAAACATTCATATTCTTTTTAGTATCATTTATATTGTCATGCATTATAACCAAGGCTACTGATATATGGTGATTGAAGTTATGAAACTCCATTTTCAAGACTTAAAATTCCAGGAATTGTGCTGATGATAGTTAGTCTAGTTTCTGGATTTTACAAGGATTCTACTGTCATTCTTTTAGTATGTGTATAAATTATCAGACTAAAAGAAGAATTAATATACAGAGCATTAATTGAAGCAAATAAAAATAGAACAGGAAGCAATTATAAGGAAATACAAGTTCTGTAGATTTACTGATCTGGTATAAAATGACAAATTCCATGAAATTCTTTATTTTTACCGGTCTGCAGGCAGTCCAGATTCTGGAATTGTACTGGATTTTCTGGTAAAAACTGAAAAACAGTGACCTAATTATGACATCATCAGAAAGGCACAATATCAGTATTTGTGTCCTATTCAACACTGGAAACATTCTTCAATTCATTTTTGCATTTAAGCAAATACTTAATGATATTTCAGCATATGGGTCCTAAAAGAACATAGTCATCTTCATCATCACACAGAGTAATGTATGCTAATGATTTTCTTTTAATGATGTCCATCTTCCTGGCCTCCAGGGAGTACATATTGATGTCTGTAACTGCTCCTTATATGTCACATCCCTCATATTCCCTACTCCTGCTTCTTCCTCCTACCCTCTCTACAATGCTACTTCCCATTCTCTCTCTCCCTTCTAGAAAATCTACTGTTGATCAATCTGCTTTTACGTACTGCTTTCCTGAACTCTGAACTTTGATCCTTGCTTCCCCTTTTTATTCATTCTGATTCTTCTCCCCCTCCCTAAAGTCTCTTCTTTATGACTTTTGCTATCCTTCCTGCAACTGTCTATGACCTCTTCCTTTTTTACTCACTCATTACTTGCTACTGGTTGTCCCATTCTTACTCCCCTCCTCTAGTTTTGCCCTGTTCATGCTGTTTCACTACTTTTTCCCTTCTTACGTATACAGATTGTTATATTTTTCTAATTGCATTTCATTACTAAATTGCCTCTAATATTTAAGACTCTGCTTACAATTCTATATTATTGTTTTTGACTTCTTGTATTTGTAGTAATTATATTGTTTAGCTATCTCCTTCTCCCCTCTCCCCCAGGACACATCTGGAAACAAGCTGATACAAGCTCAGTATTTACTTCCTGGTTAAACTTTATAAATTAGTAAATAAACATTGTCTGGTCTTACTGTCACTGGATCATCGTGGTTGCCCTCTATTCCACCATCTCCAGCCTCTCTCTCTGTTCTTCAGGTGAGTGTTCCACAACTGGGCATAGTACCCAAGATGTGGCTTTACCAGGCTTCAGTATATGGACAAGATCACCTCCCCCTTCTACTGTCAAAACCATTGCCTATACCCTCCCTCCAAAATCAAGTTCACCTTCCTGTGTGCCCTTTTGCGTTGTCCAGAGACCTGTCACTTTTATGCCCCTTATTTCTTCACCTTGTCTTACCTATTGTCCAAATCATTTAGCAATTAGGACAAACATAAGTGGCATGCTGTAGGATACCCTTCCTTGTCCTTTCCCTCCTTTCCATTTAAATTCCTAAGAGAACATTACTGCAGGGCAGGTACAGTATGGGATATCCTGATACAACCTATGAAGTCTGCAGAAAATCTAATTTTCACCATTACTGTTTCTATTAATGCCCAGAGTAACTCATTGCTTTTCTGTAACCATGTCACAAATGTCACGTTCATTTTCTTAGCAACTATCTTCTGTTATATAATCAGATATATCTTTCTAATAAAACTTGTCTGTCCATCCATAATACAACTTGAATTAACTTAGGTAATAAATATAATATATAAAACTGTGACCTGTATCTTCAAATCCAATATAGAAACACTGAAATATAAAATTAATTTCCTGGCAAATATAGACCACATGGCCAACCTAGTCTGCCTGTTTTCCCTGCATATAGTATCACCGTAGATCCTACTTGATCTCTGGCCCATTCATCCCCACCCCCCTTTCCTTTCCCTAAGATTCTATTATGCCTGTCCCATGTGTTCTTGAATTCAGCACCTGTTTTGCCCCCACCACCTCTGCTGGAAGACTGATCCAGGAATCCACCACTCTTTCTGTGAAGAAGTACTTCCTCACATCCATCCTGAATCTACCCCCTCCAGCTTCTTATCATGCCTTCTTGTCCCTGAGCACCTTTTTTTGTGAATATACGTCTCTGTTGTACCTTGTTTACCCCCATGAGGTATTTAAAGGTCTCTATCATACCCCCCTTCCAGGGTGTTCATATTTAGATCCTTTAATCTCTCCTCGTAGAGCTTCTGATAAACACCCTGCACCATTTCAGTTGCCCTCATCCAGACTGCCTCTATTCTGCCTATGTCCTTTCTGAATTGTAATCTCCAGAACTGGATACAGTACTCTGGGTGGGGTCTTATCAATAATCTATACAGAGGCAACACCACCTCCATCTTTCTGCAGATGATACCTCTCCCTATGCATCCCAGCATCCCACTTGTTCTCCCAACTGCCTTGTCCTTTTGCTGGCCACCTTTAGGTCATCCAGTAAGATCACCCCCCCCGTCTCTTTCTTGCATGAGGATTGTCAATACCATCCCACCCATTTTGTACTCTGACCCAGGTTTCTGTGCCCCAAGTGTATTATTTTGCACTTTTCACATTGAAACCCAGATGCCATACCCTTGACCACTCCTCAAGTTTTCCCAGGTCTCAGCTCATCCTTTCCACCCCAGAGTGTCCACCCTTTTGCAGAGAGTGGTGTCATCCACAAAGAGGCAGACATTCCCTTCCAGTTCCTCTGCAATGTCACTTATAAAGACATTAAAGAGGACCAGTGTCAGCACTGATCCCTAAAGCATCCTGCTAGAGATGTGTGAAGTCCATAAAATTCGCTCTGCGAATTAATTCCCAAATTCTGCAGAATTCACTAAATGCGAGTTTGCAAAATTCATAAAATCCATGGATCGTGAAGTGCAGAAATTTGCCACGTGGTGTGAAATTTCGCCTCAGATCCACAATTTTTAGACTAGGAACACAACTTTGCAGATTGCTCAATGATGGCAGATTTCCAGGCTTTGACGGAACTTCACCAATAAATTTAAACTTCGCAGCATCTCTACATCCTGCTAGTCACCCTCCGTTACTCTGAGTGAACTCCAGTTACCACCACTTTGTCTATCCCTTAATCAATTTCTCACCCAGTTTCTCACCTTTGGACCCAGTCCTAAGCTATTCAGCTTGCTTATTAGTCTCCTATGTGGAACACTGTCAAATGCTTTACTGAAATCTAGGTAGGCTATATCCACTGCCCCATCATCCTGATCTAGTTCCTTGGTCACCAGGTCAAAGAACTCCTTCAGATTCATTTGACATGCCCCCCCCAATGAATCCATGCCATCTCAGGTCTAGTAACCCACTGGATTGAAGATATTCCACAATCCTTTCTTTCAGCAGTGATTCCATTAACTTTCCACCACCAAAATCAAGTAGACTGGCCTATAATTGCCAGTGTCTTTACTGCTACCACTTTTGTGAAGTGGTACTACATCTGCCTCCTCTAGTCCTCCGGGACCACTCCTGTTTCCAATAAGCTGTTAAATAGAGCTGTCAGAGGTGCAGCCAGTACCTCCCCGAACTCCCTCAGTACCCTTGGGTGGACCCAGTCTAACCCCATTGTTATGTCCACTTTCAGATTTGTGAGTCCCTTCGGGACTCTCTCTGCCACAAATGGACTAGTGTCCACTTCCCTCTTTCCAATACTCCTGTTACATTTTTGTGGCTATTCCCCATTTATTTCCTCTGTGAACACTGCATAAAAGTATTTCTTCAGGATGTCTACCTTTTCCTGTTCCCACTCTGCATAATCCTCCCCCCCTTCTTAACTTTACAGTCTCATCCTTGGTCTTCCTTTTTTCACTTGCATACCTAAAAATGTTTTGTTCCCTTTTGTTACTGCCTTGTTTATTCTCTCTTCAGTTTGTGCCTTTGTGCTCCTTACTGCCCTCCCTGCTTCCCTCCATTTCCCCTGATACACCTCCCTATCATCCTCCCTCTGCATCTCCTTGTACCTTCTGAATGCTACCCTCTTAACTTTTACCTTTTCCGCCACCTCTTTCAACAACCATAGCAGTCTCTTTTTTCACTTTCTTTTGCTCCCTTGTTTGACACAGAGGTATGTTGCCTTCTTTTTAGCCCTTTTAAGTTTCCCCATCTGTTTCTTCACCCCACACAGTTCATTCCCCCCAGGTCATCCCTGAGGCATTCATCCATCTTTTGTTTTTGTGTGTGTGTATAGTTTATACTCCAGCCCTAGAGGCCTCACATTCTGGAGGAACCCCCGTCCTGTCACCCCGGTGTCTACCAGCCAGCATAGCTTCACTCCCAGGGCTTACCCTCCCAGCAGAGTCAGAGGGGCCTCCCCTCGAAACAGTTCAGTGCTGCCATGCTGTGGCTAGCTGGGCAGGCCTACCAGTTCCCCTTTATCATCTGTGGCTCTTTCCTCATTTTCTCCTTTGCAGGAGCCAAGAAGGCAATGCCACCAGTGACTGGGACCACACACGCTCCCATGTGTGCTCCTGTCAAGTGGCTGCCGTGTCCCTGCTCCCCCTACTGAATGGTTCTGTGCCATCAAGCCCCAGCCTCCACTAGGGGTCAGGTGAGCACCGGTCACAGAATTCCCCCCTCCCCAGGGATGGACAGCAGTCCATCAGATGCTCAATCCATCTCCTCCCTGCTGACCCCCGGTGACCCATGCTCGTTCCCAAACACGGGTCGCCAGCATAGCATGAGGTATGTTGTCCAGTACCTCAACCCTCAGTGCCACTGGGCCGGTACTTCATCCATCTTTTTAAAATCTGCCCTCCTGAAGTCCAGGACCCTTGCCATTGTGTGGTTTGATTCCACAGCCATCATTGTACTGAACCACAATGTACAGTGATCACTGGTTCCCCAGGTGGTCCCTCACCTTGATGTCTTCAAGTCCCTGCTTGTGAACACCAGGTGCAGTATTGTCCCATCACAAGGGGGTTCATTGACTAGTTGCCTGAAGAACTCCACCTGCAGGGAGTCCAAGATTTCCCTGCTTCTAGCTGAAGTTGCAGCTGGGAGGCTTCAATCTAAATCTAGCAGATTGAAGTCCCCCACCAACAGGACCGCCCCCTTTTCTGCCATCTTGCCAATGGCGCCCTTCAGTACCATATCTAACTCCTCCCCCTGTGCTGGAGGTCTCTAAGTCACACCAGTATGAATACAGGCTCCATTCCCTGTCTCTAGGGTGGCCAGCAGTACTCTGCCCCCCCCATTCTCCTTGTATCTCAATCACTTTACTGCACTCCCTCATATAAATTTCCACACCCTCTCCTTTCCTTCCTCCCTTGTCCTTCCTGAACAGAGTATAGCCTGGTATGGCTATGTCCCAGTCATGGTTTTCAGTGCACCTTGACTTTGCAATGGCTACAATATCCAGGTCAGCTTCCGCCATTGTGGACTCTAGGTCTGGAATCTTATTCCCTAGGCTTCCAGCGTTTGCACACATGGAATTCCAGATTGTGTTACCACTCCATTTGTTGCTCTCCCTTTTTTCTTTTTTGTTTTCCATTCTTCCTCTATCTTTTTAATGCACCCTCTCCCATCCCTCTTCATTTCTTCCACCCTGCTTCCTGTATTAATGTGTATCCTGGAGGATTCTACTCCTCTCAGATTCTCGCTACTCTTTACTTCAGTCTGTTGGGAGGGGGCAGTTTCTGCTTCCCCAAACTCTTCCACCACCTGTCATTTCCATGCAGGTAAATGACTATGCATGTACTATATTACAACTGTTATAGATGTATAATATCTCAGTAGGATGTTGTATAGTTTGTAGGCAAGATCCAGCTGCTGTATCAACACACAGATCTAGCTTACCTCTCTTGCTCCCACTACCATCAGTAGTGAAAATGGTCTGTAAGATTTACATTTTGTTGAGCCATGTTTTCCCTCTTTGTGTATGACAGATATTACAGCATTAGCACATTCCTTTGGTGTGTCCTCTGTGTTGACTACGTTACTGCAGATCTCTCATAATTTTAGTGTTCTCCAAGTAAAACTCATACAAAACGAATTGTACAGCTCTTTAAAATGTTGAGTTTGTAGTCACTGTCCATACAGTAGCAACGAAGATCTCAACAGTTCAAAGACCACCTCAGCAAGAATTGCCCTCCAACCATCCACTTCTGTAAACATCTAATTGCCCTTGTCCTTCCTATGCTAATCAAGCTTTTATACATGAAAGTGAAGTTCTTTGTACTTGAGCTGATTTGATCTGTGTAGAATAGCACTTCTCTCTGTATTAATTAATGGTCTGTGTAGTCCTAAGTTTTTGCATCACCTAAAGAAGAAACATAATTGTTTTTTAGCTCATGTGCTGTAATCATTTCCTGTTAGTCAAATAAAAGGTACTATAGCTCGCTTAGTTGAACTGATTCTACCCTCCAAGTAACATGACAACACATTCCTTCCAATGTTATACCATTACTTTAAATGAAAATAGCTGGATGTTGCCTACAAAGAATACAATATCCTACTGAGACTTCACATCTATAATAGTTATAATATATGACATGCATATTAATTTACCTGCATGGGAATGAAAGGTGCTAGCAATTAATATTAAACTGCATTTAAATGAAGATTTTGATAAGAAATAAGAAAATAATATATATAGCTTAGAGACACGAAGATATGTTGAAGGTGAAAAAGACTTGAATTCCATCCAGTCTGCCCTTCAGTTGCTAATATTTGTACTGCAGAAGTACTGTAACACCACACACTCAGGTCTAGCTTACCTCCCCCAACCATCACTTTCTCTTTTGTCTTCACCAGACTCCCAAAATCGATTCCACCAAATCTCGAACCCATTTACCGTCTCTGCCTCCACAATCCCTTAGGTAACCTGTCCCACTGATCCATCACTCTGTTAGTGAAGAACATCTGAGAGTCCTTCTTAAACCTTCCTTCCACCAGTCTCCAATTGTGCCCCATGAACAGGTTCTGACTATCTACTTTATTTATACCACTCAGAAAGAAATATGTCTCTGTTATGTCTCTCCTCTCCCTCATTGCCTCTAGTGAGTATATATTGAGGTCTGTGTACTGCTCCTTATATGTCTAGCCTCTCTACCTTTGGATCATCCTGGTTGCCCTCAACTGCACCATTTCTAGCCTACCCCTGTTCTTGTTCAGATGTGGGTTCCACAACTGGGCACAGTACGAACATACAAAATTTGCCAGCAGATAAAGACCTAGAGGTCTATCAAGTCTGCTTGAATGTGCAGCTAGCACACCTTATTCTGCAGCTGCCCCTCCCTTCCACCCTTCCACCCTTCCCCTTCATTGACCCTCCCCCTTGTCTTGTCCCATCCCCTTTTGAAGCAGTCCACTGTTCTACTGGATACCACTTCTGTAGGTAATGCATTCCACCCAGCCACCACCCTCTCTGTAAAAAACTGTCTCCTCATCTCCTTCCTGAACCTTCCTCCCTCCCTCCAGTCTCATTTCATGGCCCCTGGTGTCCCTTCCCTCAATTACTTTGAACAGCCCCTCTGTACCTGTCTTGTTTATTCCTTTCATCTACTTAAAGGTTTAAATCATGTCTCCCCTGTCCCTCCTCTCCTCCAGTGAGTACATGTTCCACTCCCTCAGCCTCCTGTCATATGATAAGTTCCCCAGCGCCTTGATCATCTTTGTCACCCGGTGCTGCACCCCTCCAGTAACTTAATGTCCCTCTTCAGATACAGGTGCCGGTACTGCACGCAGTACTCAAGGTGCAGTCTAACTAATGACCTGTATAGTGGAAGACTCACCTCCTCCCTCCTTGAGGATATACCCCTTGCAATACAACCCAGCATTTTGTTGGCCTTTGCAGCTGCCTTCCTACGTTGTGCCGAGTTGTTTATTGACCCTGTAATAAGCACCCCCAGATCCTTCTCCTCCTCTGTCTGGGCTTGCTGCACTCCCCTCAGCTGGTAACTCCTCCTGGGTTCTTCATCCCAAAATGCAGCACCTTGCACTTTTGGCATTAAACCCCAGTTGAGAGGTGTCTGATCAGGTTTCAAGCTTTGCCAGATCATCCTGCAACCCTGCCATCCACCTAGGTCATCCACCACTGCTCCTACCTTGGTATCATCAGCAAACAGACTGATCTTGCTCTTGATGTCCTATGATATGTCTGCAATGAATATCCCAAACAACACTGGTCCCAACACCGAGCCATGTGGAACACCGCTCATCACTACCCTTGGGTGTGAGAGCTCCCCACCCACCACCACCCTCTGTTGCCTTTCCTGAAGCCAGTTCCTACCCAGCTCACCAGGTTTGCACCCACCCCTGTGCCTACTAACTTACTTCCCAGCCTTCCATGCGTGACCGAGTGGAATGCCTTACTGAAGTCCAGATACAGGACATCCACTGCATGGCCCCTGTCCAGTTGCCTAGTTACCCAGTCATAGAACTCCACCAGGTTGGTTTGGCAGGATCTGCCCCGTATGAAGCCATGCTGTCTGCTGTCCTATAGTCCTTTGGCCTCTAGGAGGGCCACCAGCCTTTACTTCAGGATAGTCTCCATTAGCTTACCCACGATGGATGTGAGGCTCACTGATCTGTAGTTTCCCGGTTCATCCTTTGGGCCACTCTTGTGGAGGAGCACCACATGAGCCATACTCCAGTCTTGAGGTACACACCCCAAATGTAGTGAGGCAATAAATAGGTCAAGCAAAGGTCCTGCAAGGACCTCTGCCAGCCTCTTCCAGGGCACTCCTGGATGGATGCCATCTGGTCTGGCACCTTATCCACCCTCAGTGCCTTCAAACCCTCCCAAACTCTGCCCTCCATGATTTCCCATCTGTCACCTCCTCCCCCTGTTTCTGCCATTTCACCCTTGGGTGTCACCCCTCTTCTCTTTAGTAAATACTGAGCAGAAGTACTCATGTAGTGCTTCTGCCTTCCGCACCCTGCTTCCACACAACCCCCTCCTTCCTAATCCTAACTATGTGGTCCTTACAGCTCTTTTGTCCCTGATGTACCTAAAGAGTCCTTCTCCCCTTCTTAATGCCTTGCTCCAGCCTGAGTTCCGTAGATGCCTTGGCTCCCCTTACTGCCCTTGTCACTTCCTTGATTCCATCAAGTACTCCTCCCTGTCCTCCCTCTCCCTGTTTTCTTGTACTTCCTAAAGGCAGCTCTTTCTCCTTACCTTTCCATGACCTCCTTGCTCAACCAGCTCAGTTTCTTAGCCCTAGTCTTTTGCTCTGGGCCTTGCAGCAGGTTTTGGTTGCTCCACTATCCCCAGCTTTATGAGCCCCACCTCTGGTTAGTGTCCACTAGATTGAATTCTGGCCAGGTACCCTTTACCATCTTCCCATCCTCCCTAAGTCAGCCCTTCTGAAGTCCAGCCTGTGCCAGATTCCACTCCTTCCTTGCCCATATCCAATGTGAGCCATACTGAGCGGTGATCACTCCCTGACAGTGGATCCCCCACTGTAAGTTCTCTCACAAAGTCCCCATTTGCCAGCACAAGGTCAAGGGTATTCCCTAACCTGGTTGGTTCACTGACCATTTGCAGCAGGAAGCTGTCCTGGAAGGCATCCAGCAGTACCTGCTCCCTTCTGTTCCTGACTGTATTTGAAATGTGGCTTTACCAGGGTCCTGTATAGGACATTATCACCTCCACCATTCTAGTGTCCAAACCCTTGCCTATACCTCACAAAATCCAGTTCACACTGCTGTATGCCATGTTGCATTGTCCAAAGACTTGGAGACTCTCACTACTAACCCCCAGAACTCTCCAATCTCCTGTCTCTGCTATCATCACCACCACCCCATCCATTACTCCATGCTTGGGTTTTGCTTGCCAAAGTCCTTTAGCTTGCACCTCATAGCATTGAATCAGAATCGCCAGATCTTGGGCCATCTACCCTACTGCATAGTTTTGTGTCATTTGTCAAGAGACACATTCTTGCCCTGTGTATGTCACTAATCATCACACTGGACAAGACAGGTCCCAGGACTAGTCCCTTGCAGCACCCACCTAGACCCCCTTGCCTCTGAGTCCTTCCTTTATCATCACCCTCTGTTGTGTCCCCCAACCAGTGACCTACCCAGTTAGTCACCCCCATCCCAGAACATTCATCTTTCTTAGCAGCCAAAGTCAAAGGCCTTGCTGAAGTTAAGATCCAGTAAATTGACAGCCTGGACCTTATCCACTGCCTTGATGACCCAGTCAAAGAAAATTATCATGTTAGTCTTGCACTTTATTCCTGTCACAAACCCATGTTGTTAATTGTCCTGGAGCTCCTTCACTTCCAGGCACTCCACAGTTTGTTCTCCATGAGCTTACCCACAATTAAGGTAAGCCTGATCACTCTCTAGTTCTCTGGGTCCTTCTTGTCTCAAACCTTGTGAAGTGGCACTACAGCTTCCTTCCTTCAGTCGCTTGGCACCCCACGCTCTCAGTAAAGCACCTGAACAAATTTGTCAGGGGGACATTCAGATTTGGATCCAGTTCTTTCAGGACTCTCAGCTGTAATCTGTCAGAATCTATTGCCTTGCCCCCACCTCCGTGAGAGCTGTCAGACCTTTCCTTTCTCTAGCCTCCATAACCTGAACATGATCTATTCCCCTCACACCCATCTTGGAATCCTTTATGTGACTCTGGAAGCGGCCCTTCTCATCTACCATGAGTACAGACTAGAAATAACTGTTCAGTAAATCTGTCTTCTGCCATGATATTCCACCCACTCCCACTTTTATCAGTCTGATAATCCCCCCATTTGTATTTGTCTTTTTCCTAACATTGTAGACATACAAAAATTTCCCCCTTGTTAACCTCCTCGTCTATGGTATTCTTAACTCCATATTTGTCTTTGCCTTCCTATCTGTACCCCTTGCTTCCTTCGATTTCTTTGGTAATCTTCCCAATTACCATCATGTTACTCACCCTTGTACAGTATTTCCTGAAGGACATCCTTTTGGCCTTCAGAGCTTCACCCATTTCTTTGGAAAACAAGAGCAGTTTCTGGAGTTTGTTTTTCTTTGCTACTTCTTCATGCAGCTATGTTTGCAGATGATTATCAGTGCTGTGCTTCCTAGTTTACTATAGACATACTACAAGTACTGTACATTTGACACTCATGCATTTCTGTAGAGAATTCTTCATTCCTGAGCATGACAAGGCTCCTGGCTGTCTGCAAGAGCTAAAACATAACATGTTAAGATGGTTGTCAGATGTGACTTTGCCTCAAGAGGAGGTATAGCTCTCATGCCTGCCTAAGGAAGACAGTTTTGACATACAGGTTAATTATATGCTGACGGAGGGAAATTCTGAGCTTCTTATTGTACTTGTACCTAAAAAACTCTGCCCTTTTTTCTTCTTACAAATACAGCTTGATTTGTACACATGTGATATATCTTTAATCCAAACTGCAGTACTTCTATTTTGTAGAGCTACTGTTCAATTTAGTCATTATTAATACTCCAGTAAAAACATAGCTATAAACCTTAAGTCAATTCATAGTACAATGCTGCTTTAAAAATAAACAGATGTAATGTTTGATCACTGAGGCATACCTGTAAAAACTAAGGCATAATTATGTATTAAACTAAACTAGCATAATTGGTAAATTATCTCAGTTTGAATGAATGAAATGAGGATCACTTCTCAAGTGAGTTGAGCCATATTAAAAATCTTCTCAGTGCTGTGAGGGGACTACAGACATTATGCTTCTGAGTAATCAGGTTGGAGTACTACTCCTTGATGTGTTGAAGTTGGATGGGGCTTTCACATTGACAATAAAATAATTTTTTATTCTCAATTCAAGATTTATTTTAATTCCCTCTGGATTAATCACACAGTTATTTGCTGTCAATTACAGTCAGCATTCATGAAAAGCCAGTTAATGTTAACTTCTTTAACTGGAAAGAGTAAGGCGTTTCTGTTAGAGTAGTACAGTAGAAGCCTTTGTCTTCTTTGCTGAAGAACCCTGACTCAGCAGCAGAGGAAAAGCTCAATTGACTGAAGTCTTGCAGGATGAACTTGTTTCACCCACTGTCTTTGTAAAATACAGTATATCTTTCTCACTAAATATATAGTGGCCCACATTTTCAAAGGAGATGGGCAGTGCATCTTGGAAAAAAGTGGAGATGAGCCACCCATATCAAAAAATGCTCCAAACCACCATATTCAAAAGGGGGATATGGGCTGCCCAAATCAAGATGGGCCATGGACCAAATATAATGTATGCGGCCCAAGTAGCGGGGATGTTCCCATGAATATTCTGCCTAATGGAGTATTCAGAAAGGGTGGGCCTCCCAACTGCAGGAGATGAGCAGCACAAAGTTAGGCATGGAAAAAGCATGCCTAACTTCACTGGCCACCCACAGGCAGGCTGCGGTACTGCAGTCAGCAGCACAGCATAGATACAAAGATACATGGACAGTGTCGGCAGATAAGGGCCTACGGCCCACCCAGTCTGCCCATTTGAGCTTGTAAGTTGACTTTATGTTTTCCTAGAAGTCTGTTGCCCCTTAACCCTCACCTCCAGAATTCCCTGATGTCTATCCCATGCATTCTTAAATCCCGTGATTGTTTCAGCCCCCACCACTTCCTCTGGCAGGGTGTTCCACTTGTCCACCATCCGTTCTGTGAAGAAATTCTTCCTGATGTTTCCTCTGAATCATCCTCCCTCCAACTTCATCCCATGCCCTCTAGTCCTGGAACATCTTTTTTGCTTAAAAATAGTGTATTCCTGCACCCTGTTCCTCCCTGTAAGATACTTGTATGTCTTTATCATATCCCCACTCTCCCTCCTCTCCTCCAGGGAGTATATATTCAATTCCTTCAACCTGTTCTCATAGGACTTGTGATGCAATCCATGTCCCATCTTTGTTGCCCTCTTCTGAACCTTCTTTACCCTGTCTGTGTCCTTACGTAAGTAAGGTCTCCAGAACTTTACACTGTACTCCAGGTGGGGCCTCACTAGTGTCTTGTATAGTGGAATTATGACCTCCGTTTTCCTGCTGGTGATGCCCCTGCCTATGCATCCCAGCATCCTATTTGCTTTACCTGCTGCCTTGTCACACTGTTTCCCTGCCTTGAGGTCATCAGAGATGATGACCCCAAGATCCCTTTCCTACTTGGTGCATGCTATATCCTCACACCCCAACTGATATATTGTGCCTGGGTTTTTGTGCCCCATATGCATTATCTTGCAATTCTTTGCATTGAATTTCAACTGCCAATCCCCTGACCATTCTTCAAGTTTCTGCAGGTCCCTTCTCATTCTGTCTACACCCTCTGGTGTGTCTACTCTGTTACAGAGCTTTGTGTCATCAGCAAACAGGGAAATTTTGCCTTCTAGGTCCTGCACAATGTCACTGATGAAGATGTTGAATAGGACCGGTCCCAGCACTGATCCCTGTGGTACCCCACTGGTCACTCTTCCCTCTGTGGAGTGACAGCCATTTACCACCACCCTCTGTGTCCTGCCGCCCAGCCAGTTACCTACCCACTGCACTACTGTCCTGCCCACACCCATATTCCCCAGTTTGTGTAATAGTCTTCTATGTGGCACAGTGTCAAAGGCCTTGCTGAAGTCCAGATAGGCCATGTCCACTGCCCTCCCCCTGATCCACCTCCCTAGTCACCCAGTCAAAAAATTCAATGAGATTGCTCTGACATGGCCTCCCACTGGTGAAACCATGCTGCTTTGGGTCCTGTAGTCCATTGACAACCAGATGTTCCACCAATCTCTCCTTCAGTAGTGCTTCCATGATCTTCCCCACTACCGAGGTGAGGCTGACTGGCCTGTAGTTCCCCACTTCCTCTTTATCCCCACTTTTGTGTACGGGGACTACATCTACTGTCCTCCAGTCTTTGATTAACTCCCCCTGTTTCCAGTGATTGGCTAAACAGGATTGCCAGAGGTTCAGCCACCACCTCTCTTAGTTCTTTAAGGTCCCTGGGGTGCACCCCATCAGGCCCCATTGCTTTATCAACTCTTATTACTTCCAGTTCCTTCAGGACCCTTTCTCATGTAAAGGGACTTGTGTCCATTTCTGCACCATTCCCACCCCTTGTACTCCCTTCAGACCCATTACCCTCCTCTTCCTCAATAAAGACTGAGCAGAAATACCTGTTCAATATGTCAGCTTTACTGTTGTCATCCTCCATGCGGCCCCATCCTCCTTCTTTAGTCTCACTATCCCTCCCTTTGCCTTTCTTTTTCACTTATGTACCTGTAAAGGTTTTGTCCCTCTACCCACTGATTTTGCAATGTGCTCTTCTATCTGAGATCTGGTTTCTCTTACTGACCTCCCTGCCTCCCTTTGCTTCTCCTGGTACTTCTCCCTGACCCCTTCTGCCTGTGTCTTTTTGTATTGCCTAAATGCAATCTTTTTGGCTTTCACTTTCTTTGCTACCTCTTTGGAAAACCATAATGGTCTCCTTTTCCTTTTTCTCTTGCCAACCTGCTTAATACATAATTCTGTTCTTGTAATCCCCATTTTAAATACTGCCCACCGTTCCTCAACCCCTGATTCCTGTCCCATTCCCCTTAATGCCTCTTTCAAGTATCTCCCCATTTTCCCAAAGTCTGTCCCCCTAAAATCCAGGATACATGTTTTTGTGTGGTTTGGTTCTGCTCCTTCTGTGATTTCAAACCACAATGACTGGTGGTCACTGTTCCCCAGGTGCTCCCCCACTGTTACCCTCATCACACTGTCCCTGTTTGTGAACACAAGGTCCAGTACTGCCTTCTGCCGAGTTGGTTCCATGACCAGTTGCTTGAGGAAGGCACCCTGAAGGGAGACCAGGATAAATCTGCTCCTAGATGATGCTGCTGCTGGGATGCTTCAGTCCACGTCTGGAATATTGAGGTCTCCAACCAACACTACCTCCCCCTTGTCTGCTGTCCTTTGGATGGCTAGCATCAGCTCCCTATCTGCTTCTTCCTCCTGGGCTGGTGGTCTATAGACCACACTTGTGCAGATGGCTGGCCCCATTTTCCTTTCCAGCTTAACCCACAGTATCTCTCCCCCATTTTGTTCCTCCTGGATCTCTGTGGCCCTTATGTCATTTTTCACATACAGTGCCACTCCTCCTACCTTCCTACCTGCCCTGTCTCTTCTGAATATGCTGTAGTCAGGTATGGCCATCTCCCAGTCATGGTTATCATTACACCAGGTTTCTGTGATGGCCACAATGTCCAGATCTGACTGCACCATGACAGCCTCTAGATCCTCCATCTTGTTGCTAAGGCTCCTTGAATTGGCACACATGGCTTTCCATGATTTGACCTCCCTAGACTGCTTAGCTGTTCTACTCCAGCTCCTTCCCTGATTGTCCTTTACCCCTGGTTCTCCTTGCTGTCTGCCCTTCTGTTGAATTTTGCCCCTTTTCTGCCTGTCCACCTCTTGGGCACTTATCTCCATCTTTTGCACACTGCTTTGTAGAGATATCCATTCTTCCGGTTCACTGGTTCCACTGCTAGCTGTGGGGGGTGGGCAATTAGGTACCTTCCTTGCTGGCCTGCCCCCTTGGTTAATTTAAATGCTTGTCAATGTAGCATTTAAACTTATCATTGAGTGCTTAGATTCCCCTCCAGGATGGATATAGGCCATCAGGCTTGAACAAGCCTCCATCACTCCAGGTGGGTCCCCAGTCACCAATAAATCCAAACCCTTCCTCACAGCACCAGTTCTTCAACCATGAGTTAAAGTTCCTGGTGCATGCACCCCTATGCTCTCCCATGCCTCTCGCAGGTAGTACTTTTGAGAAGGTGACAGAAGTAGCTACTTGCTTGAGACCCTTCCCCAATTTCCTAAACTCTTCCTGAACTTCCTTTGGCTCCCCATTTGCCAGGTCATTAGTACCAGGTGGATAACCACATCCAGCTCACCCTCCTGCCTTGCCTCCCAGTGATCCCCAGGATCTTCCTTCCATCCCTCCATGCCATGGCACCTGGTAGGCACCTCACCTCCCTGTCCTCCTCCTCCTGTGTTCCTATCTGGATCCCTCTTATGATGGAGTCCCCCACCAGGATTTGCTTCTTCCTCCTCCTCTGGGGTCCACTACTCTCCCCACTGAGGTCACCTCCTTGGCTAACCTCCACATCCTTTCCTTCCACTTCTCTGGGTACCTCTATTTGGTTGTCCCCATTTGCCAGTGTGGCATATGAGTTCTTGAGTGGAATAGGATCTAGGATGTGCCTCTGCCTGACAGCCCTAACCCTCCCTGAGCCCACTGTCATCCAAGTGCTCCTCGTTCTCGGCATCCTTTGTGTCAGCGACTTTGGACTGGGTGGTCTCTGGATAGGGGTGATGGTTCTACTAACCCAGTTTACTTCCACTCTGAGTCTGGCTACCTCATCCTGCAGTCCAGAGATATGCATGCAGATAGGGCAGCACCTCAGCATCCAGAAGGTCTGCCTGAATATGGCTACCCTGCAGCCACTGCATTGCACCACTCTCCAAATTATACTAC
Source organism: Neoceratodus forsteri (assembly GCA_016271365.2). Classification (NCBI taxonomy): domain Eukaryota; kingdom Metazoa; phylum Chordata; order Ceratodontiformes; family Ceratodontidae; genus Neoceratodus; species Neoceratodus forsteri. The sequence goes on along the minus strand of CM057459.1, from coordinate 107,603,566 downwards.
ATTTATACTGCTATTCCTGTTCTTGTCCGGTACTGAAGCTCTCCTGGTTCCCTTTTTATTAATTTACTGTCCTAAAAAATTCTGCCACTGCTCCTCAGATACTTTTCTTTGAAAAAAAAAAAAAATCAGTCAAAACCCTTGTGGTACTGAGGGCGGGCTTCTTCCCCCTTATGCCCCTCCTACTCCACAACCCCTACTATATCCTGTGTTTAGCTCCTGTCAATCAGCAGCTGCCATCTCTGGTAGTCCAGTGGCCTCCCCCACAGGCTGATCCTTGTAAAACTTGTATGAGTCCCCATTACATTCCATAGTGTAGTGGTACCCCCCTCCCAGCCCGAGCCCTGTAGTAATACCATTATACCCCAAGATTTTCCATAGTGTAGTGGAACCCCCCCCCCCGAACCCCATTCAAGTATTAAACAATGTCCCACACCAGAGTCCATAGTACCCCAATCCCCATTCCTATACTAATGCTGAGACATATTATTTCCATAGCATAGGGTCCTCCCACCCCATCCCCAAACCATGATCCCCATTCAAATAAGACCACATGGTTGAATACTTTTCCATGGTGTAGGGTCCCCCTCCAGCCCTGTTCCTCGATGCCCATAATAGTTGTAAAAATAACCTCCTTTTCATAGTTTAGTGGACCCCCCACCCAAGCCCCCATCCTGACCTCGATCGCACAACACAGGTCGCGGCCCAGTTCAGAATCCCGATCATATTAGAATCCCATTTCACACCTGTTTCCATAGTGCAGTGGCCCCACTCCTGTAGGCAGGACCCCCTCCCACACTCACCCCATCCCCCTGCACCACCCATGCCAGTGACCAGCACAGCCCTTCACACCCTGCCACAACCAGATGCAGACTAAACCATACAGAGTCATGCTGTACAGAGTACTGCAGTACTCTGTACAGTACAACTGTGTGCAGTTCAGTTGTCGGCTGACCGTGGCAGGGTGTGGAGGGCTGTGCCAGTCGCTGGCATGGGTGGTGCGGGGTGTGTGGGAGGGGGTCCGGCCTTCTGTGGTGGGGGGAGCCACTACACTATGGAAATGGGTGCAAAGTGGGATTCTAATACAATTGGGGATTTTGGACCGGGTCCACATGTCTATGTTGTGCGATCAGGGATCAGGGACGGGGTGGGTGTTCCACTACACTATGAGAAGTGTTTTTTTTTTTTTTACAACTATCATGGGCACCAGGGAAAGGGGCTGGGAGGGTGGATCCTACACTGTGGAAACGTATTTGACTGTGGGGTCTTATTCAAATTGGGATTGTGGTTCTGGGATGGGGTGGGGCAAACCCTATGCTGTGAAAAAGCTATGGCATAACTTCATGATTAGAACTGGGATTGGGGTACTGGGGTGGGGGGACCCTACACTATGGAAAAAAATACAGCTCAGCATTAGTGTACAAACGGGGATCAGAGTACTATAGACACTGGTGTGAGACATTGTTTACTACATGGACAAGGTTCAGGCAGGGAGTGGGGTCCTACTACATTATGGAAGCTCATGGGAAGTACTGGTATTGATACAGGGATTGGGCTGGGAGGGGCAGGCACAACCTGCTGGTGACAGCCATGCCGATGAGATGCAAAGGGGCCCATAATGGCATGCAAATGGCCCGTTTGCATCTTGCATGCCTAATGGACTAATTTGCATATTCCAGCTGAACATTGGAACTTTGGGAATGGCGCATCTAGGGATGCACCACACATTCCCCATTGCCGGTATTCAGCCCAGACCTTGGATGTTCTGGACACATTGGCATCTGCCCCCTTTTGCACTGGCCATCCAGGGTTCAATATTCAGACATGATTAACCAGCCCAGTGGTGCTGAGGGTTGAGGCGCTGGACGCCACACCTCACGCCATGCCAGAGACCTGGGTTTGGGAATGAGCCCGGGGAGCCAGGGGTCAACAAGGGAGGGAAGAGATCGAACATCCGGAGGACAACTCTGTCTTCCCTGGGGAGGGTTCTAGGGTCCCACAGCACTGTAGTGGCACTTGGCGGAGGCCAGAATAGTGCCAGTTCATGGTGGCAGCATATGCTAGAGGGGCAGAGTTTGGCAGGTGGCAGCACATCGTGCCTAGCCACCATTGCATGTCTGAACTCCAGGGGCAGAAAAAGTGAAAAAATCCTCCTCCTGGTGGATAGGCGGTGGTGCTGCCTTCCAGGGTCCACACTCCCAATGCTGGTGGTTCACCACTCTGTGTTCCCCCACTCTGGCTCGGCACTCTACACTTGCAGATAGAGCACCCTGGGTGGATAGGGTGGGCCTGCCCCATGGGGGTTAGATCCAGGGGTGATGCTGGGTCAGGGTGCGGAGTTGTGTGAGCCTCACAGTGGGAGGTAGAGACCTTGGAGCTGGTAGTCGACAGAGAGAGTTCCCTCAGGTAGGAAGTCAGAAATAACATTTAAAAAAATATATATATATTCAGACAAGACACGCAGTCCATAGATATATAGATACATAGAAATTGTCAGAAGATAAGGACACTAAGCCCATCTAGTGTGCCTGTAAGCCCCATACTTGTATGCAGTCACTGCAATGCGATCACGCATCTTTGCGATCACATCATTATGATCACGCATCTTATTTGAATATCCCATATGGATGTGCCAGTGCATTTTTTTGGGCAGTGCATTTAGATGCACCATGCATCCAGCCCCCTTTGAAAATGGAGGCCACAGTATGTATTCCTTAGGAATTCATTTGACCATGTATGCATTAAGTGGAAAGATTAGTATCTCCTTTTTATGAAAATAATATCAAAAATATGCATTGTGGGTTTAGACATATAACTAATGCACAGGTAGCTAAATCAAATAGATTTCCTTCCACTGATGGCAAAATTATCTGACACTGTAACCAAAATGTTTGTCAAAGCACTACATCAAATAATTTGACACACCGCTAGACCTTATCAAACATAAGGGAACACTGGATCCAGGAAGGAAGAGTGCAGGGCTAGCGCAGCACAGAAGCCAGAGGTTCTGCTCCTGCTTAATGGGTCCAATTCATGAACCTGAGTAGAGTGCTGCACAGCATGTATATGCCATGCATACAAGACTACATATATAATACATGCAGGACCCTCGTAATGGCAGGCAGCATGCATAACCAAGACATGCACACACCATTACCAACAGACAGGTAGATGCACCCAGGGCATGGTGAACAGATACACCACATAGGGGCTATGAAACCACATGCACAACATTTATGCAGCAATGCAATGTGCACAGATTGGTAGAGAAATATGCCAGGCAAACATCTGCTGTAAAAATATATGCTCATCACCTGACCCAGACAACAATAGTACCTCAACACAAGGCAGTGCCAGCTCATGTGACTGCAAATCAGGAACACAGATACAGTACAGCTGTCCATGATTTCCATGCCAGCAAGCCCTGTGATGCCCCACTGAAAGCCTTGGGATTGGCCACCATGAACACCCTGCTCCCCCTTGCTTACACAAGGATCCCTAGCCATGAACCAGCCCTATGAAGACCTGTCACCCCCTGTAATGCCCCATAGTGAAAACCCACCCATGAAAGCATCCCCCCCGCAATACATGTTGCCAGTGCAGGTGGTAGAGCTGTGATCAGCAGTGCCACTGCTCACAGTGGCTGAGAGATCAAGAAATCCCACTGTGACCACAAAAACACCACAGATCATCTACCAGTGTATGCCATCTGCTGTCCTTGTGCATCCATAAGGCACCTGAGGACACCATACCATCCAACTGGTCCCCTCTACTGCAGTGTCCACCCAGCTCTACAGTAACAGTGCTCTAGCAGTGGTGGACACTTAACCAACATAGGGACAACAGACCCCCAACAAATGACACAGGCACAGTAGCTACGCAGGTGCAGTGTTTATTGTAAACCCACCAGAACAGTGAATGGACAGCAAAGGGACATCACAGATGTGAAACACAGTGAAATGCCAGGTACAGCAATAGGAAAAGGGAATTATCCAATGTGCCTATCATTGCTTCTGAACATCTTCTTGCTGGAGGGTGAGGTGCAGATGGATTGATGTATGATGAATGCCCTACACTGCCATGAATTTTCAGTCCACACCTGCAAGTGCCCACACTATAGCACAGGCAATGCATTCAGTGGTACCATGCCACCATTTTGGAACTGTGCAACCTTCTAATGGATGACATAGTCCCCACTATGAGAAGATCATATGCACATACTGTGACACAGAAACTACTGTGTGTCTCCTTCCAGAAGGTGGCTTGTGATGTGACAGAAGTCAGCAAGCCCATGATGTCATGTGCATTGCACAGGTAACTAATACCCTGAACCGACATCTTGTTGACTACATTCTTTCCCACCACTGATCAAGACATGTAGGACACAAAGGTGGACTTCCATGTACAACATGGGTTCTCAACATGCCCAGGTACATACATGTGTAAGAACAGTATTGAGCATTAATGTTCAGGACTGTCCATCTTACCATCACCTGGACAAAAGGAAATCCTAGCAATTGATGTGGTGGACAAGAGTGAGATGGGACTGAAGATGACCAATATGGAAAAGTTAGCATTCCATGGACTTGCTTCAAAACAGCAACGTAGTGGTGGCAGAAGTTGTAATGGATGCCCATGTTCAGATTGCATGTTTGATGCGTAAGTATATCTTATGTATGATGATGACTCAGTTTTGACCGTGTGTAATTAAATTGTCCATTGATATTCCTATCATTATACAGGTACCTTGATTAATTGTTGTTAGTATAACTTTCACTTCAAGAAATCAATATCCAAACCATCAAGCATTCCTTTGACATTTAGCATTGCACAAAAAATTGGGCAAACACATAATGGCAGTTAGATAACTTCTTAGTACATGTCCATCCTGTCACAGCTCATCAATGTAGCATGGCATTTATTATGTGGTTTCCTCTATTTGCTTTTGCAAGCTTAGTGACTTGGAGTTCTTCTTCACGTTGTGAACCAGCATGAATGGGAGTTTGGCCATGGCATAGGAATAAGAGTGTGCAGCCACTCAAGCCTTGTAAGTTTGTGGGATAAAGAATGGCTTGTGGATGGATCACGACTACATATGATACGTAAAATAGCGACTGACAAATACTTCCCACTCTCACTCAGACGTTACATTACTTTCACAAAGAGGTGTGCAAGTAATGAATAGTATTTCCTGAATACCGCAAATAATGCAGTATTCATTATTCAGATTCGAATAACGAATAGTGACACTGTTCAGCCTTCGGGAAATGCTATCATCAAAAAGAAAGAAAAAAATCAGCCCACCCTCCTCTCAAGCAAAATCATATTACAAACAAGTCCCTATCCACCCATCTTCTTTAACAAGCTCACTGTCATACTCCTTCTGCCAGCATCTACAATGTTAGCTTTCATTAAAGAAAACTCCCATGATGATCAACCGGCACAACCCGCCCACCTCACAGCCGGCTGCCGTTTCCTCATGCCATTTTTTAATTTCATAAATCATCCCCCATCCCACCACCCTGGCAGCAACACCAAAGTCCAAACCTCTTCCTCCACTGAGCACCCAAATGTTTTAAAATAACTGTCCCCCAGGCACAAGAAGGTGACCGGCACAACCCATCCTCCTCCACGGCCAACCACCTTCTTGTGAATGATGCTCTCATGCTAGATTGTGTAGTAAAACAGCAGATAACATGATCAGCTATTTTAATATGTGAGCAAAAGCTCAGGACATCATTCACCGGAAGGTGAACAGCTTTGGAAGAGGAAGGTTTGGCAATCGATCACCTTCTTGTGCCAGGGTGACAGCTAATTTTATGAAATTTGGGTGCTGGGAGAAGGAGGGTGGGACTTGTGAGTGCTACTAGGGTTGGGGATGATTTATAAAATTTAAAAATGGCACAAGGAGATATCCTAGCCGGATTAGTGGGCAGATTTTCCAGTCACCCATCGTGGGAGTTTTTCATCATAGTTATCATAGTTATCAAAGAGCTATATGAGCATTTTAGGCACTGATGCACTTTAACTGCTCACCCTTTTCCGAAAAGGAATATCCCAGTATAGAATTCTTGATACAGTGTTCATCTAATTTAATCTTAATGGTCTCCATAGTTATGCAGCCTATGACTTTGAGTGGCAAGCTGTTCCAGAGGGACACCACTCTGTGAAAAGCACATTGCCCTCCTCTTAGTGTGGTTTAATTCACCTTTCAGTTGCAATCCAAGCCCTCTTACATCTCTATTCACTTCTCTCATCTCAACCCTCAGATAATCCCACAACTTTCCATAATTAAATGCCTTGAACACCAGGAAGATATCACCTCTCAATCTCTGATACTCCAATGTATGTAAACCAAGATTACGCAACCTTTCCTCGTATTGTTGACCTCATAGATTTCGCATCATCCTTGTTGCCCTGTGCTGCACCCCTTCCAGTAACTTAAACTCACCATTTTTATATGGTGCCCAGAACTGGACACAGTACTCCAAATGTGGCCTAACAAGTGAGCTGTATAAAGGCATAATGACCCTTCTATCTCAACTTGTAATATGCCTCTGTATGCATGAGAAGATACTGTTTGCCTTTTTGGTGACTGCAAGACATTGTTTTTTAGAGGTAAGATCATTTAATATTACTTTTCCCAGATCCCTCTCCTTGGTCACTACTTTGAGTTTATATCCACCTAAGAAATATGATGCACACCTATTGTTTTCCCCATGTGCATCACGGTGTATTTTCAAGGTTAAAGGTTAGATTATGTTCATGTGCCCAATTTCCCATTATACAACGGGTCTTAAAAATCCTGCTTTTCGATTGGCTGACTGGCACCTTATCCCATTGTAAATCCTGTGATATACCAATGGGAAAAGGTGCCAGCCACATCAGCTGCAGCAGGAACCCCCAGTGAAATTACTCCGACCAAACCCAGTACTGTTACAAATACAGTCCGTCGCTTAAGACTCCAGAACACTGGCCAAAGTTAGACCGTGGCTCTCTCCCCAATACTCCCCATATATCAGTAATCTGCTGCCCACACTGCAGTTTTGTAGACCCTGACCCAAGACCCATACCACATACAGACTACCTCCATTCCTCCACCAAAACAAACAAAATCACTCTTGTGAAAATACCCACACCCTGTCGTGGTATATTGCTTGAATCTATTTATTTAGTTCTGCGATTTCTTTACTTCCTCAGTGCTATCCACCACTGACTCTATTTTACTATCATCTGTGAATGTAACCATCCAAATATCCTCACTTTTCATCAAAGTTACATAAAAATTAAAAAAAATTGGTCCCAGCACCAAGCCCTGTGGCACCCTGCTAGTAACTGGTTTCCACCCAGAGCTTGTTCCCCATATTATCACTTGTTGTTTTCTGTTGGCCAACCAAGACTCTATCCATGCTATTATTGTATTTTTCAGTCCTAGTTCTTGTGGTGTGCAAATAATACCATCATGTGGTACCTTATCAAAGGCTCTACTATAGTCAAAGAATATCACATCAACAGCCTTTTCACCTTCCACTGCCCTTGCAACTGGCTCATAGAAAGTCAATAAATTTGTCAGGCAAGACTTTCCCCCAGGTGAAGCCATGCTGTAGAATGTCCCTTTGGTTAGTTCTTTCCAGGAATGTTTCTATTTCCTCCTTTATAATCCCTTCCATTACCTTAGCCAGGATTAATGTCAAGCTTACCGGTCTATAGTTTTTAGACAGTTTCCTTTAATGAAAGTTAAAATTGGGATGAAGGAGAGTGGGAGTGGGCTTGTTGCAGGGTGGAGGGATGGGGGTTGTTTACAATGTGATTGGGCTGGGGAGAGAGGTCGGGTGTTTTTTCACTTTTTCTTACCCCCGATGCACAAATAATGAATACAGATACTGAATTTCCAAATATGTGGAGCCCTGAATACACATATTCAGCTGAATATTCAAAATAAGGCATTCACTCACCTTTAATTTCAGGTAATATTATACACCATCCACACATGAAACATCACCTGCTCTCCATATTTTCTGTTTTCCTTTGGTGCTGTATATTTGGTGGTCTTTGCTACTACTTATATATTTTTTTTTCTTTTCTCATTATTGAATTTTTTTTTCTCTATTTACATAATGAACATATGAACATGTAAAGCGTCAGCAGAAACAGGCCTCATGGTCTATCAAGTCTGCCCGATTGTGCAGCTAGCCCTCAACTTGCAGCAACCCCACCCTCCCCACCCTCTTCATCATTATCCCCCACTCTGTCCCATTCCTCTTAAAACCACCCTCCATTCTACAGGATACCACCTCCTCAGGCAGAGTATTCCACTTGTCTACCACATGTTCTGTAAAAAGTGTCTCTGATTTCCTCCTGAATCTTCCCCTCCAGTCTCAGCTGGTGCCTCTCATATTCCTCCCACTTCTAATCTGGACAATCCCTTCTGTATTAGTCTTATTCATCCCCTTTAAGTATTTAAAGGTTTTGTTCATATCCCCCCATCTCTCCTCTCCTTCAAGGAGTACATGTTCAGCTCAATCAATCAATCAATCAATCAATCAAAATCTTTATTTATCCAGGTGGGCACCATTGAGCAAGGCTCATTTGCAAGGTGGACCTGGTCATGAATACATCAAAGTACAGTACTGAAGCAGGTATACAAAAAGCAATAATATACAAGGAAGAAAAAGTATATACAGTGTATACAGTACAAGATTGAAATAAATAAAAAAAACAGCATTATTTTACAATTGAAGAAGCCAGCAGATGTACAATCAACCATAGGCATACAGGGGTTATAAGTAGAGATCTTTTGAGTGAGGCAGCCGGCAACTATACCTAATGGGGAAAGAGGTTGTGTATGGGGTGGCAGGTTAAAGAGGTAAAGAAGAGGAGGGATATATTACCGACGACTGGGGGAAAAATTGAGCTAAAACCACAGAAAGTGATGATGGGTGTTGTGTACTTGTTTATCATGATAATGACGGAGGAGAGTAGATAATTGGGACACTACTATGGATGGGGTGGGACTTTAGCCAGGCTGGAGTGGACAGGGAAGGGTGGGTGCAGCAAGAAGAGTTAATAGAGAAAGAGTGAGAGCCAGGGGTAGAAACATGGTGAGCGTCAAGATAGAAAGGGGGAGTTGTGGAATTAGTAGGCTAGCAGTGAGGAAAACATTTGCAAGGTGCTTTCATGTAGTGATCGTGGGCGCCTTGAAGATATTCAGGCTAGCAGGGCAGCTCAGCTTCAAGTTCCTTTGTAAACCATTCCACAATGTGGGTAAAGAAAAGCTTAGAGCAGCTTTGCCAAAATGAGTTTGACCCTTGGAACTTGGAGGCAATTGGGAATAGCTCCTTGGCGTGGGTGCCTAACACACTGGGAATACAATCTGAGACATATGAGGGAAGCTTGTTGGTCACCACTCTGAAGGCCCATAGGCAGCATTTCTATTCCTTCTGTAGTGAAGGGAAGTCCAGCCTAATGATGTGACTCCCAAGCGGCACAGAATTAAAGGCCTTACAGAAGCCCAGCCTATCCTCATAGGACTTTCCCTCCAATCCCTGGATCATCTTTGTTGCCCTACGCTGCACCCCCTCCAACAATCTAACATCCTTCTTCAGGACAGATACCAGTACTGCATGCAGTATTCCAGGTGTGGCCTGACCAGCAACCTGTACAGGGGAAGGATCACCTCCCTATTTCTGGAGGAGATTCCCCTCGCTATACATTCCAGCATCTTGTTGGCTTTTGCTACCACCTTCCTGCACTGAGCTGAGTTGTTCATATTCCCCGTTATAAGCACCCCTAGATCCCTTTCCTCCTCGGAGCTTTCCAGCTGTACCCCTCCCAGCTGATAGCTCCTCCCCTGGTTCCTAGCCCTGAAGTGCAGTACCTTGCACTTCTTGGTGTTGAACCCCAACTGCCATTTTTCTGACCACTCCTGTAGTTTTGCCAGGTCTTCCTGCAGCCCCCTCCAACCCTCAATGTCATCTACCATGGCTCCCATCTTTGTATCATCTGCGAACAGACTGGTCCTACTCTGGATCTCAGTGAGATATCAGCTATGAATATCCCAAACAGCACCAGTCCCTGTGGTCCCCCTCTTGTCACTGCCCTTGGGGATGAGAATCCCCCCCCACTATCACCCTTTGCTGCCTTCCATTCAGTCAGTTGTTGATCCATTTTACCATCCTTGTTTCCACTTCTGTATACTCCAGCTTCTCTCCCAGCCTCCCATACGGCATAGAATCAAATGCCTTACAGAAGTCTAAATACAGAACATCCACCTCATGGTCCTTGTCCAGTTCCCTGGTCACCCAGTTGTAGTACTCAATTAGGTTTGTCTGGCAGGATTTGCTAAAGACAAACCAATGATGTTGACCATCCTGTAGTCCATTATCCTACAAAAAGGTCACCAGCCTTTCTTTAAGGATCATCTCCATGAACTTACCCATGATTGATATGAGGTTCACTGGTCTGTAGTTGCCTCGTTCATCCTTAGGGCCACTTTTGTGAATGGGCACCATATGGACCATTCTCCAGTCCTGTGGTATGCATCCTGCATCCAGGAAGGTATTGAACATGTCAGCCAGTGGTTCTGCCAGGATCTCGGCTAGTTTCATAAGTACCCTAGGGTGAGTGCCATCTGGTCCCCTGCCTCATCCGCCCTTAGTGCTTTTAATCCTTCAAGGACCATTATTCTCTGTAATCCCTATATCAGTCATCCACTCCCCCCACAGCCCACTCAACCCCTCCCTTGAGGTATCTTCCCCTTCTCCTCCATGAACAGAGAACAGAAGTATTCATTTAGTGCCTCTGCCTGATCCACCCCTTCTTCACCCACCCTCCGTCCTTCCTGATCCTCACAATTTGATCTTTGTTCTTCCTTCTCTCTTTATGTATCTGAAGAAGTCCTTTTCTCCATCTTTAACACTCTGTGCCAGCCTCAGCTCTCTGGAAGCCTTGGCCACTTGGATAAGCCTGGTAAGCTCCTGGACTTCTTTATACTCATCCTTGTCATCTTCCCTCCCAATTTCTTGAGTCTCTGAAATGCATTTCTCTTGGCTCTCACCCCCTCCATGACCTCTTGAGTCAACCAACTGGGCTTTCTTGCCCTTCCCTTCTTACTCTGTGTCCTTGTACATGTCCCAGTAGCCTCCACCAGCCCTTTCTTCATAATGTCCCATTTCTGACTGGCATCCATGCTTGGTTGAATTCCCACCAGATACCTACACAAAATTTCCCCCATCCTTTTAAAGTCTGCCCCCTTAAATTCAATCACCCCAGTTCCAGTATGCCCCATTTCCCTGCCCATATTGAGTGTGAATCACATCGAGTGGTGGTCACTCCCAGCCAGAGGGTCCTCTACCCCCAGATCCCTTACAGTCTCCCCATTTGATAGCACCAGATCCAGAGTGTTTTCCGATCTAGTTGACTCATGGACCAACTGCACCAGGAACCTGTCCTGAAATGCTTCTAATATGACCTGCTCCTTTGCACTTGTGGTTGCTGGGGTGCTCCACTCCACTCTAGGTAGGTTGAAGTCCCCCACCAACACTGTTTTCCGCTTCCTACAGTCCCTTCTAATTTGTTCAGCTAACTCTTTATCCAGGTCATCCCCTTGAGCTGGTGGTCTGTATACTACACCCATCCTCAGTGTCCCTACCTTTCAGGCCTTGAAACTGCATCCATAGGGCCCTCTGTCCTACCTTCCTCCCCCTCCTCCATTATACACCTTAACCCCTCCCGTACATAGATTGCCACGCCTTCCCTTCCCCTTCCCCTTATCCCTGTCCTTTCTGAATATCCTATACCCTGGGATCATCATATCCCAGTCCTGGTACTGGGTGGCCCTTTAGCATATTTGTTTGAGGAGCACTTACTTGTATACAATATTCTATGTGACATCTTACAAGACTTTTATATAGGGGAATAATTACATCAGCTTCTCTACTCTTTATATTCCTAAAAATGCAACCTAATATTGTATGACAGTATTTAACCTTTTGTTTAGTATGTAAATCAAAAGATAAATCATTACTAAACAAAACACCTAAATCTTTCTCAGAAGTTGCTGTTTCCAATATTTGATTATTCAAAGTGTATGTATATTCTGGGTTATTACATCAAATATGCATGATTTTACTTTTTTTAACATTAAATCGCATGAGAGATTGTTCTGCCAATTGCTCAGTCGATTAACATTTTCCTGAAATTGCACACAGGAGGTATGATCTGAAATAATTGTACCAATTTTGTAGCCATCTGCGTATTTGCACATCCATGCAGAATTGTGTATTCACATGGATGACACAAATATATTAAATAAAATAGGGCCCAAAACTGAACCCTGAGAAACACCACTAGTTACACTACCATAACTAGATTTGAACCCTCAAATGACAACTCTCTGTTTTCTGTTGTGGAGCCAGGATATAATCCAATTAATTATGTATGGATCAAGTTCAATTTTAATAAGGCAATCAACCAGGATCTTATGGGATACTGAGTTGAAAGCCTTACCATAGTCAAGAAACAATATATCTACCAATAATCCTTTATCCGTAACAGAACTAACAGGCTCAGAAAACTGAAGCAAATTAGTTTGACATGATCTATTCTTACAGAAACTGTGTTGCATAATATCCGTTAATTCCATGTCTTGAATATGATTAGTTATTCAATGTTGTAGTAGTCTCTCCATTAGTTTTCCAATTACAGACGTTAGACTTATAGATCTGTAATTGTCAACCTTAGTCTTATCACCACCTTTTAATATAGGTGTTACATTAGCTTCTTTCCAAATGGGGAGGTCTTTACCCTCCAAAAGTGATTTATTAAATAAATTGGTTAATGGGCCTAACAATACTGTCGCAACTTCTTTAATAAATTTAGGTGGAATCCCATCTGGTCCCACCAAACTGTGGTGGTATCCAGAACTGGACATGGTCCTCCAAGTGAGGTCTCAAAAGTGAGCAATACAGAAGAAACACCACGGCCCTTCTCCTGCTAGTGATCCCCCTCCCTATACACTCCAGCATCTGGCTTGCCTTGCCTACTGCCATGTCTCACTGCTCAGCGATCTTGAGATGATCAGATATGATCCCCCAAGGTCTTTTTCTTGCTTGGTAACTGTAAGACCGCCCCCCCATCTTATACATAACTCCCGAGTTTACCTGCCCTAGGTCCATGACTTTGCACTTTTTGGCACTGAAACCCACTCCATAGACCATTCCTCTAGTTTCCCCAGATCCCTTTCCATTCTCTCTACCTTCTCCTGGGTATCTACACTGTTGCAGATTTTTGTGTCATCTGCAAAGAGACACACCTTCCCCTCCAGTTTCTCAGCAATGTCACTTAAGAAAACATTGAACCAGGGACCTAGTTACTTGCAAGATCTCCTTCACTCTTACTGTTCCCTCTGCCCTCTCCAATCAGCAGATGAGGGATTGCTAGAGATTCCAAGGGTCCATTTATAGACATCGGGGCCCAGTCTTTCAGCTTTGTGGCCTCGACCCTTGAATTCTCTACCTCATCAGATACTGATTGCCTGACCGTCCAGGAGTTTAAACTACACTTAAGGCATATTTATTTGAATCCACATATGGTGGTTTTAATTGATAGTAATTTTACAGTGAATTTTAAATATAAGATTTTATTGAAATTTGAAATCATTTATTGTATTATCTATGTTATGTACAAGTGCCTCAGTTGTAGAAATGTGCTTTTTATAAATAAACTATGATTGATTGACTGAAGGACAGGGCCCAGAACCAATCCGTGGTAGTCCACTGGTAACTCTCCTGCCTGAGTGATTACAATTTACCACCACCCTCTGTGTCCTAGTTTTCATCCAGTTAGATACCAGGCTCACCATCTTCTCCCCTGCCCCCCAGCTACTAAGTTTCTTAATCAGCCTCCTTTGTGGTACAGTGCCAAAGAGTTATTTGACATAACCTCCCCCCTGTGATGTCATGCTGCCAGTGCTTCTGCAGCCCATATGTCTCCAGGTACTCCATCAGTCTCCCCTTCAGCAGGTATTCTATTAACATCCATACCACTGATGTGAGACTGACTGGTCTGTAATTGCTGACCTCCTTGCTGTTGCTCCAGTGCAGAGGGACCACATCAACCCTCCATTCCTCTGGAACCACCCCCATCTTCAATGAGATGCTAAATAGTGTTGCCAGAGGGGTGGCAAGCACTGTGCTCAGTTCCTTAAGTGCCCTTTGTTAAATTTCCCTCGGCATCACCACCTTGTTTTCCTTAAGGGCTGCCAACCACTGGCAGACTGTCTCTTACATAAATGAATTTGTATCCACTCTCCCTTCCTCTGGTGCCTGTTAATGCATAATGCCCTGTGCCCCCTTCCACTGTGAAGACCAAGCAGAAGCATTCACAAGTGTGGGTGTAAGTGTTACAGTGCTCATAAGTACCTGTGGCTGTATAAGTGCTAGCTCTGAGATGCTTGCATTTCTGCAGACAAAAATACTGTTGCAATTTAGGTACCATGAATTTCCATATGCAGCTGTGGAAGTGCAGGATGCACAGGAGCATGTGCTTCTACAACCAGAAGTTGGTGTGCATCCTCCTACCTGCAGCTGGAGGCACAGGCCCCTGAGGGGCCTGCACTTCTGCAGACAGATGTACTGTTGTAATTTGGGTATTACTGATTTTGTAGAGCCTGCATATCTGCAGCCAGATGTTGGTGTGTATGTCTTAAACCTGTGACTACAGAAACACAATCAGCTTAGGGGTCTACACTTCTGCAGAGAGATTTGTGTGTGAAATCACCTTTCAGGCCTGATTTCTATACTTTTACCACCCTTGTTCATGAGGTGGGGTCCCAAAAGGAACATGTTGAAAATTTGGGCAAAAAATATGAAAAAATGACCAAGTTATGTGTGTAAATTTATATGTTTCTATGTTTGCTCAGAACTGGTAATTTTCCATATTTTGACTCCACATTTTCAACATAGCAATTTTTATACACCATCTCATGAACATTATAGCTGTTGTTTTTCATATCCTGGCTGAAACATGTTTTCACATTTGTGGCATGAACTTACATTTTGGTGGGGATCTGAAAATTTTCACTTACCAGGTTCATGAGATGGGGTCATAAGAAGACTATGTTGAAAAGGTGGGGTCAAAATATTAAAAACATCAAAGTTATGAAGGTATGTTGTAATGTTTCTACACAAGACTCATAATGTTGGTCATTTTATTTAAACCTCTAGATTTCAACACAGCCATTTTTTCACATGATTCTCATGAACAAGACAGCTGTTGTTTTACAAATCTTGGCCAACATCTGATTTCACACTTTTGGTGTGATATTACGTTTGTCCAGCATGTTATTAAATGACACCTGTCATGTTCGAGAGGGATTACAAAGACTCTGTTGAAATTTTGGGGTCAAAATGTCAAAAATAATTATGAAATAACATTGTTTGCAGGGATGTCCATTGGCCCAGTGGGGACCACATTGTCTTCCCATGCTAATGACCTGAGTTTGAGTGTGAGCTTGGTGAGCCAGCTTAATGAGCCAAGGTGGGGAGATGCTGCAGTGTGCAGTACCAGCCCCAGCCTCAGGAAGGATAGAGCAGTGTTCTGGTGAACATAAGACACCATAGTGACACCTGTACACTGTTCAGAGGTAAAGAAGTCTGGCTCACCACATGTTTCAACAAAAACAGTCATAGTTTTCTTAACATAGGGCCATATGGGCCCTGTGTGGAGTAAAGAGATGACGTCTGTCCTTGCTTGCTCAGTGGAGAGGGTGAGAATTAGGGTTGACAAGCCCAAAGAACACCCCACCACTGATTCAGCAAGACTTTGGAGACCCAAACCCCTAATATTTTTTCATTTCCGTACGTTATGCACTTTGCATTCTTCAACCCTAATGTCTTCATTAAAGTAGTTTTTTTGTAATGAATATGTATATATTTAAATATTATATAAATTACATAAAACTTCATTAATACTCTAGTTAGGGTTAAAGCAACAATAATAGGGAAATGTGGCATTAGGGTTTCCAACCCTAACACCCCGCCACCACCCTACACACACCAACAGGCATCAGGGGTGTGCCTTGGGGTTGGCAGGCTTAATGCTCACACCTTTCCATATATAAATAAACTGAGATTGGTACAGTATAGGAAAATGGGGTGAGCATTAGGGCTGACAACTCCAAGGAAGACCCCTGACACATGAGTGGGAGGCAGGGGTGGGGGCAGATCATTGAGGGACCTTTTTCCGGAGGGCAGAGGAACCACTGACACAGCAGTCATAGTTTTTATACTGGGACAATGATCAAGGGAAAGTGGAGAGACCACTGAACTAGAAATCCTTTTTTTCTGTGTATAGGGATGGTGATTTGAGAATCAGGGAGGGGGAGCGACCACTAGAGTACCAGGAGTTATGTTTTATTTGCAATTGGACTGCAATAGGACAACAGGGAAGGGTCCACTGGACTACCAGGGAACAGACAAACATCTGGGTCTGCAATCAGAGAATGCAGGTGGGTGAGGGACCACTAGACTACCAGAGAATATAAAAAATAAATAAATAAAAGCATATGGGATGGTGATCTGAGAACCGGGAAGGGGAGGGGAAAGGACCACTAGATTACCAGGGATTAAGTTTTATTTACAATGGGATGGTGATGGGACAATGGGGAGGAGGGAGAGACCACTGGACTACCAGGGAATAAACAAACATCTGTGACAGTGATTGGAGAATGGGAAGGGGAGAGGGCCACTAGACTACCAGGGAATATAGAAAATAAAATATAAAAAAAAATTGGATGACAATCGGAGAACAGGGTAGGGGGGGACCACAAGACTACCAGGAATATATATTATGTTATTCAGGGATGGAAATTGATGGGTTGGGGTGCAACTAGACACTAGGAGATAAGGCAGTTCAAACTGTCATGGACCTTTACTGTTGAAGCCTTTACAGTTCAAACAGTAAGTTCAAACTGTAAAGAACTACGAATGGTTATTTTCCATACGACTGATCCTTAACAAAGTGAGTGATGAACAATATGATTCTCGCCCCAAAAACACATACTTCACCTAAAATTTTTTAAATAATAATACATAAATGTTGCTAAGCATGTGACTGAGACCTAAATACAGGTCTTGGTCATTCCTAACCAAGTAGGATTTCTTTAGAAATCAAATTTAAAAGGGAAAAAAAGCAAGATGGTGGAAGCACAAACAGTATTTGTCTGAGCACAAACAGTAAATCCTTAACAATTAACAATTCTAACAGTTTTCGTTTATCTGCCTATCTATCAGCTATCACAAAACCATTATAATTCAAAATGGTGAGATATCTTCTCATCACATTATCCAAAGGCATACCCTTTTCACCGACCCTCTCTTACCTGAAGATTTCAAGAAAACTTTCATTCCATCTGGGCTGTATATGAGGGCAAAAATCCCATGTTAACCAATGGGGAAAAGTTTTTTTTTTCATTTTTACCCATACATATCTCAAAACCATACAAGATGCCATCGTGAAACTCTCCACATCTTGAGACACTGGCAGAGTGACCATGCATACCAAATGTTTGGGCTATTTTGTCCAAAAGTGCAAAAGTTATTAAGGTAGAAAATGTTGAATTTAACCTACCCTGTACAACCCTAACTATAGGGGCACAACTGTGCCCCTGTAATAAATATATATATATATATATATATATATATATATATACATATATATATATATTTTTTTTATGGCAAAAACTATATTTGATGCATCAGTTAGAGGTTGCTCCACAGAGACAAAAGAGTGAAATTCGATGTTAGGGTTCCCACCCCTTGACCCACCCCACCCCACTAACAGGCATGAGGGTGCGATTGGGGTCATCAGTCCTAACTCTTACCCCATCCCATGTGTAAACAAGTTGAGATGGTGCAGTATAGGAGAATGGGGTGAGAGTTGGGACCGGCTGACTACGCACGCCCGATGCCTGGTGTGGGGAGCGAAATCGGTGAGGTGCAAGGGTGGGAACCCTAACATTGAATTTCCTCACTTTTGTCTCTGTGGAACAACCCTAACTGATGCATTAAACAGAGTTTTTGCCATGAATTTCTTGAGAATGAGCACCATAAATAGTGAATTTTTGTCACATAGTAATGCTAACAGTAACACAAAAGCAAGCTAAATGGTAACATACATGGTGACACAAAGGTAAATGGTAACACAAATGGTAAGAGAAATTCAAGTGCAAATGTTAATGAAAACAGAAATGGTAAAACAAATGGTAACACAAATGCTAATGGCAACAGAAACACAAACGTTAATGGAAACAGTAACGTAAACGGTAACGCCAACAGAAATGCAAACAGTAAGAAAAATGCAAACGATAACAGAAACTCAAATAGAAATGCAAACAGTTAAGGCAACAGTGCTGCAGAAGGAAACAGTAATGCAATTGACAATGGAAACGCAACTGAAAACGCAAACGCTAAGGGCAACAGAAACGCAAATGGTGATGAAGATGCAAACAGTAATGGTAACTCAATTCGAAACGCAAACAGTTACAGTAACAGCAACGATGACACCAAACTGAACAGTAACGCAAAGGGAAATGAAAACACAAGCGTGTGCGGAAACGCAAATGGTAACACTCAAGGGCATGGTACCACAACTGGAAATGCAAATAATAATGGTAACAGCAATGATGAGGCCAAAGGAACACACAAACGCAAATGGAAGCATGTACACAAACACAAAATGATAATGCTCACAGTGACGCAAAATGAAATGCAAACAGAAACAGTAATAGAAACACAAATGGTAACAGTAACGCAAATGCAAGTGCAAACGGAAATGCAAAGGGTAATTCACACGGTGGTGAGATGGAATGGTAATGCAAACGGTCACAGAAACGCAAGTGGAAACAGTAAGTGTAACAGTAATAAAAGCCATATCCTTTTTCCCAAAAGCTGCCTAGAAAAACACAGTGAATACAAAGAATGTATGCATAATTATCAGCCTCGGAGCAGAAAATGAGCACTTGGAATACTAAATTGCTTATATCTCAGGAATCGTACGACGTAGAAAAAAATTAAAATGCCATATTATTTATGACTTTCCTGGCTAGCTTTGCACTTAGGGGGCTAAGCAATTTTTGGACAAAAAGTCTGTATCTCAAAGTGTTTCTGAGATACGGGCCCGGAAAGGTGCAGCAGATGCCGTAATATTTGTCTAAGGAAAAAGTGTCAATTTCAGAGTACTGTAACTTTGCATCCCTGAAATATTTTGTCACCAAACCATCAAAAGGTACATCTGTGGGTTCTTGGCTTTCTTCCCTCCAAATTTCAGCTTAAAAGTCCAAACCATTGTTTTGCAGCAGGGTGGCAGAGAATTCCTGTTATTTTGGGCATAGTGTCACAAATCATGACACTTTTGCAAAAACAAATCACGAAAGTGTCGCAAGTGCGACACTACTTTTCGACACTACAGTTTACAAAATTTTCAAAAACATATTTCTGGGGTGTTTAACCCCAAAATAAAGACATGGCTAGCATCCTCAGGGCTTGGCTAGGTGAACACAAAAATAATTGTGTCCCTAGATGGTCCCAAATTTAAATGTCAAGTATTTCTGTGACCAGTAACTAAAAAAAAAATGGCAGACTCATGACACTACAGGGGTAATTTGTGACACTAAAAACTGCATTTGAGACACTGTCTAACTTTTTGCTAACTTTCCCTATTAACTATATTGGGAAACTTGTTTTTGGAATAACTTTTGAACCGTTTAATATTTTTTCACAAAATCTTCAAAAGACACACCGGGGACCCTGGCTGCATGTTTCCTGAAGGTTTCAGACCAGTCGCATAAACAGTGCGACGTGTAGGTGCGAGCAAAAAATGCGCAAAAAAGTGTAAATGTGACATGGAACATCGCTTTATAGCTCCGCAACCGTATATCTCACCTATATGAAACTTGGTAGATCTAGAGATCTATGGTACCGCTCCGTGCCTGCCACATTTCAGAAAAATCTGTTATTAAGCTGCAAAATTTTACACTTTAACTCTCACCACATCACATGTGTAAACAAGCTGAGGCATAGGAGAATGGGGTGAGAGTTAGGACCGACAACCCCAATGCTGGTTGGGGGCGGGCTGGGGTGCAAGGTGACTTTCAACCCAACATCTAATTTCCTCACTTTTGTCACTGTGGAACAACCCTAACTGATGCATTAAACTGAGTTTTTTGTCATGAATTTCCCTTCTTTTTGAGAATGAGGACTATAAATAGTGAATGGAATGTGGTGGTGGGAGCACAGACCCTTTGGGCCCTGCGCTCCCACCACATGATGTTTTGTGACATAGTAATGGTAACTGCAATGGAAATGCAAGTGCTAATGGTTACGCACATGGTGACACAAATGTAAATGGTAAAGCAAGCGTTAATAGAAACGTAAGCGCAAAGTGACGCCAAAGCAAACAGTGTCGCAAACGGAGATGCAAGCGCATAGTGTAAATGCAACTGGTAATGCGACAGTCACGGTAATTGCTATTATAAATGCAAATGGTAACTGTAACAGCAACAATAATGCCAAAGGAAACAGAAACACAAAGGAAAGCACTGATGGAAACGCAGGCGTAATGCGATGGTCACGGTACCACAATTGCTAAACGCAAATGGTAACAGTAACAGCAAAAAAAGGCAAAGGAAACAGAAACACAAATGCAAACACAAGGGCATATGGAAACGCAAACTGCAACGGTCACAGTAACACAATTGAAAATGCAAATGGTAACGGTAACAGCAACAATAACACCAAAGGAAACAGAAACAAAAATGCAAATGCAAGCGCATCTGGAAATGCAAACCATAATGCGCAAGGTCACGGTACCACACTTGGAAACACAAATGGTAATGGTAACATCAAAAATAATGCCAAAGGAAAAAGAAACAGAAATGCAAATGCTAGTGCATACAGAAACACAAACCATAATGCGCATGGTCATGGTACCACAATTGTAAATGCAAATGGTAACAGTAACAGCAACAATAACCCCAAAGGAAACAGAAATGCAAGCACAAATACAAGCGCATATGGAAATGCAAACCGCAATGCACATGGGCACGGGAACACAATTGGAAATGCAAATGGTAACGGTAACAACAATGATGATGCAAAACTAAAGAAAAACACAAACACAAATGTAAAGGAAAGGGCGGACACAAACAGAAATGGTAATGCTGACGGTGACGCAAGCAAACACAAACAGTAGTGGAGACACAAATAGTAACAGTAATGCAAATGGAAGCACAAAATGGAAATGCAAAGGGTAAGCTACCGGTGGCATATAGTGAGCGCTTAACGCAAATGGGTACAGAAATGCAATATAAATGCTATCTGTGACAGTAACTGGAGTGCACACCCTGGTTTTCCCCAACAGCTGCATAGAGAAACACAGTGACTACAAAGAATGTATGTATAATAATGGGCCTCAGACCCAAAAATAAGGTATTGGAATACTAAATTGCTTACATCTCTAGAACCGTACAATGTAGAGAAAAAAATAAAATTTCCTATGATTCATGACTTTCCTGGCTACATTTGCACTGAATGTTGAGCCCCCTGAGGGGCTCAGCACTTTTCTGACGAAAAGTCCGTATCTCGCACCATTTCTGAGATACGGGCCCCGAAAGGCACAGCGGACGCCACAATGTTAGTCTATGGGGAAAAGTTTCAACTTTGGAGTACCATAACTTTGCATCCCTGCAATATTTTTTCACCAAACTACTGAAAAGCACATCTGTGAGATGTTGGCTTTCTTCCTCCAAATTTCAGCACAAAGACCAAACTGTTCTTTTGCAGCAGGGCAGCAAACAATTCATGTCATTTTGGCCATAGTGTTGCAAAGTAGTGTCATGATTTGTGACACTTTAGCAAAAAATCATGAAAGTGTTGCTGGTGTGACACTACTTTACAACACTACTTTTCCCAAAAATTTCAAAAACATACCTTGTATTCTTAGGGCTTGACTAGGTAAACACAAAAGGAATTGTGTCACTAGATGGTCCCAATTGTAAATGCCAAGCATTTCTGTGATCAGTAACTGGAAAAAAAATGGCTGACTCACAACACTACAGGGGTCATTTACAACACTAAAAAACTGCATGTGCGACACTGTCAAACTTTTTGTTAACTTTTCCCATTGACTATAATGGGAAACTTGTTTTTTAAATAACTTTTGTACCGTTCAATATTTTTTCACAAAATCTTCAAAAGGCACATCAGGGACTCCGTCACATGTTCCCTGAAGTTTTTGGATCAGTCACGATAAACCGCATGGACCAGTAGGTGCTGAAAAGAATGCGCAAACAACCGTGAATGCGCCCTGGAATGTTGCTTAATAATTCCGCAGCTGTATATCCAACCAGAACAGAAGTTGGCAGATCCCAAGATCTATTGTTACGCCCCTTCTCTGCCAAATCTCAGGTAAATTCATTGAACGATGGCAAAGTTATTAAAGTGCAAAATTTCACCATTTAACCTTAAATGGGGTACTCAGCCTAACTACCATGCTACCATAATATATGTATATATGTATATAAATATATATATATATTCTATGCAAAAACTCGTTAATGCATCAGTTAGGTTCTTCTACAGTGAAAAAGCAAGAAATTCGATTTTAGGTTCCCACCCTTGCACTCCACCCCAGCCCACCCCACCAAAAGGCATCAGGGTGTGCGTTGGGATCATTAGCTAATCTCACCCCACCCCATCTTTAAACAAGCTGAGGTGGTGCAGTGTAGGAGAATGGGGTGAGAGTTAGCAATGACCCCAACGCACACCTTACTTGTTAATGGGGTGGGCTGGGTGGGTGCAAGTGGTGAGCCTAAAGTGAATTTCCTTGCTTTTCTCACTGTAGAAGAATCCTAACTGATGCATTAATGAAGTTTTTGCAGAATTTCCTTACTTTAAGAAAGAATAGAAAAGAAAGTTGCGCGAAGTTGGTGGGAGCGCAGGGCCCACCACGTGATTTTGTGTGACATAGTAACATTAACTGCAATGCAAATGCAAGCACAAATGGTAATGCACAAGGTGATGCAAATGTAAATGGTAACACAAATGGAAATAGAAATGCAAGCGCAAAGTAACACCAAAGCGAACAGTGATGGAAACGGAGACGCAAACGTAAATGCGTACGGAACGCAACTGGCAACGCGCATGTTCATGGTACTGCAATTGGAAATGCTAATGGTAACAGCAACAATAATGCCAAAGGAGACAGAAACGCAAATGCAAGCGCATAAGGAAACGCAAACTGTAATGCGTACGGACACGGTACCACAATTGTAAATGCAAATGGTAACAGTAACAGCAACAATAATGCCAAAGTAAACAGAAACACAAGCGCATATGAAAACACAAACCGTAAGGTTCATGGTCACAGAACCGCAATTGCAAACGCAAATGTAACAGTAACAGCAACAATAACACCAAAGGAAAGAGAAATGCAAACGCAAGCACGTACAGAAACACAAACCATTACATGCATAGTCATGTTACCACAATTGTAAACAGAAATGGTAACAGTAACAGCAACAACATAACCAAAGGAAACACAAATGCAAACACAAACACAAGCGCGTATGGAAACGCAAACCATAACGCGCATGGGCAGGGTACCACAATTGCAATTGCAAATGGTAATGGTAACAGCAACAATAACACCAAATGAAACTGAAATGGAAACCGAATGCAACACGTGTGGCATAGGGGCGGAATGGTGATGTGAATGAAAACGAAGCACAACTGGAAATGCTAACTGGCAAGAACGAAAGGGCACACCCTTCTTTTCCCCAAAAACTGCATTGAAAACACAGTGAAAACAAAGAATGTATGCATTAATGGACCTCGAGCACAAAATTAGGGTTTGGAATACTAAATTGCTTATATGTCAGGAACCATACAGTGCAGAAAAAATTAAAATTTCATGAATTATGACTTTCCGGCTGGTTTTGTACTTAGCCCCATTGGCAGGCTAAACATTTTAATGAAAAAGTCTGTATCTCGTGACCGCTTTCGATATCGGGGCCCATGAAAGCACGACAGACACCATAATGTTATCCTATCGGAAAAGTGTCAACTTTGGAGTGCCGTCAATTTGCTGGCCTGTTATATTTTTTCACCAAACCACCAAAAGGCACATTTGTGGGATGTTGGCTTTCTTCCATCCAAATTTCAGCCCAAAGACCAAACCGTTATTTTGCAGCAGGGAGGCAAAGAACTCCTGTAATGCAGCCAACGCCATACTGTTATCCTATAGGAAAAAACATCAACTTTGTAGTGCCGTAACTTTGCCGCCCTGTAATATTTTTTGACCAAACTACCAAAAGGTACATCTGTGGGATGTCGCCTTTCTTCCTTCCAAATCTCAAGTAAAAAGACCAAACCATTTCTGAGATATTCAATGTCAAACATTAGTTAAATTTCCATATGTATTCCATTATAAAAATCTGACCATCTTGTCCCTATTTTGTGATCAAAGATGGCGAACAAAGAATCTCACTATCAAAGAATTTGCAGGCTCAGGAACAAAGAATTAAAAATGTAATAAGTCAAAAAATTGAAGGAATTGCAGTAAACCACCACCATTGTTCGACAGAATGAAGCCCCGAGTAAAACCCACCATCATTTGACTTCCTAGGGCATCCCTGGGCTGAGAAAATTGATTTTTAATCAAGTATCTCGTTCTTCTTCACTCACGATGCACAACGCGATCAAAGAATTTGCAGGCTCACGATCAAAGAAATTGCACTCGCTGCTCAAAGACCGAGGGACAAGATGGCCAGATTTTAAAATGTGTTTTCTCAGCCCAGGGTGCCCTACAAAGCTAAATGAGGCTGGCTTTTGCTCAGGGGCTTGTTTCTGCCCATCTGAATAACAAAATAATGTATTAACTACAGGTATCCCTGGTAGTCTAGTGGCCCTCCATCATAATAAATATATAATCATTTCTAATACCCTGGTAGTCTAGTGCCCTCCAATGTATATTTTTTACATCCCTGGTAGTCTAGTGCCCCCGAGCTGTATAAAATAATTATTAATGTTTATATCCTCCTAGTCTAGTGGCCCCGATCTGTATGAAATTATATTCATTGTAGATATCCCTGTTAGTCTAGTGGCCTCCCACAGCATAATAAAATAAATAATTATTTGTATTACCTGTAGTGTGGTGGCCCCCACCCCTCAGCCAGGCATGCCAGCCCACCAGCACCCCACCCACTCTTCCCCAGCTGGTGACTGGCACAGCCCACCTTTCTCCACAGCCAGTCGCCGATGTGTGCATTACAGTGGTAATGTAAAGAGGTGCTCAGAAATATTTTCAAGAGCATCTCTTTCTTTACACTCTATTAATGGTGTAACCTTTTAGTTCTCTACCC
This sequence comes from Neoceratodus forsteri, assembly GCA_016271365.2. Taxonomy (NCBI): domain Eukaryota; kingdom Metazoa; phylum Chordata; order Ceratodontiformes; family Ceratodontidae; genus Neoceratodus; species Neoceratodus forsteri. The sequence continues at coordinate 107,578,152 of CM057459.1, read as the reverse complement.
CTCTAAATGTGTTAGCTTAAACATAATCAAATCTACATATTTTCCTTTTTTTCATTAAAGAATCGTTCTAAAGAGGAGGAGGGAAAAGTCTGGAGTGATTGGATTAAGTTTGCAGATGTCTTAATTTAGGGTATCATAAGGATTGCCCTCAAGGGGGTAAAACCACTTGCACCCTCATCTAGTACTACTTAAGGGCTGAGGGCTATGGCAAAAACTGATTAAAGAATAACCCAAAGCACAGAACAGTATACTACACTGGTTGCCATTAGCTATGTACAACATGCATACAAGCTTCCTCCCTCCCAGTAAAAAGATATGTGCAGCTCAGGTTATGCCCTCTGGGTCCAAGAGGGAGCACAGTCCAATCTCCTCCGTAAAGCCTCACTGATAAGGTTCAAATCTCGGGTGCTCATTCTAAACCTAGAGGAAGACAGGCAAAAGGACAGTGATAGCATTTGTGAATGACCATGGAATGAATTGCATTAAGGGAGCATTCACTCCGATCACCAGGGTGACCACCCTATCAGACCACAGGGCCGAGCGGCGGGTCCATCTCCAGAGGCAATTCCAACAGTGAGATAAAGGACTTCAAGTTCCATTCTTGTATTCAGGCTTGATTTGCCAGCCACTCTATGCCCTGAATAACAGCAGGCTTTAGGGAGCAATCAAAGTGCAAACAGTGCCAATCGAAAAGCAAGACAGTCAGTCTCTGAACTTTTAGAGGGAGGTTCTGGGCTATAGCAGTGAGAAGTCAGACCAGGCCGAACTAGGGATGTATTGCACATGTTGAAGAATAAAGTTTAATACACCCTCAGGCCAGATCTCAAAGGGTAGCAGTTTAAGGAATCCTGAAGAGATCCAGAAGGAGATTTATGCAGGTCTGGTAACGGCAGCTGCTGTGTCATAAGAACGCCATTTATCTTTAGTATGGATCTGTAATTGAGCAGGATACTGCATCCTGAATTTTAGGCTGGCAGCTATAATCTTAGAGACCACAGGATGAAAAGAAGCTCACTTTTGATGAATGCCAGATGAAGATCTTGGGTCAAATGCAGCTTCTTGCCCTCCCAGATTATGTCTTTCAAATCTCTTGTTTTCTGCAAAACAAACTGCTTGTCCAGAAAATGTTGGAGTTTTAGCATAAAGAGGTGGGGAAGCAAGCCAGCCAGGGGTTTGGTATGAAGAGATTGGTGTGCCCACTCTATGATGTAAGTCGGGCCATTTAGAGAGGGGCCAGCTACCCTCTCCAAGAACTGCTGTGCAAATTGAATAGGGATGGCCCCTTCTTCCCCCTCCGGTAGCCTGAAGATTATCAAATTGTTGGGATGGCTATGTCCCTCCAGGTCTTCTAGTTTGGCCTCTAATTTAATAAGTGTTTGCCACATAGCTGAAACTTTGGTATACCAGGGATATAAACATTAATAATTATTTTATACAGCTCAGGAGGGCACTAGACTACCAGGGATTTAAAAAATACACATGGGGGGGCACTAGACTACCAGGGCATTAGAAATGATTATATATTTTATTATGATGGGGTGGGCACTAGACTACCAGGGATAGTTAATACATTATTTTTGTTATTCAGATGGGGCAGAACAAAGCCCCCTGAGCAAAAGCCAGCCTCATTTAACTTTTAGGGCACCCCTGGGCTGAGAAAACACATTTTAAAATCTGGCCATCTCGTCCCTCGCTTGCGATGCATGATCACGATCAAAAAAGGCTTGTGATCAAAGATCATTAGTGAGCCACGAATGAAGATTTTAAAAGCAAATAACTCTATTTTTTGACCACTTTGGATGGAATCAAAGGCATGGCTCGATAGATTGGGGCCCCCTGAGTAAAACCCATCCAAGTTTTACTTCAGAAGTGACCCCTGAGCCGAGATATTTGTGTTTGTACGATCGGAAATTTCAAAACAAGATGGCGGACCTCACGATCAAAGAATTTTGAAAATCCTCAGGGACAAAGATTCTTGAACCACAAGACTGCAAATTCTTTGATCTCCAGGTGAGACCAGATGGCCAAAACCCCATTCTTTGTTCACAAAATAGACATATAAATTTTCCTATTGACTTATAATGGTAACTTAAAAGTAGCATAACTTTTGAATGCCTTAATATTTTTTCACCAAACAAAAAGCAGCATGTTCAGCCTCCAAAGCTCTTTCAAACAAGCCATCTCACAGATCAACATGCCACATGACGACCATGCAGGGCCATATCCAAAACCCAAAAGCTGCCTCCAAAAATGGATAATTTTGCATTTTTCAGCGCCTTCATATGCAAAGACCATAAGTCTGACCAAAACACAATTTGGCAAATCAAGAGAAGTACCACGCCCCACTGTGCATACCAAATTTCAGGCAAATCCGTTGAACAAGTCCAAAGTTATTAACACCCAAACGTTTGACTTTAGTATGTAACTGACCGCTAAACCCTAACTATAGTGGCGCGACTGCACCAATATGTTGCAAAAAACTTCATTAATGCATTAATTAGGTTTCCACTGACAAAGTTGGGAAATGTAGTGGTAAGGTTTCCAGCCCTAACACCCAACCCCCACCCTGCACACACCAACAGGCATCGGGGTGTGCCTTGAGTTGTCAGCTCTAACGCTCACCCCTTTCCATGAGTAAATAAGCTGAGATGGGTACAGTTCTGGAGAATGGGGTGAGTGTTAGGGCTGGCAATGCCAAGGCACACTCCTGATGCTTGTTGGTGCATGCAGGGTGGGGGGGCTGGAGTTGGAAACCCTAACACCACATTTCCCAGCTTTTGTTGCTGTAGCCCTAACTGTTGCAATAATTAAGTTTTTGCACTGTATTTCTTACTTTTGAGATAGTATAATTATAGCCTTGTTTGAGATTGTAACTGTATGCTTATTTCCTCTGGGCCCTGTGCTCCCATCAGTCCACAATGGTGACCGAATTTACACATGGAAGCACAGGGCCCTCCAGGTCCTATGCACCCATTTATTTAGTTTTTGTTTACCAGGCCAAAAATACTATTTTCATGCACAACCCAGGAGGGTACAGAATCAAACTTCAGGAGAACATATTTTTGCAAAATCCATACATAATTTTTAAGATAGTGTAGTGGTATCCTTATTTGCCTGTGGGAGCAGGCCCTGTGCTCCCACCCCATAGTGTGCATTGCCAAAAAACACCTCACATTGCAATGTCATCGTATAGAAAACACAGCAAAATTTGAAATGTGTGTAACTAGACACCAAATTAATATATTTTCATGAAACCAGCAAAAGGCACATTAGTGGCACAAGACCTTTGTACCCTGAAAATTTCAAAGGAAAATCGCAAACTGTTTCTTCACAGCGTAGTGACAAGGAGATGACTGTGTAAACCTCACATTACAATGTTATCCTATGGGAAACTAACCAAAATGTAAACCCACAGACCTCCACAGAAAATAATATATTTTCACCAAACCAGGGAAAGGTACATTTGTAGGCAAGCCCTTTGTACCCTTAAAATGTTAGACCAAAATCAACAACTGTCTGTGAAGTATGGAGTGACAAAAAACAGCTGTCTTAAAATTCCTTTTTGCAAACTGTGAAAAGAAACCTTTTCCACAGTTCCTTTTTCACTATTTGTAAAAAGAAAATCATTTTTGCAAATTGCGAAAAGGATTCTCTTTTGGGGAGGGGTCCACAGTGTCGAAAAAGGATCTCCCTCTGTTAAAAAGCACATTTTAAGTAACTTGTGGAAAAACTAACCCCAGAATTGTATTGTACGGGTCCCACTTAGGTAAAGACAACTGTTGTTGTTAAATAAACCCGTGTATTTATTTAATTTTGTTTCCATTGCTAACTGAAAACAAGATGGCAGCAGCATGGAAAAGACATTACTTCACAGAAAGAGTGGTGACAAGGTGGAATGCACTATCAGAAGGGGTGATATCAAGCAAAAATGTGGCTGGCTTTAAGACTGCTTGGGACAGAGTACAGGGGTGGGTAAGGGGGGGCGAGGAGGACAACAAAGGGAGGTCAAGGGGGATGGGGGAGGGGCAGCTGCTTGCTAGAGGGCTAGCTGCACAATTGAGCAGACTTTGATAGACCAGTGGGTTTGTTCTGCTGGCACTTTCACATGTTCATATGTTCATAAGATTCCACATTTCTGGCAAAAGATTCCAGGTTTGTGAAAAGGATTCTGCATTTGTGATAAAGAATCCTTTTTTTGAGCAGTACATCTAACTTGTTCCATAGTAAACAAAGGGAAACTTTGAAATTTAATAACTTTGGAATGGATAAACATTTTTTTCACAAACTCTTCAAAAGGCACATCTGTGACCTAAGACCTTTGAACCCTAAAAATTTCAGACCACAATTCCACACCATTTTTGTGCAGCGGTGTGACAAAATTGACCAAAAATGGTAATTTTCACATTTTTTGACACTCTGTATCTCAGCACGTACACATCTGACTGGAACAGAACTTGCCACATCAAGAGATTTAAGGATCCTGATGATGCCTGCAACATTTCATATAAATCACTTGAATGATTGCAAAGTTATTAAAGTGCAAAATTTTGAGTTTAATATAGAAGTGAAGACTGAACCCTAACTATAGGGGCATGTCCGCACCCCTATAATACACATACACACATACGTATATGTATGTATTTGGAATCACTTGAATAATCAATGTAGTCTATGGGAAAATAAAAGGCCTGATTCTCAGCCAAAAAGGCCAACAATGTTGTGCCAGTTCCTTGAGTGGGACCCCAGGAGCTAGGATCAACGAGGGTCACATTTCCCTTCTTCACCATCACACCTCACAGTAAAATTGTGTTCAGAACATGGCGGAGTCACAATACTCAAAGCATGATGACCCCATGGGCACACAGCTGTCTGATGCTCCCCAACCTATTAACTGCTTAGGGCAGGCAGTATGGGCATAGGACAGCTGCAGTTGGTGCACACTACTGTAGGGGGACTGAGATCAGAGAGGGCCAAGTTGTTATATCACTATGTGTGGGGTAACATGACTAATGATGGGGGGTCCAATGAACCCCATGGATCTAGTTTGGGCTGTGATTGGATGTAAAGGCCACTGGACCATCAGGGAATGTAGCTCAGGTTAACCAGCAATAAAAAAAAACTCTTTGGAAAAGCACATGCATGTGTAAATATCAGAGAAGTCCACTATACTGCTGTTGTTCAAGCTGTAAGTGTTTTATTTTACATTTTTATGCATGTATATAGATACATAGATCTAGATGTATTGCAAAAAACTGTGATAATGTACCAGTTAGGGTTCAGCTTAAAGACACAAAGGTAGATAAATGTGGCATTAGGGTTTCAATCCTAACTCCTCACTATCCTAAGCAGGAAAAGGACAAAATCATGCAAGCAACTACAGACAGCCATCATCAGGTAAGACAAACAACATGCACCTGTTTCAGATTGCATAAATGCAATAGCACTGATGTGCATACCTTTGTGGATTTATGTCTGCAGCTGAAAGAGCGGGCCCCATAGGGGCCTTTTTCTTCTGCAACTGGAATGTGCATGAGTAGTCTGTGGCTGCAGAAGCACTGGCCACACAGGGCATGAGCTTCTGCAGAATACCGTGCCATTTGAATATCATGGATTTCTTGTATGCAGCAGCAGAAGTACAGGTCCCACAGCAGTCTGCACTTCTGTAAACAGAAGTCATTGTCTATGTTCTTACATCTTCAGGTGCCAAAGCACTGACTCCAGAGCCTGCACTTCTGAAAACAAAAATAGTGTTGCAATTTGGGTATCATGGAATTCTTTATGCAGTACCACAAGTGAAGGCCCCATAGGGGCCTGCACTTCCACACACAAATGTCAGTGTACATGCATTACACCTGCAGCTGCAGCAGCACATCCCCTTCAGGCACCTTGACTTTTGCAGATAGAAGTATTGTTGCTATTTGTGTATCATGTATTTTGTGGGGCCTGTTTTTCTGCAGTCAGAGCTCAGTGTGCATGTCCTATACCTAGAGCTGCAGAAGCCTAGGTCCTTGAGGTGCCTGCACTTCTACAGACAAATAGCGTTGCTATTTGAGTATAATATATTTCATGAGACCCTTGCTTCTGCAGCCAGAAATGTTATGTCTTATAGTGTGCATGCAAGCTGTGGTTACAAAAGGGCTGGCCTCTGTAGTGGCCTGAATTTCTGCAGGCAAAAGAACTCATGTAATTTGGGTATCATGCATTTATATCTGTGGCTGCAGGTGCCTGTGTTTCTGCAGACAGAAGTAATGTTTTGATTTGCGCATTGCGGATTTCTACCTGCAGCCAGAAATGAGTGTGTATGTCTTGTGCATGCCACAGATACAAAATCATGAAGGTAGCACATCAGTGCTATTGCATTAGTGTCATTTGGAAACAGTTGTAGGTTGTTTGTCTTACCTGATGATGGTTGTCTGTGGTTGCTTCTGTGATCTTGTCCTTTTGCTACTTGGAGGGTGGGGAGTTAGAGTTGGAAACCCTTACACCACATTTTCCTACTTTCGTCATGTTAATGTAAACCCTAACTGCTGCATTAATGCATTTTTTTGCAAAGAATTTCCTTTCTTTTTGAGATAGCAGAATTGAATCCTCATTTATGCAGGCCCCACTGGACCCTGTACCAATGGAAGAGTCCATCTGCTTGTGGAAGCACAGGGCCCTCGGGGCTCTGCACTTATGTAAGGCAAAGGATGTCAAGAATTTGTGGTGCTCTCTAGTGGGCTGTATAAGCACAAAGCCACTGGACCCTACGTTTCCATGTGGTTTTAGATATAGACATGCAGAGCAAAGTGTATGTATGTATGTCAGCCAAAGCACAGGGCCCTGTAACATTCACATGGGCAGTTACGGAGCTCTATGCCAAGAGAGTATTTCTCTTCACTGTATGGTACTTGGGTCTGTGCATGCATTCCCATGCATTCCCTTCACAGAATTGGAAGTGGTGCCAAATGACAGCACAGCCTCCACAGCCTCAACCTGTTCAGCTGACTCACTGAACTCATCCCTGAACTCAGCTCACTGGTATGGGATCACAAAGCACTATCTACTGGAGTAGAGTCTGGCACCACACACACCATTTCTTAATAATTATTTTCTTTTAATTTTGACCCCAACTTTTAAAGATAGTCATTTTATGACTGCCCTGTATAAACATGACATGTAGTATTTATAGAATACTGGCTAAAATATCATTTTGAGTGGCAAGTGTGAAAACACATCTCATCCAGGTTTTCAAAATTCACACATGTCACTTTTATGGTGGTGTGACAAAAATGGCTATGTTGAAAGTTTGGAGTCAAAATATTGAAAATTAGCAAAGTTGTCAGCAAACATTGAAATATTTCAACTTTCACACTTAACTTTGTTATGTTATTATATTTTTACTCCAAATTTTGAACAGTGTTCCTAGGATCCCATGTTATGTACCTAGTACTATAAAGTAGGCTAAAATTCTCAAATCCCACTCGAAATATGATTTTTTTGGAGCAACTGTGAAATCTTGTTGTGGACCAGACCCTGAAAAATTTCCCAGTCTTGTTCATGAGCTGGGGTCCCAAGAAGTCCATGTCAAATCTTTGATCAAAGAATATTGAAAATTAGCGAAGTTAAAGTGAACACTGAAATATTTTAATGTTCACTCATAACAAGGTCATTTTACCATATTTTCCACCAAATTTTCAACATAGTGTTCTTATAATCCCACTTCACTAACCCAGTAGATGAAAATCTTTTAAATTTCAGCCTAAAATTATTTCTTGAATGTGTAAAATCAACTTTGGGACACATTTCACCCACCTTGTTCGTAGGTGGGGTCCCAAAAGGCAATGTTGAAAATTTGGTGTAGAAATATTGAAAATGAAAAATTCAAAATGCATAGAAACACATAAATCAGACTAATTTATTTTCTCATTTTGCAGTCACTGGTTCCAGCAGCAAGATGTCTTTTGTATCTTAAAGTAGAGCTACATCATGGGACATGTTTAGGTGAGTGAGGGTATGTAGGGGGGTGCTGAATGGGACCGTGGGGGGTCAGATCAGCAAGGGACCATTTTCTTCTATGTAGGTTTATTACAAATAGCAAAAAAAAATCAAAGAAGGATGGTTTTCTTTTTTCCAGCTGGACTATAGCTGACACTGAGGATAGGGCACTTTAGTGTGGGGATATTCTTCGGCGGAACCAGAGGTGGTCACCCCGGTGCCGCCACCTATATATTAAGGGTGCTCTGGAAGGGAGGGGGTATAATACAGTGGTACCCGGGGTGGACACCCCCAGTCTGATTACAAGATAGAGAGAGAGAGACACAAACAGATAGATAGATAGATAGATAGATAGATAGATAGATAGATAGATAGATAGATAGATAGCTGACAGAGAGACACATAGGTGTATGAGAGTGACCATGGGCTCACTGCTGGCATTCAAGCCAGCAATACACATCTCCATCTGTGGTTGCAGCAGTGAGGAAAGTCACAATATTTTCATACAGAACACAGTTTCCTCAGTGCTGGCTAATGTTGCCTTTGGGTGCCCAGAAAGATACTTCTGGGTGTAATTTAAAAATAAACTGGAGCTAGCTAAACAAGTCTGTTTAGCTAGGATCAGGAGTCTTTTTTTAAAACACATCAACTTTATGCTTTTCCACATTTTTAGTTGAAAGAAAAATAGATGGTGGCTGTTGCAAACCCACAAAAATTCAGTCTGTGAGAACAGTTTTTGGTTCATGCAAAGAGTCTTAAGAGCAATAAGGCAAAGGCCTATTATTGCTCCCTAGTAGTAGGATAGACAGCTTCCATTCATGATATATTTATCCAATTTTAAGTTAAATTCACTCTTACTACTGCTGTTACTACTTCATTATGTTGGGAATTCCATGTGTTAGCACTGCATACATGACCCAATTATATCAACAGACAAAGATATGGCAGACACTTTTAATGAACAATTCTGCTCAGTATTTACCAATAAAGAGATTCCTAAACAATTCAAACCTGCAAACAATGTTACCCCTCCTACAACATCACTGAGGATGACACACTAAAGGCAATTTTATCCCTAAACCTAATTCCAGTCCAGGTCCTGATAACATCAGCCCCGATTTCTAATAGAGACAGCAGCTGCTATTACAAAACCACTCAATTATATTCAACAAATCCTTATATGAGGGAATTATCCTCAGGACTGGACAATGGCTACTGTAGTCCCTATCTTTAAGAAGGTAACCATTCTAGACCAGAAAATTACCGCCCAATAAGTCTGACTTCTGTTGTAAATAGATCATGGAGAAAGTTAAGAATCTACTAGAGCACGAATCTATTAGGGGTAACTTGACTGACACTACACAACATGGCTTTAGACAGGGATACTCCTGTACTACTAACTTAGTTTCCTTTTATAATCATGTCAATGCGGTAATGGATAATGGTATTCCTGTGGATGTGATACTTCTCGACTATAGTAGAGCATTCACAAAATCCCCATGATATCCTACTTGACACAAAATGAATGATATGGGATTCTCTTGCTACATAATCAACTGGGTGTCAGGTTGGTTGAATGGAAGATATCAGCAAGTCAGAATTAATGGCTCACTTTCCCACCCACTGAGTGTGATCAGCGGGTCCCTCAGGGTCTGTGTTGGGACCCACCTTCTTTAACATCTTTATTAGCGATTTGCAGATTAGCCCTGAAAATGTTCTCTCAAAATTTGCTGATGACACCAAACTGCGTGGCTCTGTTCTTACATTGACAAACAGGAAAATTATGAGGAACAACCTAAAATCCATCAAGAATGGCAGTTTCAAACAAAATGACACTCAACTCAGATAAGTGCCATGTTGTACACTTTGGTAAAAACAACCCTAGGCAGACTTATTTTCTGAACAGCATGACCCTCCATGTGTAACCATTAGAACGTGATCTCGGGGTAACCATTAATAATAAACTATCCTCTAGTGATCATTGCAGGATGATAGCTAGGAAGTCTAACGCCTTGCTCACTCGAATCCAACGTTTATTTGTGTCTAGGACACAGGAATGCATAATCCCCTTGTATAGAGCTTATGTCAGGCCCCATCTGGACTATGGATCCCCCTACTGGAGCCCTTACCTGGTGCGGGACATCGATGGGGTTGAGAGGGTGCAGAGAAGAGCCACAAAAATGGTCCCCTATTTATCCAAACTTGATTACGAAGAGAGGTTAAGAGTTACAGGGTTACACTCACTACGCACAAGACGTACTAGAGGTGACCCTTCTCCTATTGTACAAAATCAAGAATTCTCAGGAGTTAATGCGTGACTGTGGCTTACATTTCTCTTCTAGCTGGACTTCCCCACAGTATCACAACAACCAGATATTTGTATCTAAAGCTAAAACAACGAAAAGGTTAAATTACTTTACAGTAAGAACTCCCCAAACTGTGGAATCTCCTTCCACAAAACTTAGTAAACAGTAGCTCTAACACAGTCTTCAAAAGGGCTGGATAGCTGGCTCAAGTCCTACAACTTCAAGGTATATTTATCCCACCAATGTGTAGGGACAATCTCGATGGGCAGTAGCCTTCTTTTGTCCTTTAAAACCAAGTGAACCAAGTAAACTCTCTGAGTGAAATAAAATGTCCTTTTTAGTTACTAAATCTTTGTTCAGTTATTTGTAGGGGGTGGCCCCTTGTGTTGTTGTGAATCTGTTTAAAGTCAGAATCCATTTCACTGAATAAGGCTTGGTTGTGAACTAGATCAAACATCTGCACTAGATCATCCCTGAGTCTCCTTATTTCCAATGACATTAGTGCAAGACAACTACAGTAAGTGACATGAACAGAAAATGCTCTCATGAACTAAGAATTTTAGGTTTGTATCACAGGATTATCCAGAATCCATACAGAACATAGAAACATAGACTTTGATGGCAGATAAGGACTGTTTGGCCCACCTAGTCTGCCCATTTCCCTACCTAGAGGATAAGCTGCAGATCCTGTTTTAACCAACAGCCTATTTCTTCCTAACCCCCACAAAAATTGCCTTATGTCTGTCCCATGTATTCTTGAATTTTCCCACAGTTTTAGACCCCACAACCTCCTCGGGAAGGCTGTTCCATGCATCCACCACCCTCTCTGTGAAAAATACTTCCTCACATTGCCCCTGAGCCATCCCCCCTCTATCTTCAAATTGTGTCCCCTTGTTCTTGCACATCTCTTTTTCTGAAAGATGCTACACTTTTGGACTTTGCTGATTCCACTGAGGTACTTAAACATTTCTATTATGTCCCCCCTCTCCCTCCTTTCCTCAAGGGTATACATATTAAGCTCCTTTATTCTCTCTTCATATGGCTTCTCTTGCAGACCCTGCACCTTTTTAGTTGCCCTCCTCTGAACTGCCTCCATCCTGTCTATGTCCTTGCGGAGATGGGGTCTCCAGAACTGGATGCAGTACTCCAGATGGGGTCTCACCAACTGCCTGTACAGGGGGATAACAACTTCCTGTTTTCTGCTGGTGATGCCTCTCCCTATACATCCCAGTATTCCCCCAGCCCTCCCTACTGACTACTCACATTGCTTGCATGCTTAGAAAATATTTTAAATCCTTACAACTCTGGAACTGATTAATATTTTTTGCATAAAACCTTCAAAAGGCATCACCTTGGCATAGGTTGTTTCTACCCTAAGCATTTTAGAAAAAAAAAGTCTGTACATCTAGGCTGTACATGAGAGCAAAAAAATAAACATAAAATATATAATAAGTATAGAAAAACACTCCACGCTACATTAAAAATTGCCATTCCATATCTTAGATACTGTACAAGATGCCATCACAAAACTTTTCATGTCTTGATATCTTGCTAGCCAAACAGCGTATGCCAAATTTTGGACTATTTCATCAAATGCCAGCAGATGTAATCAGACAATGGCAGAGAACAGAATGACATGCTGCCAGTAAACTACTCAAGAAGCCTGAATGCAGAGAGTCTGCCAATATGACCATAACACAGAGAGCAGTACAACACTTACACAATATTGTTCTACAGATTTCTTTGTATCTTCAATAACATGGATACATGTGTTTTGTTAACCAGGGGATCATTTAAAACTGCTAAGAATGTTGCATTTAATGGTAAAGTGTTAAGGAAGGTGAGCCGGCACTTAGACTGTGTATATTTTTGCTGTTAATTTTTTTCTTGTAGCTTTCTTAGGATCAGAAAACCTTTTTGGTGAGATCAAATGGCTATGCATTAAATGAAGCAACCTGTTTAACTCATATTGAGATCAGTAATTGAAATACAGTTGCTAACCATGGGATATGCCTTCTATTTAAGGACAAGTTAAACTAATGAAAGCTAATCTCTGAGAATTGGGAACATATCATTTGAAGCTTTATAGGTATGCATACCATGGACATTGTTGTTGACATTACTTTATTTTGTTAACTTTTTTGTATAAATATGATAAATATATATGGAACTGTGCTGGGACAGGCACATCTATCTGTGTATTGTTTCAGCTATAAGGATTGCCTAAAATGTGTGATTCATACAGTGTGACTACATAAACTGCAGAGTTAAGCTATATTGAACTTTGGATCTATTACAGAATGTTACAATATTAAGAAAGAGACCAGGGACTTTAATAATTAGCAGAATGTTGATGTCATATTATGTTAATAATTAATTTTAACTATACAAACGTAATGTTGAAGCTCTTATTTCACCAGAGTACAGGATAAATATTCCAGTACATACTATGGGCCCTATGCACAAAGCCTACATGCCATGAAAACCGGGCACATAGCTATCAGTACACGTGAATGCCATGCAGCGGGGTCATGTGGACTCCTGGTGGCATTCAGAAACATGGCACAAGTTCATTACACATCAGATCCCCTGGCCGCACAGACAGCAATGCACCAAGGGTAGGTGGGGGTGTGCCTGGGGCATGCCTGCACTATGCACCATGCACAACAGCATGTAGTACTATGCACCGGAGGGTGTAGGAGGGCTCTAGTTAAGCTGGGGGGGACCCTGCTGCAACTGCATTATGTGCCCTGCCCTGCTCACACAGGACCCCGCACAGATCCAGCAGCAGTACAGAACACCCCACCACACACACACACACACACACACACACACCCGGCCCTGGCAGTACAGTGTAACCCCCCCACAGGACTGGATCCCCAGCCTGGACCTGTATGGCAGCCCTCCCACCACACATATGGCTGTCCCATCCCTGACTGTGTGTTGTGTCCACCCCCAACACATCTGTGCTCCATCCCCGTAGTGCAACTGCATACCCCCCACCACATCACATGTCTGCCCCAGTCCATGTTATGCATAAGCATACCCTCACCCCCCACACACAGAGGTGCCCTGGTCCCAGTGCTGAATAGGAGCCTCCCTGCACACCTGGGTGCCTTAGCTGACACTATCCCAGTCCATGACCCTGATACCCCACCCCTCATTGGTGTTCAGTGGTCTCCCCACACCCATGGCACGGACAGCATCACCCCCACCCCATCCCCATATATGCATGTCAGTGACACGGTTCCGGACAGTCAACAGCACAGTCCTCCTCACACCCCCTCACCAGCCAGCTATCCAACTGATGCTGGGAGTGCAATGCCTATAGGCAGCGCACTCCCAATGGCCAGCAGCTGAGGTGGTGTGAGGAGGGCTGTGCTGCTGGCAGTCCAGAGCCACAGCACTGACATGCAGATATGGGTGGTGCTGTCAGTGCCACAGGTGGTGGGGGAAGATCACTGAATAACAATGAGGGGGCAGGGGCACCAGGGTCAGGTATTGGGATAGTGTGGACTGGGGCACCATGTGTGAGGGGGTTCCTATTCAGCACCAGGACCGGGGCACCTGTGTGTGGGGGCAGGCGGTATACTTATGCATAATGGGGACCAGAGAAGACTTGTGATGGGGTGGGGTGTATGCTGCTGCATTACGGGGACAGGGCACAGAATGTCAGGGGTTACTGCACCCTAACAGGGATGGGGCTTTCCTGTGTGCCAGGGGGTGGTCTTATTACAGGCAGCTGGACTGCAGAGCATGGACACATGGGTCTGGGTGCCTGCAGGTGATCTTCACTCATCCAGACCCATGTCTTGGTGCAAAGGATCCACTTCGGGACCTAGGGTGGGTAACCGATTCGATGCCCTCCTGTGTCCGCTACTCCGCCCCCCGGCTGTCTTGGTCAGTCCTGCATGGTGGGGGGGGCAGGGCCATGGACAGGTGCCCTGCGGGTGCATGCCATGCACCCCGCACCTGTCTGGAGCCATGGAGCTACTCAGGTGGGATATATACCTCCTGCACGTAATTTCCCCCCCTTCATGCATAGGCCCCTATGTTAGCACTTTAACAACTTAGAATGTGCATTGATAAAAACTGAAAAGTTTGAATGCTCGGTAAGGATTGTGCTGCAGTCATTTTGCTATTCACTGCTATGTGGTAACTGACATATTGTCTGAATTTTATGATGCATATAGACCTGATGAACCTGTTCACTCTACATTGATGTGTTTTGACAGCTGAGTATTAGGAATAGAGAGTAAAAACATAGACATGTTTGAAATTATTTGGATTTACAATTTCTGACACCATTTTTATGTGATTACCCATAGGTCCTCATCCCTAATGAAGCCCACACAGGCAAAACATTGGGCTTTGATTTGAGGATCTCGATTTACATTTCCTTATGAATAAAAATTATTGAATATGGACTTTGGTGCAGCTGTCCAATTCTTCTTCTTCTTTTCAGACTGACAAACACACCACTCATACAATTCTTCAAGCCCTGTTTAGCATTGCCCACTCATTCACCCAGTTAGGAGTGTACCAGTGCTAGGATAAGTACAATTTTATCGACATTTGACACATTGGGTGCACTGTATTAATTACGCAAAATAATGCTGTTTGCACATTGGATACTGCTACATTAGACATTATCTGGAATTTGGTTGTACTTTGGGTTGCATAACAGAAATTAGATCACTACTTAAGAAACACACACAGTGAAGCCAACTGTAACTAGGTGCTGACCGGCTCACGATACCTGTGTACTTTATGAGCTAGCAAACATATTAAGCCTCAAGAATAGAATCCCATACCAGACGTGCCTCCTAGGTAGGAAAGCCATGCTAGGCCTAACTCCTCCTGTATCACCAACCTGATTATCTTAACCAACTCTATGTACAGGACCAGGAATAAAGAACTACCCCTTGCTTGTGTCCCATTCTGAAGGACAGCTCTTGGACAAAGTTCCTTCTCCTACTGTGCCCCACTGTGGCTTAATGAGATCCCAGCTAACACTCTAAATGCTGCTAACCCTAGAACCTTCAAAGCTGAACTTAAAGAAGAAGTCCACCCAGAATGTGCAAAAACATGTGTTATGTAGTGTTTTGATATGTATGTTAACTCCTAGTGTGTCCTTCCCTCTGTCTGCTATTAGGAGTTTTTCCTAAATTAGCCTGCTAGATGTATGGTAGTTTTACGACCCCTGGGGATCTCCATCAGAAATAGGTTTATTGGCTTTCTTTCTCCTACAATGCACCCTGGTTCATGTGACAGTGATGTAACTATGGCCCTCGATTTAGCAGGGTCTGTCACAGCTCAGCCACAAAGATAATACTTCTTTCAGAGAAGAAGTCACACTGCTACATTTTGGGTGAATGTAATCATTATTATTTTTTGATATTAGTACCTTGTCCTGCTATGTTACAACCTATAAGGCGATGTTCAATTTTTGCTACTTATTACTGGTGCAGAACCTGAAAATGACTGAGAAGAATAGAGTAAACAGTGACATGATTCAAACACACTCACACACACACACACACACACACACACACACACACACAGCAGAGTATAGCAGGACAAGGTACTGATATCAAAAATAATCATGATTACACTCACCCAAAATCTAGCAGTTTGTCTTCTCTGGAAGAAGTATTTTCTCTGTGGCTGAGCTCTGACAGACCCTGTAACAGGACACTGGCTTACTGCAGGGCAATTAGACATCACACCAAAGGGCACTCTGGGAAGACTAGAGGCCATAAAAGAAACCAGAATGGCAACCTCCAATGGCAATAAAACAGTTAGAAAGTTAAAACATCTCTCATAGCCAGAGGAAAAGAAAATGTTGGGAACTGGTTAGAACACAGAAAAAAGACTACTACGTATCTTTTCTGATTTTAACATGGAGTTTTCCTTTAAGCAGTTTCTACTGCAAAGAATGTCTGTGAGTGCTAAACTGTTCAGAGCAGGTCTCCAGAGCCTGCACCAATCCTGCCTACCAGCAATTATTCATGGACTCACTAACACAGTCCACCCCACTCCTCCCTATCATGCCCCCAGACTCTGGCACCTCATGCTCCATAGCTCATATTCCTCTAGTAGTTGCCTCATTTGTCTCACACCTCACGCCTCTCTCTCACTCTTTCCCCTCCCCTCACCCTCTCCCACCCACACTTTTCTCCATCAATCTCCACTCTCATCATACTGCCCCTCCCCACTTGGTCTCTCCCTCCTTCCTCTCTCTCTCTCCTCTCTATCTCTCTAACCACCTTCTTCCACCTTACCACACACTCTCACATGCACCACCCACAGCTCCTCAGCCCCAAAGCTGTAATGCAATGTGACAATGCTCCTTCTGGGCTGCTCTATCCCCAGGCTCCATTCACGAACCACTCTCTCCCTATCCTACATTTTCCTTTCTCATATACTTCCTTATGCCATACAGCACTTAGTATTAAACCCTTAATCAAACTCATAAGAAACTCTTAGCTGTTTTCTATGTTTTTGTTACTTCCTGTACTGATAATTCAACTATATTTGTATTTGTACTGTGAATTCAATTATGTCTGTATTTGTACCATTTAATGGAACTGAACCCTTTGTAAAAGAGTTCTTACTTAAAGGTTGTTTCCAAAATTACAATAAATAAAATAAATAAATAAAACAAGGACAACACAAGTAGTAATGAAACATAACAGTTATTAAACCCATTATGACTATTGTCTTGTCCATTCCAACAGCGAGCAGTTTGGACTCCATATTTATCCAACACCTTTCAATAATTTGCACTATATAAAGCCACTGAAGACCTCAACAGTTTATTGGCCTAGTACAGATAAATACCACAAGAAGATGTGTCTCTTGGAGAGATGGGGCAAAACACCTGCCACAAACCAGCCTACAGAACCCACACTTACCTTTCATCTGCTCTACAGTATGTGTTTAGAAAACTGCACTTGATGAAAGAAAGATGTTTGGTGGTAGATCAAGGATGACACTGTACAACTGTGAGAATCATATGGAAAGAAAACTATAAAGATCCAGTCCACATGATATCTCTGTCTCTCTCTCTTTCATCTCATAACGCAAATCAACTTCTTTTTTCAGTGCTGTTAGCCACTGCAAGGCAAATCATGAAGGAAATGTGATAGGAAAATATGTGCCCTCCACTGGGATTTGAAACCAGGCCCCTGTCATTCTGTGTCATGCTCTAACCACCTGAGCTATAGAGGAACTCAGGAGATTAGCAGACCCAGTCATCCCTTTCAGATACACACATTCCTTTCTAGGTATTGAATAAGCCAGCAACAAGGCATGTCAGAGACACAAATCAACTTCTTTTCTCAGTGCAGTTAGCTACTGCAAGGCAAATCATGAATGAAATGTAAAAGAAAAATGTGTGCCCTCTACTGGGATTTGAACCCAGGCTCTGGCATTCCGTGACATGCTCTAAATCCATCTGAGCAATATGTCATCACATAGGCATTCCTACAGTGGCATCATTAATTATTAGCTTTAGGAATGTATGGCAGGTTACAGGCCTTGAAAAAGTGGACAGTGGACAATAGACATATAATGAAATGAGAATAGCATTCAGAGTCAAATATTTGCAGATGTAAGAAAAGTACAACACACACCTGGAGCATCCTCTTCTTCAAGCATTTGCCACAAATAGTGTCCTGTAACCATACAGTTTTATTATGACCACAGCAAGTTTTATATGTAGAAATCTTTAAGTCATGCAACAACATCTGTCTACAGCAGTACTTAATACGGTAAAGTCTTCTGTCAATAGTGTGTGAAACTGAAAAATTTTGCTCCACAAAATATTTCGCTGAATACACACATTTCACGAAATTTTTCACTGGGCGAAATGCAAAATTTCACCCGCAGAATGGACAAAATTTCCTCACCTCGAACTGGTGAAATTCACCATTCGTGGGTGAAACTTCACTCACCTGTGAGCAAAATTCTTCAATTTTGCCACTATTTCCTAAGTCCCTGGTGTGTAGTGTAGTCCACCCCCGGCTGCGCATGGCTAACATTTTAAAAAATAAGTAAATAAATAAAATGGCTAATTCCTGGTGTCTAGTGGTCCATCCCCTGCTAATTGGCCAAATTGAGGATCTTCCTGGTGTCTAGTGGTTGACTCTCACTCTGGTTGATCTTCTGGTTGTAACTTAGTCTTCCCCGAGTTACCCTCACATCTATCCGAGTCCTCCCAACTCTCCTTTAGTTGAATAAATAAATAAATAAAATGTCCAATTCCCTGGTGTCTAGTGGACCCCCACCCTGTCAGCAGATAGCACCCACCCACTCCCACAAGTACCCCAACTGGGCCACCGGCACAGCCCTCTACTCACCTCCATGACCAGCAGCCCAACTGAGTGCTTCAATGAATGAGTGTGTGCTTGGACAAGCATGTGTTCATTCATTGAAGAACTCAGTCAGGCTGCTGGCCATGGAGGTGAGTGGAGGGCTGTGCTGGTGTCCCGATCAGGTATGGGGGAGCGGGGTGCGCTCATCTGCTGACAGGGTAGGGGTCCACTAGACACCGGGGATTTGGACATATTATTTTTTTTTTTTTAAATTAAAGGAGAGTCAGGAGGACTGGAAGGGTACATGAGGGTAACTCGGGGGTGGGGGATTTATTTAATTTCAGCCAGAGATCAGCCAGGTGAAGGGAGGCAACCACTAGACACCATGGACACTCAAGATTTTAGAAAGTGAGCCTCAGGAGGGACATTAGACACCAGAGAGTGTGGGGCTTTCAGGAGGAGATGCCCATTTGCGGGTGAAATTGTGGGTGAAATTTCACCATTTCACCATAATTTCGCAAAACACTTCATGCAGCGCAATTGCCGATTTCATGGCAATTTTGCCAGCAAAATTGTATTTCACAATATTTTTATCTGTCATTCTTTTTTTAGAATTCTAATAAGTATCTACCAGAAAATACCTTAGAGACACCTTTGACTTTTTTAGCAAAAACACCTCACCTGTCTCAAAGAAACTTTTCTTTTACTCTGTTCAAATAAAATGTTAGTAGGAGATGGATAATCACATTGTGTGTTTTTATTCTGCAAATATTGGACTACTGCAAAAAAGCCAATTAGCACTCCAGCACATCTATGTCATCCATCTTTCCCTATCCATTCCCAGTTCCTAAAGCTCACAATAAGTGACACCACTGGAAATGCTTGTATGATGAGAGATAGAGAGAGGGATACGTTACCTTGATTGGATCCTACAAATGGACATAAAGCAAGAAGAAAAAAATTGTTTTTTGAAACAAGCATAGTTAGACTTGCTTTGGTTCTTTCCAATTTTTAATAATATTATAAGCATGAAAGGCAGCAAAGAAAATATGTTACAATTACAGAACTTATATACCAGTATATGAAAACAGAATGTGTAGGTTGTGGTTGGAGGCTGTATATTTGCAATGCAGTGCCTAAATTAAAAATTGTTGAATACATAACACCTGGGAAAAACAATGGAATGGCAGTTAATGACCCTTCAGCCATGTTGAACGTCCTTCAGTCTAGCCTTTTTGTTTCAGACCGTGGCTGGGTAGTGCTTGGTACCACAGTAATTGTTTTCTTTCTTTCTACTATTGATGAGAGATACATGCAGGGTGCCATGCCAGGAGGGTAAAAATACATAGTTTGCCATCCATCCCTTCCTTATTGTGAGGTTTTGTAAACTCTACATGCTTTCCTAAAGCTATGGTACGCATAAATTATTAGCATCCATTGGACAAGTCCACAAACTGAGCATAACTTGACAAACCACAAAAATGAGGTGCACATGAACATTTTTAGACCACAATAATCCAGAGCAGTGTTTTGAACAATTCTAAAGTGGAAGCACTAACAACTGCAAGTTCTTTATATCATCTTCCTTGTTAGAGACTACTGCAGGTGTCCGGAGCTATAGTGACATTTTTGGATTATGAGAGTGTTCTGTTTCACTTCAAATGTTATAAATCTGCATGCCCTGTCTCAAACAATATGCTGAGTTCTGTTCCCTGTTCCCAACTGCTGCTCCTGTCAAGGGGGATAAATACTGCTATGCTGGTATTTAAAAATACAAAAATAAACAAACTGTATACTATATGCCACTAGAGATGCAGGGAGACGGGTAGCTAATCCCTGACTCTGGTCCCTGCTCCTGACATTGGCTCATGATGGAGAATGATTGTTACCACTCACCAGAGACTATAGATATGCCAAGTGGAAGTAGGGATAGATAGAGGGGCAGCAAATTCAAGGCTGTAGTCATTGCTATTGACTTCGGATCATGTCCAGTGGGATTATTACCTCATTACCTTATTAGTTCTATAAAACTGTTTTCCAACTGGAAATAGGGGCAGGTAGATAGACAACAAATTCCAGGCTTTGGTCCAAGCTCCTGACATCTGCTTCTGCCCTGGGGATTGTTACCTCTAAGCTGGAATGTATTTATAAATCAATCACAAACTATTTATGCCAATTGGAGATGGGGCATATAGATAAGCAATAACTAGACCCTCAGGATAAACTACCTACCTCTGCCGCCTCTGAGATGAGCACAGGCATCGCCCAAACAAATATCTACTGCCAAATTATTGCAAATGCTGTCTGAGAACCCCACACTGATATACAGAGTGAATTTATAAAGACAGCCTAACTGAGAAATCTCTGATAGCACCTGCCAATATAAATGTGAGCACCAACAGCAGCAGGAACTTTTACCCTTATGGACCCATGTGCAAGCCAGCAAACAAACATGAATGGGATACGTGATCACTCATACTGTCATTGTGCTGGTGCACACAGTGTGGGTATTCTGATACACTCAGAGCATCATGGACGTCCTGCTGGCAGCCAATGAATGTGTTCTACCCAAGCAAATATCAGGTGCTTGTAAACAGTAAAGTTTTGATAAAACTATGAAGAAATAAGGGAACACATGTAATATGCAGCTTTAGTGATGCACATAATATGAACTGTGGCTAATATTAAAAGGATAACTTATCGGAGTTTAGGCTGATATTGCCCTTTAAAACAATTGCAACCATGTGCTAATCTGTGCTTAATTGCAGAGCCGCTAAAGGTACTGGGACAATATAGAAGGCACTGTTGACAGTTTCAAGATTTTGACCACATACAGTAATTCCAAGTGTTTGATACCCATGAGCCATTGTCATTTCAGCCCGCAGTTTCTTTGTGTTTGTATATGAAAATCTCTTGCCTCATTTTTCTTAAGTATATCTTTATGGTCATTTCTAATCATAATTATCATACTCATTGCACTAGACCTGTAGTGGACTGTGCAAAGCAGTCATACACAGTACCAGTCCTGTAGGCTACAGCTTTATGTCTCTAACATACACATGCATTATTCATCATTGAGTGTGCCTGTTTTTCCCCATACGGTGTTATTTATTTGAAATGCTAAAATATGTATAATTACTGGTGACCCCTTTATCAACCCATTTACAGATACCATGGCAAAAGAACTAGATCCAGAAAAGCTAGGTCCAGAAACTGTGCACTGTGCATGACCTGGACTTAGTTTTTTTGGGATTTCAGATGGCCATAACTTGGTCAATTATTAAGCCTTTAACCCCCAAATTGGGGAATACTTAACTTAGAACCCTCCTCCCTTCAGCCACATATGTGTTATGCCCAAAGTCCCATGACATGTGCTTTTGGGGCCAGTGCATTTCACTCTTTGCATGACCAGTAGAAGTCATTCAAATGGGAAATTCCATAAAATGTACAGTATATAACTCAGAGAAACAGCATCATAGGTGTATGCAGGGGGAAATTTTTCTCCCGAGAGGGCAGTGGTTTACCAAGGGCAAACTCCAGAATTATAGCGTGCATTTAGGAAAGGATTGGTGGTCCATTTGTGCTGATGAGCAATTTAGACTTCAAAAATACCGCTTTGTTGGAATATTTTTCCCCGGTTCAGGAAGTGCATGTGAGCATGTGTGGCTGGTGAGTGTGTGGGGAGAGCTGAGGAGACACTGTGTAGGCAAGAGCAGAGAAGATGCTGCAAAGATAGATCAGCTGGTGAAAGTCAGACTTCTGAGTGAAAAAGTAAAAGAAGCTGCTGCTGATGAGGGTAGATTACAGAGTATAGTACTGATGTGATATAGCAACCTGGTGGCTGGGTGAGTGATGGGGTGGGTGGCCAGGTAGGAGCTAAACCAGTGTGATGGTTAAAAAGCAAACTAAAAGTAAATTCAACTGTGTGCACTGTGGTTGGAGGACATACAGTGAGAAGTGGGGAAGATTTCAACATGATATGCCTCTTGTTTTTCATAATGAGCCTGAGTATTTGAATTCCAAGGTAGCAGTAGGGCACGATGAGACTGCTTAGTGGGAGGTGTAGATTGTAATAATAGGTAGGTAGTAGTACTTGCAGTTGGGTTAACAGGGAGCAGGGCTAACCTATGACATATCTAGTATGTGTATAAATGTAAGATTTTACATTAATATACTTTGTAGCTCAGATAACACCGTTGATCACTTTTTTAATTTCCACACCTATTGAATATGTACGTACAGTATATACAGTATATATTATTAATTTAAAAAAAACTGTGTTAATGTGTTAGGGTTCAACTTAATGCCACAAAGATAGGGAAGTGTGGTCTAGTGTTTCCAACCCTTACTGTCCACCCCCCAAGCAACAAAAGAGCAAGAACACACAAGCAGCCAGATAGCCATCATCAGGTAAGACAAACAACATACAACTGATTCCAGATGATACAATTACAGTGGCAATCATGTGCTGCCTCCATGGATTCGTATCTGTGGTACACACACACAGCAAGGTATAGACATTCACTTCTGGCTGCAGACAGAAATCCCCATTACTCAAATCACAGCATTAATTCTGGGTGCAGAAGCACAGGCTGCTGCAGCCACAGATACAAATCCACAATGCTCAAATCACAACACTACTTCTATGTGCAGAAGCACAAGCACAGGCCCTTATGGGGCCAGCACTTCAGTAACCACAGGTGCTGATGCATGCTGTAATATATGCACACACAATTCTGTCTGGAGAAGCACAGACCCCTGTAGGGCCTGCACTTCTACATCCAGGTGTAAGATATACACACCAACATCTAGCTTCAAAAGCGCAGGCCCCATAAAATCCATGGTACCCAAACTGAACACTACTTCTGTCTGCAGAAGTGTAGGCACCTGAGGGGCATGGGCCTCTGCAGCCATAGATGTAAGATATGCACACCGACTTCTGGCTGTAGAAGTGCAGGCCCCTGTGGTGTCTGCACTTCTTTAGCTGCATATAGAAATCCATGATATCTAAATTGTAACAGTATTTCTGTCTGTAAAAGTGCAAGCCGCTATGGGGCCTACACTTCAGCAGCCACAGTACTTTTGCATGCTGTAGGACACACAGTTGTGGCTTCAGAAGCACATGCTGCAAATAAACATACATGAAGGTAGCATATCAGTGTTATTTTTTTTTTGAACTTGCATATTTTATTGCAAACAAGTATCAGGTACATAGTCTTGTTACAAGTTTATTGCGTACAGAATACATAACAATGTGCCACATATACCACTTGATGTGGATCCAACAACTAAGTCCTGTTATTTCTTTTATAGGTCCCAAAGAGGAGAGTCTTCCAAATCGACCACCAAGTCTTGTCTATATCAGACATTCTTTTGGCACTTAGTCCCTCTTTAATGTTCTGCCTGTTTCAATACATTTCTATATCTAACACCTTCTACTGTCTCTTTTTTGTTAAAGGTAAAGAAGAAACAAATAAATTGTAAGAAACATTAACAATGTGTCTGTCTGTTTATCCTTTATATATCTTCAAAATATCATCATTTTGTTCAGAAGTATATAAAATATCCCAAGGTTTTATTAATAGGTCAGGTCAGTTGTTGATCCAGAATTGGGATCCTGTCTCCTCCAAATATGTAAAAAGGGATGCCACCAAGAATTGTATCTCTCAACCATAAGTCTCAACTTGCTGTTGTGGCTTCCATGTCCCTTATCAATTTAACATTAGTAGCCCACTGTTTAACCATTAACTGTTTTTGTGAAAGCCAGTGTTGTGTGACCACCTTAACAGCAGCCACAGTCATTATCAAAATAGATACCACCCTCCCCGGACTTAATTTCCTGTGGGTTTGTGTCACTTCTAACATTTTTTGGATCTCCTTCTCTGTTTGAAGCCAAAAGTCCTAATTTTTGGGCACTCCCAAAAGGTCTGAAAATTAGTGCCTTTTGGCCCTACCCTACCAGCATCTATCTGTAGGTCATTTAGAATAGTGCTGCATAATAGTGGGGTGATAAAAAGCATATTGAAACTTTCCACGAAATTCTCTCCAGACTATCAAGTTTGTGGTCTTGTGAGGATTGGCCCAGATTTTTACCCAGTCTCTGTTTGGAATATCTTGCCCGGACTCCTCTATTCAATTATTTTGTACATGCTGAACTGCTAGTTCTGCTAACCTCTCATCTATCCTTTTGTAAAATAGGGATACCAGGTGTTTCAGGTCCCAAGATGTACCTTTGCTCCATATGGGCAATGCATCCCTTCCTCCACCTGCCCACCCAAGGAGGAGATTCTCATGACAGTTGTAATATAATGTCTGAACTGAAGGTATTTATAAAACTCTGTATGTGGGAGGTTATGCTCTTGCTGCAAGGTTTTAAAATCTTTAACATGGTCCCCCTCCAGAAACTGGGCCAGCGAATGCAATCCCAGACCGGTCCATCTATCTAAACTGGTATCCTTTTGCATGATTGTAAAGTTGGGCAAAAATTGTAATGGAATATAGAGGCAAACATAATTTGTTTTTTCCCACACCCCTCTGATTTTCAACCAAATAGATAAAGTATGCCTGGTCCACCTATTCCTGATAGTACTTATTGAGCCTGGTAATTTTATCCATAGTAGCACTTTCAGGGAACACCTGCATGTGTGTTCCCCTCCAGCGTCACCACTGTATATGTGGGGAGCAACTCAACATTTTGACCAAAGGCTCAATCCCCTTTATTTTTATTTTCTTGTAATATTAGCCTATGGATTCTGGGTTTCCAGCCTGCCCAAATAAAATTGGTGATTTTTTGCTGTGTTTTCTTCAAGTCAGTCTTGGGAATGTGTACTGGTAGTGAGGCAAAAAGGAAGAACAGTTTTGCTAGAACATTCATTTTTGTTGTGTGAATTCTATTTACAAAAGATAGTGTTAAGCTTTGCCATCTGCCCATATCCGTGAAGATTTGTTTGAGTAGTGGTTCATAACTGCATTTATATAAGTTAGTTAAGTTCTTCGGGATCCATATACCTAAGTATTTAACTTTATCTTTTACCCATTTGAAGGGCATACTATTTTTTAATGCTGAGGTTAAATTCTCTTTTATCAGTAATGCTTCAGATTTTTCTAGATTTATTTTGAATCCAGAAATGGCCCTATAGTTCTTAAACACTTTCAATAAATTTGCGATGGTGAGGATAGGTTTGTCTACAAATAACAATGTATCATTTGTGTACATTGACACCTTACAGCTGTTGCTCCCCATTTGTATGCCCTGAATGTCTTGAGATTGCTGTAAGGTGATCGCCAGAGGTTCCAAGCTTAATGCAAAGAGCAGGGATGACAAGGTACAGCCCTGTCTCGTCCCTCTTTCTAGGTTTATCTCCCTTGATAAAGTTCCATTTACCCTCACTCTGGCTATGGCCTCACTATAGCATAAAAATACCCATCATATAAATTTGTCCCCTAGCCCCATTTTGTCGATAATCACCCATAGGTATTCCCAATTTAGGTGACTGAGCACTTTTTCTGCATCTAAAAAAGGGCTAATTGTGCAGAGGTTGTGGGTAGACTATAAGCTAAGATATTTAATAGCTTATGAATGTTATCCTCTAAATGTCTATTTGGCATGACGCCCATTTGGTCGGAGTGTATCAGAAGTTCAATATATTTTTGTAATCTGTTTGACTGGATTTTAGACAGAATGTTTAAGTCTTGATTTAGTAAAGAAATAGATCTATATGCTTCACACTTGTTTGTTGGTTTACCTGGTCTGGGTATAACACTTATCAGAGCCACCTTCCAGGAGTCAGGAATATGGTTTTCTGCTAGGCATTCATTAAACACAGTGGGCAAAATAGGGCAAGTGCATTTTTAAATTGTTTGTAGAATTTGGGTGGGAAGCCATCGGGGCCTGGGGATTTACCCATTAGAAGAGAGATGATCACTTCCCTAACCTCCCCTGGTGTAATTAGAGCATTCAGTACCTCTCTGGCTGGTTCTGATAACCTGGGCAATGATAGCTCTTGCAGAAATTGTTCAGTTTTTGTTTTAATATCAGTGTTCTTTTCCTTTTCCTGGTACAGCTTCTGGTAGAACTGTCAGAATTGCTCTGCAATATCTGATGGATTACACCAGAGGTTGTGAGAGTCCAGCTTATTACTAATCTTTGTTACTGTTCTGTCTGCCTGAGCTTTTCACAGTCTCAGTGCCACAATTTTGCTGCCCTGCTCCCTGTGTCATGGTATGTTTGGCTCAGGATTCTGAGTTGTCCATCTATTTTTTTGACATTCTATTTTCTGTAATTCTTCTCTTGCACGTAGTCATTTTTTTTAAATATTTTTCTGTTGTTGGGATTCCCTTTATGTTCATTCTCTAGTTCCTTTATTCTATTTAAACTTTTGTCCCAGGATATTAGTGATAATTTTTTCTTGCCAGAGGCTATCCTAATAAGTTCCCCCCTACACACTGCCTTAAGGGCCTCCCAAGTTGATATCGGAGAGCACTGCTGTCCCATATTAGTATAAATTTCCTTTATTGAGTCGGACAATTTTTTAATAAAACTTTTATCACTTAATAGGGACACATTTAACCACTATAGCTTTATTTTCACTACCCTAGGAATCCACCATTTAATGGACAGGGGTGCGTGGTCCGAGGTAGTTATGTTATGAATTTTGGAATTAATCACCTGGTGTGCATATGTTTTAGGTATCAGGAATAGGTCTATGTGCTATTGAATTTTGCCATGTGAAAACAGTTGTATGTTGTTTGTCCTACCTGAATGATGGCTATCTTTGGTTGCTTGTGTGGTCCTGTACTTCTGCTGTTTGGGGGGTGAAGAGTTACAGTTGGAAACCCTAATGTCACATTTCCCTACTTTTGTGGCACTAAATTGAGCACAAACTAGTGCATTAACACAGTTTTTGGCAATTAATTTCTTTTCTTTTGAGATTGTGGAATCATACCATCATTCACGGAACTTTTACTCATAATTTTTCATTTTTTATTATTTTTTCACCAAATTTTAACACGCCATTTTTTGGATTTTGAAACATTTTACCTACCAGGTTTATAAAGTGGGCTCATAAAAATACTATGTTGAAAATATTGGTCAAAATCTTAAAAAAATACCAAAGTTATGGAGGTACACAGAAATTTCTCAATGTTCAGTTATAACTTTAGTCATTTTCAGCATTTTGACCCCAAATTTTCAACATAGCCATTTTTCACACCCACGCTTGAACCTGATAGGTGCTGTTTTTCAAATCTAGCCAGAAAGGTGATTTCAGTCACTCCATGAAATCATTTCCAGCAGGATTTGAAAAACCTTCACCTGCCAGTTTATAATTTGGGATCAAAATTTAGAAAAAACACCAGAGCTGTGAAGGTATGT
Organism: Neoceratodus forsteri; assembly: GCA_016271365.2. Taxonomy (NCBI): domain Eukaryota; kingdom Metazoa; phylum Chordata; order Ceratodontiformes; family Ceratodontidae; genus Neoceratodus; species Neoceratodus forsteri. The sequence goes on along the minus strand of CM057459.1, from coordinate 107,550,178 downwards.
TGTGGCTCTGTGTTGTTATGCCTACAGGAGTGGTCAGGGGTTGCTAAGGACTTATTTTCTACAGCTACTGTCATTTTTTTTAATAACATGGCAAGGACTTTTCGTGAGTGAGAGGGCAGGCAGTCTGACCATGGCTTAGATTTGTTGTTGCAGTCATGGGTCAGGATATTAATTTAACTGAGCACCCATTTTATTTGCAAACTTATTTTTAAACTTTTTAAGAAATGTTGTGTGCAGTGCCAGCCTTTGACCCAGTAGGTAGTGCTTTGTGATCCCGTGCCAGTGATCTATTTTCAGGGGGCAAGCTCAGTGAGCCAGCTGGATGGGCTGAGGCTGGGTGGACAGTGCTGCCATGCAGCAACCCACCCTTCAGCTTGGGAAGGCTTGGGGCTGACTGCATGGGCCCAAGTACCATATCGTGAAGAAAACTCTTCTTTTGTCATAGGGCCCTGCACCTCTGCATCTACAGCAGCCAGAGGGCCCTGCACTTCAGCTGAGAGATGGACTCCTTGCCCTATATCTGTAGCCATGTGGAAGCACAGCTTCTGCAGCCACATCTGTGTGTCTTACAGTGTGCATTAGTATCTATGGCTTCAGAACAGCTAGCCCACCAGAACCTGTGTTTCTGATGCCACAACTGTGTGTGTATGTCTTTCAGCATGCATGATTACATGTGGCTGCAGAAAAGCAGGTCCCACAGGAGCCTGCATTTCTGCATACAGAAGTACTATTGCAATTTAGGTATCATGTATTTCTATATATAGCTGCAGAAGTGCAGGCCCCACTACGGCCTGTGCTTCTGAGCTTCTGCAGCCAAAAGTTGGTGTATATGTCTTTCACTTATGGCTGTAGAGGTGCAGACCCCTCAGGGGCATGCGCCTCTCCATACAGAAGTAGTGTTGCTATTTGGCATATTAATAGATTTCTAAGGCCTGCCCTTCTGCAACCAGAAGTCAGTGTTTATCTTTACATCGCAGCTGCAAAAGTGCAGGCCCCTATGAACTGCATGTCTTCCAGTGTGCATGAGTACCTGTGGCTACAGAAGCACTGACCCCATAGGAGCCTGTGCTTAAATATGGAGCATAAAAAAAAGAACTGTTGTAATTTGTGTATCGTGGATTTGTATCTGTGGCTTAAGGGACCTGTGTGCTTCTGCACACAAAAGTAATGTTGTGATTTGAGTATCATGGATTTCTATCTTCAGCCTGAAGTGAATGTGTTGGCTTGCAGAGTGCATACTACAGACACAGATCCACAAAGGTAGCATATCAATGCTACCACTTTTGTGTCATCTGGAAACAGGTGTATGTTGTTCATCTTACCTGATGATGGCTGTTTGTGGTTGCTTGTGTGGTCTTGTCCTTTTGCTGTTTGGGGGGATCAGGGCTGGAAACCCTAACACTACATTTACCTACTTCGGGGGCATTAAGTTAAACTCTAACTGGTGCATTAATGAAGATTTTGCAATTGATTGAGATATATATATATATATATATATATATATATATATATATATATAGCAGTATTTGTAGTAGTAGTAGTAGTAGTAGTAGTGAAATACATTTCTTAAGGAGAGTCAAGTTGAGCAGAAGCTCATTTTGAATTACTTCCTTTCCTACTGGTACATACTATAAGTACTATATAAATACTACATAAAAATGTTGAATGGCCAGACTCACAATATGCAGTTTATCTTCAAATGTGAGATGACAAGGCTATATATCATGAGTAGAAAAGCCATGAGTAACTTATTAAAAATTCATGCCCCCTTACAAGGGATGATAAATTATGTATTACTGACTCCAGATATAACTTGTAAATTGGTGATTTGTTTGATGATTAAGCTGTTTCTCAATGATTTCAATTGCTGGCTTCAATGCTGCTTTGTGCAATTGTGATGTCATCAGCAATCTAAAAGCTGTTGTCTGATTGGTGCAGTACTTCATTGTGATGTTAATCTTCAAGATATCAGTTATGACAACATTAACACAAAATATTTTGATACATTACTGTTAGTGTAGTTATCCAGTAATATGTCACTTTTATCTTGCCATTTGTACACCATTCCTGTTGTATAAATATATGCAGTATGTGTTTACTGTATATGTATTAAATTCTTTGGGTGCCATCTAAGTCTCTCTAAATAGTTTTCTGGTCTCGGTGGAGTTGACACTTGTGGTGGTAAAATGCCTGCAAAGGGTTAAAGAAGGTGTAAATGGCCTGAGACACTGCCTATATTTTGGGAAAGCTTTCTGTTTAAATGTAATCATTCCTGTAAAGAAAAGTGTCTGATTACCTTGTTAAGACCATTGTGTTAAACAAGTAAAAACACACAGCCCCAAGTAAATGGTGTCTTTATGATTTGTGCTCTCATTGTTTTCTACCCCTAATTGCATTAGTGCAGACTAACCGGATATGTTTATTTGTACAGTTACAATGTCTCTTATGGTTATCATAAATCATGTTAAAGAGTTTTGTTTTTAATAAATGGAACTTGGATTTACAATCAAAGTGTTTTACTCTGCATGTAATTATAGAAACTCATGTGTGGCAAATAGACTACGCCAATTGAATTAAGAACTTCTACCTTTAAGAACTGTTACAGTAGCTTGAGAGACAATCTTATAGGTATAAGATTGTCTAGTATGTTTTGAAATAAACATTCCTGATTGACTGAAAATGATGTCATTAGTCATAACATCAAATTAATCATTGAAGCCCCCTTTTGTTTTGTGGAACAGCAGGAAACTATGCAATGCATGTGTCAACGCTGCTTAAACAGTTGCAGTAACAAAATATGTCTTTAATATTGCATTTTTTTATTTTAAGAAATGCCAATACTGCAATACCAAGTGTAACTCAAATGGCTGTAGTGAAACCATGTGAAGTATGTTCTTGTGATCAGACAAAACACATCATTACCCATGCATAGGGCAGCTGTTATGACTACAGTAGGGAAAGAACAAATGGGTGACAAGTATATGTCATTCATAATAATTTCTGCCTGACAGGTGATGGAAATGGTAGAGCTTTGTGATGTGATACCAGAAAACAACCACCCCTGTAACCACTAGGGCTGCCTTGATGTGGAACAGGGCTTAAACACTGATTCAGTTTGAAGCCTTGAAACTAGAGACTCCTGAAATGAGTCTTGAATGTTTTCCAGGGTGACTGTGACACAGTACGTTCTTTATGTTTTTAAATGTACAGTACTTGATGTTGAAATGCTGAACCTTGGTCCAAAAATCCACCTTTAACTGAGGTCCAGATCATTTTAGCTTTGTCATATTTCAACAGATTGCTAAAGGGATACAGATACAGTATTTCATTTTTTTCTGACTTTCTTTAGAAGTTTAGGAAACATTTAGTGCTTGTCCATCTGTCCAGCTTACATAAGATATCAAATTATTTTAATCATTTCTACAGTACACAACTACCAGTGAGGTTATGTTAAAGGACACCTGAACATTTCAACAGCTAATTTTGTTTTTCATTTAAAAATTATGTCACAGGCCTTGAGAGCATAAGATGTTTGCTTGCACTTATGTAATGAAGATAAATGCAGTTTTGTAACATCTTAAAAAAAAATAATGAAAGAGACTCCTTTTGTAAAGACCCATTCTAACAAGCTCATAAAAGGGCCACCAATATGCCTGTCACTGAAAAGAGAAAGCGTTACCAGCCTTGTGGTATGTATTATTTACTGCATTACTGGTATGCCTGGATTGGGGGAGAATGAAAGAAACAATGAGTGTTGTAAAAACCAGTAGCAGTATATGAGTACATATGCATTTGTTACATGTTTTCTAGTCTAGTTTATTTTTCCACTGTCACTTTAAAGAGCAGCTGATGCTATTAGGACAACTTTAACAAAACATAATATTAAGACATAGTTCAGCTTGTATTTCACATTAGTTTTGTATTTCTCCTCCCCGTTATTTATTATTGAGGCCATTTGCATGAAAATGGGATCTTTGCTCCTGATGAGTTAATCAATTCCTCTTGCTTTCTCCCTACCTGAGGTCATAATGCTCTGTTACATCAAATTCCTCCCATGGCAACAGATTGTGATGCCACAATAGAGGACTGTGACATAAAGTAGGGAGTAGCTAAAGAGGCAGATGAACTCTAATGGATATAGAGCATGTTCCTATACTACTTTCTCAGTAATGGATAGAGAAATCTATCAAATACATATGGAATGCAAACTAAATTGTACCTAAATATTATGTTTTTCAAAGTTTTCTTTGAGGTGTCAGCAGCTCATTAATGACTCCCAAATTCTACTCCTACAAGAGGCAGCTGTCTAATCAGATAAGACATGATTAACACACCAAATAGAAACGGGAAAACACAGCCATCTGCATGACATTCAGTGTATGCACAGAGAGACTTCCATTAGGCAGGCACAGTAAATGCTAACTTCATGTGGTTAATTGCAGGGCTACTGTACTGTATGGCAAATTAGGCATTCAGGAGTGTTGTATGAGTGCTGTATTAGGCTTCCATCCCTCCAGACCTGAAAAGCAGAGTCACTTTTCTTTCTCAGTTTGTTACACTTGTCACTATAAAGGCAACAATATATGCTCATCTGTAAGTCGACCTCACATATATGTTAAACCCCTTTACCTTGTCAATGTTAGCAAAACTACAGACATTTTTTACTACCCAAATTGTATGGAAAATGTTTATTTTATGACCAACATCAGGCATATAATATGTCTTTGTGCCCAGAACATAATTAGTTTACACATGTGGAAAAATTGTTTACCATTTTAAATCCTGCAGCTAGGTTGATCTTGCAAATAAGCTGAGTCCCCCTTCTTGGAGGATCTATTTTAGCATCAGAGTAAACATATCTGACAGTTGCATCCATAGATACTTTCAGATATTTCCAGATATTTTGTGATCTATCTAGTGAGATTCTTTCCAGTGGCCCACACTTGTACTGTAGGAAGGCAGAGAATTTCTTTAGAGACATTGCAAAACTTTTGGAAAAATCTGGCCATGTCTTTGGCTGCACATGTGAGTAACTACAGTACATACTGCATTTGAAAAGGATCTGAAGGATTTATAATTCACATCCATTTTGCTATTTAGACAGATTAGCAAAAATAGATTTGCATATTTGCATGCATATTTATGCAACATAAAAAGGATTCTGATGACCCTAGGCTACTTTCAGTGTAGTGAACTGGTCCTGATTCTACCTTGCCCAGTCTCAGTGGTCAAACAGCTGTTATTTCATTTGTTAATTTCATGGTCCATAATAAAAGCTAATGGGACAGTTGGAACCTGTTACTGATACAAGTTTATAATGAAGTTGAGCTACTCTATCACGTCCTTTGTATTCCCAGCCTCCAGCTTCTTTCTTGAAATATACTGACTGCACTAGAGAAAAATGCATGGATAAGTCAAAATAAACTGCACTTTCAACATAATATACAAATATGCACTGAATTATGGCATTGTAACATAAATATATGTTTGCATTGTGATACAGCTGGCAGAAGGGAGGAACCAAATTCCATTAACCACTATAAATACAATGCCAGCTCCATCTGGAATCTTTTCCCAATGCTTTGTAGCCATGGCAATCGTCCAGCAGGGATGGACAGGCTGGTAATGTGTGCATGCAAGTACGTACACACTCCTCTCTCCCTGTTCCTACCTACCTGTTCCTTTAAACAGTGTTGTGTTCGATGAGCATGCCACTACTGGTACAGCACTGCAGTCAATGACTCTTGGACAATCCCAGATATAGACTATGAAAGGTATTGTAATATGCAAACAAAATAGTCAGACATTGCATTGTAACTAGCATTAGAGCTCACATAACAATCTGCAATGTCTGAACAGACTGTGTGAGAGTCACACTTTCCTTTCGGTTTTGCAATTGAACAGACTCTGGAAATATAAGGTAATGGGGTGCATACTATATTCATGGAATACAATGATTAGCTAAAGGAACTAAATATGAATCTTCTGAAAATGTTCTGTCAGATTGTTATATGTAGTTACAACATCAGTGGTATGGGTGTCAACAGGAGTGTGAAAGAAAAAGTGAAACAAGGATGTATCATTTGTCATGATAGTGGCTTAATTTGTTTTTTTACACAAATGCAAAAATAAAGAGGAACTTGCCAATAATATGACACCCTCTTGATTTAACTTTCCCAGAAATGGGGGAAATATTTGTATGTTTTGATGCATAAAACCAATTCAGTTCCATGTCATTTTCATAAAAGAGTTTTGACAGATGTAGAATGTGGCTGTAAATATAGCAAAAGAAAGAAATAGAAGGGCTTCTATGCTTCTTTTGGTTAAATCAGCTCTTAAGGTTGCAGTCTCACAGGTGGTTGGCTCAGGACAAAAATAATTAAAATATCCCAATAAAGAATAAAACTTGCCAGAAAGCTATTCAAACAGTTCAAAAGTACATGCAGAATGACAAGTATGTTAACATAAAATAAGCAAAGTAATCAAAGACAGACATGAACATAAAGCTCATTAAATGATGCCAATGGCTGCAGTTGTGGAAGTTAATTTGTACACTGCCATCCTGTGTATGTTCTTAACTGGACATGACATAACAGGATAAATTATTATTCTAATAATGCTTAAATATATTTAAAATGACATCAATGATGCCTTTCTATGCTATTTATATACAGTGGTAATTGTGCAAAAGTTGATCTGTAGCGTGGTACAGTGCATGGTGCAGTGCATGGTAGCAACTGAATAACATATATTGTGCTATCATGAATACCATGCTATACCCACACTACCGGGTCAACTTTTGAGCAACTATTACGCAAATGGTATAGAATGGTGTTACTAATGTCGTAGATGGTCAGGTATTATGAAAAAACAGAACAGCAACTGTTGAGGAGAAAGGGATTCATTATGTTTGGCTGAAGCAGGATTTAAACCTGCACCCTCCTGATAACCAACAGGGTTCCAACCACTACAATAAATCTTACTGCCTGAGGGGGATATGGGAAAAGTCATTGTCTATCAGCCAGGTTTTGGTTTTCCTTTCTTGTTACAGTTTATTTACCAAGAATGGCCCAGCTGAGATTCAACATCTCCTTTCCAGTGGGATCCTGCAGTTTCTCATTTTTACAGTGTATTCACTTAGGATAGTGCAGCTGAGATGCAATATCCCATGAGACATTCTGGAGTGGGGCACATAATTCAACATTAATCTGAGGGGAATATTAAATGGCACTTTATGGGTTTCTTCAGATAAAAACACAACTATTTGAATGTGACATTTGAGGGCATGTGCCCCACAGACTGTGTTGGCATGACAGCTCTGCAACATCCCATTTCCAGTGGTTCCTGCTTCTATCCACTTTTGCAGCTGTGTGGACTACAGCACTGGGAGGTTTTGCTTAGGTTACACAGTGTCTAGTTCTTGCTAGCAGGACTGCACCTGCAATTTCCTAGTCCCTAACAGTGCTCTCACCATTAGACCACACTGCTTCCAGAAGGGTGAAGAAAGGTCCAGAAAAGGCAAACAATTGTTAATCATTTTTGTTTGTTTTCTTACAATGTATTTCCCGAGGATAGCCCAGCTGAGATGCAACATCTCAGTTCCAGTGAGGCTCTGCTTCTACCTATTTCCATAGGTGGGTGGGCTGACTGGAGCACTGGGAGGATAAGTTAGTAGCTCAAGGTCACACAGTGAGAATATGGCTACAGCAGGGATTTAATCTGTTATCTCCCAATTATCAACAGTGCTCTAACAATTAAACCACACTCCCTTGTCTGTCTGGGGGAGGGGGTGGATTGGGAAGAGCCAGTCACTGCATGTAGCACATTTTTATGTTCACCATGTGCTTTTGCAAGTGAATATATTGTTATGAGAGTGGATTTTGAGAGGTGTGTCACTGTCAGTCCAATGCAGGGCAGTCTGCAAGGGTCTCGACCCTGTCACACCAATCATCAGCAATGCTGGTCATGGTGATGTTCTGGCTTGCTGTGCAGAAACTTCATGTAGTTCAAGGGAGAGAGCAGGCCCAATCATAGGGTGGCTCGTTCCTTTGATCTGCATAACACCGCCTAGCAAGCATACAGTAGCTGATCTCATCATGATCAGCCTGCTGTGGTGACTCTGAGAGCCCTTTTACATGCCAACACAAGAGTCCCAGACTACACTTTAGTTACTAACTAAACAAAATCAATGATTATTACACTTTTGGCAGAATGTAATGCAGTATTGCCATTGGCTAATGCAGTTTGACAGCTCAGAAAGAAATGCCCTCAGTCCTCTCCTACTATATATATATATATATTAGAGGCAAAAAACTCAATTTAATGCATCAGTTAGGGTTGTTCCACAGCGACAAAAGTGAGGAAATTCGATGTTAGGGTTGAAACCCCCTTTGCATCCCTCCAGCCTACCCCCCCAACTAGAATTGGGGTGCACATTGGGATCATCGGCCCTAAGTGTCACCCCATCACATTGGAAAGAAACTGAGGAATAGGAGAGAATGGGGTGACGTTAGGACCAATGACCCCAAATTTCAGGCAACTCCGTCAAGCGTTGCAAAGTTATTAAGGTGCAAATTTTGGGTTTAACATGTAAATGGCTCCTCAACCTAACTATGGTAGCACTACCGTGCTACCATAGTATATATATATATATATATATATATATATATATATATATATATATACATATATATATTCATTACAAAAACTACATTAATGCATCAGTTAGGTTGTTATTAATGTATCAAAAGATGGGAAATTGATGTTAGGATTTCAACCTAACACCCCACCCCACCCTGCACAGATGAAGAGGGATTGGGGGTGGCATTGGGATTGTCAGCCCTTGCTCTCACCCCATTCCATTAGAAAATGAGTTGGATGGGCACAGCATAGGAGAATGAGTGAGTGTTAGAGCTAACAACCCCAATGCCATCCTCTGATCCCTATTCATCTGTGCAGGGCGGGAGTGGGGTGTTAGGGTTGGAAACCCTAATGTCAAATTTTCCAGCTTTTGATGCTTTAATAACAACCCTAATTGATACATTAATGTAGTTTTTTGCAATGAATTTCCTTTCTTTTTGAGATAGTGCAATCAAAGCCTTATTTGCCTGTAGTAGTGCAGCGCCTTTCGGACCCTGCGCTCCCATTCCCCCATACATGGATCTATGTATGTCACCATGGAAGGGCCCTGCACTCCAATTTATAGCACAACAGTTACCAAATTGCCAGCATAACCATCTTATTACCCCACCTCATGTACCTGGTACAGAAAATGTACAAAACCCCACCAAAATGTAATTTATTGCAACTGCAACACCAGTCCACGCTACAGGTGCAGAAATACATTTTGAGTAGGATTTTAAAATGACGGCTTTGACATACATGAAGTAGGTAATAACAAGTCTATGTTGAAAAGTTGGGGTCAAAGTCACTAACATTTCTAAACTTATGAGCGTGTATAGTGAAACTGCAACGAATGGTCATGACATTGTCATTTTATATATTTTGATCTACCAAATGTTCAGCATAGACTTCTTATGACCCCACCTCATGAACAAGATAGCTGTCATTATGCAAATCCTGCTTGAAAGGTGAATTTACCAATCGACCACAAAATCACTTTTCTGGTAGGAGTTGCATAGCAACAGTCATATTGTTCATAGGTGGGGTTCTCAAAAGGCTATCATGAAAATACGTGTCAAAATATGCAAAATGGCAAAGTTATGCACCAAAATGAAAATCCCATTGAAATACATTGATTTCCATACGAAAGAAGATCTTGCTTTGTGAGTCAGCATATGACAGAAGATCTTACTCTTATGATGCTGATATGAAAGAAGAATTTCAATGTTAAATAAAACACATTTTAAGGGCATTTTTCGAGCAGTAAAGTACAGAATGCACCTAAGGGTCCAAATACAAGCTGCATGTGTTGATTCCTCCCCATAATATCATATTGGTGTTTCCAAACACAAAAGAAGATCTTGTTTTGTGAGTCAGCATACGAATCAAGATCTTACTTCATATGATGCCAATATGAACAAAGAATTTAAATGTGAAATAAATCACATTATAATGGCATTTCTTGAGTAGTAAAGTACAAAATGCACCTAAGGGGTCCAAATAAGCAAGCTACGTATGTTGGTTCCTCACCAGAATATCATTTTGGGAGGTTTCTAAATTTGAATTTTTCAGGCAAAAAACAAGATGGTGGCCATACAAAGAAGGAATTTATCCATACAAAGCAGAATTCCTTCTTTGTTTAATACAGCTAACTTGTAGTGCTTACTGAGCATGCTCAGAAATTATTTTGTTTTAAAATATTTAAATTGCAATACCTTAAAAAATGCTTATTATTTTTTCACCAGACTAGCAAAATGCACATCTGTGGGGTAGTCCCTTTCTGCCCTGAAAATTTCAGACCAAAAAAAAAACTGGGCTTTAAGCAAGTTCAAAGAAAAATCCCAGTGAAATCAATGAGCAAAAATATGCTTTTTTCACCTCTCTGTAACTCAGAAACTGCACATCTGACCAGAACATAACTTGCCATATCAGGAGATCAACCCCATAGGACAGTGCATACCAAATTTTGTGCAAATCTGTTGAACAGTTACAAAAGGTATTAAAATGCAAAATGTTGAGTTTAACATTGAAGTGCCTACTCAACCTAACTGCACTTGCCTAATATATATATTCTATGAAAAAACTTTGTTCATGCATCAGTTAGGGTTCCTCTACATGACAAAAGTGAGGAAATTCGGCATTAGGGTTCCCACCCCTTGCCCCACCCCACCCCTACCCCCACCAGCAGGCATCAGGGTGTGCATTGGGGTAATTGGTCGTAACTCTCATCCCATCCCATGTGTAAACAAGCTGAGGCAGTGCAGTGTAGGAGAATGGGGTGAGAGTTAGGACCAATGACCTAACGCACACCCGATGCCTGCTGGTGGGGGTAGGGTGGGGTGGGTGCAAGGGTGAGAACCTGATGCCAAATTTCCTCACTTTTGTCGCTGTAGAAGAACTCTAACTGATGCATTAACAAAGTTTTTTGCATAGAATTTCCATACTTTTTAAGAAAGAATAGAAAAGTAGAAAGTTCCCCAAGTTCCCACTCTCCCACCATGTGATTTTGTGTGACTAGAGTAACAGTAAGTGCAACAGAAATGCAAGCACAAAGGCTTACGCACATGGTGACGAAAATGTAAATGGTAACACAAAGAGTAATAGGAATGCAAGCACAAAGTGACACAAAATCGGACAGTTACATAAACAGAGACATCAAACAGAAGTGCATACAGAACACAACTGGCAACACACACATTCACGATACCACAATTGTAAATGCAAATGGTAACAGTAACAGCAACAATAAAGCCAACAGAAACAGAAACGCAAACGCATACGAAAATGCAAACTGTAACGTGCGCGGGCACGGTACCGCAATTGCAAATGCAAATGGTAATGGTAACAGCAACAGTAATATGAAACAAAATGGACACACAAGTGCAAATGAAAAACCCAACTGTAACACACACAGTGGCGTAGATGGGAACGGGGATGCGAATGGTAACAGAAGAGCAACTGGAAACTCTAACTGACACAGTAACAAAAGGGCACACCTTTCTTTTCCCCAAAAACTGCATTGAAAAAACAAATTGAAAACAAAGAATGTATGCATTATAATTGACTTCGGAGCAGAAAATTACAACTTGGAATACTAAATTGCTTATATCTCAGGAACCATACGACATAGGAAAAAAATTAAAATTTTATATGAATTATTACTTTCCTGGCTAGTTTTATGCTTAGCCCCCAATTGGGGGGCTAAGCATTTTTTTGACAAGAAGTCCGCATCTCACACCGTTTCCAAGATACGGGCCCTGAAAGACGCAACGAACTCCATAATGTTATCCTATGGCAAAAAGCATCAACTTCGGAGTGCCATCACTTTGCCACCCTGTAATATTATTTCAACAATCCACCAAAAGGCACATCTGTGGTATGTTGGCTTTTTTCCCTCCAAATTTCAGCCCAAATGACCAAAGCGTTATTTTGCAGCAGTGCTGCAAAGAATTCCTGTAATGTATCAAACGCCGTAATGTTATCCTATGGAAAAAAGTCAACTTTGTAGTGCCGAATTTTGCGCTCTGTACTATTTCTTGACCAAACCACCAAAAGGCACATCTGTGGGATATTGCCTTTCCTCCCTCCAAATTTCAAGTCAAAAAAACAAACTGTTCCCAAGATATTTAATATCAAAGTTTACAAAAATGTACCTATCTATTCCATTATAAAAAATCTGGCCATCTTGTCCCTCCCTGGCGATCAAAGATGACGATCGAAGAACCTCACGATCAAAGAATTTGCAGGCTCACAAACAAAGACTTAAAAACCTTATAAATCAAAAAATTGAAGGACTTGCAGTAAACCACCACCATGGTTTGACAGAGCGAAGCCCCTGAGTAAAACCCACCCTCATTTGACTTCCCTATGACACCCCTGGGCTGAGAAAATTGTTTTTTAATTGGGCCATCTCGTCCCTCACTCGAGATGCGATCAGCGATCAAAGAATTTTCAGGCTTCGTGATCAAAGAATTTGCAGGGTCATGATCAAAGTATTCAAACTCTTCAAATTCAAAAATGTATAGAATCATGGTAAATCACCACCACGGTTCATCAGAACGAAGCCCCTGAGTAAAACCCATCCTTGTTTGACTTCCACGACACTCCTGGGCTGAGAAAATTTATTTTTTCATCTGGCCATCTTGTCTCTCGCTCGCGATGCACGATCGTGATCAAAGAATCTCGAGGTCAAAGTTTTTGCATCCTCGCGATCAAAGAAATTGCTCGCTCATGTATAAAGAGTGAGGGATGAGATGGCCAGATTTAAAAATGTATTTGCTCAGCCAAGGGGTGCCCTAAACTGTAAAATGAGGGTGCACTTTGCTCAGGGGGCTTTCTTATGCCCCATCTGCATACCGAAAATAATCTTACAAATACCCCTGGTAGTCTAGTGCCCCCCCAATAAAATATTAACATCCCTGGTAGTCTAGTGGCCCCCCAATTAAATATATTAACTTACATGTAGACCCTGGTAGTCTAGTGCCCCCAACCCCCTGTTATTTTTGAGATTGCTCATAGTCTGGTATCCCGCGTATTGTATTCTCTGACGATATTAGGTCCCCTGGTTAGTTATCCCAGCATAATGAAATACACGATGGTTATAGCCTGGTAGTTCAGCGGTCATTTCACTCATTCATCTTTCAGCTCACCTAGCACCCCCTCACTTTGCCGTCGGGCGAGTTGCACCGTTCTCCTCTCATTCTGCCAGATCCAATGTCAGCTTATGAGCGTAATGCAAAGAGGTGCTCAGAGATATTTTCAGAGTGCCTTGCATTACTGCTCGTAATGCAGCACAGTCAGTGGCTGGCCATGGAGGTGAGTGGAGGGTTGTGCCAGCTCACCAGCTGGCTGGGGTGGAGGCTGGTGTGGGCTGGGGTGATGGTGGGGGGTTGGGGGCCACTAGACTACCAGGGTATAATATTAAATCAATATGTATTGCCTTATGCTGGGGGGGGCCGCTAAACAACCAGGGATATTAACATTTATGTATAAGAAGACAATACAGCTCGGGGGGCACTAGACTACCAGGGCTCTACATATAAGTTAATATATTTTATTGGGGAGGCCACTAGACTACCAGGGATAATTATAAGATTATTTTCGATATGCAGATGGGGCAGAACAAAGCCCCCTGAGCAAAATGCACCGTCATTTTACAGTGTAGGCCACCTCTGGGCTGAGTAAATACATTTTTAAATCTGGCCATCTCGTCCCTCGCTCGCGATGCACGATCGTGATCAAAGATTCTTGCGATCAAAGAATTTGTCAGCTCACAATCAAAGATCATTAGTGAGCCATGAGCAAAGAATTTAAAAGCTAATAACTCTATTTTTGGACCAATTTGGATGGAACCAAAGCCATGGCTCAATAGATCGGGTTCCCCTGATTAAAACCCATCGAAGTTTTACTTCAGAAGTGACCCCTGAGCAGAGATAATTGTGTTTGTGCAATCGGAAAACTGAAAACAAGATGGCGAAACTTGCGGTCAAAGAATTTTTGAAATTCCTTGGGATCAAAGATTCTTGAACCACGAGGCTGCAAATTATTTGACCGCCAGGCAGGACGAGATGGCCAGAATTCTCATTCTTTGATCGCAAGATATACATATACATTTTCCCATTGACTTATAATGGGAACTTAAAACTGCCATAACTTTTGAATGCCTTAATATTTTTTCACCAAACAAAAAGAGGCATGTTCAGCCACCAAAGCTCTTTCAAATGAGTGAACTTGCAGAGCAGCAAGCAACACGATGGCCGTGCAGGACCACATTTAGAGTGCCAAAAGGTGCCTCCAAAAATGGATAATTTTGCATTTTTTAGCACTTTTGTACACGAAGACCGGCACTCCGACCAAAACACAATTTAGCAAATCAAGAGATCTAGTGTGCCCCAACATGTGTACCAAATTTCAGACAAATTCATTGAACAGGTCCAACGTTATTAACATCAAACGTTTGACTTTAGTATGTAACTGGCTGCTCAACCCTAACTATAGTGGCGCGACCACACCACTATAATATATATATATATATATATATATATATATATATATATATATATATATATATATGTGTGTATACATATATATATATATATATATATATATTTATATAGTTAGGGTTGAGTAGCCCTGTTAAGGTTAAAGGGTCAAACTTTGCACCTTAATAACCTTGCCACCATTCAACAGATTTGCCTGAAATTTGAATATGCAATCAAGAACCATATATCTTGGGATCTGCCAACTTTGTAGTGGTCAGATATATGGCTGTGGAGTTATTATGAGATCTGCACGCCATACAGTTTTTGTGAATTCTTTTTGCTCGCTACAGGTCGCACAGTTTGTGTGACTGGTCCTAAAACTTCAGGAAATATGTGGCCAGGGTCCATGATGTGTCTTTTGAAGATTTCGAAAAAATATTGAACGGTTCAAAAGTTATTCAAAACACAAGTTCCCATTATAAGTCAATGGGAAAAGTTAAAAAGTTCGACAGTGTCACAAATGCACTTTTTAGTGTCACAAATGGCCCTAGTAGTGTCATAAATCCGCCATTTTTTTCAGTTGGTGATCAGAAAAGTGCTTGGCATTTAAAACTGGGACCCTCTAGGAACACAATTCTTTTTGTGTTCACCTAGTCGGACCATCAGGATGCTAGCCATGTCTTTATTTTGGGGTTAAACACCTCAGAAATATGTTTTTCAAATTTCTGGAAAAAGTAGTGTCGCAAAGTAGTGTCACACTCACGACACTTTGGTGATTTCATTTGCGAAAGTGTCATGATTTGCGACACTATTTTGCGACACTATGCCCAAAATAACAGGAATTCTTTGGCACCCAGCTGCAAAAGAACGGTTTGGTCTTTTGGGCTGAAATTTGGAGGGAGGACAGCTAACATGCCACATATGTGCCTTTTTGTGGTTTGGTGAAAAAATAGTGGAGGGTTGCAAAGTTACGGCACTCTGAATTTGATGCTTTTTCCCATAGGATAACATTACGGTGTCCGTTGCGCCTTTTGGGGCCTGTATCTCGGAAACGGTACAAGATATGGACTTTTTCGAAAATGCTTACCTCAAACAGGGGCTAAGAACAAAACTAGCCAAGAATGTCATAATTCATGTGAAATTTTCATTTTTTTTACATCGCACGGTTCCTAAGATATATTATTTAATATTCCAAGTCCTTCTTTTTGGCTCCGAGTGCCATTATTATGCATACATTCTTTGTATTCACTGTCTTTTCAATGCAGTTTTTGGGGAAAAGAAGGGTGTGCCCTTTCATTCACTGTGCCAGTTAGCATTTCAGTTGTGTTTCCATTACCGTTAGCGTCACCGTTCCTGTCAGCCAGTGTGTGCGTTACAGTTTCCATTTTCATTTGCGCTTCTGTTTTCGTTACTGTTACCAT
Organism: Neoceratodus forsteri; assembly: GCA_016271365.2. NCBI lineage: Eukaryota > Metazoa > Chordata > Ceratodontiformes > Ceratodontidae > Neoceratodus > Neoceratodus forsteri. The sequence goes on along the minus strand of CM057459.1, from coordinate 107,534,154 downwards.
TTGTGTTTTCATTACTGTTTATGTTTTTTTTTTTTTTTGTATCAGCCTGTGCATTGCCATTTGCATTTGCGGTCCACCTTCCGTTTGCGTGTGTCTTTCGTTTTGCGTCATTGACACTGTTACCATTACCATTGGCATTTCCAATTGCATTACCTTGACTGTGTGTGTTACGGTTTGCGTTTCCGTACACGCTTGTGTTTGCATTTCCATTTCTGTTTCCTTTGGCATTACTGTTGCTGTTACCGTTACCATTTACATTTCCAATTGCAGTACTGTGACTATGCACGTAACGGTTTGCGTTTCCATACATGCTTGCGTTTGTGTTTCTGTTTCCTTTGGCATTATTGTTGCTGTTACCGCTACTATTTGCATTTACACTTGCAGTACCGTGCCTGTGCGTATTCTGGTTTGTGTTTCTGTACTCACTACCATTCAAGTTTCCATTTTTTGTTTCCTTTGGCATTATTGTTGCTGTTACTGTTACCATTTGCATTTACAATAGCGGTTCCATGACCATGCGTGTCAAGGTTTATGCTTCTGTACACGCCTGTGCTTTGGTTTCTGTTTCTGTTTCTTTGGTGTTATTGTTACTGTTACCATTTGCATTTCCAATTGTGGTACCAGGTACCATGACCATGCGTGTTACCAGTTGCATTCCATACGCATTTGCGTTTGCGTCTCCGTTTCTGTCACTGTTTGCTTTGGTGTCATTTTGCGCTTGCGTTTCTATTACCATTTGCATTACCATTTACGTTTGCATCACCATGTGCATAACGCTTTGTGCTTGTGTTTGCATTGCACTTACCATTACTATGTCACAAAAAATCATGTGGTGGGAGTGAGGGGCCTGAAGGTCCTGCGCTCCCACCACCACATTACATTCGCTATTTATGGTCCTCATTCTCAAAAGAAGGGAAATTCTGGAAAAATCTATTTAATGCATCAGTTAGAGTTGTCCACAGTGACAAAGTGCCAGAACTTCGATGTTGTTGAAGCCTCTTCCCCTGCCTTCACCCCCACCGTGGCGGGGTGTGCGTTGGGTCTTCTAACTTCCTCATTGTCTATGCTTCACCACCTCAGCTTGTTTACACATGAATGTTTACCATTCCATGTGTAAACAAGCTGAGGTGGTGAAGTATAGGATAATGGGGTGAGAGTGAAATGATGACCCCAACGCACACCCCGATGCTGGTTGGGGGAGTGGGGTGCAAGGGGGCTTTCAACCTAACATCAATTTCGCTTTGTCGCTGTGGAACAACCCTAACTGATGCATTAAATGGAGTTTTTGCCATGATAAATATATATATATATATATATATATATATGTATATATATATATATATATATATATATATATATTAATTATACCGGATCGTAGGGCCAGTATAGTTAGGGTTGCACGTCACTTCTATGTTAAACCTTAAAGTTTGCATTTTAATAACTTTGCAACTATTTATCCGATTTGCCTGACATTTGGGAAGCACAACTGCCTGCCATAGATCTCTGGATCTGGAAAGTTTTGTTTAGGTAGGATGTACGGTTGCGGAACTGTTGGCCACTCAAAATGTGAAAAATCAGGCTTTTTGTACATTTTCTGGTAAGCCATAATGACTTGAAGAATGCATTTGAGTGGCTTCAAATTGGTTTGTCTACATGCGCCTGTGTTGAACTGGTGTCTTTTGAAGATTTGGTGAAAATATTGCTCCATTTAAAAGTTATTTCACTTTTCATGTCCCATTATAGCCTATGGGAATATTTATATGTGCACTGTGAACATTTTTGCAATCACATTTTTGTTGTCGAGCTCCATGAAATTGTTTTCATGCTGCTGCCATCTTGTTTTCAGTTAGCAGAGAGAAAAAAGTTGTAAGTCAAAAATAATGCCCTTTGGTAAATACCAGCAGTTGTCTTTACCTAATTGGGCTCTGAGGAACTTGACCCTGGTTTTAGTTTTTCACCAGATGGTCTGGAAATATGTTTTTCAAACTTTTTCCACCATTTTGTAGTTTTCTGATCACGGCAACATTTTTGTTGCCATGGAAAACAATCACGATAAAAAGATAACTGCAACAACATTTTTATGTGCACAATAACATTCCCACTATAGAGATAGGAGTGCCATGAAACCATTAAAGTAATCGTGGTAACACTGTGTAAACACATTTTGTAATGTGTTGTTTTCTTTGTCACTTCATTGTACTAAGCTGGAATGTGCTTTTGCCATGAGATTTGTAGAGCGGCAAGCCCTGGCTCCACAGATGTGCCTTTTGGTGGTTTGTTATGAAAATATTAAACAGACCCATAGTTACAGAATTCCGAAGTTGAGAAATGTTCCCACAGGATAACATTGCAGCACCCATGACACCTTTCGGTGCCTGTATCTCGAAAACAGTTCGAGATACAGATTTTTCATCGCAAAAATGGGGACTAATTACAGAAGTAGGTTGGGAAACCATTAATACCATGATTTTGAATTTTTCTACCTTCTATGGTTACTGAGATATTTGGAAATTAGTATTCCAATGGTGTATGCATATGATTGTTACAAGGGTCACTTGCTCTATGGGGCTGTTGTGTTGTTCTGTACTTATGTGTAAGTGAAAGCGCAGTGCCCAGAGGGAATGTGGTGCAAGATATACATATAATTATGCAGAAATGGCCACACGCTCCCACTTACACCTATTTGTTTTTGGAGAGATGCTTTATTTGCCAAAGATGTGTGTGATTATAAACAAATGGGCAGCTTGGTAGGAGCGTGGGTCCCAAAGGGCCCCACGCTTCCACTTATACCTATTTGTTTTTGGAGAGGTGCTTTATTTGCCACAGATGTGTGCAAGTATGCACAAATGGACAGCTTGGTAATAGAGTGGAGCCCACAGGGCCCCATGCTTACACACACTTATTTGTTCTGTGACAGCTGCTTTGTTTGCCATACGTGCATATGATTATGCACAAATGGGCAGCTTCAGGGAGGTGTGGGGCCCCACCATACGCACACACACACACATCACATACACACACACTGTTCCTGGGTTAGTGATACTCACTGCTCCCTGCCATGTCATCTGCCCTCCATCCTACACATGACTACCATCTACTCCAATACACATACCACTACCATTGCCTCCCCTCTCCTTCCTCTCTCCTAGAAGCACATACCAACTCCCACAGACCCACAGCTCATACATAGCACTCCACCCCCACTGCCACCCTGCCACCTCAATTACTAGTACCATTACATCTCCCCCTGGTCTACACACCACTAACACCCCCCACTCACAGACACCTCCTGGGACCATACCACTATCATTTCCTCCACCACCTACCATGGTCCCTCTCTCCTACCACTCCATACCCCCAACACACATACCTAGCCCACACACCAGTGCAATTGCCTTTCCCTTCCCCTCACACACTCCTAGGTACATGTTCCTGTCAATCAGTAAACTTTACATTGTGGTAGGCGCAATTGGAAGTGCAGGACCTGTAGGGTCCCTGCTCACAATTGTACATATTGATCAGTATTAGTACAGTGGTTGATGATAGCACAGAGTGTGTTTATCCTGTGCACTCCTAGAAAATTCACATTTAATGCAGTAACATGCAGAACTGATAATACTGTACTTATAGGAGAATTTACAAGGGTTCCTTTGTAGGCATATGTGGTTACTGTATGGCTCTGTTGTTAGGTGTAGTGAATGCAGTGCATGGAGGGCCCATGCTTCTACATACACAGGCATTACACAAAGTAATGGCAATATGAAGGGAGTGTAGGGCCCAGAGATCACACGCTTCTGCAAATACATATCACTAATAACTTGTATCATAGTTTATCCCCAAAATAAGGTATATTGATTGCAGCAAAATATGCAAGTGCATCAGTTTGGAATGACAGCACAGCAACTGAAGTTTGTAAATGTTATCTTAGGGTTAACACTCTCCTTCACCTCCCCCCACCCACACACACACTCTACAAAACACTAACATTCCCCCTCCCCTACTTGACACACACACACACACACACACACACACACACTCCTCCTGGGTCATGCTGTTGTTGCCCTGTTAACATGATGTGCATACATGAAATTTAATAAATGAGTAACAAGACACTGTTGGATGGTTTTGATGTTTGATTACTGGTTTTATGAAAAAGTAAAATGCTTATACCTGTTGTTGTAAAGATCATAAAAGGAAAAAAAAATATTTTTTTATAGAAAAACTTGTGTTACATAAAGTATAAAGTTATTTATGGCCATTAATACTTTTTTACATATGTCATTTAGATTTAAATCTTAAAAATATATATTGTTTAAACACTGTGAAAAAAATATTAAATCTTTTATATAAAAAAAAAAATTACCAAAATAAATATATATTTTACCTACAATTGAAACAGTTTTGTTGAGTTATAAAAAAAAGAAGGGTTTCTTCACCCATGAAAATATATTATTAATTACATAAAACAAATATTTTTGTTATCAACTTAAAAATTCTGGTGGGGAGACAGTGGGATGTCACAGCTGCCTCTGCTGCTGGAGGCTGTGAGGAGACCTGGAAGGGGGTGGCTAGGTAGGAGGGTGCAGGAGAGAGTGGAAGCTATTTTTTTCTGGGGAAGGTACACAAGAGGGGCAGAGAAGGGGACAGATGTGGTTTCTGGAGACCAGGACCTTGCTGTTCTGCTACAGGCTCTGCTGCCAGATCCTTTTCTTCACCCATCATCTTTTTGATGCTCTTAGTGAGCGCCTGGACTGTTTGATTTTGATATATAATTTGTTGTGTGTTTGACTGGATCGCTTTTTCAATTTGGCCTAATGTAGTGATTGTGTTGTCTTGTTTTTTTATTCTGGACTCTTACTAATTGTATTAGGTATTTTATGTTGTCATTTGTTTCTTTTTGGGCCTGAATCAGACTGTCCAGGCACTCACAAATTGCTTGGGTATGTGCACTTTGTGGGTCTGTGAAAATAAAAGAAACAGATACAGATCATTAGTGTTACAGTTTTTTTGTGTTGCTTTTATAGTAAAAGTGCTACTTCAGTAAAACTTTTGTTCTTGCAATTCATTGAACAAATCACTGTGTTAACTAATAAGGAGATATACTAGTTTTTACTATGTGAAAATAAAACTCTAAGATTTGCCTGTAATGCTCTTAGACTGTGTCTTATCTGGTGCTGAATATGGTGTTTGTCTATTTAACTTTATGCTGTTTGATTGTGTGGTACTACTATATCATTACTGCCTCCTGTGTACATGTTAATATTGTTTGTAGAGTGCCATGTTAAAAAACAATAGGAAAAATATCCAAAATTAGTTGTTTCATTTTTTTACAATCCCAGTGAAGTCTTGACATCCACTCAATCATAATAATAATAAAATATATTTATTAGGTGCCTTATCAAAACCAAGGCACTATACAGTTCATAAATTCGCACACTTTAAAATACAAACACACAATAATAAAATAATAATAAAAAAATCAGACAACAGTTAATAAAATCCACTAATTCAATCTCCAAATGCCTGCAGCCATAAATAGGTTTTTAAGGACTGTTTAAATCCCTCCACAGTTGTGCACTCCCGAAGCAAGCGGGGTAGAGAATTCCAAAGGGTAGGGGCAGCATACTCAAAAGCTCTTGCCCCAGATGTTTTCAGACATACCCTTGGAATCTCTAGCAACCCCCCATCAGCCAAGTGGCAAAATTGTCTGGGGTGGTAAAGAACCAAGAGCTCTTTCAGGTAGTCAGGGCTCTGTCCATGTAGGGCTTTAAAAGTCAGTAAACTGACTTTAAAGGTGATCCACCACTGAATAGGCAGCCAGTGCAGTTCACACAGAACAGGTGAGATGTGACAGGATTGAGAAGACCCCATCAGTAGCCGAGCTCTTCATTCTACACTAGCTGCAAGTGGCAGATTTCAACCCCAGGCAATCCTAAGTAAAGGGAGTTGCAATAATCCAAGCACGAGGACACAAAGGCATGGATCAGGAAGGGAAGGTCCCCAGATGGAATCAGGTGCTTAATTCTGGCGATATTCCTAAGATGGTAAAAGGATGATTTGACAACAGCCGACACCTGCGAATGCAGGGTCAGCCCCTCATCAAAAATTACCCCCGGATTACACACCTGTTCAGAAGCTGGGAATGAGATACCACCGAGAAAAATTCTCAAAGGTAGACCAACCCCGACATGGAAGATCTGAGAGAAAAACATTACTGTGGTGACTGCACTCTTATACATACTTTTGCAGCTACTGTATAGCTGCTTTTCCTCCTGTGTTCATTCTTTTCAACTGCATACAGATCTTCTCTGTTACTTACTCTATTCTTCACTCTATGCTCCTTGTCAGCTGTGACAAAAAATACTACAAGGCATAACTCCATCATCTAATCTTAACTGTGAATACACTATCTACAACATCAGCACAATGCAGGGATAGAGTTTTAGAAATGTGAAGCAGTGCACTGTTTTATATGCCATGTGACAATGGACATGCTTGTTGGGCTTAGACTTAGCAAGAAAATCTCACTAATAGCTGGATGAATAACATTAAAATACAAATATTTTTATGTGTGTGGAAGGGGTGGGGGATAGGTAGTAATGACATTTACTGGCTGAGTATAATATTTGGTATGCTTTTGGTAACTCTTTAATACACATGGATGATTTTTCTGTGTTTTTGAACTTTAAATAGTTTCTGACATATTCCATTTGTGAAAATATATATAACATTCAGTTTGTTTTAAAAATGTATAAGTCTTTAAGATATTTTGTAGATCTTATATGCAGTGTGCATATGGTGAAATGGTTCATGTTCTGGTTCTTCTGTCTTAATTACAGGCAAGTTCCTGGTCTCCAGTGGTTCTGTAAGAAGGTAAAAAAGACATGGACAATAAATATGGGTTTAATAATATAAAAAAAAAACAGTCATTGACTCTGATTGGTTTGCTGTGCACGACAAATGGAATGATACAGTCTTGTTTTCATTGGTCGCAGCATGAGGTATTTGTGTCTAACTATACAATGGCATAAAAGAATATTTGAGTCTAATTGGTTGATGTGTGCCTGACACAGTGATGGTATCTGAGTATGACATCACTGTGTTGGTTCATTGTTCTATGGTTGTATCTTCTCTTCAAAAACAAAACTATTTGTGGGGGAGTAGCCAGCAGCTGAGCTGAGAACATCATCTTCGAGCAGCTCCTGAAATATTATTAAACAAAACTACCAATGGTCCATCTCGAATAAACAATTTTTACAGAAACTTTGATCTGTAGATGCAATTTTCCCTAAGGTATAAGTGGAACAAAAAAATTTCCAAAGAAGTACTTACAACTGGAGTTATGGTGCAAGGGAACAAATGGCAGCTAATCCAGATGGAGCCTGAGCCAAGGATCCAGGAATGGGCGGCAGCAAAGATCCACACCCTGGTGGTGGGGTTCATGCCAAGACCCAGCCTTCCAATGCAGCCCTACTAATGCCATCCAAAGTTTGGATAAAAAGTGGAAGATTTTAGCACGGACTTAAAATATTTGCACACGAAAGTAAATCTCCTGGCAGATGAAACTAAAGGGTGAAAAAATCAGCGGAGAAGGCACTGGATGTATCTACGGGCTTATCAAAGAAAACAGTGCACTTAGGAGATGGCTCGAAACTTGCAAATGCCCGCTTCCTCCAACATTCAAATATTGGGGCTTCCAGAGAATACTGAAGATGAAAGTCCTAAAATAACTATTAAAGATATCTTGAAACAAACTCTAAACTTGGAAGAGGACTTCACTATTAAAAAAATGTATCGATCTCACCATGTGGTGGAAGGCCGCAGGCACCTACAGGAAAGAATATTCCCAAACCCTTCTGTTAGAGCCGAGTTCGTCTGAGGAAAGGGACTTAATTTTAAATAGAGCAAAACAATGGAGTCCAATGCATTGGCAAGAAACCCAGATACACATTTTCCCTGACCTTAGCTACACCACCAGAATGAAGAGGAAGGGGTTTGATGGAGTTCGCACTCATCTCTGGGCCCTGGGGGTACACCACGTAATAATGATGCCAGCGAGCCTGCGAGTCATTTATGGCGGCAAGGTGTTTCAATTCTTGGACCCTTCAGATGCAGCCAAATTGATGGCAAAACTGGAAAAACAGTTTTCCTCTAAAAGGGAACATTCGGAATCGGAGGAAGAAGCTGACGACCAGTAAGTCGCAAGGAGACTATTAACACTCAGAAAAGGGAAGTTGGTGTTTTGAGAAACTACCAAATCTGGGACCTTAATATATTAAAATGTGGAGACTGGTGTGGGGTTAAACGGGAAGGAAATAGGGAAGTATTTCACTAATGTAACCCTATACAGTCTTACTGTTGATAGTTTTTCTAAAAGACACCTCCTCCTTTATCTCTTTCTTTAACAATCATTTATTTAACTTGACAGAAGGTTAAGCGTTCAATATGACATCATTTCCATATTGGAAGTCACTCAACGTGTTATGGTGGATTTTTCGTTTTGCTCCACTCATATAATGTTTAAAATATGTACTGTTGGTATTCCAATGCTTTGTTATAAAAATTAAAACGGGACATTATGAATATCGAAAGAATGCTGCAGGAGAAGAAAGATGCTTATCTTAATGATTTTTGCAAGGGACATTCAACCCTTTCTGAAGGGATGGACGATGTGGTGATCTTATTTCTTAAGTCCCTGCTCATAGTTGCACTAGTCACTGTGGAATATTTTTGTCTAAATGATACATATTTTATTATAAACCTTTCTCAACAAAATCGTTGACCCAAGTAGTATACCCCTAAGTGAGGTAACAATGCACAGGGGCATAATTTAATGTTACGTTACTGTCAAAATGAGGTATTTGTATTTTGCAGTGCCTGCCTATAAGAAAGTATATGTAATTGTATTATTGCATAAAAGCTAATAAACTATAATTCCAAAAAAAAATATGTATATTTTACCACAGTAAAAATCTACTGAAAACAGTATTAAAATGTTTTATTATTTAGTAAAAGAATGAGTCATTGTGTGATGACAATAAGGCACCACAGGGTGTGTTTTATTGTGTTGTAACATCATTCTTTGTGTGGTGGAAGCACCTGTTTTTGCCTTGTGCTGTAACCTATCCCAGAAGTGACATCATTACATGGTATGATATGGGTACAACAAATTCCAGTGATATGATTGACTGAGAAGCTCAGAAACCTGCGCCTATGTTTTATGATGAAAGGACTGGAACAAGGCCTAGTAGACTGTTTACAATGAAATCAATACTACCAGTCAATCCTGAATGCCATCACAAATGTGGGTCTTACCTTTACTCACTAAACAGTTTCAACTAGTCTCTATAAATATAACCATCTTACACCTATAAACACTACAGATGGATTTTAATTGCTTTCATGATACTCTTGCTACACAGACATACATAACTTAAAAAGCAAAGTACTGCAGTGGTTACAGTTGTTATATATGGTGTTTCTTTGCTGACTGTAGAATCTAGCTAGTATCCTCACCTGCTTACTAGGATAATCTATGTTGTTAAAGCTGTCACAGATAAAACAAAAAAAAACAGTGATTTCATCTAAGGCCTTCTGTTGTGTGCTGGTGGGAGTTAAGATTTTGTCAGCAGAACTGAGCACAGGTGTAATTTTTTGCATTCTATCATTTGTTAAAGTCCATGGCCATGATTCTATAAAGGCTACGACTGGCATAACCACACTTGCGCCAAATAGAATGATGCAAGTAGCAAGTTACACCAGCAGTTGCATCATTTGCAATTTTACAAAGTAACCTGTGACATGTCATAGGCTGCTTGTACCAAAGTGCTCATATGCCACCAGATACGGCCTAAACACCCACAACATGGTGCTAGGGGGTTTATGGCATTTGTTGCACCCTATTCTGAAAGGGCAACAATTAAGTCCCTGATCTGCCATTCTAGAACAACCTCCAGAGGATATCCGTCAAAGTACAGTTACACCAGCATATAGCTGGTGTAAGTGTACTGACGCCCTCTGGGGGTTGCGCAGATTTGCCACAGGGCTGGCACCCAATACATGTGCCATTCCCCCATGCCCAGCATACCCACACAGTATAGCCCCACAGGGCTGCAGTGTCCCCACACCCCGATCCCCAAACTGATATGCCCTGCAGAGCTCAGCTGTACCCACCGGCCCCATCCCTGAACTGTAATGCCCCACAGGGCAGCTCATCCCCCTCAGACACGTTCCCCAACCCCATAAATGAAGTCCCTCCATGGCTGCATAGTGTGAAAATAGAAATAAAATTCTCCGATGTCCCTGGCAGGCTATTGGCCCCCCACCCAGCAGTGCCAGTCCACCCGCACCTACCCCTACCCATTCAAAGCCAGCAACTGACACAGCCCACCTCTCACCTCCATGGCCAGCCACTGACTGAGCACTGCATGAGTGCTTACTGTACATATGTGCTAAACATATTGAATGAAATTCATTCATTGAGCATAGATGTACAGTAAGCGCTCATGCAATGCTCAGTTGGCAGCTGGCAGGGAGGTGAGAGGTGGCTGTGCCAGTCGCCAGCTGGGATGGTGGGGAGAGGTGGGTGGACTGGCACTGCTGGGTGGGGGGGGTGACCTACTAGATTCCAGGTACATTGGGGAATTTAATATCTATTTTCCCCACACTATGCAGCCACGGAGGGACTTGGTTTATGGGATCGGGGAACATGTCCGGGTGGGATGTGCTGCCCTGCAGGGCATTACAGTTCAGGGGATCAGGGGCTGGTTGGCACAGCTGCCCTGTTGGTCAGATCAGTTTGGGGGATCAAGGGTGTGGGGAACACTGCAGCCCTGTGGGGCATGGCTGATTTGGGGGCTGGTGGGCACAGCTGCCCTGCGATGCATTGACCATCGGGGGTTCAGTGGCAAGAGGTGCCCTGCTGAGCTCTTCAGGTGTGGGGGTGACAACTGCACCATTCCGTCAAGAGGCTGTGACTTCTTAACATGCCCATCGGGTATGCCCTTATGTGGTACTATCCGCATCATTGCAAGTCATAGGACTTACCCAGGGACCCTGCCCCATCTAAAAATGGGCACAGGGTCCATGTCACAACAGAGTTTTGTGTAAGTCACCTTTGGCAGTGACTTGTGCCATTTTTCTAGAATCCCACCCCATGTCTTTAATGTTGGCAAGACGAAAATATACAAGCCTGATAAAGGGAGGGACTATTATAAGGAGAAGAAAGGAAGGGGAGGTAATGTGTAAAATGGGGTGGGTTGGGGACAGTACAGGGTTTAAGAGCTAATTAACCATGTATGACTTCTGCTGTGCATAATATTTCAACCTGAGATGGCATGTCACTGCTGAATGTGGTGGGGCTATTTTATGAAAGTCACAAAATATGTTTTGGTTTTCTTATTTGCAGCATTCCTCCCCACCACCACCACCACCAAGAAAAAAATATCCATATTGGATCCAGTTTACTATCAATGTAAGACACTGCTGGGTGTTCAATGTGGTGGTTTGATGGCACTTTTCAGGTGGTTGAAATAAAGGCACTCAGCTATGCCTCCTGCCACAGCTGAGGTGTGCTAGTACCTAACCACAATGGGTATGCTGTTGTACCCTGCACGTTGACTGTTTTTCCCAGATTGTTAGGATAGTCTTCACTACTGTTAAGATGTCATAGTTCTTATGTCTATCTTGTGTGGTGGGTGAATATTTGCTGGTACTTATGTTCTGTGCTGATTATGATAACATCATCTTCAGAAAGTTCCTCTCTCTCCTCCTGGGCCTGGGCTAGCTGGTCTTGACTCAACTGTGGCTCCAGTTGCTGTAAAAAAAAAAATACTGCGAGTAGTTTCTATTTCACCATATAACGTGTACTGTTAAAGCGAGCATGATGTTTCTTCTTTTTAAGTGTTATTATGTCACATTTTTTATTGCATTAGTAGTTACAGTGATATTAGTTATTGCCATTGGTACATTCCTCTTATTGTATGCTACTATGTTGTATTAAATGCATGACACAAGTAAGCAATATACACAATTGTGTGTGTGTTAGAGAACTATATTAAATGGGCACAGAAATCCTTGTGTCCTGATTGGCTGAGACTTGGTTGTAACCATTGCAATGAGAGAGGTTCACCACTGGCTAAAACAAGTCCCTGCCAATCAGGGCAGCTCACAGATTCATAAGCCACCTATTTCTAGTTGCCATCACAAACATGGCTGCAGCCTTTACTCATATACATAAAAAAAAAAATTCAACTAAGCCCTAAAATAAAGTCCATTAAATTAAAGTCTGTAATTAATTTAATGTTATTTATAGTCATTGCCCCCTTACACACATACACATATTTAAAAATAAAAGTAGCATTCAGAGTTTCCATTGCTGGCATTTCTTTGATGACCATGCCCCCCATCCCTACCTCTTTGTCAGAGAACTCTCTACTCTTTATCTGGTAACAGATAAAATTGAGGTTATGGCTCCATTTTAGGCCTCTGTGTGTGTCTTTGTTTGTCTGCCAGTTGAGCTCTGAAGAATGTTGAAGTCATGTATTCGATGTTACCATTCTCTGTGTGGGGGGTGGCATTCTAGTGTTGGAATAATGTACAGCTTTGAATTGTACTATTCCACGGTAAACAATGACACAAGGTATTGAGTGGAAAGAAAGGCAGATGACTGACAGGTGAACAACAACTGTGGAAGGACTATTTTACATTATTTAGGAACATTTTAATATCTTTTTTGTGACTTTGAAAACTTTTAGAATGTTCTTTTTCAAAGTCACCTATGGGCCCATTTTATATAAGCAATAAGACATGGCTGGGTGTTAGTAGTACTTAGATACCTGCACAGTCAGAGGATGAAGGCACTCAAACTGTGGTCTCATGCCTAACTGCGCCTCTGGGTGTGAAGGTATCTCAGTACTACCAACTCCCAGCCATGTCTTATTGTTACATAAGCTCCACCATGCCCCCTTTCCTTCTGACATGCTATATTGCTTAATTGCACAATAGGATTATTTTATTAGAATTGAGAATTATACTTATGGTGAAGAACTCTCTACCAAAATTGGGCTTCTCAGCCTGGAGCCACACCTGGTACGCTTGGTCATACCAGGCCTGGTCCCTCTCCAGTATCTTCCTCAGCTTCTTAGTTTGTAAACCTTTTGTGGACAAGCTTCCACTTTCCCTGCACATTCTCACTTCTTGTCCAGGAGCCCTTTTTCATTTCTCAGGTATTTGGTCACCCTCAGCCAGTTCTCCTTTAGAAGCATGTTAGTTGCTCTCATTATAATTTTGGGATCTCCTATTTTTGTCACAGCCTTCAGCAGCAGAGGCAGCTGTTCATTTGTCCAGTATCTTGGCATTGCTGTAAAACAGGGAGACATAATGGAAAAAAGATTAAAATATAGTAAGATTTGTATATCTATGTGTCTAAGCCATATAAAGTGCTAATAGCATGTCTGCTTTTATGATTGTGGGTAAATTCTGCATAACACACAACTAATGACTGTGATTTATTAAAACCATGATTATACTATGAGCACAAAAATAATGGTCTGTGATTGGGTAGCTGTCATTATTAACAACTTGTTTATTGTATCATCATAACATGGTACAGGCAATAGCCATTCTTGATAGGAGATTTAAAAGGCATTGGTTGGTATATTTTTCCCTGAATTGCTGGGCACTCTAAGAACAGAAATGGAAAAATGTTAACTTTAATGATGTTTATGTAGCAAGAAAGTATGTCCTTGACAGGTAGCACCGGCTTATGTTCCATACACCCCACAGACACCACCACTGGTGTTATTACTCAAAAAATCTACTCAGGCCCCTGGTTCTATATGATAACGGTGATCACACAAAGGAGATTGCCATTACAGCAAATATACATCAGCAAAAATCAATTTTTCTGATGTACACCCTGTTGCATGGCAAAAGGGTGCTGGTGACTTATATTTTTAATATTTATGTGGGGTGCTGTGCCCATCGCAATCCCCCCTTCGAGGCAGCCAGACCCAAACCCTGCACCCTCACAGCTGAAGCCTGTGACCCACCCATCACACCACAGGGCAGCTCGGTAGCCCATCGCTGCAACAAGCCACACAAACCCTCCCTCGCATTCCACCATGCTCACTCCCCCCTGCACACATGTGTATATATAGCAACAGGATGTCACTATGCCTGCAGTCACCCAACCCATCTAGTAGCCTTGTGATATAGGCACCGCTATTTAGTTGCCGCTTTGGTGTGCTGCCATAGTGAGTGCCCTATCACAGGATGCCCAGGCCCGCACCCTCACCTCTACCCATGACACCCCAGACCCCTTATCCCTCTCTCACATACACACACTCATCCATCCCCCCATGACTAGGTGTGGGTGATGGTATTGTGCTCAACCAGGTGAGGCGTGATGTTATCCCAGTGCGAGAGACACCCTGTCGTGCACTATTGCTTTGTAGAATGCAATTTTTTTTTGTGTGTGTGTATTTGTTGTTCTATTTTTTTTTTACAAAGAAAGTTGGCTCTTAAAAGAGCATTTTTGTTGGCTTTGCCCAGTTTTCCAAGACACACTGTTCTTCAGATCACATAGAGGATGCCATGTCGGAGGTCTCCCAAAAACAGGCAATTACCAGTGTCTGAAAAGTGCACACCATCTCTTAGATATAGCCAATCTTTAAAATACTTATTTCAGGATGACGTACTGTGTGCATGCCCAGATCAAGTAAAAAAGATGTGTATGTTTACTTTCTTCCTTTCCCTGTTGAGCAGATACATATGTTGATATGCATGCCAGAACATAAGCTCTGTAATATCTGAATATATGATTTTACAGGCAGGTAAATTCTCTGTAAGTAAAGCTAGGTCCAATTTAGCTTCAGCTACTAAATCTATCCACGTTTTGTTACCTAAAGCATTCCCTCCTAGATGGATCAGCAGTATGTCTGGTGCAGAGTGGCTGCTCAAGAGGTTTTGCATGGTTGGCATGAGCTGCTCCCATCTCACCCCTCCCTTGCCAAACCAGTGAACCTTGCAATTGGGAAGGTTCAAGTCATTGCCAAAGTGACTTCTCTTGGCATACTCACCACCTCAATGAATTAAACTGCTGCCTACCATCCACACTGTGATTCTGGAGTTCTCTGCCATGCTAACACTTTCTTGAAAAACAGAGTGACTGAGAGCTCAATAAGACAATCTGATCCTGTTGCTGGCTAGTGATATCTGAATAACTGTAGCAGCAATTTTCAAATTGCTTTTTTATTCTTCCTGAGACAGATAGCAACAGTGGTAACCTAAATATTTACTGGCTGTTATTACTTCTTTGGTGCCAATAGAAACATTGGACTTCATATGTGCCAGAAAATGTTTTTTTGTATTGGCTGTGGCACAGACTAAACACAATTTTGTTTTGGTGGAAATTAATGCCTTTCTGATTGGATGCTTTGAAAGAACACAGCAGAAGATGCATTCTGATTTGCTGCTAGCTAGCTTGATACACACATGCTTGCTCTGCGGGACTCCCTTTTGAGCTGACATGTGTGGTGGTGAGTACTGTTTCAAGGTCTGTCTTAAACTGTTAAAATTAACAATAAAAACAATAATTTAACATTATGAGACTTATACTACTGAAGATATAAAGATATTAGCTCTAAAACAGTACTATTTTAAACAGTTAATATCTGGAAGTTCAGATTTTCAATTTATTTTGAGATGATTTACTTACTGTTAATAGTCTCTTGAAAGCCGTTTTGATCAAAATGGTGGTATTTCCTTCTTCTTCTCTGGTTTTATTAATGTATGATTGGCTGTGTTAAATTATTTCCTGTGGTATATAATTTAAAAAATATTCATTATTTGCATAAATTAGTGTTGTAGTATCATTTGCTATTGTGGAGTGTCAATCTTCTCTCACTGGTGTGTGATTGGCTTAGTTATGGTATGTGGACATTTTTTTCAGAAAAAAACATGGCCGCTCTTAGTGGAGCAAGTTCATAACTTGGTCTCATTATCACCAATTTCTTAATTAGTATGATGGATTTGTGTACTTTTAGCAATATATCACAGATGTGTTACTTTTTGTATTGTTTCTGTACCATTTCCTGTTCACTAGCATTTGTAGAAACAGATTTTGCTAACTTCCTGGTTGCAAAGCATCACGGTAAGCAAAGGTCCCAGAAGCTTGACAACAAAATGTTTGTGCGACATTTTTTTGATCGCCATATATTACAATGTTACATATAGGAGATCCTAATAGTTTACTATTATTATTGCTGTATGTAGCGTGAAAACTTTTATGTTACATTTTTTTACTCGACAATATGATGCATTTCAATGGAGATCATCCATAGCGCTAGTAAACTTTTGCGATTACATTTGTTTGACCTCAACAACATAATACATTTCAATGGGACTCGTCAATGGAGCTTGAAAACTTTTGCACTCGCTTTTTTTACCTCGACAATATAATGCATTTTAATGGGGTTCATCCATGGAGTTCGAAAACTTCCGTGGTAAATTTTCCTTACCTTGAGAACATAACATATTTCAATGGGGCATGCCTATGGAGCTCAAAAACATTTGCACTTACTTTTTTTTACCTCAACAATATAATGCATTTCAATGGGGATCATCCATAGAGCTCAAAAATGTTTGTGGATACATTTGTTTGACCTCGACAACATACTAAATTTCAATGGGACTTGTTTATGGAGCTCAAAAACTTTCAGGCTTACATTTTTTAACCTTGACAACATAATGCATTTCAATGGGACTTGTCCATGGATCCTGAAAATGTTTGCGATAACATTTTTTTGACCTCAGCAACATAATGCATTCCAATGGTACTCGTCCATGTAGCTCGAAAACTTTTGCGATAACATTTTCTTATCTCTAGAACATAATGCATTTCAATGGAGCTTGTCTATGGAGCTCAAGATCTTTCACATTTACATTTTTATGTGCTCATAAACATTATGGATTATAACTGGCATTGGTCATGTAGCTTGAAAACTGCAGCTGTAACATTTTTTGACCTCGGCAACACACTGTATTACAATGCTCCTTGGTCACATTGCTTGAAAACTTTAGAAAAACACATTTTTGGTAAGCAACAACATATTACATTTGAATGCTGGATTTTTTACAAGGTTGAACACTGCTGTGGTTAAAAAATGTTGGCTTTAAAATCATTATGCATTTCAATTGGGCATCTTCACATACAGTACATAGAAAACTTTAGAGATTGTAGTTGTTAGTTATAAGTTTAGTGTGCACAGTGACATATTATTGTGATGTTATTTATTTGACTTGGCAAGGTTGGAGGAAAGGTCAGAAGTATGGCAGCTTGGATTCAATGCAAAGAAGTGCAAAATAATGCACCTGGGAAACAAAAACCCAGGGGAAGATTACACAATGGGGGGGAGGTAGTAACAACAACAAAATGGAAAGGGACCTGGGGTAATCAGATGACCTTAAAGCTGGCAAGCAATCTGAGAAGGTGGTAGGGAGGGCTGGGGATACTGGGATGTATAGGGAGAGGCATCACCAGCAGAAAACAGGAAGTTGTTATCCCTCTGTACAGGCAGTTGGTGAGACCCCATCTGGAGTACTGCATCCACTTCTGGAGACCCCATCTCCTCAAGGACATAGAAAGGATGGAGGCAGTTCAGAGGAGAGCAACTAAAATGGTGCAGGGTCTGCAAGAGAAGCCATATGAGGAGAGACTAAAGGAGCTTAATATGTATACTCTTGAGGAAAGGAGGGAGAGAGGGGACATGATAGAAATGCTTAAGTACCTCAGTGGAATCAACAAAGTCCAAGAGGGTAGCATCTTTCAGAAAAAGAGATGTGCAAGAACAAGGGGACACAATTTGAAGATGGGGGGACTGCTCAGGGGCAATGTGAGGAAGTATTTTTTCACAGAGAGGGTGGTGGATGCATGGAACAGCCTTCCTGAGGAGGCTGTGGGGTCTAAAACTGTGGGAGAATTCAAGAATGCATGGGACAGACATAAGGCAATTTTTGTGGGGGGGTAGGAAGAAATAGGCTGCTGGTTAAATAGGGTCTGCAGCTTATCCTCTAGGTAGGGAAATGGGCAGACTAGGTGGACCAAGTGGTCCTTATCTGCCATTAAAGTCTATGTTTCTATGTATGCTTCTAAGTGTTTCTTGGCAAATATTTATGAGTACAGGAGACTGATACAACATTTTTCTTTTGTTTTATATGTGTGTGGTCCTGTATCATTATATTGCCTGAAACCAGTGTTTTTTTTTTTGTAGAGAGAATGCCTACAAGACATAGACAACAGAATAAGCGTAGAAGGGATATGTATAAGAGTGATGTTAAATTGATGAAGAGTACTGTAGGCAGAGAAAATGCCACAACAAACGTAAAGGACAGTGCAGCTCTGTTAACAGGAAAAGGTTGCCTGGTGATTGTGAGATGCCTGCCTCAGTTTCTGCTTAGAAAAAATGTACAGTGCCTGCTTTCTCATCATGATGTTGCTATTGCAGAGCATAGCAGAGTTGCACAGGTTGCAAACATTTCATTGCAGTCCATAAACAGAAGTACAGTTCTGCTTTATGTGGCCATCATAGCAAGTTAGCACTTTTCTGAAAGTTAGCTTCAAAGGCTATGGTTGATTGGATTATTTCTACTATTATGAGGCATCAAGACAAATGACTAAAGAGTCCATTGTCCTTGATGAAACTATGACTTAGAGTTCGTAGATTTGTGAATATGGCACTTGCTGTTCTTTCATGTTTGTGGAACAAAATGATGAGAGAGATTGAATGCTTCATTGCTACAGTGCAGTCTGTTCACAGTAGGTTCCAAAATGTTGACACTCTCAATAGAGGCAACTTTTGAGAAGTCTTTAAAGGCATATGGCTACATAAACAGCACTTGGAGGCTTTTTTTTGGCAGGAGTCTTACAAACCAGTTTCCAAGGAACTTGTATTTCTGTTGACGAGGTTGTTAAGACTTGTAATGTATTGAGTGTGACACCTGACAAAGAACCAAGTGTCACAGATGATGAAACAGACTCAGCAACTGAGACACCGACCAAAAGTTGTGCATCATGGAGATGTGATGACACCTGCAATCTGAGGCAAGCATCGTTTGATGCTATTGCACAGATTGTAAATAACTTTCTTGCAATGAAGAAGAAACAGAGATGCAACTTATTATATAAGATTGATCTCTGTGAAATTGACAAACATAAAGGGCTGCTGGGACATTCCTTGGCTTGCTTAGATGGTGGTGTGTGCAAGAGTGTATTTCATCACATGCGTATGATTGCTGTACACAATCCTGCGATGCTCAGCTTTGTGCAAAAATATACCAGGTGAGAAAAGCTGTGTCAGTATACAAACAGCAGGAGATATGAAAGCTGCAAAATTGTGATACAGGATGTGCAATGTAACAGCAAACATTATGATGCACCCTGGATGACACGCTTTGCCATGGTATCATGTAGTCTCACTCTTCAGGAATCTGAGATGCCGAAACATTCAGAAAACCCATTATAAAGTTTGAACTGGCTAAGAGAGAGCGTTTGATTCTGTGTGTGTCTTATGTCAGAGACTACTTTACAGGTTGCAGGCTGTAACAGTTGATCTGGAAAAGATGAAATCTTTTAATGACATGTGGGCACGATTGTTGGCCTACTTACTAGTAAAACATGACTTTGACTTGGACCCAGTGGTCATTATGTGTCACTACTGTTTGACAAAGGTGAAAAGTAACACTCTGTCACCAAGATCTGTTTTGAACAATATGGAGACAGATGTCACACCTACTGAGATTGCTGCACTTAATATGTTTGAGAAGATACTGATACAAACCATGAAACTGTTACAGACAATTCTACGCCTGAACACAAAAACACGTAACGTACCCCAAAAAGAGCTTGTCAAGTCTCTGAGAGGGGCTGGGATGTATTTGTCACTTCCTCTGAAAGAGAACGGGAGATAATCTCAAAGGAAACAGTGTTGTTATACTAGTAAATGGTGTACCTATAAAGTCCAAGGTCATTTGGCAAGATGTTGTCAATGTACAGAAAGTGAAAAGTGCTCTACAATATCTGAAGAGTGATAATCCTTTCTTTTTTTTAATTCAATATGCTTTGTTGAAAGTTTTTCCACAAAATACTTGTACATGTCTGCATGCAGTGGGTCGCCTAATTTACTACATTATTCAATATGCCAAGGAAACATTGATTCACTTAAAACTAAGTACCCTACTGCTTACCCCCTCCCCCTGAATCCCCTCCACTCCTCCCAACCCCCTGTCTCAACACCCAATCCCACAGTGTCTAGTGGGAATACACAATTAAAAGGATTAGGGGTGTCATAGTCATTGTCCTATCAAACTAGGGACTCCCATCAGAGTCTCTCTTTAGAGGTAGTTGGACTGATATGGTGGATATTTGCAAACTGGGATTAAAAAAGAATAGGGTGGTGTATTGAGTTTCATCTAGTCATAGTACCAACTATTGAGAAATGGTATAAAGAGTGTGAAGTTTGCCCCATTTTCTATTAAAACTGGTTAATTGGTGTCTGAGACTTGCTATCATTTTTCCCAATGGCACATTTGCTTGCAGTTGCCTTAGCCATTCTGTGTAAGATATAATCACCGGGTCCTTCCAGTGTCTCAACAGCAGCTTTATAACTGAATGCGAAATAAGGGACATACTAAATCTTCTTTCTTTAACATGAACCTGAGAATAGTCCCCAGCAATAATCCTTTCTACAATGAGCTTGAAGTAAATGAACTCTCAGATATGAGTGTTCAATTTGGACTAGTGGACACTAGGAACCAATGATTGAGAAGGTTGATGTTGCAACTCATGAAGATGTGTATGAGCAATACACAATTCACCCTCTACTTGGCAGAGATCCAACTTATGATAACATTGACCTGTATCAGATTAAACAGGTTGAAGGCAGCCCTGTCAGCATATGGGAGGAACAACTTGAAGCACAGTGTTTTTCAGATCTCTTCCTTAAAGGAACAGGAGGCCGTCTGGATGAACATGAGGTTCATGTTCCAGGTGCTAAATACCGTACATTGAGGGTGTTAAACAAGGATGTAAAATTTTGTAGGACCATACAATATGTGTTTCACCTGTTGTGGGAGAGTGAGCTTAGTATCCTCTCTGTGTCCATTGCACATACACTATGACTGATTAGCCCATTGGATGGTATTACAGCAGTTCAGTTTCTGCAAGGGCTGAGAGAAAAGGATGAAACACTACAGGTGAATTTGACATCTATACTATCGAGTCTACGTGGCATAAAAGAATGCTGGTATCGTAGACACTCGGAGGTCATGACTATGCTGTGCAAGTATGGTGCAGCTACTTGATTCATAACTCTAAGCTGTGCAGAGTACAGCAGGGATGAGTTAGTTGAACTCTTGAGGTTGGCCAATGCTGATGTCGATGGCATTCCATCAATGACACTTTCACCATTGTTTCCATGAGACATTGACATTCACTTTGTCAAAGGACAATCCTCTTCTTGGGTTAGTTAAGCACTACTTTTGGAGGATAGAGTATCAGGCATGAGGTGCACCACACATTCATATGCTGTTGTGGATTGAAGATTCTTCTCATATTGGTGAGAATGAAGCAGCTGAATTGTTGATGTTCATTCAACGTTATGTCACTTGCCACTGTCACAAACCCACTCAGCAGGTCAGGCCCTCTACTCCCAAAGTGCCAACCTCTGAGCACAGTCTTGTGAACAGTGTAACATACAAGGTAACCCTCTTGCCTGTTTTTGTGAGTTTGGATCAACCTTTGGTCTCAAGTTCTGGAGGGATTCAAACTGTTAACCTCTTGTTAGCATACTCAATGCACAGGCTCAGATATATTTGTCTTCGTGGGGCCAGATATCTTTGCCTACAGGCACCCCTTTAAAACTTTAATAAAGACCTCACATTTAAAATGCTTCTCTTTCCAGTTTGGTATCACCATTCAAGCTTATGTTTAGTATCTGCAATAACCATATACTTTTCTTACAACTAAAACGACGTCAAAGACAGACGAAGTAAGTTCTAAAAAGAATTTTTACTAAAATATTTAAAAATATGTAAAACACAAAATACAGAACTGTTATATCACCAGACATACAAATCTATTAAAAAAACAAGGTTTTAAACAGTGTAATTCCTACTACAGTACTTAGTCTCTAAATACTTGCTTAAAGTGCTCCAAAGATGTGCCCTAGTCAGAGTCTAGGTAAAAATGTGTCAGTGAAGTAAAATTGAATAATTTAAAAGCTGGCTTTTACCCCACCTCTTTTCAGGAGGTCACCTAGCTCCTCCCTGTCAGAATCTATGAAAACATATATCTTATACAAAAGTATTACATTCTGCAACTTCAGCATAATTCATGCCCTTCAAATGACACTTCGTTTGATCCCATACTGTATCCTCCCTCACACAGGCTTCACAGGGACATTTACAACCTTGCACCCCTGTGTAACAACCTAGGTTCTTCTCCAAAAACATAAACATTCTTTATGATTTCTCTCTTAACAAAATTAGCTTAAACTAGTCTGTAATTAACTCAGAGAAACAGGATCCTTGATTAAAGTCTTCCATGTAACACATTCTCTCTAAAAACTAAGTGTGTGTGAACTCATATGCTGTCAGCATTTTTCTTATGGTTTGCATCTCTCAGCTGAAATCTGGGGGATGAGGAGGTCACTCCTAGAGCATTTGATTTCAGCAGGAGACATTCAGTAATACATTTTATATTAAGAAGAAATGATACAGCACTCAGAGCTGGCTGTCTCACGCACACTCCTCCCCACCTAGACTGAATTTGGGGTTCTATCCCTACATGGGATCAGCTTCCCAATTTCAGTTCACTCCTCATAGACTCTAGACAGTCCATCTGAGTTCTGGTTCTTAGCTCTAGCCCTATGTACGATTTTTAGATCATACCCTTGTAAAGCAAGACTCCATCTTAGTAATCTCTCATTGTTTTTCCCCATCTGCATCAGCCAAATCAGGGGGTTGTGGTCAGTCTGCACCACAAAATGCTGCCCACACAAGTATGGCTCTAGTTTCTTTAGGGCCCACACTATGGCAAGACACTCCTTTTCCACCATGGAGTACACTTGCTCCCTGGGAAGCAGCTTCCTGCTCAGGTACACTACTGGGTGATTTGTCCCTTGGCTGGATGTTTGGCTCAGTACTGCCCCAATACCCACCTCTGAGGTGTCTGTCTGAACTATAAAAGTTTTGCTATAGTCAGGGCTTGTCAAAACAGGAGCACTGCACAGTGCCTCCTTTAGTCTGATAAAGGCTTCTTCACAGGCTGGGCCCCAGGTAATTCTCTTTGGCATCATTTTCTTTGTCAGGTCAGATAGGGGAGCAGCCAGGGCACTGTAATTGGGTACAAATTTCCTGTAGTACCCTGCTGTCCCTAGAAAGCTCCTGACCTGCTTCTGGGTTTCTGGTCTGGGCCACGCCTGGATCACCTCTATCTTTATTTGGTTAGGGCGGAGCTGTCCTGGCCTTCCACATGCCTGAGGTATGCCACTTCTCCCATGGCCACCTGGCACTTCTCGGCTTTGACAGTGAGCTCGGCCCTCTGTATCCTGCTCAGCACTTCCCTAAGGTGGCATAGGTGTTCCTCCCAGCTGGTACTAAAGATGCCAATGTCATCCAGGTACGCCATGGCATACTCCTCAGCACCATTTAACACATGTTTCCCCAACCTTTGGAAAGTGTCCGGGGCGTTCTTCATTCCGAAAGGCAGTACTTTAAACTCAAATAAGCCTATCAGAGTGATGAAGGCCGACCTCTCCCTAGCTCTGTCTGTCAATTCTACCTGTCAATACCCCTTGGTCAGGTCAATAGTCGTAAGGTAGGTCGCCCCTCCCAACTTGTCCAGGAGTTCATCCATCCAGGGCATTGGGTGGGTGTCTGACTTTGTGACTGCATTCAGTCCTTGATAGTCCACACAGAAATGAGTAGAGTCATCTGGCTTGGGCACAAGGACTATGGGTGAGGCCCAGGGGCTGTGGGATCTCTGGATTACCCCTAAATCCAACACCTCCTCCACTTCCCTCCTAATGTCCTTTTGGACAGCCTTTGACACCCAATATGCTGTTCGCCGTATGGGCATCTGTGTCCCTGTTTCAACATTGTGTGTCGCTAAGGGGGTTAGTCCAGGCTTGGTGCTAAACAATGGGGCAAAGACTACTAAAACCTCCATTACTTTCTGGACCTGGTCCGGGTTCAGCTGGGGAGACAATTTTACTGCCTCCACAGAGAACTCCCGCTTACTCTCTTCCAGAAAGTCCAGAAGGGGGTCTCCTTCATCTGTCCCCTCCCCATGACTACACACTGCAAACACCATGTCAGCCCTATTTGCATATGGCTTCATCATGTTGACATGGTACATCCTTTCAATCTGTCTTCTGTCAGGTGACCCACAATGCAGTTCATGTCATTTACCTTCCTAACCACTTTGTATGGTCCGGCCCACTCAGCTTGCAGCTTGTCTTTCCAGACTGGAATAAGGACCATGACTTCCTGACCCACCATGTAGGAGTGAGCTCTGGCTCTGCGGTCATACCACACCTTTTGTTTCAGTTGGGCAGCTGCTAGGTTGCTCTGGGCTGTCCCCATAAGCTCCATCAGCCTTTCCCTAAACCTAAGGACATAATCCACAATGGAAGTTCCCTGGGTGGTGTACTTGCCTTCCCAGTCCTCCCAGATCAAGTCTAGGGAGCCACATACCCAGCGTCCATATAAAAGTTCAAAGGGGGAAAATCCTGTCGACTCTTGGGCACCTCCCTGTATGCAAAAAAACAGGTGGGGAAGGTATTTCTCCCAGTCCCTCCCATGCTGTTCAGCAAACACCCAGAGCATTGACTTTATGGTACCATTGAATCATTCCACAAGTCCATTGGCTTGTGGGTGATAAGGTGTTATGCATCTCTGCACCACCCCACACTTCTCCCATAAACATTTCATCAGGTCCAATATGAAGGAACCCCCTCGATCAGTGACTACATCCTGTGGAAACCCAACACAGGAGAAAATCCCAAGTAAGGCATCTGCCACTTTGCCTGTCCTCAGAGAGGATAGAGCGACTTCCTCTGGGTACAGGGTGGCATAATCCACCACAGTCAGGATGAATCTCTTCCCTGAGGAGCTGGTGGTATTTAAAGACCCCACAATATCCATTCCCACCCTCTGGAATGGCTCCTCCACTATGGGCAAGGGGATCAGGGCGGCTTGGGTTTTCTTGACCACCTTCCCTATTTCTTGGCACTGGTGGCAAGACCTGCAATACTCCTTCACCTGCTGGGTGAAGTTAGGCCAGTAGAAATTCTGGGCCAACCACTGCGTAGTGCGCATGATTCCCAGATGATCAGACAAGGGAATATCATGTGCAATTTTGAGCAACTGCTCATGATACCCCTGAGGAATGACAAGCTGCCTGCCTAGCATCCCTCCCTCTGTCTGTACTGCCTGTGTTTACATAAGTCCATTTTCCCAATAAACCTTATGTCTGCCATCACCTCCTGGTGTGCCCTCCAAGTCTGTCCAAGCCCTCAGCTTCTCTAAACTAGGATCACTCCTCTGAGCAGCTGTAAACCCCTCACACAGTCCCAAGGCATGGGACAGGTCCCCTTCAGTCACTAAACTAGGGTCTCTAGCATTAGCATCAGGGCCCTCAGGATCACTGTCAATCCCAACTCTCTGACAAGGGGTCACCCTTCCCCCTTTGGACTAACCCTCTGTAGCTGTATGGTTACTTGCTACTGGGGAAATTTCTACCCCCTTTTTATCAGTCTCCCCATCTGGAGACACAGGCTGGGGAACCAGCCTCTCAGTGGTTTCCACACTGGTTTCTGTGGGGTTCAGGGAACTACTATTTTCCCTTGCCGCTTGGCTATGGGTAACTGCACATACCACTCCCTGCTGGAGATTGTTACCCAGGATCACATCCACTGCTAATGTGTTGTCTACAGCCACCTGTTGCACAGTTCCCCCTGTTTCACCCCAGTCCAGGAGAACATTAACAAGTGGCAATGCTTTCTCTTCACCAGTAAACCCTTGTACAGTTACGTATTAATTGGGTATAAGCTGACCAGGCTGTACCAGATCCTCCTTTACCAATGTCAGGGATGCCCCTGTGTCCCTTATTCCCTGTGTCTGTACACCATTTACTATGACTGGGTGCATGTGTTCCCTCATGTTCCCTGGCATACTCCCAGGAACACACAAACAACCCACTTCTTATCTAGCACCCTGTTGTGTATTTTGTCTCGCCTTTTTGGGGCACTGTCTGGCAATATGCCCAGTTTCCTTACACAGCCAACATGCATTTCTTACTTCAGATAAATCTTTTCATTGAAACCTGGGACTAATTGGTTTTGGTGGAGGCAGTGAGGGTTTTAGCTGCCCTGAAGGTGCGCGTTTCCCTTTCTGCACCACCATGGCCACCCCATTCGCTCTCAGAGCAGGTCTGCTCTTGGCATAGTGGTCTGAGAGTTCAGCAGCCTCTTGCACTGTTTTTGGATCTTGGTCCTCTAGCCAGGTTTTTAGCTCGGCTGGGCAAGCCCAATAAAACTGTTCTAATAAAATCACATTTTCAATTTTGCCAACAGAGTTTGCCTCAATTCCTTCACACCAACATTTTAAAACTGACGTTGTTTCATGTGGCTAGCTCCTAAGTAGCTCATATCAGGGCTTCTCCTGAGCTTACGGAATTTAGCTCTGTATGATTCAGCAGTTAAGTCAAACTTTTTTAACAGTGCAGCTTTTAACTTTTTGTAATCATCACTGTCCTCATTGTTCATTTGACCTAATGCATCCCGAGCTTTTCCAGTAAGTAGCAGGGATAGCTGGAAGCTCCAGGACTCTCTAGGAATTTTAGCCTGAATACAAACTTTTTCAAAAGAATTTAAAAAGGGATCCATGTCCTCCACTTCCTTAAACTCAGCTATTAATTTGGAGTTCAATTTGTAACCCAGTCCTGCAGTTCCAGTTAAACCCAAGCCACTTACCTGCTCTAGTGTCGCTGGTCGGAGTCGTAGCTTCTCCAGTTCGTATTGCCACTGGCGCTCCTCTCTCCTCTCTTCTGCCTCTCTGCATTCTCACTCTCTCTCTTCTCCTCTGCAGCTCGCTGGCGAGTATGCTCCTCACGGCCTGCCTCCCTCTGTTGTCGCTCTGCCTCCAGTTCCATCCTGCGCAACTCAATTTGCAGTTTGAGTACCTATGGATTCAGGATACTGGTGACCATCCCCTGCTGCTGTGGCCCTTCACTGACAGTGGCCTTGCTGTCCTTTTCAATCACAGTCGGTGACTCGCTGCTCTGGGTATCTGCTACCATCAGGGCCTCTATGAGGTTCTGCTTTTGGCTGTCACCTCGAGGCAGGACTCCTCTGTCCCTTTAGCTAGCTAGTAATCTAGTGTGCCTGCTGTAGTCGGAAGCCATCTTTTTCTTCCCTCACTACTGCTACTCTGACTTGCACTTTAGAAAAAAAATAAAATGGGTAGAAACTGTACTGTATGCCAAGTGATATGTAGCTCTGTTTCCTTTTTAAAATAAAACTGTCTTTTTATTTCTTTGCAAGAGAGCTTATGGTCTCAGCTCACACAGAACAATATAGCTTGTGATACCAAAATAATGCCAATGCTGCCAACCAATCTGTCACAAACCCACTCAGCAGGTCAGGCCCTCTACTCCCAAAGGTTGCTCTACAGATATTCATAAATGAATTTCTTACCATTCAATATAAACATGCCCCCAAGATTACTAGGAGGGTCAGAGAAAAACAGACGAGGTGGCTGCATAAAGACCTCCCTGCTAATCTGCGCCAGACAGACAAGCTCTGGATTCGCTACAAACAAACTGGCCTACAGTCAGACCTTATTGTCTATCGTGAACTAAGGAACAGAAGTAAGAGACAAGTTAGAGCTGCTAAAAGCAAGAGACAAGTTAGAGCTGCTAAAAGCAACTACTGCAAGGACCTTCTACAAAGCTCAGCCTGGGCCCAAATTATGGGCCATGTCAAAACATTTCTGGGTACCTCACAGTCAGTCACACCTGATGAAATGATCATAAATGGGGCACATTGCAATGACCCTAGGACCATCTCAAACAGTTTTAACAATCTTTTCTCTGATCTGTCACACTATACCTTGGCTTTACAACCTAGTGGATTGCACTCCAATCTACCTACCTCACTACCATCAGACAACCATACTGCCCTATCGTATGATGCTCCTCCAGCACCACCATTCTATTTCAAGGTTATATCAAGAGCAGAAGTTCTGAAATTACTGAGATCCATATCTGCCAATACTAGCTCTGGTTCTACTCATTAGAACCCCATCTCCTTAAGCTGGCTGCTCTACTCATTGCCTCTCCAATTGCCAGAATCTACACTTTATCCCTTATCCATAGCACCGTGCCAGACCTATGGAAATCAGCAAGAGTAATGCCTGTCTTTAAAAGAGATGAGCCAAAGGACATCGCCAATTACAGACCTATAGCAATTCTCTCTGTTCTTAGCAAGATCCTAGAGAAAATAGTTGCATCACAGACCATTGACTACCTTACATGCTACAATCTCCTCTCAGACACCCAGCATGGTTTCAGAAAAGGTCATAGCACCACCACAGCTCTTCTTCAATTAACTACTGATATTCTGACCAACATAGATTCTGGAAAACTCACAAATGCCATCTTCATTGACCTCGCTAAGGCTTTTGACCTTGTAGACCATCCCCTGCTTCTCTCCACCTTCTATAAATTCTATTTCTCTACCCCTGTTGTGGACTGGTTCTGTAGCTACCTGTCAAACAGGTTTCAAGCTGTCAAATTTAACTCCTCCCTGTCCAACATGTCTACTATCAACCTTGGGGTCCCCCAGGGCTCTATCCTTGGGCCCCTTCTGTTCTCAATTTTTATCAACAATGCAGCTGAGGTTTTGGAATCCTGCTCGGCTATTCTCTATGCTGATGACCTGATCATCTATACTAGTTCTTCTAGTATTGCCTGCATAAACACATCGCTTACCTCAGACTTCAATAAGGTCTTAGACTGGCTACTAGACCGTAGCTTGTACTAAATGAAAAGAAAATGAAAGCCATGCTCCTAGGTTCCACACTGAAGATTAAGGCCTGTTCTAGTTTGTGAGGTTCTTCACCCAGGAGGAATTCCACTTGAAAATGTTACTTCCTTCAAGTACCTTGGGATCCTGCTGGACCAGTCCCTGGATTTTAATCTTCACATTCAGTCCTCATGCAAAGCTGTAAACTCAAAACTGAGAGTAGCTTACAAAATGAGCTACATGCTTACACCCTCAGTGAAATTAGCAATTGCCCAAGGTATTCTGCTCCCAACCCTTACTTATGGCGCCTCTAGTCTTACCTCTGATCATAAAACCTCCCTACTAAAATGGGACATAACTTATAACAATATAGGCTGATTTGCCTCTTCGTCATCTCGACTCAAACATCACTGCCTTCTTTATAAGGATCTGAATTGGCTCTCACCCTCTGCCAGTAGACAATACTACATTGGATCACTAATGGACTCAATCATCCGGGAAAAAAAACCATCCCAGCTGGCGGCGTTGCTGGTCCCTCAACCATCCTCCCATGGCCTGCGATCAGCTGATAAATCCTTGCTGTATGTTCTGAGATGTCAGATGACTAAAGGCACAGGGGCCTTCCAATTCTCTGCTCCCAGGCTATGGAATGTTTTCCACTCAACCTCCAGCTGTCTTAGTCTCACTTTATATTTAAAAGTGAATATCGTCATTATCTGGTATTGTTAGCTGATGCTTGTACATGCTTTGACCTAACCTGAAGCTCCTGAGACTTACCAGTAATGTCTACCCTGCTCTAATCCAGTTCCAAGACTGTCTCCTCTTCCCTTCCCCATATTTTTCCTTCCCTTTGTAAATAACTTCTTGACTACTAGCTCTTCCTTCTCGAACCTTGTTGCTGACCATCCACTGTTGTTTTGCCAATTACCACCCCTGACCTTCCTTCTGTCAGTCTTTCTTGTTATGTTTGAACATTCCTCACATTTCTCTCTATATAACCTTACTCTCTTATTAGCCCTTTCACTCCACAGGTCGGGTCCATGGTTTCTGCACTTATTATATATCTTACTGCCATTATTTGTATAATGCTTGCCATTATTTTTTATTGTTTCTACCCATTGTATTTTTCTAGCACTGCTGTACTGTTCCTCTATTTGTATTATTGTACCCATGTTGCTGTTGTTCAACTGTTCTCTTTTTGTTGTACTGTCCCAGGTCGCACCTGAAAATAGTCATTTTATGGTTAGTGCACCTACCCGGTTAACAAAAACTAAATAAATAAATAAATAAGTGCCAACCTCTGAGCACAGTCTTGTGAACAGTGTAACAGACAAGGTAACCCTCTTGTCTGTTTTTGTGAGTTCAAATCAACCTTTGGTCTCAAGTTCTGGAGGGATTCAAACTGTTAACCTCTAGTTAGCATACCCAATGCACAGGCTCAGATATATCTGTCTTTGGGGAGCCAGATATATTTGCCTATGGGCACCTAACCAGGTATACAGAGATGAACCATTTAAAACTTTAATAAAGACCTCAGATTTAAAATGCTTCTCTTTTCAGTTTGGTATCTCCATTCAAGCTTATGTTTAGTATCTGCAATAACCATATACTTTTCTTACAACTAAAAAGAAGTCAAAGACACTCCAAGTAAGTTCTAAAATGAAATTTTACTAAAAGATTTAAAAATATGTGAAACACAAAATACAGAACTGTTATATCACCAGACATACAAATCTATTAAAAGAACAAGGTTTTAAACAGTGTAATTCCTACTACAGTACTTAGTCTCTAAATACTTGCTTAAAGTGCTCCAAAGATGTATCCTTGTCAGAGTCTAGGTAAAAATGTGTGTCAGTGAAGTAAAACTGAATAATTTAAAAGCTGGCTTTACCCCACCTCTTTCAGGAGGTCACCCAGCTCCTCCGTCAGGATCTATGAAATATATATCTTATACAAAAGTATTAAATTCTGCAACTTCAGCATAATTCATGTCCTTCAAATGACACTTTGTTTGATCCCATGCTGTATCCTCCCTCACACAGGCTTCACGGGACATTTACAACCTTGCACCCTGTGTGACAACCTAGGTTCCTCTCTAAAGTCATAAACCTTCTTTATGATTTCTCTCTTAACAAAATTAACTTAAACAAGTCTGTAATTAACTCAGAGAAACAGGATCCTTGATTAAAGTCTTCCATGTAACACATTGTCTCTAAAAACTGAGTGTGCGTGTGAACTCACATGCTGTCAGCATTTTTCTTATGGCTTGCATCTCTCAGCTGAAATCTGGAGGGATGAGTGAGATCACTCCTAGAGCATTTGATTTTCAGCAGCAGACATTCAGTAATGCATTTTATATTAAAAAGAAATGATACAGCATTCAGAGCTGGCTATCTACATCACAGCCACAACCCTGACAAGTACGACAGTCCAACACTCTGGAAGCTGATGCAAATGTTTCAGCAACATCTTTGTGGGAAGTACTGTCACTGACCAGTCAAGAGTCATAATGAGTGGTACACCAGGTGTCAAATTGGTTTCCCTAGATGTGTCTGCCAGCAAGGACATATGAATGACTTTTTCTCAGCCATGTGTCACCATCTCAAGGCAAAGTCCACTAAGAGGGTGTATGAGTTACCCAGGCAAAAGAATGAGGTGTTCATCAATGACTACAACCCTACTCTTCTCCTGATATGGCAGGCAAACATTGATGTGCAATTTGTGGCAGATAACTCTCTGTCTCTTGTGTGGTACGTTACATCATACATCACAGAACATTAGCAGACCAGTTTGTTTGAGCTTTGGGAAGATATAGCTACTTCCAGTCGATCATTGAACTCACAGCTCTGGTCACTGGGATTAAAGGCACTGTCTCACAGGGAGTGTGGAGCATATGAGGCCAGTGATCGTTTGATTGGGACACACCTGTATGGCAAGTCTGATGCTGCACATTTTTGTAATGTTCACTACAAAGAAAAATGGAAGCATGTTTTGAAGTCTCATGATGAGATTGAAGAACTGGCTGTGAACCACCCCTCATCAAAAAATATTTTGAAGAATAACCTGATTGATACATACTACCCAAATTGGGCTACAGTGATGGATGACACATGCCTCTATTATGTTGCTAAGTAGTACAACTACAAGACTGATGTAGCACCTGATGGCAATTGAGAGATTTACAAAGTCAGAGGATTTGAGGGGTGCCTTGCTAAAAG
The DNA here is from genome assembly GCA_016271365.2 of Neoceratodus forsteri. Classification (NCBI taxonomy): domain Eukaryota; kingdom Metazoa; phylum Chordata; order Ceratodontiformes; family Ceratodontidae; genus Neoceratodus; species Neoceratodus forsteri. Next base: position 107,501,852 of record CM057459.1, on the reverse strand, counting down.
GAAGAAACCATGGCTGACTGATCATTGTAAATTCAGTCTTCCTGCAAATGACAGCAAGGAACAGTACTACTCTGCTCTACTGTTCCTCTTTAAGCCATGGAGGGATGAGAGGACACTGAAAGGAGACTGTGAAACATATGAGGAACACTTCTACCTTACATATGAAACCTAGAGTGAAAATCCAAAACATACATTTGTAAACTTGAATTAGAGAAGGAGCAGATGAAACAAGCAAATAAAAAGCTTGAGGAAGATACTCCAGGAAATTCTCAGGAAAACATGGATCCTGAAGGAGAGGGTACTCTTGGAGCTCTCTACCAATGAATGACCCTGTGATTCTGATGAGTGAAGTCAATAGTGTCATGGAACATTCTTGTCATGTGACAGATGATCCTACTATACTGATTGATCAGTTGAATAGGCAGCAGTTTGCTGCTTATGATGTAGTCACTGAAGCTATAAGACACAGCATCCTTCAAGAGAAGAAATAATGTATATGTGGAAAGTATGAACCATTGCTAATGTTTGTTAGTGGTTCTGCTGGCACAGGCAAGAGTTTTGTTATCAGAGCTATCACAGCAGAGATAAGGAGACATACAGGGGAAGTGATGTCTGTAGCTGTGACTGCTCCTACAGGTTTGGCACCATACTATATTGGTGGTGTAACTCTATACTGGTTGTTTATGCTACCTGTAGAGCATGGCAAAACAGGAGAGTACCAAAAGCATTCCTGTGAGGTGGCATCTGAGCTGTGACCAATGTTTGTCAAGATGAATCTTCTGATCATCGATGAGGTTAGTATGGTCTCGATTGTCATGCTTGCATGTATCCATCTGCATCGGCAAGAGATACTTGGAACTGATGATGGTCAGCAACTTGGTGGAAGGAGGGTTGTTGTGTTTGGGACCTTGCAACTGGCATCTGTGAACAGAGGCTTGTCTTTACAGCACTCACTGTGAAGCAGGCAAAAACACAACAGACATTGGAGGAATAAATCTTTGAAATTGTTCCTTTACATTGAGCTATATGAAAACATGTGACAGAGCCATGACCTTGCGTACAAGATACTTTTGGATCAGGCTTGCATTGGATCATTGTCACAACAGAATGTTTTTCTTTTGAGCTCACAGTGTATCAGCAATGAGTGCAGTTCTCTTACTGCTGCATGTGATGTTTTCAGTAATGTGTACTCAGAATCTGCTCTAATTGTGTGTCTTATGCCTCGACTGAAGTGTGCTGAATTTAACAGCATTATGTTGCAGAGACAGGGTCAAGAAATCATTACTCTGCATGTTGTTGACAGCATTGATGGTGCAGTCTTGAGCCAGAATCTGGTAGCAAAGCTGACTGCACGATTGGCTGAGCTAAAGACAGATGTGTCTCTCACAGCTGAATTAGAAGCAGTTCTAACTGTGTGCATGAATGTATGCATCATGCTACATCAAAATTTTGATGTAGAGCATGGCATGGTGAATGGTGCAATGGGACATACTGACTTTCAGTACAATGTGCAGAAGACATTCATTGAGGCACTCATTGTGAAGTTTGACAACATTGAACAGTCTTTACCTATTTCCAGGATGACTGTAAAGTTATTTGCTGTGTCCATACACAAGTCATAAGCCCTAAGTTTGGACTCAGCAATGGTCGACATAGGCACTAGCATCTTCAAAGATGTCATGAGCTGTGTTGCAATTTTCTGTGTATGAACTTCAGCTGACTTGTATTATCTGCATAGCATCACATAAAATACATACTGACAGGCGATGTATCCCTGAGTACAACAGACTACGTGCTCTGCACCAGCCGACATTACCTCTCATACCGCTACCCATGAATGTGGCAGAACACAATACTACAGTGATGGTTTCTGGCATGAAAAGAGGTACCAGACAGACAGACCAATATTGAATGATGAGAGCACAAAGAAGTAATCCACAACTCAACAACAGACAAGCTCTCCTCCATGGAAGAAGGCACTTAGCATGGCTGTTTCCTCATAATCTGAAAGGTACTTATGTCCTGGTTCTCAAAAATTACAATGACCTTCACCAGGCAGAAGAGTAGTGGAAGTAAATCTCATTTAACTCTGTTTGACACACTGTAGTAGTCATAAGAGTGTACCTTACCTGGACATGTGCAGCTCTTTTCATATCACTTTATGAATTGTTGCAGTAATAGATTATGTAGATACATGTATTTATGATGCCATCAGTCAAAGTAGGTGTTCCTGTGATTTTAGCTTCAATACAGCCTAAGTGGGCCTTAATTGGTGAGGGCTGTCTGCTTGGTCACATTACATACGACAATTGCTTTGACTAACTATGGAGCAGTCTTATTACCTGTACATAGATACTGCAGTAGTATGCAATTCTGCTGTACTGATCTATTCATTTCTGCATTGCTGCAGCATGTTACATAGAATGTGGTTTGACTGCTGTCACACTATTGTATGGCAAAACTGTGCACCTTACATACATTGACAAACTTGACAATGCTTGGTAGTTGGCAATGTTCTGTGTTCATTGTATGCACTATATACATGCCTCACATCTGCCTAGTGATGCATGATGAGAGATTGTGCAACAAAGTTGCCACTGTATCTTTAGTGTGTTTGCACACCAACTGTTGTGCAATACTTTCCAAGCACAGTAAGGACATGCCTAATATTCTATGTCTGCAGCATGTCTTTCGCTGATACCTGTATACTGTCCAATTAAGGTGGCATGTTTTCTGCCAATTTTACTTACTTCTGGGAGGAAGACCCTGCTACATAGGCCTATGATATGGATGGTTAGAGAAATAGTTACTGTTAATATTGTGTATGTATTAAAAGTTAAAAACATTTGCTACTATTATGTACATCTCTGTAAAGTATCAGTACTGTTTCTTTGTGTGACAACTGTAATATTAAAGTGTCTAACAATGGTGACAGTTACATACACTTCATAGGTATGTTCTTTTCTGTGTTACACATAGTTAATGCAGAACAGTTTTTTACATGTTATTGCTGCAGTGTCTGAACAACATGTATTCTGATGTTTTATGAAAAGGTTTATATGTTTAATATTTAGTAAGTATCTACCATTTTTATTAATATGTGAATTGTGGACGCAGCGCACCTAATGGCAGCATAATCCACAGCTCTCCCCTCTCAACCAGCTAAATTAACTACATATCGACTTCGGGGATACTTTTCTCATTGTCTACTCACCTACCATAGTTCTCTGAAGACCAGCAACACCTTTTATCGGCGTTCGAGTGGTTTTTCAAACCAATTATGCCAGGGTGCGACGAAGATTATGGAGGCCGAGATGAAGACCGTCGGGGCCAGGCACACGCTGCTGAGTGCTCCGGAGAAAGCGGCCAAAATCAAGAACCCTGCCTATGGGTTCGGGTGCTAATCTGGCTCCACTAGTACCTCTTCTAACCCGCTTTACAGAGGACCGCTTCCTCCAGGAGCTGATCCCGTTTTGGGAAACTCTGCAGGACATCTCATCTGAGCTGAAGTCCATCCGTAGCGACCTTGCTTCACTGACCATCCGAGTTGGCGACTCTGAAGCTCGAACCTGCTCCTTGGAGACATGGAAGGCTAAAAGTGAACCCGAAATTGTTATGCTCAAACAGCAAATCACCAAACTGAAACTAAAAACAGAAGACCTCGAGGGACGTAGCAGGAGGAACAATATCCTGATCCAGGGTCTACCAGAGGCAGAAGAAGGACCAGATATCCTGCCCTTTGATAAAAGCTCCTGACCAAGATTGTTGGTCCTCGCCTATCAACCCCTACTATCATATCGAGGGCACTATAGATCCTTAGCCAAAGCCACCACCCGTTCCTCTCCAAGACCCATAAAATTAAATTGCTTAGCTACCTTGAAAGGCAACACATCCTGAGCAAAGTTAAAGGCCTGCAAGCGGTCCTGTGGAGAATCACACTCTGAGATTCCTCAAGATCTCTCTTCGAAACCCGACAGAGGAGACAGATTTCCACCCGATAGTGACCAAGCTGATAGCTGCGGATTAGATTCGGCATGAACTACCAGCTAGGCTGCAAGTACAACTCGACAGTGCATGGCATTCTTTCAAGATTCCAGAACAAGCCAAAGAGAACTTTCCCAGAGACTACCTAATTTGTTCAAAACTGGTTGACCTGTGAATGTAAATGCTAGGTCAAAGTCTGCTTACCTTTGCTGAGGGATTTCATGCTGTTTAATATGTGCACTATTGTTTTTGCAAGCTGGGATTGGGTTGATCGGGTGGCGGGTGGCTGGTCCTCCGTGGTGGTTGGGGGTAGAGGTGTTTGTTGGGGCCTGGTTTGAGGCCTATATTTTGATCGACTGATGCTTCTAACTCTTGGCCCAAGGAGGTGGGTTAGGCACCTTTTTCCGCTTTTGGTTTCCAGTGTTAGTTTGTTGACGGACCAGTTGGGTTCCCACCAGTTTCCTTCCCTTCCTCTTCCTGTTAGGTGAATGCCTTTTCGTTCGCATGGGCTTTGCTCCTTCTACTCCTGATCCTGACATCAACTGACTGGATCTGACCTTTCCGGTGGTCAGCTGGCGTTAATATTTTCCCAGTACAGTGATTCGTTTCAAGGTCTGGTAGGACTTGTTAATGTCTCGAGCCGTGAATTTTGAATATTGATTACTGAATTTTGGTTATGGATTATTGGTTCTGATTATTATTTACTCCATGCTGGGGGACAAGATTGGCGAGCCTTGGGAGAGCTGCCTCGTAGCCCGAGTTGGGGGGGGGGACAGCAGTACCCTGGTTTTTGTTTCTTTTCTGCCTTATGATGCCTGTGCCTATTTTATTATACTATGTCAGCTGGGGCAACAAGCAGGTGATGGTTATAGATAGGAGTGGGTCTGCTAGTCCCGGGGGCCGATCCCTATCCAGGACACAAAGTTGATACGGACATGTTCCTCTGAACTTAAAGGGATTGCTTGTAAATAGTTTTTGGGGGATTTCAGTTTTATTCAAAGTACAAGATAATTGGGCGGGCTGGGAAGGGGTATGTCTTAATTTGGTCTAGTTACCATTAGGAATTTTCTCTCTAGGTTGAGATGTTACATCGTTCAGTTACACTTAAGTCTGTTGGTGACTTGGCCAGTTACTAAAGGTTATCTTCTAAGGGGCTTTTGGGAGGGAGGAGCCTCGGAGAGTTTCAGTCATTTTGGAATTTATTAAAGGTGGGTAGTCTTGTGTAACCCACATGTTACTCATCTGCACTGGAGGGGTTGAAGTTCCTAAGTCCTTTTAAATATTGTATTGGTCAGTATGGCTGTGAGACCGATTAAACTCACAAGTTGGAATGTTAGAGGCATCAATGATTCTCTTAAAAGACAGCAGGTTTTTCTGAATTGCTTCCTTCTGAATGTGGACATAGTTTTCATGCAGGAAACTCACTTGGCTGCCTCAGAGGCTAAAAGATTACGCAGGCAAGGGTTCACTCAAATTTTCACTGCTTCTGGCTCGCAAGCTAGCAGGGGGGTAGCCATAATAATTAAACACCACGTCAGATTCATGGCGGAAGATAGTATTACCCACCAAGAGGGTAGAAGGTATTGGTCAAGGCCAGCTTGACAATAGTAGTGTGGCAATTAGCAATATACGCCCAGTGGGTGGTGACCCGTCTCTTCTTAATGTCCCTAGCAGCCAACCTGAGCAGATTTTTGCCTTCCTTCTTATCCTTGGGGCACTGAATATAGCTCCTTCCAGCGATTTAGATAAAACTTATAGACCGTTAAAACTGATGTCCCCTGCCCAACAAGCCCTTACTGATTTTACACACCTACTGGGACTGTGTGATCCCTGGTGCCTTCTTAACCCAGATAACTGTCTCTTTTCCTTTTTATTCACAGGTACACCAAACTTGGGTCAAGAATCGATATATTTTAATTAGCTCTTCAAAGAGCAGTACTCATCAAGTAGGTATAGAACCAATAGTTATCTCAGACCATTCCCTGGTGTGGATCATGATTTCCTTGGTATCCAGGGACAAAGGGACACGTCATGGAAACTTAACACGCAAATCCTTAAGGATGACCATACAGTTTCCCAAATTAAGGACAAGATCCTTTCTTACTTAGACCTGAACAAGGGTCTGTCCACAGAGACGACATACTGTGGTGCTCCCTCAAATGTTTCATCAGGGGAACTTATCAAGATTGCTGCCACTAGGAAAAAGTAAGAAAGTCCAAAATGAATTTGCTATCTAGACAGCTGAGGACAGCCGAAGACAATCTTCTCCTTTCCAACTCCTCAGCAAACCTAGCAGCTCTTATTAAGCTCAGGAACGAATACAACGACCTGACAAGGGAAAAGCTGAATATGCTTTGTTTAAGACTAAGACCAGATATATTGATCAGGGTGAAAAACCTGGTAGAATGCTAGCTCTTAGGCTGAGAGAGATGGAGAGCTCCCGTGTAATCCCGGCTCTTAAATCTCAAGATGGCACCACTAAGACGCTACCTAGGGATATTGCTCAAATTTTCGAGTCCTTCTATACAGGTATTTATTGTAAGAGCTCTACTCCATTACATCCCCAGATGATAGAGCAATTCCTAGACGGAATCAAACTCCCTTCCCTCCAGATACACCACTGTGATATTCTATCAGCTTCCATCACTTTAGGCGAAGTAGAAGATGCAATCAATGAGTTATCATTAGAAAAAGCCCCCGGGCCTGATGGTTTTCCTTCGAATTTCTATAAAGCTTTTTGTAAAGAGCTATCCCCTCTACTTCTTAAGCTATACGAATATATGTTCACTGCGGAATTGATAGACCCCTCTCTCTTAGAAGCTACAATAATTTTAATCCCCAAACCTGATAAACCCTTAATAGATCCAGCCAGTTACCAGCCAATTTCGCTCTTAAATTATGATATCAAAATTCTATCCAAAATTCTATCACTCAGAATCAAAAAGATTTGGCAGCACCTGCTGAGCCCGGAGCAGGCTGGCTTTGTCCAGGGTAGATCATTTGAGAACTTTGTCCCATGTCTTCCAAGTGGCCCACACTTCACAAGATCCTATGGCCCTAGTTGCTCTTGATGCAGAAAAGCCTTTGACAGGGTGAACTGGGACTTTTGGGGCCACTCTGAAGAGAATGGGCTTCTCTGACTCCTTTATCCATAGGATCATGGCGATCTATAAGTCCCCCTCGCAAAAGTCTACTGTAACGGTTTTTTTTCCGATTTCCTTTATGTGCTGGCACACGCCAAGGATGTCCCTTTCCTTACCTCTTTAACCTATACCTAGAACCTCTACTCATTAGTATCAAAATTCACCACGAGTTACAGGTTGTGTCATTTCTCAATTTCCCTGACTGTATCGTTTTTGCAGACGACATTCTGCTACACCTACCAACCCCTGAAACATCCTTAACACAAGTACTACAAATCATTGACTGTTTTGGTCAGGTATCTAACTATAGGTTGAATGTTTCTAAATCAGTTATTTTTCTGCTAAATTCTTCTACCTTCCAATCAGGCTTCACATGGTTCGGTATGAAATGGTCCCCGGTCTCATTTAAATACTTGGGTATCCACGTGGCCCGGGAGGTGGAAACGTCAAGAAACTTAATCTAGATGATGCATTAATGAGAATTCAGAGGGATTTGGACTGATGGCAGAAATTGCCAATATCCATATGGGGCTAATCAGCATCATCAAAATGAATATCCTACCCCGGTTATTCTACCCCCAAAATCTCCTTAATATTTGGCTACCCAGGCAATACTTTAGTCAAGTAAACTCTCTGTTATCCAACTTTATTTGGAATGGGAAATTACCTCGTCGAGCCTTTCTTAAACTTAGTGCACCTAGAGACAAAGGGGGTCTTCGTTTACCTAATTTTTTACTATATTTCTGGGCTAGTCACCTATATAGAGTAGGTAAGTGGTCCACCACACAGTCTAACTTGCCTCAACCAATCTGGCTACAACTAGAGCTAAGTCTATTGGACCAGTTCAACTTACGCCTCCCCCGTATCTTTTTGCACCCTTTCTCCATGCTACCCCCAGCCATTCAAGACTCCGCTATCGGTCTCTCTATAAAAATTCTTTCTCAATGTTGGAATTTTTTCAACATATCCCGGACCAAGGATTCAGCACAACCTCTCACGCTAAATCCCAATATTAAAATTGGAGGTAGTTGGCTAACCTCTGAGTGGCTCCCACAAATACACAATCTACTGGTGGAGTCTCTGTATGAGCAAGGCTCACTTCTCTTGTCGGACAGAATTTTAACTTCATTCAACATCCCCCAGAAGCATATCTTCAAAGTTTTTCAATTGAGACACCTCAGACACAAAATTTTTAGGCCTGTCTCCTTCCCTTCCAAAATAAGGCCATTCTTGGAGAAAGTCCAGGATGCGGCCGGTAATCCCAAAGGAATATCCAACATATACAACAAACTGTTAGACGACCTCTTTCCTAATTCCCTGGAGGGTTCCACAATCTGGTCACTCCCTAACTTGAGCTCTCCCCTATCATGGGAATCAATCTGGAAGGACGTGTACCGTTACTTATCCCAAGATAATCATAGATTGATCCAATACTATATTTTAAATAATCTCTACTATACTCCAGTTAAGTTGACCAAATTTGGTAAGCTTAAGTCGAATATATGTTAGAGATGCGGAGCCGCTGAAGAATCTGCTGCATATCTCTGGGATTGCAATAGAGGCACCATTATGGAATATAGTACGAGACAGTTTAGATCCACTTTTGGGGCTCAAGGAACTATCCACCATAGAAATATGTATCTTGGGAGTTTACTCTAACATTGTGGTGAAGGAACTCAGGTACCACATGGCTCTAATCTCAATAGTTGTCAAAAAGCTGGTCCTCAGACACTGGATGGATCAGGATCTTATCACCTACCAGGAATGGTTCAAGGAGATGTCCCACTGTTTCAATACCGAGAAACTTATAGCTAGCTCCAGACATAGTCTGGTGTCTTTTAATCAGAAATGCGGCAAATTATATGCGCTCTATCTAAATTAACCCTGATAGGTGTAGTCCCTTAGGTAGCTGCTGTTGCACTGTCTATCTGCAGCGTAATCGGGCTCCTATTCCTAGTCCTCCTCTCTCGAGACCCAGCATCTCCTATAGCTATGAAACTCTCTGAGGTGATGGGGGGGAGGGGTGGTCTGGGAGGGAGGGGGGTGTTGTTGTTTTTATTGTTCCTGCCTAACTCAGTGAGATTGTACACATTTTCAAGTGTTACATTCTTGTTATGTGTATTGTATGATCAGAAAACCTTCACTCTATGTATTTTTTTTTTTATATAAAATTCAATAAAACTTAAATTTCAAAAAAAAATAATATGTGAATTGTGACTGTTTACTTAGATTTTCTTCTTAATAATTCTTATGAAACTGTGTTAATTTTCACATTACTAATAAATATTTAATTGAATAATAGTATTATTGCTGCTAGCATTATATGGCTGTATTTAAAATGTGTGTTATGTGTAGTGATATATTATTCATTTGTTATTTATGGAACAGTATTCTGGATCACACACTTTGCTCAATATCAGTTCAAGGTATGTTCCGGATTTTTTTACTGATCGCCTTTGTTAAGGGGTTGGGTGAGGAATTTTTCCAGATGCACGTAATGTAAAAGTATTCCAACACAGTAATGCACTACTGCAGCAATTTTATGATATGCTGCTTTGGTGTTCATAGCTTTTTAATTGTTTAATGTGTTTGTTTTTTGCCCACCCCAGGAACAATGACTTGCTCAGTCTCATATTACTTTTTTCCCCCTGTTTTAATATACTTTTGTGATGCAATTACACAGTAGTGGTATGATACTGAGTTGGTTTTACAATTTGACCTTCTTTAAAACAGAATTGGCACATAATGATTAACAAATATTTTTTTTAAAACATATTTTCTGTCTCTGTTGTGTTTCTTGATGACTGTATATAAATGATATATGTATCAGGTTTGAAAAGAATTATTAATGAATATACTGTGAATGTTACCATGCATAGATGTGTGTAGAAGCTATAGCCTGACATGTCAAACAAAGGGTTTCATATTTGTGATCAGTTTCTCTGGCACATTTCTAGGGTATGATATAACGGTATTGTACATGATTTATGCTCTCACTGTAACAAAATTATGCTTTTAATGCTGTGTATTTGTTTACTTTATTACAATATCTGAAAAAGGAAGGAAATTCTTTGAAAAAAAACTCCATTAATGCAACAGTTTGGGTTATTTCTACAGTGGCAAAAGCGAGGAAATTTGACTTTAGGGTTTTCAACACTAACTCCAAATTTCACCCCCCCCCACATACACACACACACACACACACTCACACACAAAACAAACATACAGGCAGGGGATGGTATAAGGCAAAACAATCAGCCAGAAACAGACAACATAAGGTAACAGAAATAACATGCAACTTTGTAATCATACCACAAGAGGCATCCATCATCATGTTTCACCAACTGTATCACATCTGCTGCCATCCCAGAGTCTTGGTGGGGTATGCCCACATGTTGTGCAAAGACGCGGGCAGGTGTTAAGAAGGGAATGCTGAGCATTTTAAATTACATTTATTTATTACAGGATGATTATGAGTATTTCTTATTGTTTTACTACACCTATTTATTACTGAATGAATTAAACTATAGGGTTACACTGTACTGAATTTGCTCAGATACTTATGTATGCCTATCTGAGAAGGTATAGCAGTGCAGGGTGTAAAGCACTGCACAGCATGAGTGTGAGATATAGAGACTGTCCGTCTATATGGTTAGAGGTACATAACTGCAGGATGTGAAGTATTATGCAGTGCTCTTATTAGGTAATGTGCACTGTTCTACTATCTGTGTGTAGACATGTGACAGAACATTGAATAACCCTACACTCTAAAGGTCATATATGCAGACTGTTACACTATTTACATGGAGGAATAGTATTCTCAACATAACATTTCAACACTGTTGTATTCTTTGCCAACATGGGGCTGGGAGTGCACTGTGTTCTGGAACATGTACTCCCATCTCTCCATTCACATAGTATGTCAGAATCCATAGAGTACAGTATTGACATGTTACTGTGGCATGTTGCCCATTTGGTAGTAAATAGACATAGTGGAGTGTTACCCATATGTCACTTTCTCCATATGTAACAGTAAAAATATAGGATGCTTTGCTCCATGCACTACCATACTTGTACTGAAGTTGCACAACAGAATGTATCTGTGACACTAGTGATATGTTTCACTGTTCTCATTGTGAAATATAGGTAGTGTGACTTATGCATTGTGTTGTTGTACAGTGATCCCTCAATTATCCACCCAACTTGGGACCACAGTTTTTGGGTGGATAAGAGAGTGTGGTGGATAATGAAGGGTGCCTGAAAATAAAAACCTAAATATTGTGATGTTAAATACAGAACACTGTATCCAGAAATGTTAAGCTCATGCAACCACTGTGCAAAAATGGAAGAGTCCATCCAAGCCTTTCTGTTTGATTTGTAGTCTACATAAAGACCAGCATTAAATGATTTGAAGCACCTGGGGGTTGCAGATTTTGCTATAACTAAAGGTTTCAGCTTTTCAGTGCCATCTGCATTGCAAGCTAGAGCAACTGTAATTCTGTCCTTGCATCTCTTGACACCTTTCTTGAAATCATTGGTGGTCAGGGAACGGTCAGGCAACATTTTAAAAAAAAGTCCAGTTTCATCCATGTTATAACAGTCCTGAGCTTCATACTGCTCTGCTACACGTCTGGCAGTAAGCATGCCTTCACTGATAACCTCTTTACTAACGCCAGCACTCTCCCCAGATATAATGTGGCAAGCAATATTATTTTGGCTCTTAAATTTCTGTAGCCATCCATTTGAGTAAGAAAAATCAGACACATTTAATTGGCCCCCGAAATACTTAGCTTTGTGCATTAGGATTTCATCTGTGACCGGAATATTGTGTGCTCTGGCTTTGCTGAACCACAGAAATAACGCCTCCTCCAGATCACCATGTTTTTGGTGTTCTCTTTGACTTTTGGTCAGTGGCAGCAGCTACAGCCTCGGGCCACTCGTCTCTGCAGGAAAGGAATTCTCCAGTGGTCCGTCGGGCCATGGACCGGCACCACAGTGTTGAAAAATGATGAGCAACCTCCTGGTGGGTTGCTTTAGGGTTATCGACAGAAAACTTAACAATCAGGCTCTTCTGAGCCACAGTAAGAGCAAGACAAGATCACTTTCCACTTGCCGACTCTGCCATTATTTCCCCAGACTGACCGACACATTCATTCACCAGACAGCGAACTGAAGATCATCAAATGCTTACAGACTTTATAACAAACAGATTTCAATAAAGCTAAATTGCAGCACTAATGACTACCCAGGTGAAAGGGTTTTAAATAAGGGTAGACAGGGGCTGATAGGGTGGACTAACGTGCACAGCAAACATAAGCTAATAAAACCAGTTTATGCAGTAATGACTACACAGGTGAAGAGGTTTTAAACAAGGGCTGACAGGGGCTGACAGGATGAACTAATGTGCTCGGTTAACAAAGTGGGCTAAACAATTGATGCACAAATGACTTCACACTACACCCAGCGAGTAAACATTCAGCCATCAGCTATAACGCTGTACCATGCGGGTAATTTATTTGATCGCTTGTTCACGGTACAAGGGCTGACAGGGTTGACAACACGCTGTGAATTTTTGATGTGATGGCGATGGCAGAATAAAGAGGGCAATTTCAATTACAATGTGGGCAAGTGAGAAGATTAATGAACTGCGGATGGCAGACAGTGAGGGAGGCGGATTACAGAGTGCAATAACATGGACATACAATCGGGACAGGAGGTAAGAATGGCGATAATGGAGGGTGGCGGATAATCGAGGGGCGAATAAGTGAGGGAGCACTGTATGTTGAAACAGGAATGAGAATACAGAAACCACCCTGTACTGTCACTGTGACATATAGATTGGTTTGTACATATAGCTTCATGAATGGATGTTACTGCAGTATTTAAATAACCATGTTGTGACACTGTGACATATGGACATACTGGCACATAGGTACTGGTGTAGTATGGTGATGCAGGGATGGTAGTGCAGAGTATGTAGGACTTTGCCATAACAGTATGACATATGTACAGTGTTGTTCTATCTCAATGTAGGGATGAAATGAGATGGTTAAACTCACCATCTGGTAGTACGAGGAGTTATCTGTACTCTTGCAGTATCTGCATATAGGTAAACAGTTCATGCAGTGACTATATCATATGCTTGCATAGCATGTGGATGTACCCCCCAAGACACTGGGATGGCAGCTGAAGTGATAAAGTTGGTGAAACATGATGATGGATGCCTCTTGTGGTATGTTTACAAAGTTGTATGCTCTTTCCATTACCTTATGGTGTCTGTTTCTGATTGGTTGTGTTGCTTTGTACCGTCCCTCACCTCTATGTGTGTTTTCTGTATATATGTGTGTGTGTGGGGGTAGAATTCAGAGTTAGGGTTGAAAACCCTAATGTCGAATTTCCTCGCTTTTGTCACTGTAGAAACAACCTTAACTGTTGCATTAACAGAGTTTTTTTGCAAAGAATATATATTATACTAAGGGTTAAATCTTCACTTCTGTGTTAAACTGAAAAGTTTGCACTTTAATAACTTTGCAACCATTCAAGCAATTCACAGGAAATGTGGTATGCATCATCAGGGATGAAAGATCTCTTGATATGGCGTGTGTCATTCTGTTTGGATGTGTAGGTGAAGAGATACGGAGTGTCAAAAAACATGTAAATTACAATTTTGTGTCAGATTTATTGTTACCATGTTGTGCAAAATCTGTGTGGAATTTTGGTCTGAAATTTCCAGGGTTTATAGGGTCTTGGGTCACATTTCTGCCTTTTGAAACTTTGGTGAAAAATATTACTCCATTCAAAATTATTGCATTTTAAAGTTTCCCATTATTTCCTATGGGAAAAGTAAGATGAGGCTTGAAATAGGATTCTTTACCGCGGATACAGAATCCTTGTTCAGAAATGCAGAATTCTGTTCCGCAAATGCGGAATCCTAATTCTTGCTGCTGCCACCTTGTTTTCACTTAGTGAAGCAAACAAACTTAAATTTCTAAAATTATACAGGTCTTTGGTAAACACCAACAGTTGTGTTTACTTAACCAGGGCCTGAGGAATAGGATTCTGGGGTAATTTTTTTGGAAACATTTTTGAGAAATGTGTTTATTTTATCTGCAGAAATCTATTGCGACAAATAAAGGAAGACATTTGCTGTGAAACAGGATCCTTTTTCTCGATTTGTGAAAAAAGATTTTCATTTTCCACAAATTGCAAAAAACGAAGCTTGGAAAAGGATTCTGTTTCGCAATTTGCGAAAAAAGAAATTGTATATAGTTGTTTCTTTGTCACTTCATAGCAAAGAAACAGTTTGTAATTTTGGGCTGAAAGTTTCAGGAGACAAGGGCTTACCCACAGATGTGCCTTTTGCTGGTTTGGTGAAAATATATTGCTTTGGCTTGAGTTCCGTGGATTTAAATTTTGGTTGATTTCCATAGGATAACATTGTACTGGGAGGTTTATGGAGTTGCTTCTTTGTCACTAAGCTGTTAAGAAAGGGTCTGCAATTTTGCTCTGAAATTTCCAGAGTACAAGGGGTGTGTACAACTGATGCCTTTTGGTGGTTTTGGGAAAATGTATTAATTTGGCATGAAGTTACAAAGCTATCAATTTTACTGTGTTTCTATAGGATAAGATTGCAATGTGAGGTGTTTTTGACATTGTACACTACAGGATGGGAGTGCAGGGCCCAGAGGACCCTGTGCACCCACAGGCAAATAAAGATACTACTACTCCATCTGAAAATTATGCATGAATGGGGCGCTGGGACTGCACTCCAACATGTATATATGGATACCATTATGGACAGATGGGAACACAGGGCCAAAGGGCCCTGTGCTCCCACATGGGAACAGAGACGATTACAAGCTATCTGCGCTTATGGATGGATGGTAGTGCAACCTGCTGACCTCGAGATGCAGAGAAGGCTGCATCATTTGATCTTGGTCTGAATACACCAGACTGACAGTAAGGCTATTTCTTTTACAGTATGCAGAGAGGCTGACAACTTCTTCTGTGATGTTGTATGTACTATAGAAGATGGAGAGAGACTGGTTGACTGTTGCTGCTTTCAGGTAAAGATGTTTTAGGACTGGCAGAGACATGCAGAGTTGTGTCAGCAGCTATGCCATTTTATAATCTGGGGGCTTGGGTCAAGGATTTAGACATCGTTAAGTGTCCTTGAGACTTGAGTAGCCAGAGAGGGACTGAGGGAGCATGGTGTGTTTCTTCAAAGGTGCTCTTAATCACTCTGGCTGTATCTGTAGGAGATGTAAAGATTCTGAGTCATCCATTCAGTAAGACCTTGAACCTTGTTGGAGGCAGCATTGTAAACCCAATGTTCCATAAGTTTAAGAAGTCCCTAGCTGTGTCACAGGCTTTTCTTTGTTGAAGTACTGCAGGAAGAAAGTTGGGATACACTTGTATAGGTATATTATGCACCTGCAGCCTTCCGTCAATGCTGGCTTTTCAGAGTATTGCCTCCTTGTCCTGGAAATTATATGGTTTAATGAAAAAGAAATGTGGATGTTTCCCCTGGCAGCTGGAATGAGACATGGCCTGTTGAGCATAATCAAGTTCAATTTTCTCATCTGGATTGTTGTGACTAAGAGCCTTGCTTAGTAACTGTTCCATAAATTTCAGGCTATTAACTCCTTTAAGCAGTTCAGGTATGCCACCTAGCTTAAAGTTCTGTCTTCGGCTCAAGTTTCCAGAGCTCTATTTTTGTTTTCAGAGTATCCAGCATCTAAAATGTTCACTCCTCAAGTGCGCCCTTCCAAGTAAGCTGTATGCACTGGTCAGGATAACCATTCCTCAGTTCCACAGATATTGAATTTAAAAGACCAAGCTACAGAACTCCATGCTCATAAAGAATTCAATGTGTTTACTGAATTTATTTGCAGAATTACACATGGGTACCTCCTGCTAAGAGAGACTGCAATAATCACTGCCCCCCAGCTCGTTAGCCTGCTGTCCCATCACTCTAGTTAAAGGACACAGTATGTCCTCTACCTTGTTTATGCTGGATTCAAGCTCAGTGGTTATACAGTCCATGATCTTAAGGTTGCTAAATAAGCCTGCAAAAGTGATAGTCAGAGATGACAGGGACATCTTTAGAGTCAAATGCCTTTCAGTCCTCATTTAGCAGAGCCTCCTGATTAGCCTTCAGACAGTGTTTCTGTAGCGTAGCCAGCTCAGCATTATCCTCTACAAGTCTTTGTCATTCTCATTTTTGTCTAAGCACTTTGCTCCAAGTAAGCTAGCAGGAGTGTAAGGTTCTTCACAGTGGGAGTAACTTCAGCTTCAGTATAACTGAGACCATTAGGTTGTCTAGGGTACAGGTGTGCTGTATGCCACATACGAGTGAATAATTACCACTGCTGCAGTGTCTGGTGAAGAAACTGAGTTTCTGACCAGTATGGAGGCTGATATAGGCACTGAGGCAACAGAAAAGGATGCAGAGATTGTAAATGGTATCACCAGTAAACCCTATCTGCTCTATTTATTCTGTATGGTCTCTATGCTTAACCACAAAGTTTTTCCTGAGACTAGGAACATGGTGTCCATAGAGACAGGCTGCACTCATATATCAGCAAATTATTATGTGCCTTGGGAACTAGAAAAAAAGACTGTGGCTCTTCTTGATGAAATACCACTTGTATAATCAGATGCTTGTCTCCATTAAACAGTTTGATGTCTGATTTGATGTGCAGCGACACATGAAAATAGTTTCAACATGACCCAGCTATGTTGACCTGACACCAAGTTTTCATTTACACAAAATAATCTTTGTGCAAACAGTTTTGAGGCCAGCCCTTTTCAATAAATTATCTTCTGAATAGACTTACTGTGAAACCATTAGCATGAGGAACAAAATAATCTTTAAAGGAAAATGAGGTGTAAACGTTTATAACTCGATACATTTTACATATTTTTATATCAATAATGACAATACACATTCATATGCACCTATCATTTGTGCCATACATGTAGAGCATTATACTATACACCACTGAAAAGGCCAAGCACTTACCATTCTAACAGCATACAGTATGGTCTTTTAGTGTTTAAGAGTGTGATGATATAGCCTATAAAGTGTCATCAAAAGCAATATATGAATGCATGTATAACATCTGTGTATTTAGTGCATTGATGTACCTCACAGTACAGTACATTGATGCACACATCTAACAGATGGGTTTATAAAATACTTTTGAACATTTTTTCTGGTTCATGCACATGCAAAATAATTAACAATGGCAAAGATTTAAGCATAGTAAAGTATTTGCAAAGTGGGCTAAACACGTTACAAAATCTTCATTCCCTCCTCGTGTAACTCCAAAATTCTCCTCATGTTTTCATGGGCTATGCTTCTGAAAGCATTGTAAGATAAGAAGAGTGGTTGTTCTACATAGGGCAATGTTTACTTAGTTTGTGCAGTCACAACGTTTTGTAGGTTTATATTGTCCATGGCACGTGGACCTTTAGAAACCCATTTAAATATTGTCCAGTGAATCCAGACTATGCACTGCACAGTATTATGCAAATGTTATCCTGTCTTAGTACACTTTGTTGTTTAGATGTGTGAATAACCTAGTCCCAGGTACTTATTAGATCAGGTAACTTATTCAGACTCCCAATACTTTCTGCAGCATATATATATATATATATATATATATATATATATCTGGCAGGGGTTTGGAAGTATCAAGAATGCAATCAAGGTATGGTAGGATGGCATTTCAATATAGGGCTACATCATTTGGAACAGTTTACACCCTTATATGCAACAACTGTCCACTTGTACTAACTTTAAAGCAGCCATCTTAGAATGTATTTCTTATTAATGTATTTGCATTTTTTTTGCATAATCTTTTTATTAGTTTATCTTTTCATACCACGGCAAAACAATAGTTTACATCTCAGCAGACACATAGTATTCTTATACATATCTTACAGGCCTCACTTATTACATCCATCAATTTCCACCAATTAATTTAAGTGCCGTTCTTATAGGCCTTATACATCATTCTCAGAATAGGTACATGTCTCCATAATTTGATCTTAAGATGTTACAGCATAATAAAAAAAAATAAAAGAGGAGAAACAGAGAAAAGAAAAGCAGGACACAAAAATGCCCCCAAGGGTAAAAGAGCAGAGAGAAAAAAAAGAAAAGGGCCCCTTCCTCCCTCCCACACTTCCCACCCCTGTATCACCCTCCCTTCCCCCTCCCTCCCCGATTAATTGAGAATTCACTTCATCCACTATGAATATCCATACCTTTCACTGTAGCCTCTGATACCATACTCCAATAGTGACCCCCTTTTCTTTTTTGTTTATGTTACCCCTTGGAGCCAACTTCTCCTAATAGAAGAGCCCATCCATCACTCCATAGGTTCTCTTTTAATGCTTTTTAATATTTTACTATTAACCTCCCTATTTTTGTTCCCCGTAGTTTATTTTATCCTCATCTTAGTGCCTCTTGTTCCAAGGGGTACATAGTATGCAAGTAGGGTGCCCACATGTTCACAAACTGATTTTCTTGCCCTTAGTCTTATATGTCAAACTTTAAAGTCGCAGTGAATCCCATGCAAGATTCCTCCACTGCCTAATTGTAGGTTTATCCCCAGAAACCCATGTATTCAAAATACATTGCTTTGCCAATACCAAAAGTATTCTCACCCGTCTCTCTAGAATCTCCCACTCATCCTGGTGTGTGTCATCTACACCAAACAACATTATAAGTGGCTCCACTCTAATCTGCTGCCCCTTCATGTTTGACAACTCTTTCGCCACTTCCCCTTAAAAGGCTTGTAGTATCGGGCAAGTCCAAAATGAATGTAGGTAGCTACCCAAGGCTGACCTACATCTCTGACAAATGGCCGATATTGTTGGGTTGTACCTGTTCACTGCAACTGGTGGAGTATACAGCCTGTGCACAAATTTATATGCTGCCTCCTTATATTTATTACAAAGTAATAAACCCTGGTGTGTCCCTTTCATTAAAGTCCACTGTTCCTCGGACAGCATACCTCCCAAGTCTCTTTCCCACAGGTGTTTAGTTTTAATTGTCATATCTGGCCACTGGAGGCGCAGGAGGGATGTAGCCTTCCTTATAATACCTACAGGTTTCTGTTTAATTTTCTGCAGCAATTCCTCCACAACAGGTATCTGGGCACCAGGGACCCTCTGCTTCTCAATGCCTGAACGTATTTCCTTGCCTGGAAATATCTAAACAAGTAATGGGCAGGAAGCCCAGTTCTTCCTTAAGTTTGTTGAATGGCGGATCACTCCCTTTTTCCTTATATCGTTAAGGCACATTACCCCCTCTCTTCCCAACTCTGAAATACTGGATCTCCTACCCCCGGGATAAAGAATGGGTTCCCAACTAATGGTAAAATAAAAGATTCCCCCTTTTGATGCCCCATCGCCTTCTTAATTTGATCCCAGCTATCTATTACCCCCTTCACTAAGATACTCGAGTCCCACTTATCCCGCAACCCCCTTCTACCTGCTTCTGCTAACAAAGAAGAGATTCGAACCCCATATCCCTCCTCCTCCAGATCCATCCAACTGGCCTCTTTTGGTCTGTACACCCAATATTTAATGATCCTCAATTGTGCCGCCCAGAAATATAACTTCATGTCTGGGTAGTTCAGCCCTGCTTGAGATTGGTCAGCTTTCAGCTTATTTAAACTAGCCCTGGGCTTCTTCCCTTGCCATATAAACCTGGAGCAATCCTTTTCAAATGCCTTTATATCTCTCCATGTCAACCCTATTGGCAGCATCTGTAATGGATATAAGACTCTGGGAAGAATGTTAATCTTAAGTAAATTAATATGTCCTAACCATGATATAGGCAGGTTTCTCCATCTGCCCAAATCTTCTCTTACCAATTTCAATAGTGGGGTATAATTCAGCCTATAAAGTGACCTCAAGCTCCTACCTGTCTTGATTCCCAAACAAGTGAAGTGTGTACCTACTTCTTCAAACCCATGTACCACCAGATCCCCCCTCTTCCCCAGAAACATGATTTCAGACTTTCCCAGATTCAATTTATATCCGAGAATAGCAATGACCTATGATTTCCAGCAAGACAGGCATAGACTGTGAAAGGCTCATCATACAACATCATGTCATCAGCATACACTGTAATTTTATGCTGTCCCCCACTTTTCCCTTTTATCTCTTGTATTCTTAGGTCCTCCCTGATGGCTATAGCCAGTGGCTCTACCGCCATTGCAAATAGCAGAGGGGAGAGAGGGCATCCCTGCCGGAGGTAGAAGACTTGGTTTGCTGGCCAAGGCACCTAGCTTCACCTGAGCTCTTTCCTTCTAAGACTGCTTGAAAGGCAGAGTAGAGAAACTTACCAGAGCAAGGGAGAAGGATTAAGACTTAGTTTGGCTAGCAGATTTACTGTGTGGTGGTGTTTTTATTTTTTACTCACAGGGATTGCTACTGTTTGTTGCTAACATTTCATTGCTTTATTTTTTCTCTGATTCAAATTGTTGTTGCTGGTATACCTTCTTCTGCATTATTACAAGGTGTGCCTACAGGTGTGTGCTAACAGATTACTGCTGTAATCTTCTGATTCAAATTGTCTTTTGCAAGGTATATCTTCTGTTACTGCTTTATTTTTCTCTGGAGCAAAGTGTTTCTTACAGGGTATATCTTCTCTGAAATTATTACAGGTGGTGCTTTACAGGTTTTACAGTTTTATCTAACATTAGGATAAGCTTTCAGGGTTACTGCATTTGTTGTTGACTGATTGTTTCTGCTCTTACCTCCTTGTTCTTTCGTCCGTGGTTCTTCTTTTTAGGCAGGGGAAGGGCCCAGCCACCCACCCCCATCCCCAACCACCCCACGCTACACTCCTTTATAGGGTACCACAGTTGTGACATTTCCTGTGGCAGAGCAGGAAGGGTGGATCAGTGGGGCCTCCACAAGGTGATCTCATTTACAGGGCACTAGTAATTTAACTTGTTATAACAAGTTAAACAAAGCACAATTAAACCATTACTTGCATTTTTTTCCTTTTTTCCTTCTAATTACTCTGACTAGGTTACAAACCCAGCAACTTATTTGGAATGGATTTCATTAACTGCAGGTACTGTGGAACAATTTTCAGAAGGACAGTCTTACAGGATTTAGGACACTGTCCTACATGCTGGGCCTTTGGAGATCTTAGGGCTCAGCTCCGGGCAGCATGGGCAGAGATTGCATGCCTCAAATTTCATATTGAAGAGGAAATACATTATAAGAACCACCCACCATTTCCCCAGCATCCAACAGAAAAACCTCGACCGCAGAGGGTAGTTGGTCCAGGAGGTTGGCAGGTGGTTAGGAGGAGCAAATCAGGTGCCCCATCACTCTCTGCTCTCCAACACATTACCTCCAAAAACCATATAAACACTACAAACAGGTATCTGCCTCTATCTCTGAAATCAAATAAAGAGGCAGAAGACACTGCAGAGCAGGACACTGCGGCACAGGAGCTAGCACAACAAAACTCACCCAAATCAGGAACCAAAACTAAACAAGCACAAAGGAAATCCAAAAAACTTCTGATCATAGGAGACTCCATGATTCGGGGAGTTGATACCCATCTCCAGCCAGGGGTGATGGTCAGATGTCTCCCAGGTACATCAGCATGGAGAGACACTGACCGCATTGCTAAAATTGTTCACAAAGCAGAAGAAAACATTGATGTCCCAGTACACATGGACTAATGATCTCGCCAGCCGGTCAGTTGTGGAGACCAAGGAACACCTGACTAGGCTGGGTGACAAACTATCATCTATTTCGTCCGGCATCTCCTTCTCTGAGATCCTGCCAGTCTGGGAGAGGGGAGCAGATGGACGGAAGGTCAGAGAAGGGAGATAGGGAGCTAAACACGTGGCTCAAGGACTGGTGCCAGGAAAAGGACACAGATTTGTAGGAACTGGCAACAGTTCTGGGAGCGAAAGTTCTTTAAATTTGATGGACTGCATCTGACTAAAGAGGAGTCAGTGCATTGGGGCAGAAGTTTGATGTCTTTGCAGAATATTTAAACTAGCAAATGGGAGAGGGTAGCACCCCATACGTCGAATGGGAAGAACACCCTCCCCTCAGCTAGTGGTCAAACAGGAATTCAGCGTGTTTGCCGCTCATTTGCATCACCAGGTAAGAAAAAGGTTTGTCTCCCCATACGATGCACAGGGTAATGCCAAACTTCACCCAACAACTAACACACCAAAATCTGGCCAATGGAAAATCATGTACACAATGCTCACAGCCTGGGAAATAAGATCCCAGACCTGCAGGCAATAATGTCAGAGGCTAAACTGGACATAGTAGCAATTAGTGAGATGTGGTTTACCAGTAACCACACTTGGGAGACTTCAGTACCTGGCTATGTATTGTTCAGAAGAGACCGAGGTGCAAAAGGGGGGAGGGGCCTGTATGTTAATGAAAATATCAAAGCTACAGAAATTCAGAATACACATAAGGAGCCAGAAGAACTGTGGGTCACCCTGGAAACAGGAAATGGGACAGTCATAAGAACTGGGGTTGTCTACAGGCCCCCAGACCAGGGGGAGGACATAGACACATTACTGTTAGAAGATATACAAAACATGACAGCTAAAGGGGAGGTTCTGATAATGGGAGACTTCAACATGCCAGATACAGATTGGTCAATACCAGCAGGAACATCTGCCAGAACTAGACTCATAGTGGATTCTCTGCAGGGGGAGGGCCTCAAACAACTGGTACAGCAACCCACAAGAGACAGGGCTATCCTAGATCTAGTACTGACTAACAAAGAAGGGATCACAGATCTCCAGGTAGAAGGTCACCTGGGGGCCAGTGACCATCACATGGTATGGTTCAATTTGGCTACTACATCTAAATCATCCCATTCCAAGGCAAAATATGGGACTTCAGAGGAGCTGACTTTGATAAGATGGCCAACAGAGTTAAGCTAGCCTGGCAAAAGAAACGCAGGTGAGGGGTACAGGCAAAGTGGGCCTATTATGATGCAATACTTGAAGCAACATCCCATTGTGTTAGACAGAAAAGGAAGTGCAAAGAAGAAGGAAACCACTTTGGTTCTCAAATACAGTAGCAGAAAAGGTCAGAGCCAAAAGGCTGGCCTTCAGGAAATATAAGGGAACACAGTGGATGAAGATAGGAGGAATACCAAACTGCCCTAAGGGAAGCAGGTAAGGCAGTAAGGCAGGCAAAGTCCCAAACTGAGGAAACACTAGCACGAACAGTAAAAGAAGGTGGCAAGACTTTCTATAGATACATTAGTGAAAGGAGAAAGTCCAGAGGGGTATTGCTGCTTAATGGAGAAAAGGGAGCATGTGAGGAGGAGGACCCTGTAAAGGCATCTATCCTAAATAGATACTTTTGCTCAGTATTTACTGAAGAGAAGGTAGGCAGGGCCCACAGCTCAGCATCATGGACACAGGGGAGGGAGGTGAGCACTACTCCCTTCACAAAAGAAAGGGTCCTACAAGAGCTGCTAAGCTCAGGGTGGATAAGGCAATGGGACCTGATGGCATACATCCCAGGGTACTTAAGGAGCTAAAGGAGGAACTAGCAGAGCCATTAGCAGAATTGTTTAGTGAGTCTCTGAGCACAGGAGAGGTCCCAGAAGACTGGAGAAGGGTTTATTGATCCCACTCCACAAGAGTGGTAGCAGGAGGAGGCGGGAACTACAGACCGGTCAGTCTTACCTCAGTAGTGGGCAAGATTATGGAGGCACTCCTTAAGGAAAGGATAGTGCAACACCTGGAATCCATAGGGGCACAGGATCCAAGACAGCATGGGTTTACAAAGGAAGGTCCTGTCAAACTAATCTCATAGATTTCTTTGACTGGGTAACCAGAGTGGTGGACCAAGGGGGAGCAGTTGATGTCGCCTACCTTGACTTCAGCAAAGCTTTTGACACTGTTCCACATAGAAGATTGATAAATAAGCTGGGTAGGCTCGGGTGGGTCAGAAGTTGGTCAACTGGGTGGCAAACTGGTTGACTGGCAGAAAACAGAGAGTTTTGGTAAATGGTATACAGTCAGAAGAGATGCAAGTCACAAGTGGGGTACCTCAAGGATCAGTCCTGGGGCCAGTCCTCTTCAACATCTTCATTAGTGACCTTGCAGATGGACTAGAGGGTAGCTTGTCTGTTTGCAGATGACACCAAGATCTGCAACAGAGTAGATGAGCCAGATGGGGTGGGCAGAATGAGAAGAGATCTGGATAAACTAGCAGAATGGTCAGAAGAGTGGCAACTGGGATTTAATGCAAAGAAGTGCAAAATTATGCACATAGGGAAGAGAAACCCGAAGCCACTTATAGGCTGGGAGGAGTTGCTAGCAGTCACAAAGGAAGAAAGAGACTTGGGCATCATCATCACTGATGACCTAAAATCATCCAAGCAGACCTCTAAAGCAGTAGGTAAGGCTAGGGGTGTTAGGTGTATTAGTAGGGTATCACAAGTCGTAAGAGGGAGGTAATAATCCCTCTGTACAAGACATTGGTTAGGCCCCATCTGGAGTACTGCGTGCAGTATTGGAGGCCACACCTTCACAAGGACATTAACCAAATTGAGGCAGTCCAGAGAAGGGCAACCAAAATGGTGCAGGGACTGCATCAGAAGACATATGAGGACAGATTAACGGAGCTCAATATGTATACCCTTGAGCAAAGGAGGGAGAGAGGTGATATGATCGAGGCAAACACCTTAAGGGCATAAACAAGGTGAAAGAGTCTAACATGTTTAAATATAAGAAAAATAGCAGGACAAGAGGACACAGCATGAGATTAGAGGGAGGCCGATTAAGGGGGAATGTGAGGAAATTCTTTTTCACAGAAAGGGTGGTGGATGCATGGAATGGTTTACCACAAGAAGTGGTGGCTATGAATACAGTGCAGGGCTTCAAACAGGCATGGGATAGGCATAAGGGAGCAATACAAATGACTATGAATAGATAGGTCACTGACAGAGCAAAGGCCGATGGCACATTTATAAGGTAGAAAAAGAAATGGGCAGACTGGATGGGCCTTGTGGTCCTTATCTGCCGTCAACTTCTATGTTTCTATGTTTCTATTGTCCCCCTGTGGAGCGTAAATTGTTCTGTTAAGTTCCCATTGATCAGTACTGCAGCCTTGGGTGCCTGATACAATGCTCTTACCATTTTAGTGAAACTTTCCCCTAACCCAAAGCGTCCCAAGATTGTAAATAGATATGGCCACTCAATCCTGTCGAACGCTTTTTCGGGCTCATTGACAATACAACCCCCGATTTCTTGGCTTGTTCCAAGACATTAAGGACCTTCCTAATATTATGATAAGAATGCCTACCTTTTATAAATCTGGTTTGATCCGGATGGATCAACTCTGGGAGGATACCCTCCAATCTGCTAGCCAAAATTTTAGCAAACACCTTAGCATCGCAATTTAACGGGGATATTGGTCTATATGATGAGAATTCCATTAAGTCCTTATTTGGTTTCGGAATCACACACACCAAGGCGCAGCCACATGTATCTGGCAGTTCCCCATTCTCTCTTCCTTCCCTGAATACTTCCCACATAACCTCCTTTTCCTCCTCTCTCAGCAATCTATAGTACTCTGCAGGCAGGCCATCTGGGCCACACGCCTTCCCTGGCTTCATTGTGTTGATGGGTCCTAATAATTCTCTCTGGTAATCTCCTTATCTAACAGCTCCTATTGGTGCTTTGTTACTTGGGGCAATTTATACTTAGCCAGAAAGTCATGCATTTCTTTTTCACTTCCCTCTCCACTTGCTCTGTATAAATCCTCATAGTATTTCTTCAATGTATCCCTTATCTCCACATACTTAGTAACCGTCTGCCCTTTTTAATTTTTGATGCCAAGAATGTGCACCGCATTTTTTCTACCCTTTACAAGATTTACCAGCAAAGGCCCTGGCTTGTTCCCCCACTCATATATTCTGTGTTTCAGGGAGAATAATTTTTTCTGAGCCTCATCCATCAATAAGGTATTAAGCGTCTGTCTAGTTGTTACCAACTCCTGCCTCGCCTGTTCACCTCCTTCCCCCCTTGCTACCCTCCCCTCCAATATTCTCAACTTCTGTTGAAGGGCTTTCTGTCTTTCCAATCTATTTTTTTTATATTTCGCCATGTACCCTATAATTGCTCTCCTCATGTACGCCTTGCCCGCATCCCATAACATTTGTTTAGAAGTGGCAGTCGGTGCATTTACATCCATATAAAATTTAAATTGCTCCTTCACATAATCCTGAAAGTCCTACGAGCCTAGCATATAAGTAGGGAATCTCCATGTCTGCATTTCCCCCTTCTCACTTGGAGATCGAAAGGACACCACCACTCCTGCGTGGTCTGAGATTTGTATGGGAATATGTGCCACCTTCCTGAGTTTCTCATACCAGTCCAGCGTTACATAGACATGATCAATCCTTGACCATGTTTTGTGTGGGTTAGAATAAAAAGTATATTCTCTATCCCGAGGGTATGCTGTCCTCCAGGCATCCACTAAATTCAATTCTGCCAACCCTTCCCTCCATTTCCTAATACAAGGATCTCTGCATCCCTTCCCCTCCGAGTGATCAAGGGCAGCATCAGGCATGCAATTATAGTCCCCTCCCATAATCAGGTTCTCAAATTGTTCTCTCATCAATATGGACAATATGTTATTGTAGAACCCTGAGTCTAAATTAGTTGGTGCGTACACACTCCCAAACGTGACTTTCATGCCATGGAGAACCCCTGCAACAAACACATATCTACCTTCCCTTGGATCTGCAAGGACTTTTGTGATCTGTAATGGCAGATTTTTATGCACCAGGACCGCCACTTCCTGTTTACGTGGGCTGAAATAGGCTGCGTAGCACGCACCCATCCACCCCCTTTTGAGTTTTACATGCTCCACCGGTGACAGGTATGTTTCCTGCAGAAGAGCCACCTGCACTTGTGCCCTCCTTAGCACTGTTAGCACTGTGCTCCATTTAACCAGGGAGGAGAGACCATGAACATTCCAGGATTGCACCACCAAATCACTTCCCACCATTATCCCTTTCCATTATTACTTTTCTTCTATACCTCCAAATACTTCCCACATTCAGCATTCCTCTTAATCTCCGTCCAACTCTCCCCATATTTTGCCCAAGTCTAG
Source organism: Neoceratodus forsteri (assembly GCA_016271365.2). NCBI lineage: Eukaryota > Metazoa > Chordata > Ceratodontiformes > Ceratodontidae > Neoceratodus > Neoceratodus forsteri. The sequence goes on along the minus strand of CM057459.1, from coordinate 107,474,574 downwards.
GCTTCATCGTCCCACAACCATATCAGCAGCCTTACTATCCTTACATACCCTTTTACCCTTATCACCCGAATGTGAATCTCGATTGTTCTTAACCCTTCCCCCGATACTACTATATACCCCCTTTTTACTCCCCTTTCCCATACTACTCCTACTCCCAGACATCCCATACCATTCCCTTTCCTCTCAGCACTCCTCTTTCCACCATTTCAGCCATCGCCCATCATTACTTTCTTCTGCCATCACGACAGCACCTCCCAAATTCTGCTATTTGAGCAGCTACCTCCCCTCACTCCCTTCCCCCAGAGACCACTTTATCTGTGACCAATACTGGCCCATCTGATTCATAACATAATAACATAAAATGTATATGATATAGAACCGGAACCGCTTCGGTTCAGGCCCCATCGGTCCATTCTGAGTCTCATTGATTCTTGCCCTCAGTCATATCCATCCCCTCTCCCCTCCACAGTCAAGCTCCATAATCCCATGCACAGTCTCGTTCATTTATGAGGCTTCCTTTCAACAGCCAGCCCAGTCGGAGGCCGGTGGAGTAGGCTGCGTGATTTCAAACAACCACACACTCTAGGCCCAGGACATCAGAAACTCCTCCGCCTACCTTCTCCATGGGTGCTCTCCCAGTAATTTCTCCTGTGTCTGCAAGCATTCTCCTCTGCATTTTCAAAACTTCAGCACGTATTCTTCCAAAACAATCTCATTCAGCCCCCATTATCCACCGATTTAGCCACAGGCCTCCTGAGTTCAAATATTTTCAACACTAAACATGAACAACTCAACTTATAAAGGGATCTACCCCCAACCAGAAAGGATAGTCAGTGTCTCAAGTCTTTCTCACTTCTCCCACCATATCGCCACTCTCTTCAACCCACTTTCTTCTTGAGTTCCTTTATAAAGGTGTTCGCCTTCTCCACCTCCCAAAATGAGTACACCACACCTTCGTGTTTCATTTTAAAGATCGCAGGGTAGATCATGTAGTGCTCCACTTGCATCTCTCTTAGCCGAGCCATCGCAGCGGCAAACACCCGTCTTTTCTTAAGTAATCTGTTCGAGTAATCTTGTGTGACATGGATTCTCACTCCATCAATTTCAACAGGCTGGTTTACTTTAAAGGCTTTTATCACTGTTTCTCTGTCTTGAAAATTATGGTACCAAATAACAATACTTCTAGGGGGTTGGCCCGGACCTGGCTTTGGCAGTACGGCTCTGTGTGCCATTTCAATCTTATGCTTTCCCCCTTTAGGTTGCAGTTTCAATATTTTCGGTAATTTTTCAGCACAGAATTTCTTATGTCCGGACCGTCTTTCCTTTCAGGGAGCCCTCATAAGTGCAAATTGGTGCATCTGAAGTAATTCTCCTGATAGTCTAAGGCTTCTCTCATATCCTCCAGCTCCTTCTTTAAAGTGATGATTTTCTCCGGTAGAGGCTACACCAAATCTTCAACCCTAGTTGTACGATCCTCCACCTCTGTTAACCTTTCACCATGTGCTACGGTTCTCTCTGCTATTTCTTGCAACTTTGCTTCAATCTGGTTCTCCAGCTTTTCAAAGCGGGGATTCAGTGCCGCCAGCACTTGCGTTGTCACCTCTCACCCCAGTACAGCCAATTCTGCCACTGACAAGGATATTGGGTCTGTAGATCCTGGTGTGGGCCCAGCTGGCTGTTTCTTCAGGTTTTTCCCAGCATTTCTAACGGGCTTCCCTGTTGCATTAGAAAGGTAGTCATCCATCATTATGCTGCTCTGGGCAATTATGCAGCAGAATCCGACTCTATTTATCTTAATTTTATGAAAAAATTATATATTTAGGACTCTGAGGTGTGGAGCTCGAGGAGAATGCGTCATACTTCTTAGCTGCTCATCAGCGCCCCCTGTAATTGCATTTTAAATTGCTGACTAGTTCATTGTTTTTACTGTTTTAGTTAACAGTTTGTAACGGTACTGTTTGTTGATACTGTATTGTTTGTACTTTTGACATGCAGGAGGACTCTGAAAATGATATTGTTTCAAGAGTTCTCATGCTGTCAAAATATAAACAAAAATCCAATTCAATTCTTGCATAGGCTATGAACTTAATATATGGCAGAATAAATCATGCGCCCTTGCAGCATAATGATCTAAAGATGTATGACCCCTTTTCTGAAACTGTGTAGGTCTAAACTCTGTGCTGAATTTAAAAAGCACCCATTTAATAAATGTTTTTGTTTCCCGATTGCATGAGATGAAAATCAAAATACATATTAGAAACTGGTCCAGCAATAGCATGACTCAGTCTGAGGGGCTCCAGTCAGTAGCTAACAAAATCACAGGTGGTGCCAACAGAATTAAATCCCAGAACAATCCCCAAAATAAGAATTGCAAGCCTTTCTATACTAGACTATTAAGGACATTTACATAAAGACTTAGGGCTGGATTTTCAAGTACTTGTGGCAGGATTTTACTGCAGTTGTGCCACTTGTGACAGGATTGTTAGATCACAAAATAGGAGATTTAACTTCTTGTTGCAAATACCGCAGATGGTGCATGTCAAATGATGAGTCACAGTTCTGATGCATGCCTCATTTTTATTTTGCACTAAAGTGATTGAAGTGTCATAAATGCATTAGAATGTTTAAAACTGGCCGTAGACATTTTGGTAGATTTAAAAGGGTGCTGATATGTCTAATCCTCTGAAAATCTAGACCTGACTCTTTGTCCCTTACAGGTCATTTTCAGCTAAGGCTTATTCAAAGACTGAAGTCACAGTCCCCTGTTTGTGACAGCACAGTCTCCTACCATGAAACTGACAGTGATGTCACAAGCAAGGTGTTATAACTTCAGCTCCTGAATAAGCCTCATGTGACTAGCCTCAATAATGAAGACTGGAATTACCTGCCGACCCGTCGGTGCAGTGGTAGTGCTACTACTCACAACACTGGTGACCGCAATTCAGGACCAAGCCTGGGTTGTCAGGGGAGCAGCCAGGAGGAGGACGACTGAGCATCCCAGAGAATGCTCTCTTCCTTCAGGGAAGGGGATTGCTGGTCACAGTGCTATACTGCCACCTGGGAGACCAAGTGGCAGTACCATGGATGGCACAGCTGTGGGCACACACATGAGTGGGCTTGAGATGCCACCAGTTGGCAGCCCAGGGATGGAAAAGGAAAATACCCAGGCTGTGTAGCATGAGGGCCCAACACTCATAGGGCCCCACACCTGTGGCAGGGTGCTCATCCAGACAACACTAGATCCATTCAGCAGTGGGAAGAGGGGGCCCATTGACTCATGCCAAGGGGTAAGCCATGGATGAACATGTCTGGGATAGAGGTTAAGCTACTGAAAAGCCAGCTGACTGGGCTGGGGGGGGGGGGTTAAGCACTGAGGAATTAGCCAGTGGGGTAAGAAAAAGCATTAACCAAAAAAGAATGGAATCACTATAGATTCAAGTTTTGGGGTAATGTAGTACAAATGAGTTTCACATGTACCAAATGTGTCTGTTTGCTTGTTTGTTTGCTTGTTTGTTTGTTGTGTAGGCCACACCCTTAGCAACACATTCTAGGAATTTTAAGTGGCACTCCAGTCAATTTCTACTGGTGAAAATGTCCTCTTTGACAACAATATATCATAAGGCTGATTGCTGCAGACTAAATCTGTTGTGGCTGATCTAGTCTGTGTTTATGAAAAGGGAGGAAAACTAGGATCATTGCAGCTTTTTGCAAAATGATGTTAGATTCTTCTACAAGTTCCTCTCTCCCAAAAGGAATGTTTAAACCCCAGTACACACAAAGCCCATGTAGACTGCTGCACCTTCATGTTGTGCATTTTAGCATTTGGGGCCTGAGTTTAGGTTGGTTCATGTCTTACATAAGGCACAACTGGGGAACAGCTTTGCTGCAATTATAATTTATTTCAAAAATTGGAATTTTCAAAAGTAGAATCAGTAGCATTTTTAGATCGCTAACACTTTTTAAAAAAAAATTTCTAGCACAAAGTTAGAGTTGCCACAGTTTAAATAAGTTTATTAAAATCACTGAACTGAGTGAAAAAATTCAGCATATGTTTTTCTCGGTTCCATGTCATAATGGCGATTGTGGAAAAGCGATCATCATTATGGCAAGTGCACATCTCCGAAAATCAGTTTTGGCGATGTAAACCCCCAGCAAAAATAAAAGGGAGCCAAGGACTCTAATTTTTAATGTTATGCAGGTGGCAGTCCACCCTCCGCACTCCACTACTATAGGATTCTCAAATCCAGAGGGTGCATGTCGGGGGTAAAATTGTAAAAAACAAAACACTTGGGCTGGTGCAACAAAACATACCTGTGCCCAGACCTGAACTCCTGCATCCTGGCCACCTTGGCCCAGCACCCACCACACCACAGAACCGGTTCAGCAGCTCATCACAGCACCACCCTCACAAACCCTTCCTCCCTCCTGCCCCTCGCTTAGCATGCGCTTCCCTATGTGCATGTACATATAGCAACAGCCTGTCACTCTTCAAGAACCCCCCCATCCAGTCACCTTCCCTGCTGTCTCACCCTGTTGACATGCACCACAAGTGGGTCGCCGTTTTGGTAGGTGCCCACTCGTGAGTAGCGCATGTCACAGGATACCATTTTTCTCACTATCTAAACCTTGATGACTTTTTGACTGGAATGAAAACTCAACCCTTTGAGCCCAAGAACTTGAGTATCAAAGTGCATGGTACTCACAGAAGAAGTTATAATGCAGAGAAATGAACAAAAATAGGTCAGCTAAAACTCTGGATTCTGTATCTTTTTGTCAAATTAACAAATGGGAATAAGATCAACTTTCCTACCTTTTGATCAAAGCAGCCAAGATGTTTATTTACAGTACCTTGTTTTGGCATGTCAGAATTAAGCTGTGATTATGGTTTGTGTAAAAGCCCTGTCCACAATTATAAAGTAATTCATTTAAAATGAAATCATATATCACTGATGTTGCAGGTGAAGGCAATTAAGAGATTTAACAGATGTCACTGAGTTCAGAATAACATTAACACTGAGAAAGGTGCCCCTTTCTTTTTGGGAGATCAGGGAAGAGATTTTTGCAAGTTGTGATTTGTGGGCTTCTGTCAGAGAAAATTAGATTCCTTTTTCAGATGCAAATGTCTATTACATATTAAAAAGATTTTTTTTTGTAGATGCAAGTTTAAGTAAATTGTGAATTCACAGAAGCATTTCAGGAGGATATATGACCTACACAACTCAAAATGTTAAGATTAACAAGATGATGTACAGTAAATAGTTTCTCAGAGTTACAGTATTAATTTAATGTGTAGGTTTCTTTTTTACCACAAGAGGCACACTGTGCTGTGAAAGTTCATTTCCAGGTGTGTCCTGGGGCTTGGGCACACAGATATGTTTTATTGACTGGGGGAATGTCCACCAAGACACTAGGGAAAATATTTTACAATAACCATAGGATCTTCATCTAACACCACAGATGGGCAGAAGGGACCTCACATCTGAAGGATAGCAACTCAACTGTGCAACCCCCACCCCGCAGTGATGCACTAGAGTGTCAATGTTGACATTTGATGAACTTCTCTTGTAAAGAAGCCACAACCTTCTGATTTTCAAACCTCAGAGGCAAGTCTGAAACCTACTGCATCACTGACACATTTTAAACTGCAGTTTGGTCATGTATTAAAGAAATGAAAACAAGGAAGACTTCTTGTCCTCTGAGGAAAGGATGCTTTAAATGAAAACAATGTGTATTTCACAGGCAAATATGCTCCCAGAGACATATTTGTGGTAAATATGAAATGAGTCTCATACAATAACCAAGCCAAAAGTTAGTAGGTACAGGTGGGATTAAGCCTGCAAATGCCCATAGAGATGCACTTAAAAATGTACTTGTACTTTAATGCACCATCCTGGCAAATAAGTTCAAATAAAATAAATGAATAATGGCATTGTGACATGCACCTGACATACTAGCATTGTTACCATGTCCAGTGATGTGCCACTGCCAAGCAAACTGGTCTTCAAGCCAGATATATCCCCTCTCTATCCAACCCAAGCTGAAAGGATCCTGATGTTCCAGTGATCCCATCCAGCTCATTGACAGAGCTCCCCTGTAGCCCAGTTGCCCCCACTACCCACGTCCCCATACTTAATTAGCCCTAGCAGTCTAGTGGCATTCCCTCTCAACCTCCATCAACCTTCCATAACTTGTGATCCAGTGATTGCTTCTCTGATATAGCGAAGCTCTTGTAGCAAGTAAGCACTGACCACTGCTGAGACGGACAGAGTGAGAAAGCAGCCACAGCTTCCTTGAAACAAGGAGGTTATTTTCTAGACTACACTGAACTGAATTATTACTTTTTGGACCTGTGTAAGTAACTAGTATTGATTCTGTTTTGGGGTTGACTTTCCTTAGTTTTAACTTTAATTTGCCAGGGAGGAACTGTAGCTGGGAGATATTTGCAGTCATTTGTGACTAGACCTGTTACTTAACCGCTGTGAAATAGGTGTCTGTTAAGGGAAGGAGCTGAAAGGGGCCTAGTTGAAGTGTGGATTTATAACAGGAGTTATCTGTGGTCTCTGTTTGCTGAGACAGAGAGAGTAAGAAAGCAGTCACAGCTTCCTTGAAACAAGGAGGTTATTTTCTAGACTACATTGAACTGAATTATTACTTTTTGGACCTGTGTAAGTAACTAGTATTGATTCTGTTTTTGGGGTTGACTTTTCTTAGTTTTAACTATAATTTTCTGGAGAGGAACAGTAGCTGGGAGATATTTGCAGTCATTTGTGACTAGACCTGTTACTTAACCTCTGTGAAATAGGTGTCTGAAAGGAAGGAAGTCACTCCCCAGGGTGGAGGATCAGAGTTCTAGTTGATTGTTTCTGAACAGCATAGGTTTACTCCCACCCACTGTGCCCCTCACCCCACCCACCCCAAGTGCATAACTTCCTTTATAGCAGGGATTCTGACACTTGCCCAGAACTGCTAACAACATACACCTATTCATATCCTTAAAGGCACAGCACACTGAATAGGGGTTAGAGACACTCATAAGCTTGCACATGCTAAAATAAGAACAAAAAACAACAAAAGAAAAGCATCTGTAACAGGAAGGAACACAGACATGTGGGGAGTGGTACAATGCACTGGCTGTGGAGCAGCAGTCTTCTGGGAGACATTCTGGAGACTGCATTGCTGCCCTATTTGCAGGCAACTCTCTGGCCTGAGGGAGGAGGTTGTTCGTCTCCATGCTGACCTGGCAAGGATTCATGAAATCTGCTCCACCACCCAGAGACCACCCAGGCCACCACCACTACCTCAGAGGTTGCCAAGAAAGAGGAGTGGTTGGACCACAGTGGGCTCATGGAGGGTGAGGGTGGTGGAACAGAGGCACAACCCTCCAGTTGTGCCTCTCCACAATTCATTTGCCACTCTGGTGGAGCATGGATCCTCTATGGAGGCACCTGCAGTGGAGACCAAGGAGGATGCTGGGAACCTCCACAATGGAGACCCACAGGAGGGTGGCACAGGACCCCACAGGGGAAGGAAACCACTCCTGGTGGGGGACTCAATTGTTAGGGGGTAGAACTGGGGGAGGGAGGGGAAAGGGAGGTAAGGTGCCTGCCCAGTGCCATGGATTGGAGGGGCAGGAAAAGAATCCTCAGGATCATTGGAGAAGCTGCAAAGGGGAGGGAGCTGGATGTCATTGTCCACCTAGAGACAAATGACCTGGCTGAGAATGGGATCAGAGCAGTGCAACAGGAGTTTGGGGAGCTGGGAAGGGGCCTTAGACAAGTAGCACACGTGGTAACTTTCTCAGAAGTGCTACTTGTCTATGGCATGGATGAAGCTAGGTACTCCACATGTGGGATTCAATGACTGGTTGAAAAACTGGTGCAGAGCTCAGGGTTTGGCTTCATTGGGACTGGGGCTCCACCTGGAGGGATGCAGGCCTATACAGGTGTGATGGTCTGCATGTATCCAGGATTGGAACCAGGACTTAGGTGATAGGTTAAATGCTTCCATTGGCAAGCATTTAAACCATCCAAGGGGGAGGCACTGAAAAGGAGAAGGGAAATCCTAGCTTCTCCAAAAAATCAGGGTAGCTATTGAGGTAAACACCAAGATAGAGCAGTCAATAGGAGAAAGGCTGGGTCAAATGGAGAAAAACAAAGGCAGTAAGGACAGGGATGGGGCAAAAAGAAATAAAGCCATAAAAAAGTGGAGGGAAATGAGTACCAATGCCCATAGTCTAGGTAAAAATCTCCTCGAAATGGTGGCCTTGATGGAAGAGGGATGCCTGGACATCATGGCAGTCACAGAAACATGGCACACACAGAACCATGACTGGGATGTCAACATACCAGGGTACACAATCTACAGTAGGGACAGGGAGGGAAGAAGAGGAGGAGGAAGACAAGCTCTCTATGTAAGGGAAGAGATCAAAGCAACAGAACTAAAGGGTAAACAGGGAGGAGACGAGGCACTGTGGGTCACCCTGGAGACTGGAAATGGCTCCACAATCCACACAGGGGTTGTATACAGACCTCCATCTCAGGGGAGGAAATAGACAAGGAAATGATAGAAGGCATCCTTGGGATGGCAGAGAAAGGGGAGATATTGCTGATGGGGGACCTGAATATTTCAGATGTTAACTGGAGCACCTTTGCTGCAGCCACATCCAAGAGCAGGGCCATTCTTGGTGCCCTACACGGGGCATGCCTCAGACAGTTAGTTTTGTAACCCACTCAGGAGGGAGCAAACATAGACCTGGTACTCTCAAATGGGGATACAGAGAGGATCTCTGATCTTGAAGTGGGTAGCCATCTGGGAACAAGTGACCACCAAACAGAGTGTGGTTCACAATAAACTTAACTGTAGAGTCAAGCCACACAAAAGTGAAGGTGCTGGACTTCAGGAGGGCTGATTTTGTCAAAATGGGAGCGTGCCTTAGAAAAGCACTGGCAAACAGGCAAGAAGGTGGGGTGGAGCAACAATGAGGAAACATCAAAACCACCATCACAGAGGCAACAAGCCTTTGTGTGACACAAAGAAATAAAACAAAATGAAAGAAAAAAACACTATGGTTCTCAAAAGAAGTGGTGGGGAAGGTAAGGGAGAAAAAGACAGCATTCAGGAAGTATAAGTAAACACAGAAGAAGCAGGACAGAGAACTGTACCAGTTAAAGCAGAAGGAAGTGGGGAAGGCAGTCAGAATAGCAAAGGTCCAAACCAAGGAAAAGATAGGGCTCTGCAAGAACTTCTAAAACTGAAGGTGGACAAAGCAATGGGGCCTGATGGAATTCACCCCAGAATTCTAAAAGAATTAAGGGGGGAACTAGTGAAACCACTGACTACTCTTTTTAACAAATCATGGGAGGATGGTGTGGTACCCGAGGACTGGAGGAAGGTGGATGTGATTCCCCTTCACAAAAGTGGGACCAAGACAGAGGCAGCAAACTACAGACCTGTCAGTTTGACCTCTGTGGTAGGGAAAGTGATGGAGTCACTTCTGAAGGAAAGAATTGTTGAGTACCTTGAGGCTAGTGGGGCACAGGACCCAAGGCAGCATGGAATCACAGCGGGAAGGTCATGTCAGATGAATCTAATAGGTTTGTTTGACTGGGTGACCAAAGTAGTAGACCAGGGAGGGGCTGTGAACGTGGCCTACCTAGACTTTAGCAAGGCATTTGACACAGTCCCACACAAAATATTAATAGTCAAATTAACCAGCCTGGGAGTGGGTCCCAGGGTGGTAGCCTGGGTAAAACATTGGCTGGACAACAGGACACAGAAGGTAATTGTAAATGGAGTCCACTCTGAAGAAAGAGGGGTTACTAGTGGGGTACCGCAGGGTTCAGTATTGGGTCCAGTCCTTTTTAATGTCTTTATAAGTGACATTGCAGAGGGACTGGAAGGAAAAGTATGCCTCTTTGCAGATGACACAAAGATCTGCAACAGGGTTGATACACAAGGAGGTGAGGAAAGGATGAGAAGGGACTTGGCAAGGTTGGAGGAATGGTCAGAAGTATGGCAGCTAGGATTCAATGCAAAGAAGTGCAAAATAATGCACCTGGAAAACAAGAACCCAGGGGAAGATTACACAATGGGGGGAGGTAGTAACAACAACAAAAAAGGAAAGGGACCTGGTGGTAATCATATCAGATGACCTTAAGGTTAGCAAGCAATGTGAGAAGGCAGTAGGGAGGGCTGGGGGTATACTGGGATGCATAGGGAGAGGCATCACTAGCAGAAAACAAGAAGTTGTTATCCCTCTGTACAGACAGTTGGTGAGACCCCATCTGGAGTACTGCGTCCAGTTCTGGAGACCCCATCTCCACAAGGACATAGGATAGAGGCAGTCCAGAGGAGGGCAACTAAAATAGTGCAGGGTCTGCAAGAGAAGCCGTATGAGGAGAGACTAAAGGAGCTTAATATGTATACCCTTGAGGAAAGAAGGGAGAGGGGGGACATGATAGAAATTTTTAAGTACCTCAGTGGAATCAACAAAGTCCAAGAGGGTAGCATATTTCAGAAAAAGTGACTTGCAAGAACAAGGGGACACAATTTTTTAAAGATAGAGGTGGGGCGGTTCCAGGGCAATGGGAGGAAGTATTTTTTCACAGAGAGGGTAGTGGGTGCATGGAACAGCCTTCCTGAGGAGGTTGTGGGGTCTAAAACTGCTGGAGAATGCAAGAATGCATGGGACAGACATAAGGCAATTCTTGTGGGGGTAGGAAGAAATAGGCTGTTGGTTAACTAGGATCTGGGCCTATCCTGTAGGTAGGAAATGGGCAGACTAGGTGGGCCAAGCGGTCCTTATCTGCCATCAGAGTCTATGTTTCTATGTTTCTATAGCCAACTCCGGTTAAGAAGAGGGATGAAACCTTTATAGGTACATTAGGGAGCAAAGAAAGACTAAGGCAGGATACTGAGGCTGAATAAAGAGGAAGGTGGTTGGGCAGAGATCGATAGTGAAAAGCAGGAATACTGAATGAATACTTCTGCTCAGTATTCACAATGGAAAATCGGGGGGAGATACCTAATGCAGTCAATGGAAGCACTCTGGATAGGGGGGTTGATATTAGTCCTTTCACAGAAGAAAGGGTTCTGAAAGAACTCTTAAAACTGAAGGTGGATAAAGCAATGGGGTGTGATGGGATTAGCTCCAGAATTCTAAATGAACTAAGGAAAGAATTAGTAACACTACTGACTACCCTTTTTAATAAATCATGGGAGGATGGTGTGGTACCTGAGGACTGGAGGAGGGTGGATGTGATTCCCCTTCACGAAAGTGGGAGCAAGACAGAGGCAGGAAACTACAGACCTGTCAGTTTGACCTTAGTGGTAGGGAAAATGAAATCATTTCTGAAGGAAATAACTGTTGAGTACATAGAGGCCAGTGGGGCACAGGACCCAAGGCAACATGGATTCACAGCAGGAAGGTCATGTCAGAGAAATCTAATTGATTTATTTGACTGGGTGACCAAAGTGTAGACCATGGAGGAGCTGTGGACATGGCCTACCTAGACTTTAGCAAGGCATTTGACACAGTCCTGCATAAAAGATTAATAAACAAATTAGCCAGCCTGGGAGTGGGTACCAGGGCAGTAGCCTGGGTAAAACACTGACTGGACAACAGGACACAGTGGGTAATAGTAAATGGAGTCCACAGTGAAGAAAGGAGGGTTATTAGTGGGTACTGCAGGGTTCAGTACTGAGGTCAGTCCTTTCAATGTCTTTATAAGTGACATTGCAGAGGGACTGAAGGAAAGTATGTTTCTTTGCAGATGACACGAAGATCTGCAACAGGGTTGATATACAAGGTGGGGTGGAAAAGGATGAAAAGGGACTTGGCAAGGTTGGAGGAATGGTCAAATGTATGGCAGCTTAGATTCAATGCAAAGAAGTGCAAAGTAATGCACCTGGGAAACAAAAACCCAGGGGAAGAGTACACAATGGGGGTGAGATACTGACAACAACAAAAATGGAAACGGACCTGGGGTAGTCATATCAGATGACCTAAAGGTGGGCCAGCAATGTGAGAAGGCAGTAAGGAGGGCTGGGGGATACTGGAATGCATAGGGAGAGGCATCACCAGTAGAAAACAGGAAGTTGTTGGCCCTCTGTACAGGCAGTTGGTAAGACCACATCTGGAGTACTGTGTACAGTTCTGGAGACCCCATCTCCACAAATACATAGACAGGGTGGAGGTTGTCCAGAGTACGGCAACCAAAATTATGCAGGGTCCGCACCAGAAGACATATGAAGAAAAACTAAAGAAGCTTAAGATGTATAGCCTCGGAGAAAAGGGGGGGGGCATGATAGAAACTTTCAAATTCCTCAAGGGAATCAGCAAAGTCCAAGAGGGTAGCATCTTTCAGAAAAAAAGATGTGCAAGAACATGGGGGCACAATTTGAAGATAGATGGGTGATGGCTCAGAGGTAATGTGAGGAAGTATTTCTTCACAGAGAGGGTTGTAGATTCATGGAACAGCCTTTCTGAGGAGGTAGTAGAGTCAAAACCAGTGGAGGAATTCAAGAATACATGGGACAGACATAAGGTAATATGGGGGGGTAGGAAGAAGTAGGCTGTTGGTTAACTAGGATCTGCAGCTTATCCATTAGGTAGGGAAATGGGCAGACTAGGTGGGCTAAGCAGTCCTTATCTGCCATCAAATTCTATGTTTCTATGTGACTGAGACTGAAGCCCTGTTACTACCAACTTGCTGTGGCTGACCACACAGGCGAACTGCATCAAAACTAGCTTAGTGTCATGTAAGGCAAATGGATTAAACACCTTTGTAAACAGTTTGTGTTGGGGTTTTTTTCTGTTTGCATCTACATTATTCTGTCTATAATTACTGGGTAGCGCTTTTTCCCATAGGGAAACCCGGTTATAATTTGCCGTTATAACCAGCAAACACGCACCAGGTTTCCCTCAGAGCAGCCATGCGCAGTCCCCAGTCTCTGATCTTCACATTCCCTGCAGCAATCCTGAAGCACACTTTTGGATCCGTCTTATTCAGTGGTAATGTACTTTTTCATTATTTTTTTTTAAATGAACTCTTTCTTCACTTAACAAAGGAAACAAAAATAAAACTTGTGCCGTGTTTCTCGTCAGCTTGCGATCTCAGCCGAAAGTGAATAGCACAGACTGTCCCTGCTCTCATAAGCAGGGAAAGATGCTGCAACTGCCACCAGTGGTAAAATCAATGTTTCTGTACATTTTAAAGAAAATATCCACGTCCTTTTCCCCAACAAGTGTAGTACTGTAACTACTGAGACGCAGACCACACAGAATCCAGACTGCTCCAGCGGCTTCTGAACAGCAATCTTATTTTATTTTTATAACTGCTGGGCGAAAAAGCGCACTGGCAATTATAAAATAAAACATGGATGTGTGTGAAACTGATTTACACATTATCATTGTGGATGCTTTTATAAACCCCTCGGGTTTATGTAGCATCCCACAACTCGGGTGTGTGTAAAATCTCGTTACACACACTACCCCATATATTATTCTCTATGTTATATTTTATCTTAAAACTGACTTTTTTCTCTTAGAAGACTGTAAATTATTTATGTCAAAAACTCCTTAAAAAATATTTTTGTATTCTTGTATTTTGTAGATTTTTTCCATTGAAATCCTGTGTTCATGTGTCCACTATGGCCTCAGGGGAACAGTTCTCAAGTTGGGGCAGCAACATGATTACAGCATCATGATTCCTCCACATTAGGGCCCCCTTGCAGGTCTACAGATTGTACTAGAAATCATTATTCTACAGATAAACACATATCAAGGCTGATATGTAGGTACCAATTACCCATGGAGAGTTTGAGTTTGCTGCCTAGCAGGTATTTATGGATTCATATTCTATTGTGGTGTCCAGAACCTAGGAGTTACGGTACTTTTGGGCATCAATATTTTGTTTGACAAGATGTTTTGGAAATGATTTAGTAATGAAAAATTATCTGCTTGTTTTTGTCAGTAGAGTGTGATGACACCAATATGTGAACTGTCAGTAGAGTGAGATGACACCAATATCTGAATTTTGATCCAGTCCAGCACAATATGTAATACATGTGGAACTGTATTTGTTAGATAATACAAGCCACCCTCTCTGATGAAGTGAAGCCCACCCACAAAATGGCTGTGTAGCTTAAATAGTAGATGGAACTGGAATTTTCAATGTATCTGTGTTAATTATGATATGTGCCTTGGTAAGTCAGCTGCTTTTTTTCTCATAGTTTGGTCCCTCTGAAGCATTTGTGAACAGCAAGACCCTCTTTTGTAACAGAACAGAACGCTTATTTTTATAATGCTAAGTATAATTGGTCTTCAGATAACATAACTTTTGCATCAGCTACTTTCCATATCTACTAACTCATTTTAATATCAAGGAGACTTTAATTAGGATGATGAATATAGTTGAAAACCACAAAGTGAAGTTAGCTGAGGCTAAGGTGGTGAACAGGTGATAAAACTGCACTTCCTCATCAATTATTTTTGATGCCAACAGATCCATGGGGCTCTGTTGTTATTGACAGAAATGTCATGCAAGCAAAGAGAATGTTTCAAGGAAAATTCTCTATGATGATCAGGCAATTGCAGAATAGGAAAGCTGCCTGTGTGTGGTCTGATGGACTTTCAAAACCATCAATCCCAGCGGACCAAGTGATCAACTTACATGGCCTTTGAAATCCAACATATTGCACAAGATGACTGATGTAGCACAGCTTCAGATGTCCCCTTAATCCACACTGAAATCATGTAAAGTATTAATATTAGGTGATGGCCATGCTAAGTCAATTCCATGACATATTTGTGTTTTAAAAAAATCAACACTGCACAAAGGTTTGTAGTATAAAGTGAAACAAATAGATATTAGACGTTAACACTGCACTCCATCAACATGATTAAGGACAATAATATGTAACATCTTTGGTTGTACCCAAGTCATCATTTCAAACTACACAGTTTTAATGATCTGCAAAGAACAATCAATGTAAATTGTAAAGGATGGGGGAAACCCTTGCAGCCTACTAATATTTTATTTGGCATTTAAGAAAAAGTACCACTGTAGCTTTAATGCAGCATCCATTTACTTCAAAGGTTTCTATAGCTGTGCTATTTCTAAACCAGATCCATCTTAATTTATTTCACAAGCTGTGGCCTTCACCAGATTCAAAAGAAAGCAACATCAAATACTGTAATCAGTATTACATAGGAAATGACATAATCTTTGGGCATGGAATGGCTCAGTTAAAATGGAGAATGACACGCCTATGTAAATTATGCTCTGTGTAGCAATTGCTTAACTTTACTGTTGCATTGTGAAATAGTGGCATAGTACTGTGACGGAAGCCATTTTAGTGTGATCTTGTCTAATCCTCCTGCCATACAGCTGTGATAATTCATTTGTTTATTGATTAATTTCAAAACTTTACCAAGAAAGACATCCTTAGTTGGTATCAGCTCATTTCTAGATGTGTCATGGGGCAGTGAGTATGTTCAAAACAGAAAATACAATGAGACGCTTCAAAATAAATGAAGTATATGATAGTAAATATAGACCAAAGTACAATTACAGTTGCAGCAATTGACATGGTCAGCTATCCCCTAAAATTTCTTTGATGTCTCTAGAGAAATTCTTTGCCTGCCCAGAGTATCACTGTAGGGCCACCAGAGAGAAACTCTTTAGAAATATTGCAAAAATATCTGGAAATATCTAACCATGCCAACTACCACAACTGTACATCAAGACAAGGACAGTACCACATTATCAGAACTAGAACACCATAGAACATAGCAGCTAAGTTATAATCTAGAGGCAGTAACAGAGCTTTGAATTAGAGCTGTGTTTACAGCATGGGGGGGCTGAGGACTCAGGGGCATTTGCAGTTGTGAGTGGAGAAGTCAGGAAGGAAGGAAGGATTTAAGAGGGAAGAGGGAGGAGGTACAGTGAATAGGAGGATGCAGTAAAAACCAGGGCTTAGGGAATCTGAATGAAAAAGCAGATTGACCCGCAGAGAATTTTACAAGGGGAAGGGAGGGAGAGAGAGAGTGCAAGTCATAGTTTTGGAGAGAATAAACTGGGGCAGAGGTACAAGAGAAGAGGGACCTAAGGTGATGTGGGAGGCGAAACCAAAATTTGAGATAAAGAAGATAGAGTGAAAGAGTTCCTGGCACCAAGAGATCAAAAAAAGAAGGAGGACTTGAGGGAACAGTGGTTGGGGTGAAGGGGACAGTCAAGAGCAAAATGGCAGAGGTAGTGAAAAAGGGTATCCATATGATTGCCTCACATAGAGATGCCCAGACATATTCCTGACTCCAGCAACCCGACACACATAATTGTCCAACATCAGACCAACACTGCAGTGCCTGCTAATCGATATCCTGACATTAATAACAGACTGCTAGTACCACTCCCACTTGCATCCATATCTAGTAGGCAACCAGCACTACTGAGGCTTTAATAAAACTGCATGTATGTCATCAGAAACAGAATGAGTGTATAGTTATTTACGGCAAGGCAGCATTTATGTTGTCTGAAATAAAATGAGTGGCATTGAGCAGTAAAATTATAACATTTTGTATGCACATTTATACACTGATGAACTCACCTGCTGTTTGTACGGTTGCAATTGGTTGAAACAAGGATGAAGTTTGCAGTTTCATATCACAGTCTTAGCCGTGAGTTCAGTTCACAGTTTCAAGTGAAAAAGTTACTTTGTCTATTTAATAAAATGTTAAAATCACAACTCCTTCAATTCCTTCAAGTCTCTGTTATCCAATCATCAAACCACATTCATATGCTCAGGTTATGTGCAATCCCCTGATATAATCTAATGCAGAATGGGTGTACTTATCCTTTACAATTGTAGAAATTGTATCTTCTCATTTTGTACCTCTTTTTAGAGGTGATTTTGGCAGCCCATAATTGATTTTTTTTTCGATGGTGCTGTCTGTGTTCAACTGTTTCTGTAGCTTGAGACAAATCTAGCACCCCAATGTGTGCTGTTCCAATGAGAGCTCCAAGTCTACGATGCCATTCCTTGATGTTGTTTTGTGTCTGTGGATACCATGCTGCATCTGCTCATGCACAGACCAGACCTGGTGTTTCAGCTGTACCAGCAAGGGCATGCATAGAGTACAGCTGTCTGAATAACGGAGGTACAGTTTTAAATTTCTCATCCATTATCCAATGTGGCACTGCAGAGAGCTTTTCCATATTTTTCTGGTGATAAATATCAGGAGCTTATCCTTGCCAAAAGATGACCCTTTTAAAAAATCACACTGTTCACAAGCTTTAGGCTGTCTGGTATTTGTAGCTCATCCAGGCTACGGGCTTCTGTGTGTTTTACTATCAGCTGCATGGTGTGTTTGTCTGGCATGTTCTGCCTGACCTCATCTGATAAATTAGACATCTGGGTCTGAATTAGCTGTGCCGGCATGTCATTTGTTGCAAGAACTGAGCACATCAAGGCAGCTAGTGCTACAGCTATCGTGCATCGTTTGCATCAGGGGAGTGATTGTGACCGAATGTCTTACGCAAATGATGCTGTCCACCTTCTAAAATTGTGAACACGTGACTAAGACAGTTCAAGGTTCTCCTACTCTGGCAACACCAGTAATACAAATCCCCCCAGTTGTGCTCTTTCACATACAAATATCCAGCATGACTGATTTTTTTCTTTCCCTTTTTGAGATGGCACAGCGCTACAAACCACAGTGATTGCCATTGCAAACATTCAGAGTGCTTCTGAACAGGCAGCTACTGACTGAAGGTCACAACCTAATTGCAGCCTAATTAATAAATCACTCAGAATATGTGCACACCAGCTAATCAGCTGATCAATTGATAGAAAGAATGCCAAAGTGATGAGGCCTTGACATAGCATCAGTGCTGCTCATTGGTTACCCTGATGACAGACATGCAATTTGCTTTACTTCTGAACTGGAAAGATGCTGAAGTAATGCTGTTTGCCGAGATTTAGAGTAAACAATATCGCATAATGCAGAGTGCATAACGCAGAGCGCACTTACGGGATTTTGAAACTTTGGGCAAATAGTACAGTCGGTGTGTTTCAATTGTCGGAATACAGACTTGAGAAATTGACAGTCAGGCATTTTCGTGTTGGCAGTCATACCAGATCTGTGAGAAAGGGGGGCCAGTCTAGCTAGCATGGATTTATGAGTGGCATTGTACAATATGTCACCATAATTGAATAACAGAAGGATCATCTTTAAGATGAGTTCTCTACTCGCTGGAAGTAGGATACACTCTTTGTTCCTGTAGAGCATGCCGAGCTTAGAGTGGAACTTCAGGTGGATGGCATCCGCATGCAAAGAGAAATTTATTTGAAGTCCAACCAAAACCCAAGATAATTAAACATGTTGACTGGTGTTTCATCAACCCCATGTCAGATTCCTGAATTTTGTCCCAGTAAATGATGATCATCTAAACATTTAAAATCCACAACAAAAACATGGGTTATAATGCTTGTTTTGAAGGCATATGGTGAGAATTAATCCATCTTTACGGAAACAAATTGATAGAGGGTCTGATTGTTTTATGTAGTTATAACATCAGGTTTAAGGTGACAACATGAGTGTAAAAGAAAAAAGTGGAACAAGGGCACATCATTTGTTATGATGTTTGCTTCATTTTTTCCAGAAATGCAAAAATGAAGAGTAAATTACCAATACTACTACACCCTCTTGAACTATCATTCCTAAAAATGGGGGAAATATTTGTATGTTTTTATACATAAAACCATTTCAGTCCCATGTAATTTCCATAAATATATATATATATAGGACAAAGAACCTCTGTGTGCAAACACTGAGGCAAGGGTTACCCTAAAGGGCATTTGGCTGGGAAGCCAAGTTTCAAGAAAATACAAAATCACACATGCCCCCACAATGCAAAGCATCATGGGATGCTATATGCAAATCACCACAGAATGTTATGCTGGTCCAACTTTAAGCAGAATTGCATGGTGCCGAAAGGCTCTCACACAGTTTGCAAAGGGTGCTAACAGAAGACATAGACACGTGTTTGTCCTACCAGGACTCATCAGTATGCCTCGTCTGTTTGACACCCCAGTGGAATGGACCAGCTACCCTTAAGGCAGTGTGCCTTGATATATTGTGGTGAACCCATTAAAATAAAAACTATTTAAAGACAAAGAACCTCTGTGCAAACACTGAGGCAAGGGTTACCTTAAAGGGCATTTGGCTGGAAGCCAAGTTTCAAAAAAATACAAAATCACACATGCCCCCACAATGCAAAGCATCATGGGCTGCATATGCAAATCACCACAGAATGTTATGCTGGTCCAACTTTAAGCAGAATTGCATGGTGTCGAAAGGCCTCTCACACAGTTTGCTATATATATATACAGATATATATTCATGGCAAAAAAACTCAGTTTAATGCATCAGTTAGGGTTGTTCCACAGTGACAAAAGCAAGGAAATTCGGTGTTAGGGTTGAAAACCCTAACTGCACATTCCACCACCCACACACATATACATGCAAGTAGGGAAAGGACCACGGCAACACAACCAATCACACACAACCAGCAGGAGGTGTATATCTGTGTTACTGTAGGAAGTAGGTAAGAAATCTAACATCAGCTGGGAGTAGCAAAAATGGTGTACCTCACTTTGTTTTCGACTTATGGGTGGTGAAAAGGTGTCATGAGTGTCGCAATGTTAGTCTATGGCAAATAGCGCAATTTTGGAACAGTGGAAGTTTTTCATGCTTAAGTATTTTAGCAGCAAAGCAGGAAAAGGCAGATATGTGGTACATTAGGTTTGCCACCCTGCAAATTTCAGCCAAAGGACCCAACCGGCTTGGTTACAGGATGATGGCAAAGATGCGCAGTCATCAGAGCATACTTTGCAGAATACTTTCTCAAACATGAAAGTGTAGCAAACAGAAGAGACGAAGTGTTGCATTTGCAAGACCATATAACATAGTGTTGCCAAATACTGTCACAAACGGAAGACACAACAGTGTTGCATTTGCAATAGCATGCAAAATAGTGTCACAAAATACTGTTGCAAACACAAAAGTGTCGCAAATACATATCACAACACTGTGACATTTGAGAAAGTGATGTTCGAAAGTATTTCGGGAAATGTTCAAAATCCTGTTTTGGATCTTGTGAACCCCAAAATACCATATGTGTAGTCTGTGTTATGTGTTGGTGGCAGCGTGTGGTGCAAGATGCCCAGTTGTGCGTAGTGATATGTGTTTTGCGGTACATGGAATGTGCGCGATCTGATTTAGCAGTGACAACCCCATGCCACAGCCCAACATGAGCATGTGTGTGTGTTATCGTGGTTTACATAGTTGTACATTAGTTCTGTGACCTGCTGCTGGTTGTGTGTGATTGGTTGTCTTGCCTTGGTTCTTCCCCTACTTGCATGTATGTGTGTGTGGTGGTGGGGGGGGGGAAATGTGCAGTTAGCATTTTCAACCCTAACACCAAATTTCCTTGCCTTTGTCGCTGTGGAACAACCCTAACTGATGCATTAAACAGAGTTTTTTTGCCATGAATTTTCCTTCTTTTTGTGAATGTGCACTATAAATAGTGAATGGAATGTAGTAATGGTAATGCTAATGCAAGCGCAAATAGAAACAGACATGGTGATACAAACGTAAACAGTAACACAAACAGTAAGAGAAATGCAAGCGGAAACGTTAATGAAAACAGAAATGGTAATGAAAACATTAACGGCAACAGAAATGCAAACATTAATGAAAACAGTAACAGAAATGCTAATGCCAACAGAAACACAAACAGTAACGAAAATTCAAATGGTAACAGAAACACAAATAGAAATGCAAATGGTAAAGGCAACGGTGAAGCAGAATGAAACAGTAATGCAATCAACAATGGAAATGCTACCGAAAATGCAAACGCTAAGAGCAACGAAAAGGAAAATGGTGATGAACATGCAAACAGTAACGGTAACACAACTGGAAACAGTTACGGCAACACTACAATGATGCCAAAGGGAACAGTAAGAGAAATGTAAATGCAAATGGAAGCGTATATGCAAATGTAAATGGTAATGCACACGGTCATGGGAACGCAATTGGAATGCAAACGCTACGGTAACACCAACGATGACGCCTAAAAGAAAGAGAAACGCAAACTAAAATGCAATGGAAGTGTGTATGCAAATGCAAATGGCAATGCACATGGTGACGCAGAAGGAAACGCAAACAAAACCAGTAATGGAAACACAAATGGTAACAGTAACGCAAACACAAGTGCAAACACCAAGGGTAATGCACAGGGTGCCATAAACGGAAATAGTAACGCAAACAGTAATGGAAACACAAGCAGAAACAGTGACTGTGACAGTAACGGAAACACAGATCATTTTTTTCCCCAAAAGCTGCATTCAGAAACACAGTAAATACAAGGAATGTATGCATAATAATGGGCCTCGGAGCAGAAAATGAACACTTGGAATACTAAATTGATTATATCTCAGGAACCATACGACATAGGAAAACAATTAACATCTCATATTATTTATGACTTTCCTAGTTAGTTTTGTACTCAGCCCGCTATGAGGGGCTAGGCATTTTCCAAAAAAGTCCGTATCTCAAAGCGTTTTCGAGATACGGGCCCTGAAAGGCACAGGAGATGCCATAATGTTAGCCTAAGGGAAAAATCATCAAATTTGGAGTGCCATAACTTTGCAGCCCTCTAATATTTTGTCACCAAACCACCAAAAGGCACATCTGTGGGATCTTGGCTTTCTTCCCTCCATATTTCAGCCCACAAGACCAAACCATTCTTTAGCAGCAGGGTGGCAAAGATTTCCTACTCTTTTGGGCATAGTGTCGCAAAGTAGTGTCGTGATTTGCAACACTTTCGCAAAAAAAATCACAAAAGTGTCACATGTGCAACATTACTTTGCAACATTACTGTTTACAAAAATTTGAAAACATATTTCTGTGGTGTTTAACCCCCCAAAAATGACATGGCTAGCATTCTGAGGACTCGACTAGGTGAATGCAGCAAGAATTGTGTCCCTAGAGGGTCCCAAATTTAAATGCCAAGCATTTCTATGACCACCAACTGAAAACAAGATGGTGGATTTACGACACTACAGGGGTCATTTGCGATACTAAAAACTGCATTTGCAATACTGTCAAACTTTTTGTTAACTTTTCCCATTGACTATAATGGGAAACTTGTTTTTTGAGTAACTTTTGAACCGTTTAATATTTTTCATGAAATCTTTGAAAGGCACATCGGGGACCCTGACTGCATGTTCCCTGAAGGTTTCAGACCGGTTGCATAGACCGTGCAACCTGTAGGCACGAGCAAAGAATGCACAAAAATGCGTAATTAATACATTCTCCAACGCTATGTAGCTCCACAACTGTATATCTGACCATTACGAAACTTGGAAGATCCAGAGATCTATGGTACCACTCCATGCATGCCAAATGTCAGATAAATCCATCATACGGTGGCAAAGTTATTAAGCTGCCAAATTTCAGACTTTAGCCTTAAATGGGGTACTCAACCTTAACTATAGTGGCACTACCGTGCCACTGTACATATATATTTAGATATATATCTGTATACACGGTACAAGTCACATTAAACTGTCCCACCAATGAGTTGGTTTAGCATTGTTTTTTACAGTTAGCAGTGTGTTGGCAACTCACATTGCATTGTTTTTTCAATTCTTAATCAGCTCAAGAGCAATGTTTATAAAATGTTTTCGCAAATCAACTGAAATGCATCTGTAATCCAGTTATAATGCAATGCAAAACTGAGTTTTAACCCTTAAGAAACAGTCTGTGTAGGGCTTTGTTCTGGATCCAGCAACACTTATTCAACTCAGTGAGAAATATATATATATATACAGTATATATGTATATATATATATATATATATATATATATATATATATATATATATATATATATACACACACACACACACACACACACATATAGTGATCAGATCAGGACAAAATAATTCAAAATCCCAATAAAAATAAAACTTGCTAGGAAGCTATTCAAACAATTCAAAAGTACATGCAGAATAACAATGATGTTAATATAAAAGAAACAAAGTAACCAAAGATAGGTAGGCAAGTACTTAAGGTGCATTAAATGTGGCTTCACCTGTGGGAGTTGTGGGCTCTGGATGCTATAACTCCTGTCTGGGTTCGTCCCTCACCTTTCATCCTTGATCCCCTTGGTTTGATGGGATCTTGAGGGAGCTGAGGCAGCAGAACGAAGGCTGAGCCGTGATGGAGGAAATTGTGCCTTGGTACCAACAGACTTGACTGATAGACCATTACAGGGACTATCAAGCTGCAATCTCTGTAAGAAGGCAGAGTTCCTGTCTGGGAGATCGCCATTGCTCAGAATCAACCAGCTCAACTCTTTTGAACTGTGGACAGACTGTGTAATCCAGCTTGTCTGCAAGTTTGAAGGGCATTTTCACAAGAAAAGTGTGAGATGTTTGCTCACTCTTTGCTGATGAGGTTGCCAACATCAGGTCTGAAATCCAATCAGCTCACTCTAAGTGGGGTAGCAGCAGTCAGTGTGAGATTGTACTCCTCTTTGTTGTTGGATGGACTTTGACCAGCTGGAGATTGTGGATGTCATGCAGATTGTCCAGAGTATGGGGCCAACCTGCCATAGTTTGGACCCAGGCCCAATGCGCCTCTTAATGGGGTGCACTGGTGTCATCAGCCCAGTCCTACCAGAGATAGTTTAGAGCTCATTAGAGTTGAGTGAGTCTCCAGACTCCCTGAAGGAGGCAGTGGTGATGCCCCTCCTTAAGAAAATTTCTCTTGACCCAGATTGCCTGCTAAATACAGACCAGTCTCTAACCTCCGCTTTGTGGAGAAGGTTATTGAGAAGGTAGTTGTGCTACAACTGGAGAATCATCTTATCATCCATGATATCTATGATACTCTCCAGTCCAGGTTTCGGAAGAGGCATAGCACCGAGACTGCACTTGTTCGAGTGCTCAGTGACCTCCTGGTTGTGAGAGATCAGAAGAGCCATTCTATTTTGTCCTTCTTGATCTCTTGGCAGCTTTGACACCATGGACCATGGGTTTGCTAGAGCATCTGTGTTCATCTGTGGCCTGTCTGGAATAGTAGTCAGGTGGTTCCACTCTTTCCTCAATGGCAGATCCCATCACAGAGTGTGGGAATACACTTCAGACGAGGCAAATTTACAGGTTTAAAACACACCATAGTGTGATATTTATTTTCAAAGTTAGAAAAATAATAAATGAAAACAAAAATTGCAAAGAAAATCACTACTTAACATCAGTAGTTTCTCATATAATACAGTTCTGGATCTTAGAGCTCCTAAGACCTTCTCATCTGAATTCAACAGCTTGTCTGCACAAACAGCAGACTCTCTCTCAGGGCTGAGCTCCACTGGACAGAGGTTTTATATCTTTTGGTGGAGTCACCTGACTGAGCCCTTTCTATTTACATGTCTGGACATGTTGTTTCAAAATCAAAGGGGGGTTTTGTTACAGGGGACTTTTAATGGTGCAGTGTATATATCCACAGATAATGACTCTCTATAGCTCTGATCCACAGTGACTAAGTACTTTTATATACAGTAACAGATTTATAGTGTGAAGTTATGAAAATGCCTTAAGGATTTCTTATAACTGTACTAATCATGAAATCATTATTGTTTTACATGGATTCTGAATCCTTTTTATTTAAAAAGACTTTATTAACTGTATTTATTCCTATTTAAAATAGCCTTCATGCTTTTTGTACACATAATGAGCTTATGCACTTTACACAACACTTCTCCGGGTGTTTGGCATCATTCCAGGGACTGAATGGATAGAAATGGAAAAATAATGAAAAGAAGGAACTAGTAGGAAGTTTTGTAGGGATAGTAAAGAGCTAAGCTAGGTGGCCAACCTTGGGGAGAAAAACCAAAGAAAAGTATTAACTGTTGTGCAACAGAACTTAACATCAGTAGTTTCTCACATAATACAGTCCTGGATCTTAGAGCTCCTAAGACCCTTCTCATCTGCATTCAACAGCTTATCTGCACAAACAGTAGAACCTCTCTCAGGGCTGAGCCCCTCTGGACTGAACTGAAGGGAACTTAGTAAAGTGGTTTTATATCTTTTGGTAGGGTCACCTGATTGAGACCTTTCTATTTGCATGTCTGGACATGTTGTTTCAAAACCAAAGGGGGGTTTTGTTTCAGTGGACTTCCTGGTTCAGTTAAAGGAACAGTGTATTTATCCACAGATAATGACTCTCAATAGCTCTGATCCACAGTGACTAAGTACTTTTATATACAGTAACAGATTTATAGTGTGAATTTATGAAAATACCTTAAGGATTTCTTATAACTGTACTAATCATGAAATCATTATTGTTTTATATGACTTCTGAATCCTTTTTATTTAAAAAGGCTTTATTAACTGTATGTATTCCTATTTAAAATAGCCTTCATGCTGTTTGTACACAAAATGCACATATGCACTTTATACAACACCTCTCCATGTGTTTGGCATCATTCCAGGGACTGAATGGATGGAAATGGAAAATAATTGCAAGATAGAACTAGTAGGAAGTTTAGTGGGGATAGTAAAGAGCTGTGTTAGGTGGCCAAAATAGGGTAGGGGAAAGAAGAAAAGCAAAGAGAAAAGTGTTAACTGTTGCACAACAGAAGTTTTGGTAGCTAGGAAATTAGGAAATAGAAAGGGATCCATCAGTCACAGCCGAGGGTGTAGCTAATTCTGCCACACCCTCACCCTGTGGACTTTTCACCGCCAGATATGACAGTGCCTGGACAGTGGAGCACTTCAAGACAGCATTAAAATGTACTTGTTTGAACTGGCCTTCTGTAATAATATTTAAGGAAATATACTGTATTGTCATAATTTATGTTTTATCTGAGTATTTATATATTTTCTTGTTAGGGCGCTATGATCTCTGGAATAGTGCATTTTTATGAGTAAAGCTGATTGACTGATTGATTAATTGACTTCCTCATTGCCATTCTTTATATACTCTTAGCTGAACATGACATGTAGGATAAATCATTTTTCTGAAAATGCTGCTATATATACATATATATATATATATATATATATATTCATTCTATGCAAAAATCTCATTAATGCATCAGTTAGGGGTGAGGAAATTTGACATTAGGGTTCCCACCTTGCACCTCACCCCACCCTACCCACAGCAACAGGCATCAGGGTGTGCGTTGGGGTTGTATGTCCTCTCACCCCATCCCATGTGCAAACAAGCTGAGGTGGTGCAGTGTAGGAGAATGGGGTGAGAGTTAGGACCGACAACCCCATTGGGACATTCAAGCACTTGAAAGGGATAAATAAGGTTGATGAGGAGAATCTCTTTAAGCTGATGGTCTCTGTCACCTTACGATCATTCCACAACTCCAAAACAGTCCACTGACTCCTGAGCCCCCATGTGTACTATTTGACGTTGCAGGTCACCCACCATGCTCAAGAAGGCCACTTATGTTTAGTGCACATGCATGATGGTTGTGCATGTGCAACTGCACCATGGCCATCTTGGGCATGGTGGACTGTTTTGCCATGAGCTTGGCGAGTGCGTCTGCAGGTGTGCCAGCTCTGGCCAGAGTTTGTTTAAAACGGTGAGCTGTACAACACAAAAAGAGACTGAGAAAAAGAGGGAAGTGAGAGGCAGCAGCAAGAGCAGTGATGTCTGGCGGTTTTGCAAGCTCTCAAAGTAGGGGATTTGTTTTTAATGCTAGAGGCCAACAAGTTTCCAACACCCTTAATGACATTAGGCTTACAAAACTGCTGTAGGTCTAACAGATGAGGATGCTGAAGTGTACCTAATGACTTCTGAATGAATCTCTAGTGCCGGCAAACATCTGAGACAACAATGAGCAACCCAGCTAGTACTTTATTTGACAAATAAGGCTCAGCTTGCATACACCAATATCGTCAGTACACAGTCTGACAACTAAGACATTGTGAAAACTGAAATCCTTCAAAGATATGACATATATCAGGAAAGACCTACAGACGGAGATATTACATCCTAAAGTACCACACCATCAACAATCCATGACAGGCATACACCAGACAGAGAATTGCTCATTAAATGGCTCCAGCCAGAGGGCAAGACAGTCACACAGATCATTATCATGTTGGCCACAGAGCAATTTATCAATATCTTCCCAAAGATATAAAGATGTGCAACTCTGGGTGAAAGAACACTAATCAGAAAGTGGGTAGAAGACTATGTCTCTGGTGAAGGACTATCAGAGGCCAACAAATGCCACAGAGTGGAGGCAGCCATCCAGGGATTTTTCCCCAATCTAATCCCAAATTAGATTAGAACTCTGAGGGAGATAAAAAATCTATGCCCAGTGACTTGCTTTACTATATTTGCAGTAAACCAGGATACATAGCCGGAACATGTCATACAAACAAAGAGGTAAAAGCAGAATACGTTTAGCATTAACAAACTGGGGCACACAGCTGATTGATGTCCAGGTGAGAGTAAAGCCTGTGAAGGATTTGATTGATTTGGGAAGCAAATAGACCCTGGTGCATGCAGACAGTTTGGAAGAAAACTGTACAAGAGGGGTAGGTGCTGGGGTGATTTTGTATTAATAAGGACACTCAATACTCCCCCACCACTAAAGTGAATTTGAAAGTAAAAAGGTGCTTCATATAATTAAAGTCAGGGGAGATCAAACATTACCTACATCTGTGGCTATCAGAAGTGACTTTCCAAGGTTTACTAATTTGATCACAGAGGGTACAAAATGTAACACACTCACAGGGAAAGAAAGACTCTTCTAATGAGGACACTTTTCCTTTCAGTGATGTATGCTCTGACTTGTTTGAGACCAGTTCAAGTTCAGAAAGTCCAGGAAGGAAAGAAAAGGTGCTAGAAATGCCAATGGCAACAAAAGACTGGGGGACATGGGAGAGGGCTGAAAATGATGAAACCAAACTGTTTACTAATTGGGATATTGTAGCTGAATAAAATAACTATGTTTCTCTCCAAGGGTATTTTCAACAGGTAGGGTGAGGCAAGAACAGGGTAAATCAATGTTCAAAACGTAGAAAGGGTGAATCCATGAAGTATGCATTAATCATTAAACACAAGAGCAAACAGAATAGCTGGTAGTACCAGAGAAATATTTGGCTGAGTTGCCACAAATAGCCTATGATAGTCCCATGGCTAGTCACTCTGGAAGGGACTATACAGTACCCTGGCCAGACTGTTGCACAGATTTTCTGACTTGTAGTCTGCTACCTATTGCAAGTTATTCCCTGAATATCAGAAAACAACCCAATAACTAAGAAACACAAGCTACCACTGATTCCCATACAACTGATAGATGTGGCCTTTGAGAGGGTTGCAATGTATCTGGCAGACCCTTTGGAGAAATGCAAACAGGGTATTCAATTCATACCTGTAGTATGTAACTATGCTACTTGATACCCAGAGGTCATTTCGTAACCTACCACCACAGTCCAGAAACTGGCAGCTGAACTTGCCAGACTTTTAAGCAGCATAGACATATCCTGGGAAGTCATTTACCAATCATGGTAGTCCACCACAAAAACATCACCTTATTATTCTCAAATAGACGGTCTTGTTGAGCATTTTAATCAAACACCAAAATGCATGCTAAAGCATATTGTGAAAGGAGAAGGGAAAGATTGAGACCAATTTTTGTTTTACTACCTTTTTGCTTACCAAGCAGTAACACAAGTTTTGACAGGCTTTTCTCTCTTTTGAAATGCCATATTGGCAACAGCCTAGAGGGCCACTAGATGTAATAATGAAAACATGGGAAACCAACACCACTAAGAAATGTTAATTGCATCACATATGTGTTCCCGGAGAAATATATTAGCAAAATACATTTCTGCCAAAGGCCCCGGCATATCAAAAGATGTCTTATGCCCATGATGTAAGAGAAAAGGTTTTTGAGCCAGGTACTATGATTCTGCTACTGTTACCTATAGTACTACAGAAAATAAACTGTTAATGAAGTGGCAAGGGGCTTTATGCGTATAGTAAACTATAAGGCTGAGACCTCAGATAAGAACAAGCATTTGTCAATGCCGAATGTTGGCTTGCTGGCAATGGCATTTGTAGCGTAGGAGTTAGAGAGATGCATAATAGGAATGGTAGTGCAGTATTAAACTGACGTCAACCCCACCCCCATCCTGCAGAGACTGACAGGCATTGGGGGTGTGCCTTTGGGTCATTGGCCATAACGCTCATGCCATTTCACCTCACCCTACCCTGCAGACACCAACAGGTGTTGCGGTGTGCTTTGGGGTCTTCAGGTCTTATGCTCACCCCATTCCATAAGGATATACACTGAGATGAGTGCAGTATAGGAGAATGGTGTGAACTTTGGGCCGAAAAGTCCAAGGCACACCTCAATGCCTGTCACTGGCTGCAGGGTGGGGGTGAGGGTGGAATGGCGTGAGCATTACAGCCGACGATCCCAAGTCACATCTCCGACGCCTATCAGTCTCTTCCAGGAGGGATGTTACAGTTGGAAACCCTAATGCCCCTGGGGTTTGTTGGTATTTTCACTCCAAATTTTCAACATGGGCTTTTTGTGACCCCACCTCAAGAACAGTGGCACTATCAGTTAGTTTCCCGAAAGGTGATTTTGTACAGTGACTGTGCCATTTGATGCCACAGGTGCGAAAACACATTTTGGGCAGGTTGTGAAAAATGACAGCTGTACTGTTCATGTGGTGGTGTGAAAAAATGGCAATGTTGAAAATCAGGAATGAAAATATAAAAAATCCTCAACATTACAAGTGTGCATAGAAACTGCACAATGTACACCTGTAACGCAATCTTTTTGGGGGAATTTTTTCACCAAATTTTCAACATGGGCATTTTTGGACCTCTCCTCATGAACAGTGGCACTGTGATTTTGTTAATCTGTCCCAAAAGTTGATTTCCCACAGCGACCATGCCATTCTGTGCCACAGGTGTAAAAACACATTTCAGGCAAGATGTGAAAAATGACAGCTGAACTCTTTCGCAATGTTAAAAATCTGGAGTGAAAATATAAAAAAGTGGTGAAGTTACAAGCGTACGTAGAAGCTGCACAATGCACATTCATAACGCAGTCATTGTTTGGAATTTTTTCACCAAATTTGCAACATGGGCTTTTTGGGACCTCCCTTCATGAACAATGGCACTGTTGTTTCATTAATCAGTCCCAAAAGATGATTCCACACAGCGACTGCGAAATCACTTTTCAGGACCGTGTAACAAAATGACAGTGACATGTTCATGAGGTGGGGTCCCAAGAACCCCATGCTGAAAATTTGGGGCCAAAATTCCAAAAAATGGCTGAGATATCAACCGAAGTTGAAACCCCCATTGAGTCACATTATAAAGCTTACCGTCATTTCTCCAGTTTGCTGTTGGCCTTTGAAGAGTGTAGACATGACCCATGCCACAAAAGATCACTGCTCTTGACCTCCAGAGGTAAGTATGGGGTGAGGGGTGCGGGGAGGTGGGTGCACAGAGGAGGGGTGGATTGGGGAGGGGACAGGGAGACCACAAGGGACCATTTTCTGTTTTACAGGTTAAATAAAATAAAAGACTATGGGGGATGGTTTTTCTATTTTACAGGTGGAAAACAGTTAAAAAACATTAGGCACAATGGGGTGGGCTCCCAGTGGCCTTACAATAATCAGAGGCGCATTCCATTGCCGACACGGGGATTGGAGGCAACCCATTGTCAGCAAAGAACATAGACAGGTTGGGGGGTGTAGCATCTGACACCGGGAGTGGGCATCTCGGTGTCAGAAACAATTATTTCAGCACTCTGGGGTGGGCTCACAGTGTGCTGCATTCATGGGGTGGGATACATGCTGACATGGGAACTGGACACCCCCGTTGTCAGCTTTGCAGGACTGTGTGGCAGGTGGCAGTAGCTGCCATATTTCAGCACAATTGGGTGGGCTCCCAGTGTGCCTCATACCGGGGGGAACATGACGATACATGGATTGGGCACCCCGATGTTGGCTTTCCGGGAAGTGTGTGTAGGGCAGCAGTAGTCATCACTGTGGAAAGCCATGCTGTGGCTATTTTACTTATTGAAATGTTTCACCAAGAAAGGCACACTGAAACTCCTCTAGTAACTCTGGTCAGGTGCATTACTGTGCACTGTAATGTGCATGGCCGGGAGTCTTGTCATCTGCCACTGCAATGAGGAAACTGCACCTGACTGGAGCGGCACATTTCTTTCAAGATTTTGGTTCTCTTTGAAACTGCTGTCATTGCCAGCATGCTCACTGATTGGTGGCTGAGGGACGCACCCACTAAAGCATACCCCGCTTTGGCCACAACAGTAACACACCTGAAATGTGCTACTACTGCAAGATGTTGCTGTGCATGCTCAAGCCAAAGTAGAAATCACTTCAAGATATACTGTGTTAATCTATTGAAAAGATGGGTTGAAAAGATACCAAGGTCCCTTTGCCTATATTACCTAAAATTAAGAATGATGATACTGATGCTGATACTGATACTGTTGATGATGAACTGGAACAAACTATAACAGCTGAGGCTGTGTAGGTGAATATTTCCTTAACCACAGAACAAACTGCATAAATTCAAGATTGGGTGAGGATGTTTGATAATACCTTTACCACAGTATTAGGCCTAGAAAATGTTGCAGGCTGCATTCTTCTACTGCTAGCCAACTTGCTTAGTGATCCCTCAGATACTGCACCTACAAGGCTCAAACATGAGCTGCCCCATTTCACCAGCCCTCATCTCTGCTGCCCCTACCAAAGGCAACTGCCTTGCCTGGCTATATAGCTCTTTTAGCCCTTAGAAGGGTTGTCAGGCAGATAAGTAAGGTTTTCTAGTGGCAACACTCCCCCAGCTGCCTATGCAGGTCCCTTGGAGGCTTCTTAGTTGGGTTTTCCTTCTGGATGCTCCTCTACTGGAGTCCTCTTGGCTTCTCTGTTTTCAGTCACCAAACTCAAAAGCTGCCTTTGAGCCTTCCTGGAAACCTTCTTTTATGCTGCTGGAAGGGGTGTGTCTCAACCCTGTGATCTCCCTGCTTGGCTGAGGAAGGGGTGACCCTGATTACTTATGAAATCAAGGGTTTGACAACACAACCAGTCACCATTGAGTGCTGCTACTCAGCCCTCATGCTCTTGCCTGCACAGAAAGCTGCCAGCTGAATAGATGTTTCTTTTTAGAATCTCTTTCTGCCTTAGTCAGCTAATTTCTTGCTTTTAGCTCCATGGAAAAGGGGTTCTCTTAGTTAACATTTTACAGCTGTAATGTGAAAAAGCCAGACCACCAGATGCCAAGGCGGAACCCCCACGGTTTGGTCCTAACTATGGGTTCTGATATACAGAGTGCATTGCCTAAATTGGCTCCATTAGAGTAAAGTGCTTTCTACCTAGGTAATTTACAGGTGAAAAATGGTAGCATGCTAAAAGGAGTACCACACAACTCCCAAACTCTAAACAAAATCCAAAAACAGCATGCCCTGCACTTGTTTTATTCACAAAGTACACATTATACATTTCCCCAATGGTAAATCTGAAAAGTTAAAATCTCTTTCTTTCAATTTAGGAAGAAATAAATGTTACCTTGTCAGATTTACATATGGGAGATCATGTCAGACAAATTTAATGAATTTGTTTGAGCCTGTTAACAAGGCTTTGGAGAAAGGTTTACCGGCTGATGTGGTATACCTTGGTTTCTCCAAGGTCTTTGATTTAGTACCCCATGCTGATCTCATTGGTAGACTCCAGGAACAAAGAGTTGAACCACAGATCATTATGTGGATTGAGTTGTGTCTCAGTGATAGGAGGCAGAGGGTCAACATTAGAGGGCATGTATCAGAGTGGGGCAAAGTAACGAGCAGGGTACCGCAGGGCTCAGTGCTGGGCCCTGTGTTATTCAATATTTTTGTCTCTTCACTGACCACTTCCAAGAATTCATGGATATCAAAGTTTGCAGGTGACAGTAAAGTAGGGGCAAATGTAAGAACAACAGTAGATGCACAGAACTTGCAAAAATATTTGGATACAATAACTACCTGGGCAGAATCACATAAAATGAGATTTAAAATAGGAAAGTGTAGTGTCATGCACTTTCACAGTAATAATATTCATGCAACTTATAAACTAAGTGGATGTACTCTAAAAAGTTTAGAGTATAAAAAAGGCCTTGGAGTACTAGTAGCAAATAACCTCACATTTAGGTCACAAACTACCAAAGTGGTAAACAACGCAAATAGGATGCTACACTGTATTTTATGTAATATTAAAAGTAGAGATAAAACTGTGATACTGCCATTGTATGGTGCACTAGTGAGACCTTTGATGGAGTACAGCGTGCAGTTTTGGAGCCCCTATCATGTAAATAAGCATTAATGTCCGACGAAGGAGGCTTCTACTGAAGAATTAATGCATGGTTGGGGGGGTTGTGGCATGAGGCCTTGGCTGAGTGCCTACAACCACCCAACCATGCATTAATTCCCCAGAAGAAGCCAACTCTGGAGGACATTAATGCGTTTGTAACATGGGAATACTTGCATTGTTGTTGTTTTCATTTTTGCAGTTATGTTCGGCTTTGTGTCGGCACATTGAGATCCTTCGTATTTGCCGCAATGTGTGTTCTGTTTGCTGCTGTGACACCTATTGGTTCTAGAGCTTGACCCGGTAACCCCGTGAGCAATAGCTGGAGCGGTCTTTACTGGGGAATTAATCACCGCTCCAACTTTGGTCATGTGTTGTATTTGGTCCAATGAGATTTCTCTATTTGCTGTTTCTGTTTGATGCCTTGTTCCAACAGATATTAAGAACCTGGAGGCAGTTCAAAAGAGAGCAACAAAAAAGATTGAAGGGCTGCAGTCCTTCCCTTATGAGGATAAATTGATGGAGTTGAAATTACACTCATTAGAATATCGTAGGCTATGGGTAGATCTATGTTTAGTATAGTCAGCATTTCATAATCTAGACATGTGGGAATGTGTTGGATTAAAAAGAAAATTTATGGTTAAAGCTATGAGAACCCATGATCATCAATTAAAAGGGGAACTATACAGGACAAATAAAAGGGGGTCTTGGTTTAACCAGAAAGTGGTGTCCTGCTGGAACAGACTCCCACATAGTATAGTTAATAGTAACTCAATCAATAGTTTCAAAAATAAACTAGATGTTTTCTACAGTGTTACTCGAACAATATAGCTGGGGATATTAAATATTCCAACAAATGAGACTTCTTGGTT
Organism: Neoceratodus forsteri; assembly: GCA_016271365.2. Taxonomy (NCBI): domain Eukaryota; kingdom Metazoa; phylum Chordata; order Ceratodontiformes; family Ceratodontidae; genus Neoceratodus; species Neoceratodus forsteri. The sequence continues at coordinate 107,440,277 of CM057459.1, read as the reverse complement.
TAAGCTATTGTCTCAAATCTGACTTATGAGATTTATGTGATTTACCAGGGGGGGTACACTGAACTTTCTTTGTTTGTTTGTTGTAAAAGTGTCACAAAACCAGTAGCACTCCTCATCAGACATGGGATTTCAGATTAGTCAGTACTGGGTGGCTTTCACTTTGTGTAATGACCCACAGTTTGTTCCGTAAGAATATATTTGTTTTTTACTTAATTAATTGGGGCTGTGAGTTTCCATTTAGGAATGACGGTTTCCCTTGCCTTACATTATTATACCTCATTGCACTTTATTTTACCTTATTTTACTTTACCTAAAAGGCTTTCATTATTGCCCTATACAAGGAAATAAGTACTTGTTTGACTTTTATTGATCATGCTTTGAGCATCGCCTATAAAGCTTCTCTGAATGTAACCTTAATCTAATAGAATTGTTTTTGTGCCAAATTGCATAAAGCTGCTATGTAACATTGTATGACCTGACCTTATGATAATGTGCTGTCCTCTGTATTGTCACTGCTTGTCTGTAGCTGCCGTATTTTTAATAAAGATGTTATTATAAAAGAAATGTGATTTCAACTTATGAGGAAAACAAGGGTTAAAGTGTTCTTTTGGGAGATTTTGTTTTAGAGTTTGAGAGCTGTGTGGTAATGCTTTTAGCTTGCTCCCTTTGATCACCTGTGAATTACCTAGGTGGAAGCACTTCACATTAAAGAAGCGTATTAGAGCAATGCACTTTATATAAGAGCAGCCACTGCAGGCATTTCACAGTAATAACAGTATTTCATACTAATGCATTGGACATTTCCAGGCAGTAACCTTAAATAATAAACCACAGGAAAGTGACTTAAGGAAAGAAGTGAGTTTATATAACTGGTTTGGACAAGGTGATATTCAATTAGAGCAACCTCATCCTCCTGAAAGTCAAAACCCACGTCATTTGGCAGTTGCATATAACCTAAAACCAGATCTTCCTTTGTCCTGGTCATGAAACAATTTCTCCTTTATTTGTTAAATTAATAAGCTAATTGTTTTGCCTGTGTAACTCCACGAATGCCTTTCTCTCCTTTGCAGTTGCTGCTCTCACTTTTCATACTGCCTGAACATTCTGTAACATTAATAACACTGTTCCAGGCCATTTAGATGAATTATAAAAAGGATCTGAGATTTGGAGAACTGTGACTGGTTGACAGCATTCTATTAGCCCTACATTAACCTTTAATTAATATAGTTCTAGAGGCTGATCACTTGCATACTTTTCTTGAACAAAAAGTTTCTAGTTTAACAGAATTCTATTTTTAGAGCGTGTGTCTGCCATTACCATTATTAATAGTAGCGACCTAATAAATCTCAATAGTTTAGATAGTTGCAAGCAGCAACAGATTGAAGACAAAAACACCAAATGCCAGAGTGCCCTTCCCCCATAGCTTGATTCTCATCTTACAGATGAAGAATTTTTCAAAATGAAACCATGGTCTTGATCTGTCCAATCACCCTGTACAGCAGTCCCATCACATTTTTCATCATACTTGCCAGCATTTTTGTGCCTAACAGGTACGAATGTTACCTGTCTGTCTCTTCATGACCCTGCAGTAGCTCAGTAGTGATTTAATGAATGACTGGTAGCTGCACGACCCTTCTTATGAGCACTAAGGGCAGCAAGTAAGTGAGTGATCTGCTGGGAGCAAATGAGAGGTACAAACAAGAGCAGGCGTGCAGCTGAGCAAGCATTTGAGCAGGTAAGCAGATAGTTAAGTGAGTGAGCAGGCAAGCAGACATGCTTATTTAATTGAAATCATTGTCATTGTTTTTAATTTAGCTTCGTCACTGCTCCACCAGTGCTCTTCTACCCAATCTAGTCACCCTTCCAACCCACCTTTCATCAGTCTCCCTCACCCTTCTGTACTGCGAGTCATTTAAAAATGCACTAATGGCCACAATTAGTCTCCTTCACCAGGCTACCAGAGGAAACAGAAAAACAGTTCCCCTCTTCAGCCACCAGAGTTGCTGTCTGTAAGCTATGCTGCTTCATTCCATTTGGCAGGTGTGCGCTGGAGTTTTGTTCATATCCAGAGATTGTGTGCATGGCATGTGGGTGCGATCGCATTTTTTTTTTTCCAGTACAGAGAAAAACAGAAAACTTTTACTCACCCTTCAGCAGTACTGCAGCACTAACACATGAATTTGCTTTGTAATCAGAAGGCTGGGGGCAGTTCCATACAGGGCCATGGCAACAGGGACATGACAACAGTTCCAGGCAGCGCTTTTCCTAGACCCATCTCATACACTCGCAGCATGTCTCACAGCTGTGACAGTAAAGATCGGGGCATACAATTACTGGCGCCTCAGTCAAGTGAGCTAAAAGAAATGGGGAAACTCTGAAAGCAGGATTGTTATTTTTTTGTGAGTATACTACACACTCCAGCAATGTGATATGCAATGGCCAAGACTGTATCCATGGCAACAATAGCGTAACTGTGCATGAGCTCTCAAACAATTGTGGATGGACTATTTTATTTAAATGTAATTAATAACTCACGGAAACTTTCATAAAACAGAAATGGACAGATTGTTTTTTTTACTAGGCCCAATTTGTATAATAGCAATGAGGTATTCCAGGGGTTATGTTACAGTTCTGGTTAATCACCCCCTTGGAGCATAGACCTCAGCTGTGCCTTGTGCCACACTGCACCCCCAGTGGGTGATTTACTAGAACACTAACATGACCCTAGTCATACCTTATTGCTTAATAGCATTAAATGGTGTTATCGTTGCCATGGAGTGTCTTAGAAATATAAAGAGAAGAGCAGTAGCTGCTGAGGACTGTAGAACACTTTGTAGATTTGAAGGCACCTCAAAGCTCTATATTTATCAAAAATTGTGCACGGCATATTACAATACATGACTGGCATAGAAAGGAAAGTGGGTAGGTGGGTAGATAGCTTTGCAAAAATATTTTCCTAACAACTGTTAGTTCAAACAACTTTACAGAAATTACACCAGCAGATAAAGAGGGAAACACTGTAGTGATGGGAAAAAATGGCTTCTGAAACAGAGGTATAGAGACAGTTCAATGATGGGGAATGTTACAGATGATTGAAAGTCAATCCAACCTCTGCTTTTAAAGCTGAAATAGAAAAAATAATTGATAGGCATTATTCACTGGGGACTTTAACTGATGCAAAGCATGAATCTAAAAGTGAATTTTCTAATATGGCTGATTTCCTATGTAGTTCTCTAATTCACAAGTCTTTATTAAATCTCATGGGTTCATTAAACTGTGTCTGGCATATATCTGGCAACAGAAACCCCCTGTACTTACATAGATCATGTTTTGAAAGACGTACCTACTACATGGCTTTCCAATGCCAGGGTGCATGGGCATTAGTAGCAAACCTGAAGGCCAAAGCTGGGGCTCAGACCGCTATGCCACAAATACCAAGAGCACTACTAGCAAACTTTAAGGACAAACTTGGGGCTCAGACTTTAATTGGATTTGCATAGATATCAGCTATTTGTATACCAGTATGCAGCATGAATCTGGTTTGCATACTGTTCAATACATTTTTGTACCAATGTAGAGAGTTGTTCAGTGTTAGGTTCCTTCTTATCTAGTCATGTCAATCAGGATCTTCAATGAAGAACTGCCAAGAGCAGACAGCTTCATCACTTGCTTATTGTTTAATTGCCTAGTGTTTCCAAATATTGGGCCTATGCTCCAAAGGGCAGGTAATATGCACCTGAGGCATGTACCCCTCCCATGTGCCTACACAGACCCGTACAGGTGCAGGGCAAGCAGTATGCACTACCATTAGCACCCACAGGGTGCCTGTCCATGGCCATGCCCCCACAGCACATTTGGTCACTTGGTTGGGGACAGAGCAACGGACCCAGGTGGACATCTAATTGGATGCCTGTACCGGATCCCTGAGTGGATCCCTTGCAGCCTTGTGGAGGGCACAGGGTATAGGAGAGGTGCTGCATATAGCGGCACTGCTACCAAACTACTGGGCAGGTGCCCACACCACTGCTCCAGCCCTCCCCTGCAGCATAGTGGGCTGGGGCAGCATGGAGTTCCAAGTTGTGGGGCCACTGCACCCAGTGGCGGGAGAACATGGGGGAACATATCGGGTTATGCTTGGTCTCGGCAGGCATACCCAGTGCCCCCTGAACCTGGCACTATGAGGCTTTGTGAATGCTGCATTGTGCAGGCATGCCCTGGACATGCCCCCAGTGTGGTGTTCCTCGGGTGGCTTGGGTGGCAGACAAGGAAGTGCCTTGCGTGCCCTTGGTGAATGCCACCGGGGGTAAGCAACAACACTAATGTTCTGTGTTTGCACTGATTTTACATACAGTATGTTTATAATGCAATCACCAAGAAAGTTATACCACAGAGACAGGAAAAGCAGAGATGCAGTATATGTTGGAAGATGTCATACAAATAACAGACCCGGAGGCAAGCATTCAACTTCTAGAGATGCTGTAAGTCAGAGAGACACCCAGTATTCATGTATGCACCCAAGCTGCTTGCCAGGTTAACCTTAGAGGAGCACAGGCATCAGCTGTGAGTGTGCTGAGTATGAATGACTGACAGTACTGTAGCCATCACACAGCTCCAGCCCTAAATGTCTTACAATGTGACAGTATACTAATGTGTGCTAGAATTGCGTATAAATATTAAAAACATTTAAAAACATTTAAATGTTTCAAGGCAGTGTCAGTGTGATTGATTTCTCTTTTTATGTTTGCTTGCATATGAGTGAAGCAAACATGTTGTTGTTACTCAGGAGAGTACAGACTGCAGCAGTGTGGCAGTGTGGCATCCAATGCATCTGAGGCTGCAGGAGACTTGCCACTCACAGGCCATCCAGGAGCAGGCTGTCAGTGACAGTGTTCACCCTGGCAGATGAAAAGAAAATTCCACCCTTTGTGGTTTAGCCCGCCAACCATCCGATAACTTCCCCCAGCACCCCATTCCTCCCCCCAGTAGCCACTCCTTGATAAACGTCTCACCTGCTGCACAACTCATCCACCTCTGAAACGCTTATCTCACTGCCCCATTTCACCCCGGTGGCTGCTTCTTGATAAAAGTCCCACCCACTGCATTGCCCACCCACCTCCTGATCTCTACCCCCCCTCCATGCCTCATTTGTGCCCTGGTGACGTTTCCTAGACAAAACTCCTACCCATTGTTGCACAGCCTGCCCACCCTACAACCACTCCCTCCAGTGCCCTGTTGTTGCTCAGGTGGCCATTCCTTAATTAAAGTACCACCCACTGCACAGCCCACCTACTTCCCAATCACTTCTCCAAGTGCCCTGTTTCTTACACCTGAAGAAAAGAAAATAGTCCAACGACGACTTCTGCTCCTCATGACCCCAGCCCACACACACACAGACACACACACACACACATCCCTCACTTACCTATCTGGTCAACTGCTGCATCCTGTTGCTTCCACTGCAATATCCTGCTGCTCCGGAGCCTGATCAGGAAGTGACAGATACAAGATAAGTTTGGTTAATGGATGTTTGAACTTTTATTTATAAATTCATCATTTTTTAATATTTTTGCCCCAAATGTTCAGTATAGTCTTTTTTCACTCTACCTCGTGAACCTGGTGATGAAATTTTCAAATCCCCCAAACGTGTTTTCACAGACACGCTGCAAAATCACGTTGTGGACAGGAATTTAGAAATGTTATATATCTTGAACATAGGTGGAGAAATGAAAAGCCTACATTATGTTGAAAATTTGGTGTCAAAATATAAAAAAAATGAACAATATAGTTATGAAGAAACACTAAGTTATTCGCTGTTTACTCATAACTTTGCTATGTTTGAGATTCTGACCCTACATTTACAACACAGCCTTTTTTACCTCACTTCATAAACCAGGGAGGTAACATTTTTTAAATCCACCCAAACATGTTTTTGCAGTCGCTCTGTGAGATCACATTTTGAACAGGATTTAAAATGTTTCTCCTATATTCATCATAAGGTGGGGTAATAAAACTATGTTGAATATTTGGGATTAAAATCTCCAAAAAAAGTTATTAAAAAACGTTGACATTTTTCGATGTTTACTAATAACTTTCCTATTTTTCCAAATTTTGACCCCAGATTTTAAACACAGCCTTATGTTTACCCACCTCATGAACAAGGCAGGTGTAAGTTTTTTAAATCCCCTCTGAAACACTTTCTGCAGTTGCTCCACTATACCACCTTTCGGACAGGATTCAAAACATTTCGCTTGTGTTGATCATAAGGTGGGATAATAAAAAGACTATGGGCACGATTCGTGAAGGATGATGCAGGGCTTGCACCAAGACCTGTATCACCACAATTTTTGCCATAGCTGTGCCAATGCCTTTTGGTGCAGCACAGCCCAATTCAGGAAGGACTGGTGCATTTGTGGCTTTTTCCATGGTTTATGGCAGCTTGTGCCACAGGTGCTGTGTAAGCCCCATAATATGGCGCCCCCCCCCCCCGTAGATGCAAAGTTAGACCGGGGGGGAGCTGGTCTAACTTGCTGCATCTGGAGCACCTGATCGAGAATTGCAATCAGCTCCAAATGCCAGCTGCAAGCCCTCTGCACTGTTTGTTCTGCACACCAGGGACTAGCAGCAGAGCAAGTCCATCACAAATTGGGCCCTATGCTAAAGATTTGTGGGCCAAATCTCAGAAAAGCAACAAGTTATAAAGAAATGTAGAAATTCTTCAAGTTTAATTCCAGCTTTGCTATTTTACCAGATTTGTACCACACATTTTCAGCATATTAATTTGTGTACCCCATCTCATGAACTTGATGTGTCATTTTTCAAATTCTACCCCAAAAGGCATTTCATTCTTGTGCCACAAAATGACATTTTGGACAGGATTTCATAAATGAAACCTGTCATGTTCATAAGGTGGTGTAATAAAAAAAACTATGTTGAACATTTGGGGGAAAAAAAATTGTAAGCAATTACATTTTTTAATGTTTACTCATAACATTGCAATATTTTTAAACTGGAAACCACATTTTCAACAAACTCATGTTTTTTACCGACATTGAATGAACAAGGCAGATGTCAGTATCAAATATCCCTCCAAAACCTGTTTTCCCAGTCATTCTACAGAGCAATGTTTTGGTTTGCATTTCATAAATGACACCTGTCAAGTTTATATACTAGGGCAATAAAAACTAGTATTTTGAAAATTCAAGGCCACAACTGCAGAAAACAACAACCTTATGTGCAAACCTCTGCCTTTCCCAGTTGTGACAATTTCACTGTTAAAACTCATGCTATTAATTTGTTAATTTTAGCCTCTGAGCTGTCAATGCCAAGCACCTACACAGCAAATTCAGGCAAGGAAACATTCGGCACTGTCAAATACTTGTTTCACACTTCACTTGTTTAGTGTCTATCTACTTTTTGCATACTTAGCCATCAGTGCTGCTTTTTTATCTTTCTTACCCTGGCTTCATGTTTCTTCAATCTTTGGCTTTCTTTTATTTTTTCACTCCCCTCTCTGTCACCTGCCTAGAATTTTAGTATACATTGTTGCACGCATCTCCCTCTCATGCACACTCATCATGTTAGCAGCCTTCTGCCACCTACAAGATGCGCATCAGATGGCAGCCACCTTTTTAAAATGTTGCTGACCCATCTCAGCCATCCTCCAGCACAGTCCTTATCCCCTACCTTCCAACTAAGTCCTTAGCATACCATCCAGGCATCCTTGTGGTCCCAGTATGCCAATAGGGATATTGATTATTTCGCCCAGAAACTTTTCATGTGCTACACTATCAAAGGCCTTGCTGAAGTCCAGATGGATTGCGTCATTGGCATTGCCCTGTCCACATTCCTGGTCACTGTCTTGAAGAAGGTGATCAGGCTGGTTTGGCAAGATCTGCCCATTATAAACCTAAGCTGAAAGAGGCAGGAACCTTGGCATAAACCGAGTGTTCCATTATTCTCTCCTTGGCAATGGCCTCCAAGACCTTGCCCAGCACTAATGTCATGACAACCAGCCTCTAGTTGCCCAGATCTGACCTTGCCCTCATCTTGAAGTTGGGGTGCACACTGGCCACTTGCCACTCCTCTGGCATCAGAATTTTCCAGACAGACTCCTGAAAGATTATTGCAAGTGTCATTGCCAAATGTTCCTTTAGCTTAAATATGATTGTGTGGTGTATCCCGTCTAGCCATTGGGACTTACCTTGGGATTTACCTGGCTGGATCCTTGCCAGATAGTCAACTACCAGGGCAGACATGGCCCCGATTCTAGAAAGTTGGTGCAAGTCACTTCCAAACGTGACTTGCGCCAATCACTCTTGCGACATGGACCCTGCGCCATATCCTAGAAGGGGCAGGGTCCCCGCGTCTAACTCCTGCAACATCGAGCACATACAGCCAGGTAAGCCGAACAGAGGGCATACCTGGTGAGGAAGTCGCAAGCCACAACCACAATGCCGCAAGGCACAAGTGTTCCTCAGGCATGAACCTCAGCAGAGTCCTGCAGGGCAAGAGGCCCCACACCCACTGCCATGCCACCATGTGTCCCCCAACACCAATCCCATGTCCCTTGCAACTGGTGTACTGTACAGTATGTACAGTACATGCAGTCTGATGTGTGTAGTGGCTCCTGGTAGTCCAGCTGTGCCAGTCCACCCAGCACTCCCCTACCTGTCCCCAGCTGGTGACTGGCACAGTCCACCTCTCACCTCCATGGCCATCCGCCGACTGCATTCATTAGGAGCACTTACTGAATAGACGCGCTCAGAAATGAATTTCTGAGTGTGTCTATACAGTAATCACTCCTACTGAACTCACTGTTACTCCTTCTTCCCTCAGACTGCCCTGGTAAACTGACCTGTTCTCCTCTGTATGTTCCTTCTTACAGTGTATGCCCCTGCCTACAACTTCCCTAACCTCATGGATGAATCAGAGAGGCCTCTTGCATTTTCTGGCTTTGCCTTCTGTTGTCATGCAGCTCTTAGAGACTTCCAGTACTCTTCCTTTCATGGCCTCCTCTTTGCCTCCACCCTGCTCACTCTCACAAGTTGTATCTGTAGTAGCTAAGTAATTCTCCCTAAGTCTGTTTTGCAGAAGTCCAATACCTGAGTCTTGGATTTAGTGTGTAATGACATGAGGGGCATGAAAAACTACACCATGTTATGACTGCTGGTCCCTAGAGGGGTATCAATCCTTACATCATCCAAGACATCCTGATTTGTGAACACTACATCCAAGATAGCTCTTTATTTGAAGGATTCCCAAGGTGCTATATTAAAAAGCAATCCTGGAATGTGTCTTCCAATCCCTGACTACAAGCACTCATTGTCACTGGAATGACCAGTTCATGTCAGGCATGTTTAGGTCACCCATCAAGATCATGTTCCTCATCACCAGAAGCTCTCCTGCTCTTCTCCCTTAAGACCTGGTTTCCTGCTTCTGACTGGTTTGCAGGCCTGTTGACCCCTGTCAGCCTAATGTTTTCTCACACCACTAGCCATATCCACTGCACTTCCACCCTCCCCATTCCCCCTATAGAACACTCCTCCAGTACTCTCATGTGATTACATACATATAATACTACACCCCCCTTTCCTGTTTCTCTGTCCCTTCTGACAAGGTTATAACTTCAATTAGAGATCCAGCTTGGGGTCTGGTGAGGCTGACTTCTCAGTGACAGCTATTACATCTGCCTCAACCTTTTCAGCTAGTGCCTGCAGGTCACTCATCTTGTTCCCAAGACTACTGGCATTGAAAAATGACTATCCTCCATGAATTTTCATGTTTGATTTAGTCCCTTATCCTTATCCTTACCCAGCCCTACCTTTGTTTTGCTGCCCCATTTGCTTGTACTTTTCTATATGCTCTGCACTTAGCTGCCACTCTGGTTGGATGAGTACCAGCTAGGTCCTCTGCAACATCCATCCTGATGGAGGAACCATCAGCCTTAGCCACCCCCCTTCCTAGTTTCATTGCCTAATAATGTAAATATTGAAGTTCTGCCCATTGACGCTCATCCCCTCTTATGACAGATGGAGGACATCCATTTTGAACAGCCTTCTATCCCAGAAATAGTCCTAGTCCACAATAAACCTGGAACCTTCCTCACTATATCACCCCTTAAGCCATGAATTGAACATGCCAATTCTTATCTGCCATGCATCATCCATATCCCACAGCAGCAGGACCTCAGAGGGGGTTACCATCTCCAGTGTTGACCCCAACTTACATCCTAACTTGTAGCAGCTGTCCTAAACTACCTCTGTTTCATGGTTGGTCAGATCACATGTCCCTAAGTGTGCAATCACATCTGTTTCCTGCCCAATGAGTCTGTGACGATACCTCAATCCTGTTGGTGTCCCTTCTATCCGAGGCTCACGGAAGACATCTAACTATTCTACTGCTACTTCCCCAGCCTCCTGCACAAACCACTTTCTTGGTCCTCCAGACAATGGACTCTCCAACCACCAGTGTCATTTACAATGTAGTCCTGAGTCTTTGTACCCCACCTTCTAAGTGTTGCCATGTGGACTGTTCCTGGAGGCTGTGTAACATTTAGCATAGTGTCCTCTTAGGAAAGCAATGGCTGATCTCCTTTAGCCAGAGGTCCAAATGGTTTATCAATCAATGCCAGTCTCCTCCCCAATCTTTCCTAATGGCCTGTCCCTTCCCCAGTCCTTCCTAATGGCCTTTCTCCTCCCCAGCTGTCCTGAACTACACAGGTTTAACTGCACCTGTCTCCTAATCAGTCTCCACTTATTGCTAATACCACATTACCATCCTATACCATATAGGGAGCTACACCTGGTGTGGGTTTCTCTTCTGGTTGACTGCTGCTACCATAATGCTGATCTACCCAGATAGGAATTTGCAACTGGAGTGATTACTCCTTTAGGCCTAGGTGCCTCTTGTATCTACTTGGTTACATCTTTATCTCTCCACTTTGCATGCATCATACTCAGCTTACCCCACTGGTGCCTCTGGAGCTTCACAGGCAGAGTATCCTGCTGTTCCTCTGGAGACTCTGCTTCACAGGCCATTTCCTGTGGAACGATGGACTATCTGTTCAAGCCCCTGCAGATGTCACCTTCCTGCTCCATGGCACTCATGGTCCAGTGTCCCAAAAGCTCAGGGGTTGATAGTGCTATGTAGATTACAAGTATCAGTCATATTGTCTTCCCTACTCAGTCGTGCCACTCATGGCTGTCTCCCATCTCTCTGCCCCCTATAAACCAGTAACAGACTGGCTCCTGGCCCTAGACAGGGACTGGACTGACTGGATAGACAAATGGCCTTTATCTGTGCATATGTTTATGTTTCTATGTAAACCTCTATGCCTGCCTTTCAACCACCCAATCCCACACAATCCTCCAGCAATCATTTTAAATTGATAGTGTTTAAAATTTCTATAGTACCTGAAAACCTGTGGGGGAAAGAACAGTACAACAAATGTAACAATACAAGCAACAGCACCTGTGCACGGCAGCCCCCCAAAGAGTTTCCTGCACCCTGCTGTCAGGACTACACCATATCATACTTATATTGGCACCAAAGTGAATTATAAAGATGCCCTTTTTCATTGATATGCAGAAACAAAATAAGGGACACACATCAGCTGGTTTATCCTTTTAAAGAAGAATTAGAATTATACAATGGGGTCAGAGAGTCCGCAGCTCTCATTGGCTGACTGGCACCTTTCTGCTGTGGTAAATCCTACGATAATCCACGCAAAAGGTGCCAGCCACCAGTAAGCCACATCAAGAACCACTACAGAAATTACTGCAGGCATGGATTGGCAAAGACAGCGATGGCCGATGAGAAGTCGAACTCCATGGATAACAGTACTGGCCGTTCCCGCTGTGAACCCTCAAACGTCAGGTTCTGTACACTGTTGAACAAAAGGAGAGGCACATCAAAAAAAAAGTAGACACCTAAATTACAGCCACCACGCTTCACTGTCTGCTTCAGTTCTGCTATCAGGCAACCAATACATTTTTATAAGAACGCGATCCCTTAACAGACCACTGCACCCACCTCACTTCTTGCTCTCTGTCCAGTCCAATCCTGCTTCCTCTCCGCTCCATTCCTGGCTGCTGCAGTCCTAGTCTCTCTCTCCCTTTCTGTTTACCATAATTTGGCCAACAATGTAACCAAAGAAAATGAGAAAAACAAATTCCCATGAGTGGCACAGTCACTGCTTCCTACCTAAACCCAGAAGCACACGCTCCGTGACTTCTTCCCGTTAGCTCTCTGCATAACACAGTAACACTTGCCACACAGTCTTTCTCTCTCTCTCTTCCTCTCTCTCTCTATCTCTCTCTCTCTCTATCTCTCAGAACTCTTCAATAAATAGCCCACAACTCAGAGATCCTCTAAAAAAAATGACAGCATGTAACTCTGCATGTGGCAGTGTACTATGGATGCAGACAGCATGCATGAACACCACATTGCATCTATAGCAACAGTCCCTCCAACCCAGAACTATTTTTTCTGGCAGACTAACAAATGTAATAAAAATAAATAAAAATGCCCCCAAAATGTTTTATTACTTTTTCCATCTAAAGAAGGGGGAGTGGTTATTGTATAATCACAATAAAGCACTCCAGGGTGTGGGTTATGCTGGGATTTACCCACGACTGACCTGGTTTGACTAGTCGGCCAGCCGTGGGTAACTCCCAGTATAACCCACACCCTGTTGTGGTTTATTGCTTAAATCACCCATACTAATAAATCACCAATAATGTTTCAGTTGATTAGCACTAAAATGGCACTTCACATGAGAACATCTTATAACCATAAAGGCTGCACATGTTAAAGTTTTGAATAAAGGAATGAAGATTTTGTTTCATAAATAAATATAATTGTGGTCCTTTTTAATGTAATACATACATAAATTATTAACATGTTGATGGGATCATATCTTAATTTCTCTGCATTGTAAGGGTGTTGCTTCACTTATCCTTAGGGTACCAGATCTACTCTGCTTTCCTTCTGATTCTCCCACTTTAAGAATACAAGAGAGTACACTCTTATAGCACAAAAATACATTGATGGAATCCCATTAACAAATATTCAAAAGTCTGAGCTGAGAAAAAATATCAGCTGGTTTATCTGATTTGAAAGGGAATTAGAAATCCTCAATACTAGTTCCACCCGTTTGTGCTAATAATGACCAAGGTTAGTGCTGTGTGAAAACCTGTTACACCAGATTTGCACCACATTTGTGCCCGGCTGCAGTATTCAAAAGCCCAGTGAGTGCCAGCGCAACTTGATCGCGCCAAGGCTAAAAAATAATGCATGCAGGGGACAGAGTGAGGGGAGGAGCCAGGAATACCAGTGCACCAGCATATTCAAAAGTGGAGCACTGTGCTACTGTGGTTAGTGAAACCTGCAGAGTTGTGCAAAATACTGCCACTGAAAAGCAGGCGGAAACGCTGGGCAAACATAGTAAGGTAGCACGCCGGATCCCCAACACACCATAAATGTATAATATACACTATCCCTGGTAGTCTAGTGCCTCCTCCACCCCAAACCCATCCCCAGACACATGGTAAAATAATAATACACAGCACCCATGGTAGTCCAGTGCCCCCCCAAACCTGATCACCAATTGCCAACTCAAGTTGCACTGTAATGCCCACATACTACAAAGTCAGCGACTCCCACCCCAGCCCCGATCTCACATAATAGTAATGTATGTATCCAAATGAAATCCAAATGCCAGCCAGTATAGCATGCAAGTAAGGGAGACAGGACAGATGTCAACATACTGGGTCTCTCTCTCTCTCTTAGACCCGGGTGGGCTGAGGGACTCCACCAGTGGGGCTGGATCTTTTCCCTACTTCGCGTTACCCATGTTGTAACACACAGTGAACCCCCAGTGTTTTGCTTCCCACCCACCCACCCTACAGATCTCCGGTGACTGTGCCATACAGGCTAACCCCTGTGTGGTCCCCCACCCACCTGGCCCATGGATGTATATGCCCTGCGATGTTGTGGCTGTCTCTGAAGGTCATGTTGTCTTTGCACATATAGTGGCAGTGTGTAATTATTCCCCTTCATAGTTCTGTTAGCTGTGTATGTCTCCCCAATGCAGCAATGCAGTGTTTTTACCCTGCAGACCAAACTGCGATCTCCTTGGTGTGTGATTGTGTGGCTGCAGACAGTGACAATGGTGCCTCTGCTCTCCACCAGCCTCTAACCCTCCACCTGTGCAACAGCATATGTTGCAAGTCCTAGAACTCTGCAATGCCTGTCTCTAGGTTGTTTACTGTCAGGCTCTGTGTGTGCCTGTCTGATGTGCTGAAGTCCCAGTCCAATCCCCCCACCTCCCCTCCCTATCACAGCAGTGATAGGAAAGACAGAGATGGTGTTTGAGGAGGTAGTAGGGTAAGGAGAGCGACTCCCAACATGTTGCACAAAGTGAGAGAGAGAGAAAGAGAGAGAGAGAGAGAGAGAGATCACTGTGACACACAACAGTAGCAACACCTCAGCTCAATACATGTACCCAGTACAACCTCCAGACACACAGACAAAGAGAGTAACAGAGAGAGAGGGATATACTGACAGTGGGCAACTGAGTACATCCATGTTCTCCTACCCACCAGCCTCTGGCACTGTGACAGCAACAGCAACAGCAATGTGAAGTGGTTAGTGTCACAATAGCCGTGATCTGCCAGTAGTGCAGCCACTGATTTCTCAGTGCCTTTGCTGTGCAAGGCAATTGGTGCTGGTCCCCCATCCATTTTCAGGACCCATGCCCCCCCAACCATGGGCAAGCATGAAGGTTTTGAGCTTCCCGTCACCTCCCAAAGCAGTAGACCCCCATATGTGTATTTGTAGCTAGAGTCCTGGTCAGAGAGAGCCAGTGGGAGACACACACCACAGCAAAGCAACTGAGACACACTGTGTGACAGGATGACAGGCTCTCTGCTGTGCTTAGTGAGCAATGCATTCAGTGGCTTTCCATCTCCTGCCAGACAGAGGGAGGTAAGAGTGCAGCTCATGGCCTGGCTGCCGGTGTGTGTGTGTGTATGTGTGTGTGTGTGTGTCTGTCTGTCTGTCAGTCCTCCTGTGACATGCAGTATAGCAATGCTGCCAATGTGTGTCAGAGAGCCACTTCACAGGGTGAACGGGGCACTGCAAAGGGTGGATAGGCACAGAAGATTAGGTGCAGACAAAGGTCCACTGTGCAGTCCAGCGAGAGAGAGAGAGCGAGAGAGTGAGAGCAGGAGAGGCACAGTGCCATGAATATTTGCAGCAATCTGCTGTGTCTCTGTCTCTCTTTTACACATTTCTTCATTCCCAACTTTTCCCTGTGTCAATGCCCTGCTGTAATATCCTGAGAAGAGAGAGAGAGAGAGAGAGAGAGAGAGAGAGAGAGCAATACTGGGACAGAGAGGGTGCAGGGCAAAATGCTGCAGTGACCCCTATGTCTCTATGAGTCTGCACAGTATGTGTGCTTACAGGAGGTTGATCATAGCAGCAGGGGTTTTGCATGCCACAGTCTGTCTTGTTTAGTGTGTACTAAAGAATGACAGACAGTGACAGAGAGGCTACTGCCTGTGTTCTCTGAGCTGCATGTGCAATATGGTGTGTGTGTGGGGGGGGGGCATTAGGTGTCCTAGCAGGGCATCAGAGTAAAGTATGCACAAGAAATGTCTCGCATCATGTCATTTCTGTATGTGTGACATTTCTATGTGCATAAGAGCAATTCACTGTGCATTTGTTTAGGAACTGTTTGTCATGGTGGCAAAATACAGTACCGTTCTAGTCATTAAACACCAGGAACCAACCTTTCTGTGGGTTGTCTCTTGTGTTTGACAGAACCCATGTTATAAGTGCACTAACCCATGACAGGGTATGGGTTCACAGGCATTTAATGCACACCTGGGGTGCTGTGAGGACACTTGGCATGAGTTATTGCTTACATATATATATTATGGTAGCACGGTAGTGCTACCATAGTTAGGGTTGAGGAGCCATTTCTATATTAAACCTAAAATGTTGCACCTTAATAACTTCGCAACTGTTTGATGTATTTGCCTGAAATTTGGAATACTTGATCAAGAATCATAGGCCTTGGGATCTGCTAAGTTTCGTACCAGTCGGATATATGGCTGCGGAGTTATTAAGCGTGATCCGCACGTGCGTTTACGCTTTTTCTGGAATTCTACGGTCGTGCCTACAGGTCGCATGGTTTGTGCGACCTGCCCAAAATCTTCAGGGAACATGCGGCCGGGGTCCCCTGATGTGCCTTTCGAAGATTTGGTGAAAAAATATTAAACGGTTCAAAAGTTATTCAAAAAACAATTTCCCATTATAAGTCAATGGGAAAAGTTAACAAAAGTTCGACAGTGTCGCAAATGCATTTTTACTTTCGCAAATGGCCCTGTTACTTTCGCAAATCCGCCATTTTGTTTTCAGTTAGTGATCATAAAAATGCTTGCCATTTAAATTTGGGACCCTCTAGCAACCTAATTCTTTTGTATTCACCTAGTCGGACCCTGAGGATGCTAGCCATGTCTTTATTTTGAGAATAAAACACCCGAAATATGTTTTTCAAATTTCTGGAAAAAGTACTTTTCATAAAAGTACTTTTCGTGCTCTAAAGAGATGTGTAAATTTTGTGAAAACTTTATAAATGCGACAGTAGTTTTCTAGTCTGGGAAAATGACAGCAGTTTTTTGGCACTGCGCTGCAAAAGAACGGCTGGGAGTTTTGGGCTGAAATTTGGAGGGAACGCAGCTGACATCTCACAGATGTGCCTTTCAGTGTTGTGTTGAAAAAATATTACATGGTGGCAAAGTTACGGCACTCCAAATTTGACAGTTTTTCCCATAGGATAACATTACGGCGCCCGACGCATTACAGGAATCTTTGGCACCCTGCTGCAAAATAACGGTTTGGTCTTTTTTCCTGAAATTTGAAGGGAAGACAGCCAACAGCCCACAGATGTGCCTTTCAGTAGTTTGGTGAAAAAATATTACAGGGAGGCAAAGTTATGGTGCTCTGAACTTCTCTTTTTTTCCCATAGGATAACATTACGGCATTCGCCGCGCCTTTCAGGGCCCATATCTCGGAAACGGTGCGAGATATGGACTTTTCATTGGAAATATACACAAAACTAGCCAGGACAGTCATAAATCATATGACTTTTAAATTTTTTTTCTATGTCGTACGGTTCCTGAGATATAACCTATTTAGTATTCCAAGTCCTCATTTTCTGCTCCGATACCCATTATTATGCATACATTCTTTGTACTCACTGTCTTTATCTATGCAGGTTTTGGGGAAAACCAGCCTGTGCGCTTACATTACTGTTACTGTTGCCCTTTCTGCTTGCGGTTCTGTACTCGTTTCACTTACCATTGACGTCTACGCCACCATGTGCGTTATCCTTTGCGTTTTCATTTGCGCTTGCGTTTCTGTTATTTTTTGCCATTTGTTCTAGTCATTTGTGTCTACAGTACTGTTTTTCTTTCTGTTTCACTTTGCGTCACCATGCCCATTGACATTTCCGTTTGCAGGCACCATGTTACTATGTGACAACACATTACGTGGCAGACCGTTCCTGTCTACGCCACCGTATGCGCTACCCTTTCTGTTCTCATTCGTGCTTGCGTTACCATGTGCGTCACTGTTAGCGCGACTGTTTGCATTGCTGTTCCTGTTACTATGCCACAAGACATCACGCCGCTGCATTACATTCACTATTTCTCGTTATCATTCTCAAAAAGAAGGGAAATTAGAGGCAAAAAACTCCATTTAATGCATTAGTTAGGGTTGTTCCACAGCGACAAAAGTGAGGAAATTCGGTGTTAGGGTTGAAAACCCCCCTTGGACCCTGCCACCACCCCAACCGGCATTGGGGTGTGCATTGGTCGTTGGTCCCCACTCTCACCCCATTCTCCTATACTTCTGCTGCTTTACACATGTGATGGGGTGAGAGTTAGGCTGACGACCCTAATGCACACCCCAAAGCCGGTTGGGGGTTAGGCAGGGGGTCCAAGGGTTTTTTTTAACCCTAACACCGAATTTTCCTCACTTTTGTCACTGTGGAACAACCCTAACTAATGCATTAAATGGATTTTTTTGCCTCTAATATATATATATATATATATATATATACATTATGGTAGCACAATAGTTAGGGTTGAGGAGCCATTTCTATGTTAAACCCAAAATTTTGCACCTTAATAACTTTGCAACCATTTAATGGATTTGCCTGAAATTTGGAATACTTGATCAAGAACTACAGGCCTTGGGATCTGCCAAGTTTTGTACTGGTCGGATATACAGCTGCAGAGTTATTAAGCATGATCTGAGCGTGCGTTTACGTTTTTTCTGGAATTCTATGGTCGCGCCTGCAGGTTGCACGGTTTGCGCGACCTGCCCAAAATCTTCAGGGAACATGCGGCCATGGTCCCCAATGTGCCTTTCAAAGATTTGGTGAAAAATATTAAACAGTTCAAAAGTTATTCAAAAACAATTTCCATTATAAGTCAATGGGAAAAGTTAACAAAAAGTTCGACAGTGTCGCAAATGCATTTTTACTTTCGCAAATGGGCCTGTTACTTTCGCAAATCCACCATTTTGTTTTCAGTTGGTGATCAGAAAAATGCTTGGCATTTAAAATTGAGACCCTCTAGCAACCTAATTCTTTTTGTATTCACCTAGTCAGAGCCTGAGGATGTTAGCCATGTCTTTATTTTGGGGTAAAACACCCCAGAAATACGTTTTTCAAATTTCTGGAAAAAGTACTTTCACAAAGTACTTTCGTGCTCATGAAAACGTCGCAAATTTTTGCGAAAGCTTTCACAAATTGCAACAGTACTTTTCTAGGCTGTGGGGAAATGACAGCAATTCTTTGGCACCCCGCTGCAAAAGAACTGTTTTGGAGTTTTGGGCTGAAATTTGGAGGGAACGCAGCCGACATCTCACAGATGTGCCTTTCAGTGTTGTGTTGAAAAAATATTACACGGCGCCAAAGTTACAGCACTCCAAAGTTTACGCTTTTTCTCATAGGATAACATTACAGCAGCCGACGCATTGCAGCAATCGTTTGGCGCCCTGCTGCAAAATAACGGTTTGGTCTTTTGGGCTGAAATTTGCAGGAGGTACAGCCAACATCCCACAGATGTGCCTTTCAGTGGTTTGGTGAAAAAATATTACAGGGAGGCAAAGTTATGGCACTCCAAACTTCTGTTTTTTTCCCATAAGATAACATCATTTTACAAGCCGGGCTGTGTTTTGAGGGCCCGTATCTCAAAACGGTAAAGTAGATACAGAGTTTTTGTCAAAAACTTTTAGCCCCTGTTAAACCTAGCCAGGAAAGTGATAATACATATGACTTTTACATTTTTTTTCTATGTCGTACGGTTACTGAGATATAAGCAATTTACTATTCCAACACCTGATTTTTGTGTTCCGAGAGTCATTATTTTGCATACATTCTTTCTACTCACTGTCTTTCTCTATACACCTTTTGGGGAAAACCAGCCTGTGCTTACATTACTGTTACCATTACCATTTCTGCTTGTGCTCTGCACTGCTTCAATTACTGCTCACGCTTACGCCACCATGTCGTTACTCCTTTGCGCTTATTCATGGGTTATGCTTCCATTGTTTTTAACATTTCTGTCTACAGTACTGTTTCTCTTTCTGTTTTGTTTTGCGCTACCATGCGCATTACGATTTGCATTGTGGGCACAATGTTACTATGTGACAAGACATCACGTGGCGGGAGGCCCTGCGCTCCCGCGCCGCCGATTCATTCACTATTTCTCATTATCATTCTCAAAAGAAGGAAAATTAGAGGCAAAAAATCCATTTAATGCATCAGTTAGGGTTGTTCCACAGTGACAAAGTGAGAAGTTGGAGTTGAGTGTTGAAACCCTTTTCCAGCTCATCCCTTCAACTGGAATCAGGGGCTTTGGGGTCATCAGTTCTAACTGTCACCCTATTCTCCTATTCCTCAGTTTCTTTCCACATGTGATGGGGTGACAGTTAGGGCTGATGACCCCAATGCGCACTCTGATTCCAGTTGGGGGGCTGGATGAGGTGCAAGGGGGTTTCAACCTCAACATCGATTTCCTCGCTTTTGTCGCTGGAACAACCCTAACTGATGCATTAAACAGAGTTTTTTGCCTCTAATATATATATATATATATATTACACACACACCTCACAAGTGTCCCTCATTATGAGGGACATCCCTCATTGTACCCCTCAATACAGCTCTGACCCGCATTAATCCCTCATGGGAACAGTGGTGCACACACAGTGAATGTGCTGTACATTTGGACCTGACAGCAGACATAGCTATTCTATGGTGCTACATAATTTTGACCTTTGTACATACAAAGGTGATGGTTTCCATAGCATTCTGTGTTTGTTTCACCATGGTTGAGGATGTGTCCTTCTCTCGAGGAATTAGTGTCCCTCATTGACCCTCCGTCTGAACGTCTGTGTCCCTCACTGCGGTGATGAATGGGTAAGAGGTATGCACTGAGTGTGCCTGCCGACACACATTATCTGCAGCTACCTGGCTGTTCTCAGGTCTGGCATACTGGTGGAGCTGTCTGCACACACCAGCCTGCAGCTTTGAGCCTGTACTTCTAGTCTGACATACAGGTGGAGCTGTGTTCACCATGGAATATCACCTAGTAAACTACATGGTAATGTATGCTAAGCAGGCCAGAATAAGATGCTAATGTGGCTGTTTGCACACAGATTGCCTAAGTAGGCTCATTTTCATAGGAGCTTTGAATATAGTAAATTTTAGCCCTGGGCTAATGTGTTAGCCCAGGGCAAAGTGCTAGTGCAGGGCTAATGTGTTTGCCTCAGGCTAACTTGTCAATAGCATAGCACAGTTCTGCTGTGTGGCCTGCAATGTTGCTTGCTGTTGTGCAACTCTCCATTGCTATCACACACATTGGCCACGTACTGCAGCTCTGCCTTACTCCACCTCTGTCTCCACTGGGCTGTTCTTGCAGCTTGGCCTTCGCGGTTGCTATATTCAGAGTTGTCTTATTTGCGGGGCTATTTTAGCACTGCACTGCACTCCCAGCCCTGTCTGCACAGCTTCATTTGCACACTATATTCAGCTGCTTTAACCCCATGGCTATTCCTTTGAATATTGCATGCAAATGGTTCCGGACTAATATAGCATTCTGTGCAATGCTAATTTTGTCCTGGGGCTAAGTTTTGAATATCTGGCCCCATGTGTGCGAGAACCACTTGTGACCATACTTATGAAACAATGGCCAGAAACAGAACATTCTGACTGGCTGGTTTCCATTCTAAAGGGTTATTTTCATGGTTGGATAGCATTGTGTATACTGGAATTTTAGAATATAACGATAACAACTTTAATTTAAAATAAAATACAGAAAACATCTTAGTTTAAAAACAGCATTAATGCATTCCAGTGGTTGGTTTGCCATTGCTAATCTAACCCATGGGGAATGAAGCACAAGGTGCACGACTCTTCTAGGGTTGGATTAACTAATGGTAACCCACAGCCTGGTCATGTCTTAAAGAAGGACTCTGGTCATCACTCACCAGTAAAAAAAATGCAGTTGGCATCAGCAGAGCTCAGTTTCCCAAAAAGTGCAAACTAACATTGAATTTCAAGCTAGTCTGTTCTTTAACAATAAGGACTCAGGCCAGCCCCATGGTACCAAATTCTGGGGTATCACTCTAGCATGCTGATGACCTGGGCTCACACTCAGCCTGGGATGTTTGGAGAGGAGGCCAGCAGTAGGAGTTCAGAGCATCCTGTTGATGCGCTCCTCCTGGGAAGAGGGCTTTTGATGCATGGCTCTGTAGTGACTCTGGGGGATTGCATGGTGGAAGTACCCTTGATGGCAAGGATGATCATGTGCCACCAGACACTCCCCAAGCTGTCTGCAGAGTGTGCAAGATTGTGGGTGAGCAGGGGAGAAAATGCAGAAATGTGGCACCAGTATACTGGACAAAGGCCTCTCATTCCCCCTCCTCCACAAACAGCCCCCGGGGGCACACCTGTAGAAGTGCCTCTCAGCCAGTGTCTGTGGCGTACATGCCTCCTGCAGGTCATGGGAGAGGCTGGCCAACATGATGGGATGTAAGAGTGAAGTCCAAGAGAGAGGTTTCTTCACAATGACAGGAGGGGGCTGCCAGCATGGACAAGCTGAACCCAGCATGTGGTGGCTGCAGGTCTGGATTGGTCTCCTGAGCTTGTTGTGAGGGGGGAGTCTGGTGGGTAACAGGAGTGGCATTAGGATGCCTGAAGAAGTCATGTGGCAGCAGGCATGGTGGAGGAGACAGACACAGAGCAAAAAAAAAAAAGGATATGCGCTTCAAAGTGTGATCAGTTTCCTGTACAGTTCAGTTTGTCCTGATGCTGTTAAGGAACTGAAGTTATAATCCTCTGCTTCTGATATCATAATTAGTTGCACAAGGCAATAGGCTAAGATGCCACAAGATGAGGATTGTGATCTCAGCTGCAAACTAGCATCAGGACAAAGTGAACTGTAAAGGAAATTGGTTCTATTATCATATGTATATCTTTATTAATAAAGGAAATAATAGCTTGAAATTCATGTTCTTTTAGAAGGTTGGTTAGTTAGGTCTGCTGATGCCAACTGTATTTTCTTTTATTTATTTTCATTTATTTATTCATTTGTTAACAGGGTAAGAACTCTGAACCAAAGGCCCTTTTTCAGGTTTGACCCGGGATCAGTACTATTACTGGTGGCTAGAGTCCCGCTTAAATGCTTAAGACATGTTCACCTTAGGGTTTAAACAAATGGATAATTCTCTTGCATAAAGGCTAATTAAAAAAAATGCAATTGTAGCCAACTTTAATTGAAGTTTAATTGTAAGCCTTTACAGTATGTATTAATGAAATCATACCCAAGTCTTTTCATTTTGTAAGAACATTAGCTTGCCAATCCTCAGGGTAGCAAATCCACTCAACTTAGCTTTGTGCTTTTCGTACCCTAATAACATGAGACTTGACACTTATACACCACAAAGAAACACAGATCCAATCCCATTAATAAAGCTACATAAATCAGAGCAGAATATAATCCATGGAACATCAGGTTTTACACTCTTTCTGTGTGTACTGGACTGGTTTCAGTGACTAGTCTTCATTTACAGCCACTCACTCCTCAGATGGAAACAGTTAATCTAATCAGAATCCCATTTTATGGTGCAGTGCATGACAAGGTTTCCAGAGACTAAAGAAAACTTTGTTTTCTATGTGGACTTGTGTAAGACTATAGCGCTTGGTAATGTTCAAAGCAGGATAATTACCCTTCTTGGCTTCCATGTAGCTATTGGACAGAAAACATCACTCTCTCCCTTCTAGATAAAACACTAACAAAACAAGCTGTAATTTTATTTTGAAGCTGTAATTCGTCAGATATTGGCAAGCTGTTCTTTTTCTTTTATTCTCCTTACTGCATCACATTGCATAAAATCCTTGCTGGTCTTCATCCAGGTCATATTAAAATGATTTTTCTTCACTCAAATAGACCATCTAAAGCTTGATCACATAACCTACATTGGGGTGGGAGAGTGGAATTAAAGCTCCACACAAAGGGGGCAAACCTAATAAGCATCCCTTACAAAAATGGAATATATTGCAATATATTGAAATATATGCATTAAAGTATGTCAACACACTGAGAAATACATTGTCCCAGTGTAATATATAATATTTTTTTAAATGTACTGACATAATATATTTCTAACTCATAGTATGCAAAAATATATGTCACTATATTGAGAAATACACTGATTCAATAAAATATAATACACAACGTATTTCAACATATGCTAAAACCATATATTCTGCCTCATGCATGCTTGAAAACATGTCAATCTATTTAGCAATACATTGTCTGAAATATATTATTAGTATATTTCAAAATATAAACTGTACTCTTTGTATGTTGAGTATATTTTTATATATGTTACATATATTTTTATACATGTTACATGTATTTTTATATATGTTACATGCATTTTTGTAAATGCTTAGTTTTGTCTCATGTATACATTTACATAACTAATTTGAATATTTCAAAAAACATAGTTTATCAGCCCAAATCATAATAAATTCTAGTTTTACAATACTTTTGAATTTACAGCATTATGTTACAGACTGAAAAGAAAGGTACATGTTATAAAGCAAGTACATGTAGGATCTCACACTGACCTAAAAGTGAAACAAAATGGGGTGATATACAGTAAATACCAATCTGAGCCTTTATCAAGCATGAGCTTGTGAGGAAAGTCATATGTGTAAGTATAAATGTATAAAATGTATGTTTGAGTTAAAGCTGCACTGTAAAACAATAATTCAATGTAAATATCTCCATGATTAATAACAAGATGAACTCCAGTTGTATAGTTAGAGGTACATGTAAATCATAATTTCCATTCTTTTTCTCTCAGTAAGTTAATAGTTATAGTGATATCTATTACACATGTATATTTGTAAATATAGGAAACAACATTTGAAATGTAAAAAAAAAATACATTTCTACATATATTGGCAATATACCAATAATTTATATTTATCATCCTTATTTCAATATATTTGGAATTTAATCAATATATTTTGCAATATACATAATATACTAAAGTGTCAATAATGTGTATATTTACAGTACATTGCAATATATTTGTAAATTTTAAAATATATTGAACAGGCATACACCACCCTTTATGTAAAGAAATATTACCAAACATCCCTCTTAAACTTCCACTCAAAACTTCATAGCATGCCCTTGTGTACTGGTACTCCTCCTCCTCCTCCTGTGAAACAGACTCCCCTCCTGCAACTTTTTTATACCCGTGAGGTACTTATAGGTCTCAGTCATGTACCCTCTCCCTCTCCCCTCCTCCAGGAAATACATGATGAGCTCCTTTAGTCTCTCCTTGTACAGTTTCTCATGTGGTACAGTGCCAAAGGCCTTACTAAAGTCCAGATAGGCCACAACCACTGCCCTCCCCGATACACCTCTCTAGCTACCCAGCCAAAGAAATCTACAAGATTTGTTTGACTCCCCCCTCCGTGCTGCCATGCTGCCAGTGGTTCTGCAGCCCATATGTTTCCAGGTACTCTATCAGCCTCTCCTTCAGAAAGGACTCCATTAACTTCCCCACCACTAGTGAGAGACTGACTGGTCTGTATATCGCTAGCCTTCTCCCTGCCGCCGCTCTTGTGCAGAGGGACCACATCAGCCCTCCTCCATTCCTTTGGAACCACTCCAATCTCCAATGAGGTGCTAAATAGTCTAGCCAAAAGGGTGGCTAGCACCATGCTTAGTTCCTTAAGTACCCTTGGTTGGATCCCGTCTGGCCTCAACACCTTGCTTTCCTTTAGGGCCGCTGACTCTCTCTTCCATAAATAGACTTGTGTCCACACCCTAAGGTACCTTTTCATGCATGTCGGCCTGCCCCACCCCACCCCACCCCCACAGTGAAGACCCAGCAGAAGTATTTGTTTAAAATACTTAATCTAAAGCACTAGAATACTTAAATACGTAATCTTTTCAGCTCCAGTTGGATCAGTTTTTTTAGGAACACATTGCTGAGTGCAGTATCTCAAACTGATTTAGGAATGAAAGGTTACAGGTATTCTGCAGCACAATCAATATGTCAGAAAGGGAATAGAAGATCATTTGGCTTTGGGTTCCCAGATGATTCCAACACTAGTGGTTTTTGCTATCCTCATTGCCAAGACCCTTAGAATCAATTTATCACACTTTCCCATCAAACCCTGCCAACAAGTTCCCACACTGTTTTATGCTGTAGCTGTCTGAATGGTAGAAAGTGAAATGCATGGTTCTTGAAGGCCAGGGCCTTATTTTCAAAACCCCACAACGTATGTACATGTGACAGAAAAAGTTGTATATTGTGGGAGGACCAGTTGTGCTTTTTCAGTTCCTGCCCCACGCATATGATCTTCCAAAAGGGGTACTTTTTGCAACCATTGTCCCTCATTACTGCAGCTTGCAAACTTTTTTCAACACACATGCTCCGCTTGGTATGACCAGGCACAGCATGTGCTCAATAAGGAAATTGGTGCCCCAGCAGAGAAATGACCTAAAATAGCTGTTTCTATGCAGGTCACCAGTGCAGAACTTTTTTTTTTTTGTGCCATATTGGTGAGTTGCGCAACCTTCAACCCCTCCTGGTGCACTGACAATTGTTCCTCCAATGTTCAGTCGCAATAACTGGCTCAACGTGGTTATTAAAGTGGTTATTGCAATCTATTTGTACCAGTTACAACTCTACAGCTTCATTGTACTATACAATCATGCAAGGCAGGAGGCAGGGACTGCCATGAAAATGGTCCACATGGCCATTTACAGAGCAGGACAGCAATCCCTAACCCTGTTACAGCTTCCTGCAACCCTCCTTACCCACTTATCAAATTTCAAGGGGGACACAAAGCCACAGCATGGAAGTTGAAGCTGGGAAAGTGGTTTTGAGGAAACTGTAGTCTCTTGGGCAACAGTACAGTGAGAATAGGGCTAGAGAGGGTAGCTCCACTAGATGCCAGGGGATTCTGGCACTCAGGAAGCAGGTGGCTGGCCACTGGAGCAAAAGGGACCAATCACTGGACAGAACATTTTCTGGTTGTCTGATCCAGAAGGTGACCACAAAGAAAGGGGAGACATGTTGGAGTAAACTTCTGGGTGACTCACCTGAATTCTATAGTCACAACATTGCACAGCATCATTAAACTGGTGCTGCGCCATGCTGTGACTGGGGGTTTTCCAACTCCACACATTATTAGGTACTAATTCCATTTGTACCTACTAACATCTGGGTAACTCATTTACATTGTAACACAGAGGGGATACCTTTCCCAGCTAACTAAGTAGAACTATAGTGCATAGCACTAATGGGTGCCAGCACTAAGGGGCAATAACTCCCACACCCTTTTTTGTGTCATCACCCACTGGACTGGAATGGGTCCCTGAGACATTTTTCTGTGTTCTTATAGCAGCCATGCTGAGACTTCAGTCTAACCCTAGTGCCTTGGGTGTATGTTATAATGTTGTATACTGTGGTATAAATGCAATCATTATCTGAATTAAGTAATGCAATAGCCTCTGTCAGAGGTGGACTATATTTACATCCAGCCAGAATAACATGGGTTTTCATGTGGTGGAAATACTGGCTCACTTGATCAGAAATGTGCTTCACCAGAGGGAACTGGAGACAAAATGGAACATTTAACTGCAAATTCAGTTCTTTTGACATATTTTGTTCTGAGTAATAACCACAATATGAAAATAACAGATTTCTGGCAGTACATAAATATATTACTATGTTTATTTCTCTGGACTGTAAGGCAGATGAACACACCAGAGCGTGAAGCAGTCAGGCACAACTGAGAAAAATTCACAACTTTGAGACCATATTATTGGTGAAAAAAAAACTAGTATTCTCCTAGAACCATATCATACCATAAACAGTTGTTCAAAGCAAAGATAAAGGCAAGATGGAACTACAATATACTTGCATAAAAGGTATACTACTCCTGCTTACCCCAAAGGGAACAAGCTGATATTTTGCAGTTTCATACCCACTGGAATTGTACAAAGAAACAACACTACAATTAGTGTCACAGTGTAACACCTTGTATATTTTATATATTGTAGGGGTGTGGTAGTGCCCCTATATTTAGAGTTGAGCAGGGGTTTCTATATTAAACCTCAAATTTTGCATTTTAATAACTTTGCAACCATTCAACAGATTTGCATGCATGGTCTGGTGGGGTAGATCTCTTAACATGCTAAGTCACATTCTGGTTGGATGTCTGTATTCCGAGATATGGATAGTGCAAAAACATAATCACTGTTTTTTGCTGGGTTTTTTTTTGCTGTTGTTTGTTTGTATTTGTCATCACCTTGCTGGTTTTAAATTTTGGTCTGAAATGTTCAGGGTAGAAACAGCTTGGCCCACAGATGTGTCTTTGAGTGGTTTGGTGAACATAATATTAATCTGTTCCAAAGTTATTTAATTTTGAAATTTCTGTTCTGAGCATGCTCAGTAAGAACTTGAAAATAGCAACATGAAATGATTGTATAGGGCCAATCCTTCTTCATGAGGGAAAATCCATTTTCATTTGCCGCCACCTCGGTTTCCATTTTTTTGTAAAAATTTCAAGCCCCAAAAAATGATATCTTTAAGAGAGACCAACACATGTATCTTGCTCATCAGGACTCCGATAGGTGGATTCTGCACTTAACTATAGGAAAAAGTATCCCAAACTGTGTTTATTTTTAAATTTTAAACATTTTTTGTGACTTGCTTCCCCTTTTTTGTTTGGACATGCATACGAAAAGTTTCGTATGAATGAAAATATACAAAAATTTTCTTTAAAATGAAAATGTTCATATGACATTTGCATTCATACAAAAATTGTCATACTAAGTGAAAACAGCAATATCATACAAAAATTGAATCACTGTCCACATATTGTTTCATATTTACCTGGTGTCTAGTGGCACACTTCTGGCCACCATCCCCCTTATTATTTTATATTTTCCTGGTGTCTAGTGGTGCTCACCACCCTCTAATCACCGTCCCTGCAAATGGATAAATATTTCTCTGATGTCTAGTGGCACCCCTCACCTTCAGATCATTATCCCTGTAATGTCTGTATTTTTCCCTGGAGTCTAGGTGCACCCCCCACCCTCTAATCACTGGCCCTGTTATTATTTTATATTTCCCTAGTGTCTATTGGCACCCCCCAACCTCCAAGCACCATAATTATTAGGTATTTCCATGGTGTCTAGTGGCACCCCCCACCCTTCAATCACCGTCCTCATAATGTTTATATTTTTCCCTAGTGTCTAATGGCACCCCCACCCTCTGATCACTATCCTCATTATTATTTTATATATCCCTGGTGTCATGTGGCACCCCTACCCTTCTAACACCATCCCCGCATTAAGTATTTCCCTGGTGTCTAGTGGCACCCCCCATCCTCCAATCACTGTCCCTGTAATTACTGTATTTTTCCCAGGTGTCTAGTGGCACCCCCTCACCCTCTAATCACCATCATCATTGACATTTTTTCTTTCCCTAATGTTTAGTTGCACCCCTACCCTCCCATCACCATCCTCTCAAAAATAAAGAAAATGATCCTTCGGTGTCTTTTTTTTTAAACTGTCAGAAAAGAAAATGGTCCAATGCCGATCTGACCCCCCACCCCACCTCCCACTCAGCACCCACCACCCTACACCCACCCACACACTCCACACACCTTCACTCATCTGAACAGATCCCAGGGTGAAGATCCACTCTCCGATCAAAGACACGTCTTGCTGCTGGAAACATCGACTCTTGTGTGAGAAAGTAAGGTAAGGGTAGTTCAAAGTATTTCAAAGGGGTTTTCAACTTTGATGCATAACTTTGTCATTTTTAAATATTTGTTCTCCAAATTTTCAACAACACCTTTCTGAGACCCCACCTCATGAACAATGCAAATCCACCCTGAAAGGTGATTTCACAGTCACTTGGCAAAATCACCTTTTGGGCAGGATTTGAACATTTTCAATACCCTTGCTCATGATGTGGGATCATAAGAAGGGTATGTTCAAAATGTGGGTTCAAAATATGCAAAAATGTGAATGTTATGTGCATCCATTGAAATGTTGCTATGCTGGCTAATAACTTTGGTAATTTTTAATATTTTGACCCCAAATTTTCAACATAGCCAGTTTTCTACACCACCTCATGATCGTGATAGCTGTTACTATTCAAATCCTGTCCAAACTGTCTTTTTGCACTTGTGGTGTGGAATGATATTGCATTGGCAGGGAATCACATTTTGGTGGTGATTTGAAAATTTTCAGTACTGGGTACATGAGTTAGGGTAATAAAAGGCTATATTACTGACAGTTTGGTTGCTGTTGTCCTACAAATGGGAGTGCAAGATCCAGATGGCCCTGCACTTCCACAGCAACATACATATATGCATCTATGGAGGGATGGGAGTGCAGGGCCCAGAAGGATACGATTGTACTATCTCAAAAAGTTAAGGAAATGTTTTGTAAAAATCTTTGTTAATGTAACATTTAGGGTTCTGTCTATTGGGTACAGTCTTCCTTGGGATTGTTAACCCTAAAGCTCACTCCATTCTATACACTCCAGAAACATACACACCTAATGGAGTGAGCTTTAGGGTTGACAACCCCAAGGAAGAATGTACCCCTGATTTGTTTTAGGGGTGAGGTGGGGTTTTAGGGTTGGAAACCCTAATACATTTCCCTACTGTTTCCACTTTAGACTGGACCCTAAATATTGCATTAACACAGTTTGTTCCAAAGACTATAAGCATGGTTGCACCTCTATAGTTAGGGTTAAACCTTTACTTCTATGTTAAACTTAAAAATGTGCACTTTAATAACTTCACAACCGTTCAACCGATTTGCATGAAATTTTGCATACTCCATTCAGAAATAAGGATCTTTTGATGTGTCAAGTTTCTTTTCAGTCAGATGTATGGGTGCAGACATACAGAGTGTCACAAAATGGGAAAATTACCATTTTTTGTAAAATTCTTTGTCACGCCACCATGCAAAAACAACTTGGAATTTTAGTCTGAAATTTTTAGGGTAGAAAGTTCTTGGCTCACAGATGTGCCTTTTTTTAAGATTTGTTAAAAAAATATTCATCCATTCAAAAGTTATAAAATTTTAAAATTTCACATTATTTTCAATGGGGAAAAATTAGATGTGAGCCTTGAAACAGGATTCTGTGTTGCAAGTGGGCAATCCTCTGTCACAAGTGAGTAATCCTATGTGGTAAATTTGGAATCTTGTTTCATGCTTTTTGCACTTTACGAACTTCACAACTGTTCAACTGATTTGCATGAAATTATACATACATCATCAGGGAATGAAGCTTTCTTGATGTGAAGCTTTGTTTCGGTTGGATTTGTGGGTGCAGAGATACAGAGTGTCACAAAAAGTGAAAATTGCCATTTTTTTGTAAAACTCATTGTCCCTCAGCTGCACAAAATTGGCTTGGGATTTTAGTCTGAAATTTTTTGGGTAGAAAGGTCTTGGGTCTCAGATGTGCCTTTTGAAGATTTGGTGAAAAAATATTAATCTGTTCAAAATTTGTTACATTTTAAACTTTCCCATTATTTTCAAAGGGAAAAGTTAGATGTGAGCCTCAAAACAGGATTCTCTGTCGCAAATGTACAATCCTGTGTTGCAAGTGAGTAATCCTGTGTCCTAAATGGGGAATCTTTTTTTGTGCTGCTGCCGTCATGTTTTTTCTTAGCAAAGCAAACAAAGTTAAAAACCAAAAAAAAATTATGCTTTTTGAAGTAACCAACACATGTGTTCTGCTAATTAGGACCCATTGTATCAGATTCTGGTGTTAGTTTTTTTTCGAAAAACACCTGGAAATAATTTTTTTTTTAACATGCCAAAATCCTTTTTCATAAATTTGCGAAAAAAAAAAGATTCATGAAACAGGATTCTGTTTCACAATTTGTGAAAAAAGATGTTTCTTCTTTTTTGCAAACTGCAAAAATAGAAAGCTTGAAAAAGGATCCTGTTTTGCAATTTGCTAAAACATAACTTTTATACAGTTGTTTTTTGTCACCTCACACTGAAGAAATGGTTTGGAATTTTGGTCTGAAATTTTCATGGTACAAAGGGCTTGCTCCGTAGACGTACCATTTGCTGGTTTGGTGAAAGCAGAGTACTTTGCTTTGGAGTTCTGGGAGTTTAAATTTTCCTTCATTTCCCACAGGATAACATTGTAATGTGAGGTGTGCACACCCATTTCTTTGTCACTGCACTGTGAAGACATGGCTTCCAATTTTTAAATGAAATTTTCAGGGTTCAAAGGCTATGCCCTACAGATGTGCCTTTTGATGGTTTGGTGAAAAGATATTCATTTGGTGTGGAGTTATACAGGTTTCAAATTTTCCCTGTGATTCCCATAGGATAACATTGCAATTTGAGGTCTTACTTTGGTGCTGCGCAGGATGCGATGGGAGACGACTACAGTATCTTTAAAATTATGGATGGATGGGATCCTACATGTAAATATGGATACTGTTTTGGACTGATCAGAGGGCAGGGTCTGGAGGGCCCTGCTCTCCCACAGGGAAATAAGGATATGATTACAATGTCTCAAAAATTATGGGTGGATATTAGTGCAAGGCCCATGGATGGATACTAGTGCATGTCCCAGAGGGGCCCTGTGCTCCTACACTCAAATACAGATACCATTATGGACTGATGTGAGCATAAGGCCTGGAGGGTCCTCTGCTGCCACATGGAAATAGAGATGTGATTAAATTATTTAAAAAAATGATGCATTGCTGGGAGCATGCAGGCAAACAATGTCTCAAAAAGTAAGGATTTTTTTGCACAATACCTTGTTAATGCACTAGTTAGGGTTCCAGCATCAAAAGTAGGGAAATGTTGTGGTAGGGTTTCCAACCCCAACACCCCACCCCCACCCTGCAGGCAGCAACAGGTGTGGGATGTGCCTTGGGGGTTGTCAACCCTAATGCTCACCCCATTCTCATATGCTGTACCCATCTCAGCTTATTTACTCATGAAATGGGGAGATTATCAAGGCTGTCAACCCCAAGGCACACCCCATGACTGTTGCTGCTGGCAGGGTGGGGGTGGGGTGTTAGGGTTGGCTATAGATATAGATATAGATATAGATATAGATATAGATATAGATATAGATATAGATATAGATATAGATATAGAGACATGGTAGCACCCTATAGTTGGGGTGAGTAGGGTGTTTAATATTAAACCCCTAAAAGGAAACACCGGATACTACTCAAATGGCAGCAGTTACTGCAAAAATGCCTGATTAGGGCATTTAACATTAAATTAAACTTTTCAATGCCCGTTTCACTTTCTATTTAATCTCCAAAGACCCGTGCTTACTGTCATCTCAGCTGAGTCACTTGTGGCCATCTCGCACACACCCGGCAGCTTTCAATGCATTGGGTATGTTAATGAGGACTACCAACTGTACCATTAATTGCTAGTCCTCATTAGCATAACCCATGCACCAGAACCTGCCTGATGTGCCCAAGATGGTCAACATGATGGTCAGCATGGGTCTTGGAAATTAAATAAAAAGAGAAACAAGTACTGAAAAATGTTACTTTGTGCTAAAAGCTCTAATTGGGCCATTTTGCAGTAACTGCTGTAGTATCCAGTATTTCAATGTAATAATATTGGCACTGTTTGATGGAATACTCTAAAAACTTGCATTCGCGGTCAAAGTGATAAAGTCTGAGGATGTGAATTTTATTTAACTGAATATACTTTATTGCATTTTTTGAGCATTTCTGATACAGTGCCAGCATCTGAAGGCAAAGGTAGGGACAGGCTTCTCTTTGCAGAATGTACATGACAGCATACATTACAAAAGACAAAACTATATGACAGCGTGGTGATGCATTTACCTTACAAATGTGACCCGTCTGGACCCAGAGTAAAGAGGTGCATAAAGGAAGGCCAAAAATGTGCCAGACCTCAGGGCAAAAAAGCCCAGTGCTGGACCTTCTGATAGGTTGAGCAACAGGAGGGCTCTACCCACCCCCAGAGCAATTACCCCAGGCATTTTAGAGCCTATCGTTTTTCACTTGTAGTTGCAGCAACACCTGTAATGTTTCCCACCAAGAGGTGAAGTTATGCTGCCACCACAGCAAAAACATTGCAGTGATGTTGTTGACAGTGACAATAATGACTGTAAAGTATGCTCGGGACCCTGGAAATGCTTCCTCAGGTATTGTGCCCCCTCCTGGAGTTGATAATAATAAAGTTCAGGGGGTACGAAGGGTACAGGCTCCTGCAAAAAAAAACATTAGTTTTCTGATGGCACAATGCCGACCACAATTGCGGTCATCATGGTGCTGTCACTGTAACGGCAGTCAACAGATTTTCAGTCAAACCAGGGTCATAGAACCAAGGTGAATGTTTGTAGTCAATGGGTTGTGCTTGCTATCATTTTCTCCATCCTGAGTAACTCTATTATGGAGGCATACCAGTCTCTGAAGTCAGGAGTCATGTTATCCAATCAGTGACTGGCTATCACCTTTTTAGTTTTGGCAGCCATGAGAACCATCTGGTGGCTTTGTTGACTTGCTAGGGTCTCAAGTCCAAGGCCAGTGAGGCATGTAAGAGGGAGAAACCCCTCCTGCATATCCAGTAAGTGGTCCAACCTTCGGTGTATTGTCTCCCATAGCTTTGGACTTGGAGCAATCCCCAAAAATGTGTTTGAGTCCCTTCAGCTAAATTACACTTGGTGCACCTATCTGTGTCTAGCTTGCCCATTTTAAAAAGTTTGACCGGTGTTAGGTGCATGTTATTCAGAAGTTCATATTGTGCCAAATAAAGGCCATTGAATTTAATGTATTTATTTAAGGGTCTATGTGATAATGGCGAATGCCTAAAGGCGATCGCCTTTATCACTCAGTCAGAGTGCTGAACACATTTACGGCCTCCTGACAACCCTAACCTTTTCAGCACAATGGTGCCAGGACATATTTTACTACTTTCTGTGGGGGCTGCACGCCCACCCCCCCATGTGGGGCTTCACTCCCGTACCTCCCTACTTAAGGATTCTCAACCAGGGGGTGCATGTCGGGGGCAAGTAGTAAAAATCATTGCCCATCTCCTCGACGCCATGCCGCAGCTCAACCGATGACCACAGCACCACCCCTACAGCCTCTCACCCCAGCCCATGCTCACCATGCTCGCTCCCACCCCCATGTGCATAAGTATAGCGACATCCTGTCACCTTGTTTGCCACCCCTCATCCCTCATCCGGTCACCCCTACCTGTCGGTCGCTGTGAGTGGATTGTGCGAGAAAAGTGTCGCCATAATGGATGGTGCCCTTCCTTATGCGCCCACTTCATGGGTTACCTTTATATAGCACTACCCAGACCATTTGCTCATTCTCAGGATCTTCCAATTCCAGACACTCAGATCTCAAGTACTTTAAGTGGAGATCAGTGGAGTCCACCACCATGTACCTCAATTTTTGGTATATCAGAGAGGTGGCATTTCCCTGGTTCACACAGCTAATAAGGTCCTCACACCTGTTGTAAGACATGCCTAACCATGGTTATGGTCCAAGGTGTTTACTAACTTAACACTGTTGCTGTAGAAATTGAAATATGCTTTGGGGCACTAGATTATTTCCAGCACTAAAGGTGTCAAAAGTAATAGGCCTGACTGAGTCTAGTAAATAGTTTGTTGGGACAAACTGGCCCCCTGGAGGAAGCTATGATCTATCATTTGCCCCAATGGTAAAGCTGCTGTTCAATCTAATCGGTTGCCACACATTGAACCAGGGGCTAGTGTCCATGAATGCATAGACATGACTGCAAACCCATAGAGAGGTACCTAGGGGGAATTTGTGCAAGTTGGTGGGTAGGATTGTTAGTGTACTGCTCATGAGAGCTTTAGGGTCAATATGATATCACTTGCAAAGATCAGTTTTCATCACCCTATTGACTGGTATGGTAGGAGCCTGGTTCGGGCTGAAGGCTTCTTGCCTCCATCACAAAACATGGCAAGCCTGACAAGCCAGGTAGTAAATTAATGGTTCCGGGAGTTGCAAGCCACCTTGCAACTTGACGGGTACCAGTTTGTTATATGCCTTTCATGGTAGCTTGTTGTTCCAAAGGAAAGAGGACAACAATGCCCTTAGGTTATTGAACCAACTTTTTGGTATAAACAGGATGGATGTGCTGAGTGGGTACAGGATTCACAGCAATATATTCATCTTAATGACATTTAACTGGGCCCACAGGGTAGGAGGAAGTATGGTCCATCTGTCCAAGTCTCACCTCAGTCTCTGCTTATCTGGTTGCCCAGGTATGTGAGACAGTTTGAAGCCAAAGTCCCCCCCCCCACTGCATCACTTGTGCCTTTGTGGTGTGAGCAGTCAGAGGCATTATGGTTGTTTTAGAGAGATTCAATTTATAGCCCGAGACACCACTGAAGCTGTGAAGGATACTGAGCACCACAGGTATTGATATTTCTGAGTTCTCAAAGTGGAGCATTATGTCATCAGCATAGGTGGGAATGGTGTACCTCCTGCTACCCACCCATACCCCCGTAACCCTGTCATCGGCTAGTATTGTTTGAGTCAGGGATTCCAGATACAAATTAAATAGAAGTGGGGACAAGGGCCATCCTTGCCATGTGCCTCTCTCCAGTGGAAAGGGCTGGGTTTTAGGTAATTGCAACAGACTTTGGTCATCAGATGAGAGTATAATAATTTGACCTACTCGAACTCACTAGGGAAGCTAAACTCTTCTAGTGTCGCAAATAAGCAATCCCAGTGGACCCTATCAAAGGCTTTTTCTGCATCCAGGGACATCAGGACAGTGGTGGTGTCCAAGTCTCCAGACGCTGAAATTATGTACCCACTTTTCTCATATGGTCCCCCAAAAGCCTTCCCTCAATGAAGCCAGTTTGTTCCAGGCCAATTAAAGATTGCCATGCCTTTGCAATCCTGGTTGCAATGATCTTGGCCAAAATTTTTATGTCAAGGTTTAGAAGGGAAATAGGCATATATTTGCCTATCACCTCTGGGTGATTTCCCAGTTTGGGGATCAATGTAATCCAGGCTTCCTGGAACTCTGGGTCTAAACTTTTGTGACGGAAGGCTTTGTTGAAGGATTCCAAACTTTGTGGCACCAGATCTTCTTGCAGAAGCTTGTATAAGTTGGGGAGACCCCTTCAAGACCCTGGGCTTTATCTAGCATAAGGTTTTTATAGCCCTTTTTACTTCAGCCATGGTGGTAGGCACTTCCAGCACAGCTCTGCATCCCTCTGGTACCTTGGGCAAGGTGGCAGCCTGTAGAAAGGCCTGCCTGTCTGCTGTTGCTCCCATGGGTTCACCCCTGTTCAGGTTAGCATAACAGTCCCCAAATCTTTGTACTATTTCCCTATGATTCACAATGAGATCTGCCCCTTGGCACCATCTTATGGCTGGTGTCAAACTACTGGCTTCATTCTTCCTCAGGCATAGAGCCAGGAGCCACCCAGCATTTTCCCTCTGATCAAAATACCTGAGTTTAGCCTTACAAATATGGTCCTTTCTGCACCCTACCTAAGAAATTCTGCATAGTTCTCTGTGTTGGCTGCTAATGAGCTCCACTCTGTTTCTGGGGATGTTGATTTTATGTTTTTCTCTAGTTCTTAAATTTTATACAACAGTGTGGTGCATTGCTGCTCTCTGTTACGTTTTCTTGTAACAGCGATCGGATTATTTACCCTCGCATAGTACACTTGAATGCCCCCCACACCACCCCATGTGTGATGGCTGACTTTCTTTAAAGAACGTGTCAGCAAATGCCCCCAAACGTTTGCCTATTGATGAATCCTTCAATATATGATTGTTGACTTTCCAGGATTTGTCATATTCAAGGGTCTTTGACAGATGTATTGACAGCAAGACCAGGCCATGGTCCATCCAACAGCACTGTGGCCTTGATTTTGCAGGATTGTATGCCTTCTATAAATTCTTGCTGCAATAAGAAATAATAAATTCTAGATTTAGAGCTATAGCCAGAGGAGTGGAAAGTAAAACCCTTTTGGGTAGGGTATAGTGTACGCCATGGCTCTATAACTTCCAAGGTGCATTTAAGTTCTGACATATCCCTTTGAGCTCAGGACAGGTCCATTCTCGTGTTATGAGGCCTGTCTAAGGCAGTGTCCTGAATGATGTTCCGGTCTCTTGCCAGTATCAGGCATGTCCCCTGTAAATATGCTATATGAGCAGGCAACTTCGTGAAGAACCGGGGACTCATCGTTGTTTGGGCCATAGACACACACCAACATAACTTCTACTAGTCCTAGTAGTTCACGTAAAATGATGAAACAGCCCTCTGGATCTTTAAATTCACCTGTTAGTTTAAAGGGGACAGATCTGGAGAACAGGAACTTGACCCCCACTGTGCTATTACTAGATCCAGCCATGTATGCCTTGCACACCCACTACCTAAACCACAGGGCTACTTGATCCTGCTTGGTGTGGGTTTCCTGGAGTAGAGCTATCTGCGCCACAGTGGACTTAAGTTGGCACAGTACCTGGTGATGTTTTTCTTTAGTTTGTGCTCCTTTGCTGTTCCAAGTTACTATACTGCACCCTAGTCCTGCCATTGCCCTGCATTAGTACAGCCACCATCTGCTGAGCCCTGCCTTCTGTGAGTGGTGGAGAGTCCTCCTGAGCTAGTATGACAGGGAACAATACAGTTCAGAAACATAAGCTCTACCCTCCAAGTGATACACCAGTAGGCTGTGCTTGGAATACACTGTACTGGGGCCTTTGTACTGAATACTAGGTAACCCAGCGCTGTCAAAACTACACATAACAGTAAACTAGCTATAGAAAATAAGAGCAAAAACAAACAAAAAGACAGTTTATCCCACTCCTCAGGCCAGAGCCTGAGGAGCCAACATGTGACACCACAGTAGGCTACAGTACAATTGGTTCTCTCCAAACCGGGGGTGGCCATACACATCACACACCAATCCCCCACTTCCACTCTCTGTAGTGAGGAAAAACATGCACGTGGACCTCCCAAATAGGCAATGTCACCCTACAATCACACATGTTAATGCTGTTCACTCCCTCCCCATACATCTCCACAGTTACTGATTTCAATGGCCCTCCATCATCAAACCCCTAACCGTTGCTATGTCCCTCTTCCATCCCCCATGCAAAGGTTCTGTAAACACAGGGAGAATATTCTAAACTCAGGTTGTAAAGGAGACTGTCATAACTTTCAATGAGGCAAAATACAGTGTAAACTTCTTACTGGTAAATTCAATGCAGTGTACTGTGTTCCAAGCTTGTAACTCTATGTCCAAGGGGGTCTCCCTCATTGTCTCTCATATCGCTTATTCTTTACTCTCAGTCTAATGGCAAATGGCTGAAAGGCATTCCCCCATCCACATTTGCTCAGTAATTCAGAAATATTTCAGTCTAGAAAGTATGGAAAGTATAGAACACCCCCACTCTCAGATTTAATTGCCCCGAGAGGAGCTACAGCCTTCAGTGGGCTGTTCATTCCCTCAATAGGCTTCACTAGCACTGTGCAAATTCCCAGAAGAAAGGCATGTAGCTGTCCCCCATTAAAGTCTTTCTGGTTAGGAAGGACCAAATGGGGCATGCCCAGTTGCCAGGTAGCAGAAGATTCAGAGGAGAGAGCTCTCCATGTCTTGGCTCTCTGCATCTTCTACTGAAGGGCCATTTCCATGTCCCTGCTGATCCATCGCATGTCCCTGCTGATCCATCGGTGCATGACCAAGCAGCTGATTGGTCCTAGTTCTTATGGGGAACCCTGATGCAGTGAGCCAAGGATGTCATTCTGGGTGTGGAAGCTCACTGAGGAGGATCTTCACCTCCCCAGAGGCTAAAAATTTCTGTGCACCGGTGGACCATGCAGCTCCACTTCTTGGCAGGAAAACTTGAAGTAAGCTGGGAGGAGGGGATCGTCTGTTTCCTAGGTAGCTGCTAAAGATGAAGTCAGCATCATACTGGAATCCCTGAGTAGCAGGGGCCATAGGCGGTTCCAGACAGACAGTCCCAACAAGAGCAAACTGTAGTCTGAAAGGGTCCAATGGGGGCTAAGTAACTATTTACATGCAGAGCTAGGAACACACCTATAGTTGATAGCAAGAACAAGCAGTCTTAAAGATCCAAAATCATTGGTCTTTCTTACCAAAGTGCCCAGGTTTATGATCTGTGTGGAGGAGAAATCAAGGGAGCACCTTTGGGATCTCATATTGGGCAATCTCGGCATTTGGGAACTCTATTGGGCTGATGCCAGTATATACAATTCATCTAGCCCGGTACATCATGTGAAACTTCACCTGCATGCTGTGTAGCACTTTCTTAATGCCTATATAGGCCATTTGCTTGTCCTGGACTGTGGGGATCAGGTCACTAAAGACATGGAAGCTGTGATCATTCCATATTAGCTGCTGCTTTTCCCATGCCTTGGTCTGGATGTATAGTTTGTCTTGATAGTTTAAGCATCTAATGATTATGACCTGGGGTTTGCTTGAGGGAGGCAGGCATGGCCTGAGGAAATGGTAGCCTCTGTCTATAGTACACCAGCCATCACAGGGGGGAGGGCTGGATATATTCCGAAACAGCATCTGGACGAAGCTAAGTGTAACCCCTAGATGGCGCTATCCCAGGGGCTACTACCCCTGCCTGATTTGCCACTAACAGGTTGAGGGGCCTGGATCCAATGGCGGGTGCCTCCACCCAGAGGTCAGGGTTTGCAATAGTTAAACTAACTTGGTCACAGCCCTCTGGGACACTGCAACCCCCCTTTCTTCCCACTAGTGGCCCACACAATATATCAGAATTATCTTCACAGTATACACTTACCCCCAGGGTCTTTACTGTCCTTAGTTATCACTCGCCAAGCAGTGAGGGCTCCCTCTGGGGTAATGGTCTGTGGCACTTTGGAGCTATCTATGGGATCCTTAAACTCTACTAGGGCCAGGAAAGTGTGGGTGAGCAGATTAGCATGCTGACCCACCACCACAGAGTTTTGTAAACCTTCCACCTTGGAAAGTACTCCCTGCACAGTGTCCGTATTGATACCCAGGGGGATGTCCAGGATAAGCATAGCATTTTGGGGGTCGATCTCCTCCCCAGTACACCACTCCACCAGCCGGTGCACAGCCACTCTGTCGGGTACCCATTTTTCTTAACAGTGGTTCAGAATATGGCCACTAGAGGACACACAATCCCAGCGGTGAGCCTCCAAGATGTAACCCCTAGATGGCGCTATCCCAGGGCTACTACCCCTGCCTGATTTGCCACTAACAGGTTGAGGGGCCTGGATCCAATGGCGGGGCCTCCACCCAGAGGTCAGGGTTTGCAATAGTTAAACTAACTTGGTCACAGCCCTCTGGGACACTGCAACCCCTTTCTTCCCACTAGTGGCCCACACAATATATCAGAATTACCTTCACAGTATACACTTACCCCCAGGACTGGTTCCGGCACTGGGACCTCCTGTGAAATGAGATACAGTGCAACAATCACAGTACAGTACTTTAACATAGACAAATACCTCAGGCAGTATAACTTTGCTGAAACAAGCAGCTCTGATTTATTTAGGGGATATAACAAGGACAGGGAAATCAGGTTAATTAGCTTATCACTCTAATAATCTACCTATGGCTCTGTGCACAGGCCTATCCCTATCAGTTACTGTCCCTGGGTACCCAAGCCCTAGTGGCTAGTCCAAACCGTGGCAGCTGGTGAGGGCCCTTTCACACAGAGAAAAGGAAAATTAAACAGTCAGCAGTACAGTAATTCCATTTGGATTTAATGTGGCAATTCAACAGGAGCGACCCTGAATTAGTACTCACGACCTCCAAATAAGATAGGGTCCTTCAATATCAGCAGGGCTACTCCTGAGCTCCAAGAGACTCTTCACACATTTATATGGTAAAAAAAGAGAGTACTATACCAGGCAGGCTGCTTCTCTATCCTGATGCAATTACTGCACAATACCGGAGAACACAGCAGATACAGTTCCTGACAGACCGAGTGCAATTCAATAATTTCTCCAGTCTCTACAGGGTGAGCCTTGGTTTCTACTCTTCAGAGATCCTTTGATTCTTTTCACAGGACGGATTCAGTCCTAACAAGCAGTTAC
Organism: Neoceratodus forsteri; assembly: GCA_016271365.2. NCBI lineage: Eukaryota > Metazoa > Chordata > Ceratodontiformes > Ceratodontidae > Neoceratodus > Neoceratodus forsteri. Next base: position 107,398,557 of record CM057459.1, on the reverse strand, counting down.
ACAAGCTGCAGACCGAACTCTGGGGTTACACATGCTTTTTGACTAAACTGCACACTGAAAAGCACAGGGCTCCTTCCTTCTTCACTGCCAAAGCTCAACTGAAACTCCAACCGACAAAACCGGGCACTTCCTTTGAGTTCCTCCAGTTCTTGACTGGATTGGCTGTCACTCACAATAGACTGCTGCTGTTGGTCCAAAAAGGCACTGAAGTCTAAACTACATCTCCCAGAGTCACTGCCCATACAATCCTCTTGTGGCTGGCTCAGATTATGAGTCCAAGTTCTGATTCGTCCAAGGCACCATTTTAGAGCTAGCTTACCCCACACTGATTGGTCCAGTTCAGCAGTTCAAAACCAGAATGGGGAACTAGGCAGACGCTGTTCTGACTGCAAAAGAAAGCAGGTTAGACAAACTGTAATTTCATTATCACTCTAAATGGTTTCTGGCAAACAGTTACATCTTTCAGATAGGTTCCCTTTGCACTCCTAGTGACTGCAAAAATGGAGTGAATTGGCAGCAGCTTGAGTGGTACTCAAACAGAGAAACACACAGTCCCCCCATATAAACTAATTATGTCTGCAAGCAGACAGCTCTTAAAGAGACAGTACCAGAGGTTCTAAAAACACTCACTGATAAATGGCTTAAACGCCAAACACCATTCAGGCTTGGAGCATTCAAGCAAGCTCCTGGAAGTCTTTTGGGAACCCCCATTTGCAGGGGGGTTACATAAGCATGTTGGATCCTTCCTCTCTTTCTGGAATACCTTCTAGTATGAGGTTATTCTGATGGTTCCTGCCCTCCTGGTCCTTGAAGCGGTCTTCCAGGTGGCAGCCATTTTTCCATAGGTCTGTAAGGTCATTCTCCCCTCTGGCATGAGTATCCTCCAGGGAGCTGACGTGAGTCTCCACATCCCTCATCCACATGGTGAGTCTTTCAAATGCAGGCTTAATGAGTTTCTAGTAATCGGCCACTTACAGTAACGTGATTCTTATTTGGTCTATTTCAATTAATTGTTTGAGGTATTCAATGGAAAAACTGCTGTGTAACTGTTTGACAGCTGTGAGTGTACTCTCATTATATTGTGTGCAAAAAAGCTTAAAGACCTCTGTGATATGTGTGGGTTGGCCCAGATGACCCCTGCAGTCACCAGACCCAAAAGAAAAAACCCAGAGTGTAGCTCCCTCCTGGACCTAATGTTAGTAAACAAACCCCACAACATTTTGCATGCTGGGGTGTTCTTCAACGACCTTAGTTACCATTGTGCCATTGCCTGCATCAGGCACTCCCCCCTATTTAAATCGGCCCCTAAATATACGCTCAAAAGTTGCTTGAAAAAGTTTTGCCAGCATGCCTTCCTGAATGACCTGAGCAATATTAGCTGGCAAGACTTCTACCTGGCCTCTTCCCCCACTGAGGCATTCAGTATCTTTCATAGCCTCCTAGTGGGCCTTCTAGACAAGCATGCCCCCATAAGACTTATCAAATCCAAAAAAAGATCCCCTGGATGGTTCTCCCCATCCTAAAGAAAGCCCTCAAAGATAGAGACTACTGGTGGAAAAGAACTAGGAAGACACACTCTGACACCGATTGGCTTGCCTTCCGTGTATCTCAAAATGCCTGCACCAAACTAATTAGGAATGAAAAAGCTAGATTCTTCCAATCAGCCCTGGAAGACAACAAAAACAATGCTACCAAATTCTGGAGTATTCTCAAAGAGGTTGAGGGCCATACCTCTGATGCCTCACTTCTAACTAAACTAGTGTCTGGGGACACCACTTTCACGGACAGAGCGGATATACTTAAACAACTCAATGAACACTTTGCCACAGCGGGGCTGGCATTTGATGTCTCTCCATTCAGTAAGATCAGCCAACACGGGGATGACACTGATGCCACTAGACCCATCACCTACACCAATCAGAGCTACCCTTCCCCCTTCAGCTTCCGCCCTATATCCTTTAAGCAAGTAGAGACCCTCCTACTGTCCTTAGATACAAAAAAGAGTGCTGGTGCTGATCTTGTTGAACCTTTTCTCCTAAAACTAGGTCATTACTTTCTAACCGCCTCATTGTCCATTTATTCAACATCTCCATATCTCAGGGCGAGCTACCCTTACCATGGAAAACTGCTCACATCATCCCGTTGCTCAAGTCTAGGGACCCCAGCAACCTGAATAACTACTGGCCTATTTCTATACTATCCTCCCTTTCAAAATTATTTGAAAAAATCATCGACACCCAAATCCGGGAGCCCCTGGACTCACAGAAACTGTTAAACGCTGCTCAGTCGGGCTTCAGAGCCAAACATAGCACAGTGTCCGCCCTTGCGAAAGTAACCACTGACTGGCAAACTGCTCTGGATGCTAAGAAGCACGTATGTGCACTCTTTCTCGACCTTAGTAAGGCGTTCAACACTGTGGGTCACAACATTATGCTTAACACATTAGGTAACATAGGTCTTGACACCTCTGCCATTAAATGGTTCACCAGCTACCTTACTAGTAGACTACAATGAGTCAAAGCTTTTGGAGATCTTTCCCCTCTGAAAATACTACCAAGAGGCATCCCTCAAGGCTCTATTTTGGGCCCAATCTTATTTGCAATCTGTATCAATAACCTTGATTCACACTTGCGCACAGCTAAAGTGCACTTATTTACATAGATACATAGATACATAGACAGTGTCAGCAGATAAAGGCCTATGGCCCACCCAGTCTGACCATTTGAGCTTGTAAGTTCAGTTTATGTTTTCCTAGAAGTTTGTTGCCCCTTACCCCTGACGATACAGTCCTGTACACTGCTAACTCTTCCCTAGGCATGGCCCATGAGGACTTACAGTGAGATTTTATCTCCCTCCAACATAATCTTATGAAGCACAAGCTACTGCTTAACTCCAAAAAGACTAATGCCATGATCCTCTCTCTGAGCGCCACCTCGGGGCCTATATGCAACCTGAAGATTCTAACTTTGTTAGGTGAACCTCTGGAAACCATTGCCACCTTTAAATACCTAGGATTCTGGCTTGACAATAAGCTTAATTTCCTATGCCACTTGAACGAACTATCGAAAAAACTAAGACAACACTTAGGTATACTCTACCACATTAAACAACTTCTTACCATCGAAGCCAGAATGAGGCTAGTACAATCTACATTAATACCCCTACTGGATTACGTTGACTTCCTCTACATTAACTGCTCTTCTCCAGTGCTCCATTATCTTGACACTCTTTATCAAAGGCCCTGTGGTTCACTCTTAACCTGCCTCTTTGCACCCATCACTTCTGCTGTACCAAGATTTGGGATGGACCTCGCTCGCCACAAGGAGGAAAAGAAATGCCCTCCTTTGGATACATAGGGCCTTGTCCGACAAGTTACCAGGATACATCTCAAGCCTATTTGAGATTGTCAAGGGGGTGTACGGGCTGAGAAGGTTCTCTTTCATCTGCTTCCAAACACCCAGAGTAAGATCATCACATGGCTCAGCTGCTATCAGCTTCTCCTTTCCCTCCATTTGGAACACTATGCAAAGGTCACTGAAGCTCTCAACATTACCCAGTCCCCACACCTTTAAAGCACTGATTACAAAGTACCTTAAGGAAACCTGCAACTGTTATAGATGACCAGTGCGACCCTATTCGCTAGTTGTATCTGACTCTCAAGTAACCATAGCTCCCACCTTCCCTACCAAGGGAGACCCAGCACTTCTCACATCTTCTTCCCCCAACTCCCACTACCATACCCTACCTGACTCCCTGTCTTCTATACCTCCACACTCTATACCTCTCCTTCATTCAAGCCCCATTTGTGAATAACCAACAAAATACAATATCACTAGCCCTAGTCTCAATAGGTTTGTTTTCTCATGCGCATTAGTTCTCAAATATGTTACCTCTATTCGTTAAGGTCTGTGTTAGCCATGTATATGTTTATTATTTGCCTTTTTTGTACTGTACTTTCATGTGATACATTTGTCTATATCCAGGACCACTTTGAAAATGAGCTTGCTCAATGGTGTTATGCCTGGTTAAATAAAGTTTTGATTGATTGATTGAAAAGCTTTTGTGTGGGAAAGGGTGCTTGTGGGCACCAGTAGCATGCCTGGATACCTAGTGACAACCGGAGAACACTGGGAGCTGTAGTAGCCCTGGTGAGCCTTAGTGATTTTCTTAGTGAGGAGTTTTATTAAGTTAGGAGGAAAGGAGGCGTATTTTCGAGGTGGTGACAACATTTACTGCACTTAATTTAAAACTTGTCCTTGTGTGAGCACGGCAGAATGTAACCCCAGTAATGGTACTTCTGAGTTGTCTGCTTTAAAACTTACCTTTCAGCAAGAGCACGGCTTTTGAAAAAAACTGCTGTGTAACTGTTTGACAGCAGTGAGTATGCTCTCATTGTATAGTATGCAATAAAAGCTTTTGTGTGGGAAAGGGTGCTTGTGGGTGCCAGTAGTGTGCCTGGATACCTAGCGACAAACAAAGGATGTTAGAAGTTGTAGTAACCCTGCTGAACCCCAGGGACTACAGCTTTCATCCAGCTTGTTTTAAATCTTTTTTTTTCTTAGTGAGGATTTTCATTAAGTTGGGGGAGAAGGAGGTGTATTTTACAACTGTACTTAATTTAAAATTTATCCTGGTGTGAGCGTGGCAGAACATGACCTCGGGAATGATACTTCCGGGTCATCTACATTACAACTGCCACCCCCAACAAGAGTGAGTGGAGACGATGTGCATAGACAAGCATGTATGTCTGGAGTGTCAGGCATGGCAGGCAGAACAGACAGGACAGTGGGTCAGGTACTTTGCCACTTTTGTTTGCGTAGCATACAGTTCTAGTAGTGTTACTGAAAACAGCGCTTGGGAAGGTCAGTTTATTCACTTAACAGACTCAGTGAAGCCATGTGCTAGCTGTAGATTTCCTGAGCTATTATACTTCCTATAAATATATTTCCTGTTGTTTAGGGTACTGGACCAGGCGTAGTGACAAAATGGAAAAGGAATTAAGTCAATGTTCAACTTGTGAGATATATACTAAGGGGGGGGTATGAGGATGGGTATATTTGTTAAAAAATGCATTCTCATTAAGGACATGCAAGCAGAACTTGAGGAATTAAGGAAGAGACTGGAAATGCAGAGTGACATCTTTACTCTAGAGAAGTTTATTGACAGTTCCCTATTAAGGCTTCTGGAGTCTGTGAATATTGATACTAGGGCTGCTTCTGATCAGGAGGGAATGGGGGAAGGGTCTATGCCTCTTTCTGATAATGATGAAACAGGGGATAAAAGGAAAAGCACATCGGATGAGGTAATAGGTGTTACAGTCGGGAGCACGGATGATGGTTGGTGCAGGATTCAGAGTAGTGTTAGGAGAAGGAGACAGTCAATAGGGGATGTTCCCATAGAGGTGAGAAATCAGTTATCTGTTCTACAAAATACTGATTCGGAGGAGTCACAGGAGAATAAAGGTATCGAGGAGGGCATATCTGATCGGTTTGAAACAAATCTACAGAGGGAAGCGTCTAATCTGTTGGTGAACCCTGTCAGCCAAGATCCTATGGATGTGGGCATATCCAACAGTAAAGATGGTCACAGTGATATTGTGGTAATTGGAGACTCGATACTGAAATTTACAGATACAGTGATTTGCAAAGGAAGGAAGGAAGGATTATTGTATGGTAGCTTCCCTTATGGGGGCCAAGGTTAAAGACTTCAGTGAGAATTTAGATTAACTCCTTCAAGGTGCGTCTAACCCTTTAATAGTGGTACATGTTGGCATTAATGATACTGGTAAAAAGAGACATTTGGATATTCAGAGGGATTTTGAGGGATTGGATATAGCACTGCAGGGCAGAGGTTGCAAAGTAATAGTGTCCGAAATATTACCTGTACCTAGAGGAAGTAGAGGTGTGGGTCAGGGCTAATGTGAGATCAAAAGCAACAGGAGAAGTAGGAGGCATTAGGCAGAAGGGGGGTTAGGTCCTCAGATCTGAGTAGGTCGAAGGAACACATGGACAGACTAGATGGACCCTTGGTCACCTTCTGCCATCTCCTTTTCTATGTTTCTAGCAGGACAAGGGAAATTATTCAACTGAATAGGGGGCTAAAAAGATGATATCTCAGGGAGAGGTTTACCTTCCTACATAACTGATGACATTTTAGTAATCCAGCACTCTACAGAAGGGACTGGCTGCATCTAAATAGGCAAGGTTCTTGTCTGCTTGGCACTATGATTATTTATGTATTTAGTTTATTTATTTATTGAGTTCTAGGTATTACAACCCTTTGAGTCAGAGACTCCTTTACAAAGGCTCCACATCAGCAGAAAAGGCAGGCATGGCAAAACAAAACAGTCATTAGAACAGCATGCAGAACAAAAGGAATAACAGCACTTCTAGGCAGTTATACATTGGAGTAGAAAATATAGTATACATCATAGTGAACAGGGAAAAAAGTAGTTCAGCAAGAGCATTCAGTGAGGTAGTATAAGAGGAGGAGGGGATGGGGTTTGTGGGAGTCAGGACAGAAGGGAAGGGGACAGTAGAGTGAGGAGTAGCTGTCCAGGGAACATTGTCAGAAGGGTAGGTAAGGGAGAAAGAAGAGAGAGCGAGAAAAAAGACAGAAGCTCAAGAGGTAAGGTAGGAGATGGGGCAACCAGCAGTCACAGCTTGAGGTAGCAACAGTATGGTCCCTCAGGTGGGTTTTTAAAATGGCCCAGTCTTGGCTTAGTGAGTAGAGGACTGGGGAGGGCATTCATCCAGAGTGGAGTGTGGTACCTGAAGGATCTCTGGGAGGCAGAGGTCTTATAGAAGTGGTCTAGGAAGGCTGCTTTTGAGGAGCGCCTAGTAGCCCAATGAGGTAGTGTCAGGAAGAGAAGATGTTGGGACTCCACGGGTGCGAGTCCCATGGAGATTTTCTTGGCAAGCAAACAAGTCTGGTAGGTTAGCCTGCCCTCAAAGTTCAACTAGACAGAGAGCTGATACAGATCACATGTGTGGGTAAATATATCACAACCACTGACCAGTTGGCATGCCTTGTTCAGAGCTAACTTGACTCTGTTCAGAGTAGTGTTAGAGGCAGCCCCATAAATTACAATATCATAGTCCACCAATGAGATAACAGAACTGGTGACAGCCAGTCTGAGCACAGCAGGAGGAAGATAGGACTTGATTGTGTGGAGCAGTCCAATCCTATGGTTGACTGCAGTACAAACTGCCAATATATGAGCATGGAAAGAGAGGGAGGGATCCAGGGTGACACCCAGATACTTAAAACTTGAGACTGGATCAAGATGGGCTAGTTGGGAGTTGAGGATACTAAGAGGGATAAACTTATACTTATTCTGTGGATGGGAGAAGAGCATTACTTTTTTTATTTTATAATTCAGGATGAGTTTATGGTGGGCAAACCAAGATTCGACCTCAGTGAAAGATAGCTGTAGGTCCTGTTGTTGAGAGGCAGGATCGGTGTGACAATTGTAAAGGACAGTATTGTCAGCATATAGGAGGAGTTTTCCTGAACAGGTAAGTGGGAGGGTATTTAAGAACAAGCTAAAGAGAAGCGGACAAAGAATGGAGCCCTGTGGGACTCCGGAGAAGACAGGGAGGCTAAAGGAGAGTGTGTTGTTAATGTTCATCTTCTGTGAATGACCATATAGGTAGTGAGCAAACCAAGAGGTGGCATCATGGGAAAGCCCCAGGGACAGGAGTGAGTCAATTAGAAGTGGGTGATTGACTATGTTGAAGGCCTTAGTAAGATCTATGTACACAGACTCAACTAAGCGCCCAAGGTCAAGGGCATCATGAATAAAGGAGGTGTACTCCAGTAGGGCAGTGGTAGTACTGTGACCCTTCCTGAAGCTGTGCTACTGTCGGCAGAGGAGGTTGTGGGTGTCCAGGAACTCTGCTAACTGGTTAGGCATGATTTTCTTGAAGGCTTTTGAGATAGGTGGCAAGATAGAAATAGACCAATAGTTGCAGAGAAAGGTGCAGTCCTCACTTTTAAGAATAGGGGTTACAACGACAAGTTTCCACAGGGAGGGGAACTGACCGAGGCACAATGATAGATTAAAAATCTTAGTTAATGGAGCCAGTATGGCTTCGAGGGACAGATGAAGGAGTTTCAGGTCAATGGTGTCATTACTGTGTCTGGATCTCTCCAGGACCTTAGAAGGTAAGATCTAGCAATGTTTGGAGTAACAGGCTTGAAAACAGAAAGGAGAGATTTTGGGAGAAGGGGGGGATGGAAGGCTGGGTACAGTGGAGAAAAAGTTCAGAGGGAGATTATTGCTGAGGTCAGAGAAGGCAGAGTTAAAGGAGTTGGAAATAAGTTCAGGATCCTGAGTGGGAACACCATTGATGTTTAGCATGGTGGGGGGGGGGGTAGCTGTCCCATTCAGTTATTATTATTGTCCCAGAATTTCTGTCCTTGACCCCAGGAGGCAGAGAGCCTAGTTTGGTAATGGGCTGCTTTGGCTTGATGAATCTCCCATGTGCATTTGTTCCTGGCACCCCGATACTTTTCTCCATCCAATGGGAGGCGAGAGAGGATTAGACATACTATTAATTTGACTTTGAACTAATTGGGGAACCATGTTTTGTTCATAATAGGAAGACCGAAGCTGAGTTATATGCAGAGCCAGAGGGGGACTGGAGGTGTTCATTGCTTAATGCAAGAAGTTTAAGGAATAAGAAAGATGAGTTGGAGCACATTCTGCTTAAAGGAAATATTCAAATATGTGCAATAACAGAAATGTGGTGGAGCCCAAAGGTTGAATGGGACAGATCCATTAAGGGATATAGATACTAAAGAAAGACATTACAGGAGTGGTGGAGTTGTAATTTATATAGCTGAGGAGATTATTATGAAGAAGTTGAATTGGGGTGGTGAGAGTTTCATAGAGCATATAGATAAAAGTTTTCCCCAAGAAGGGAAAGAAAATGATCATAGGTCTAGTGTACGAACCCCCATTCCCAAGCGGATGCTTTAAATAATGAAATACTTGAATTCCTTAAATCATTAGACAGCTTGGAGAATATAGTGTTGTTGGGATACTTCAATATGCCTATTATCGATTGGGAAACATGAAAGGGGAACACTAAGGTTGAAAATATGTTTTAATTTTATTGATAAAATAGGCCTAGTTCAATATGTGGAATGAGCTACTAGGCGATCTTATATCCTAGACTTTATATTAAGTAACATGGGGGATTGTGTAGTTAATTCTGTAACTACTGTCCCACTGGGAAATAGCGATCATGTCATGATTAAGTTTACTATTGTCATGAAATATAAGGAAGTTTCAGGCATGACCAAGATGAAATGTTTTGCAAGGGATAACTTTAAAGACATGCAGAAAGAGCTGAGTGGATGGGATTGGAGAAAGGACTTTGAGGAAGTCGATTGCAAAGGGATGTGAAAAATTTTGATGGATAGAGTCTTTAGTTGAAAAATATGTTCCAATAAGACAAAAATATAATAAGTTGGGAAATACACCACCATGGCTAACAAATAAAATTAAAAAAAAATTACAAAAAAAAGGAAGAAGCATATATTTTATTTATTTATTTAGACCTAGGATTAAAAATACCTTTGAGCCAAGGCTCTTTTACAAAGGTTCCACATTGGTTTAAATGACAATAGAAGACATGACGATATGCAGACAATACAATTTGAAGGAACAATGCGAGTTGAAATGGAGGAGAACAAAGCAGGTTACAGTCATTTCCAGGTATATAGGTACATGCATACATATACCATGGTAGTAGGAGCCATAGGAAGAGGAGGGAATACAGAATTAAGGGCTAGAACAGAACAACACAATCATTATCAGCCGGCAGCATTAGTTAGGTAACAAAGAAGTGCTAGAAAGGATAAGGGGGGTATGGAGGGAAGAGGGGTGCTGGATTAAGAGGAGCCAATTAAGCTTGACAATCACAGGAGCTGGAAGCAGAGAGGAGGAGGAGGCAGAGGTTATATTTGAAAGGGCCTAGCTTAGGCAGTGAGGAGAGATCATAGCTGAGGCCATTTAACCAACTCGGAGCTCTGTGAGTGAAGGATCTTTGCCCAGGGTGGTACAGCAATATGGGATGTGCAAGAGCTGAGATCCAGAGCCCCTGGTTGGGCACTGATTCTGTGCCATATGGAAGAGGGCTTGGACACCTGTGAGGGCTAAGCCCAGTATTATTTTTTTGGTCATTAAGCAGGTCTGGTATGGCTGGCCCGGTGGCACTGAGGGTTGAGGCACTGGACACCACACCTCATGCCATGCCGGTGACCTGGGTTCGGGAACGAGCCTGGATCGCCGGGGGTCAGCAGGGAAGAAGAAGGATTGAGCATCTGGAGGACAGCTCTCCTTCCTCGAGGGGGACAGGGACTATGCCCGGCACCATGGCCACCTCTGGTGGAGACCGGAGGTACTGCAATGCTTCAGGGCCAAAATAGAGGGTTGCAGAGTCATGGCAAGATGTTCCCTGGCATCATTGCATGTCGGGACTCCACCAGGGAGAGGGATGGTGCAAAGAGGGGGGGGACCAAGAAGAAAAACCCAGCTTGTGGTTAGGCATTGGCTCCTGCATCCACCCGACCACACTCTATCGCCGGTGGCACTCTTTACCTGGGCCGAGCCCAGCCAGGCCTGAATTTATAGATAGAGTGCCCTGGGTGGATAGGGCAGCCCTACCTCAGGGGGCTCAGAGCCGGGGGATAGCAGGGCTGGTGCCAGGATTCAAGAGGCCTCTCAGGCATGGAGGTAGAGTCGGTGGGCAATGCAAGATGCCTGAGAGAGTTCCACAGGCTGGAGGCAAAAACAGAGTTCGAAAAAAAAAAAAGCAGGTCTGGTACTTGATACAGCTTGACAATTGGAGCCATCCAGTTTGGGCATATAGGTCACAGGTGTGAGTGAGACGGTGGGATCCAGTGATCAGCCTACAGGCTTTGTTTTAGGTCAAGGATACATGCCTAAGGGCAGAAGCAGAAGCCGAGCTGTAGATGATAAGACCATAGTCAATTAATGAGACCACCGAGCTCTGGACTGCGATCCTTAGGGCATCTGCAGTAAGACATTGCCTATGACAGTAAAGAAGGCCAATGCATGCATCTGCAGCTTTTGAGACATTGTCAATGTGGGTGGCATATGATAGATTACTGTCAATGGTGACTCCAAGGTATTTAAATGATTGAACCTGTTTGAGGGCTGCACCCAGGCAATTAGTGGTTAGGAGGGGTTGAGACCTGTGCTTGTTGTGAGAGCCTCAGAAGAGCATAGACTTGATTTTTTCATAGTTTTTTATATAAGAGCTAAAAAATCAGAGAGTTCTCCAGCTTGAACAAAATACAAAACTATTGCTCAGGAATGTAAAATATCTATTAGAAGGGCAAAAGAGGCTTACGAACAAAGGTTAGACACCATGGTTAAGGATAATTATGAATCCTTTTATAGGTACATAGCCAAAAGAAGGGGAATAAGGATCAGGTAGGACCCCTGGAGGATCATTATGAGAACATCATTTTGGAAGGCAGGCAGATAGCAAAAATGTTTAACCATTACTTTAGCTCAGAGTTTATCAATACGTAAAATGGTGCTGTCCGGAATACTGACAATAACAGTGATACACAGATAGTGTTGGACAAGGGGGAAATTAGAAATAGATTTCAGCAAATTAATCCCAACAAATCACCTGGTCCAGGTGGAGTCCACCCAAGGGTTGTTAAGGAGTTAGCAGATGAGCTTGTGGGTCCTGTTATGAGGATATTCCAGGAATCGTTAAATACTAATTTGGTTGTTAGATCTTGGAGGGATGCCACTATGAATCCTATTTTTAAAAAGGGCTCAAGAAAGGACTGTAAAAATTACAGGCCTGTGAGTCTAATGTTAGTGGTACAGAAAGTGCTTGAAAGCATACTCAAGGAGAGGACTGACGATTTTATAACATGTCAGGGTCTGATGGATTTAACCCAACATGTTTTTACCTGGAGCAGATCATGCGAAACAAACTTGTTAGAATTTTATGATAATGTTAGGCATTGGACAAGGACATTCTGTGGATGTTGTTTGTCTTTTTGACTTCAGTAAGGCCTTTGAAAAGGTCATCACCATAAACTTTTGTAAGTGTTATCAGGTATAGGATTGAATAAGAGAATAATGCAGTGGACTGAGTCTTGACTTGCTGATAGAAGACAGATGATTAGTTAGCATATGAGGCTATGTCTTGAAATGGACTAGTGTCACCAGTGGTGTGCCACAGGGTTCAGTCTTGGGTCCCTGTGTGTTCAAAATCTATGTATCTACAATATCCAATTTTGAGGATATATGGGATATGACATGGGTGGGAGTGAGATAGCAGAAATTTTATTTATTTATTTATTTAGCTTTTGTTAATCAGGTAAGTACACTAGACAAGACAATTTGCCTATTTTCAGGTACTACCCGGGAGAGTACAGGAAATTACGTACTTACACACTTGGGACAACATGGTACATAATTAGGAGAAAGTATCTTCACGGGCTGTAACTAAACTCTTGATATCACATGAGTAGCGAAGCCACGAGTGGGATACAAGAGTTCAGTGACAGTGAGCTGATATATTTCTATTATCTGTCTCCCACCCATACCATGTTTGATTTCTACAACAAGGGTGGGTTTCTCTCTTTTCTGTTTCAAATGTATTTGCATTTGTTTGTTTAAAAAGTGAAAAAATAAAATGTTCTGCTGTTTTTTGCTCATAAAATAAGGCATCTGTAAATGAAACACCACTCATTTTGTAGATCTTTTTGTGCTGAACAACTTTCATGCTCACAGTATCAATCAATCCAATTTTTATTTCTACAGCACAATTCACAAAGTATCAAAGCGCTTTAACAAATACATTAAAATCAGATAAAAATTCCTAAATAAATACAATATAGTATCAATGCATAACCTCATACAACTACTGAGAATGCAAGATTAAAAAGATGTGTTTTTAATGCAGACTTAAAGCTCTCCACAGTCAGGGACTCCCTTATCCGATGAGGTAGAGAGTTCCACAGGGTCGGGGCCACAAATGCAAATGAACAGGCCCCAGAGGTCTTCAAATGGACCATGGGAACCTCCAGCAATCCTTCAGCAGAGTGGAGGGGGCAGTTGGGATGAAGAAGCTCTTGCAGGTAGCATGATCCCTGTCTGTGTAGGGCCTTATAAGTCAGAAAACTGACCTTGAAGGTAATCCGCCACTGAATAGGCAGTCAGTGCAGGCTGCGCAGTACAGGCATGACATGGCTAGATTGTGAAAGACCAGTCAACAGTCTGGCCACTGCATTCTGCACCAGCTGCAAGGGGTGACTATCAACCCCCAGTAGCCCTAGGTACGGGGAGTTGCAGTAGTCAAGGTGAGTGGTCACAAAGGTGTGGACCAACACTGGAGAATCATTAGGCAGAACCAGGTGCTTAATCGGGGCGATATTCCTCAGATGATAAAACAGGGTCTTGATGATGGACAACACCAGGGATTTGAGTGTCAATCAATAGCACCCAGATTTTGTACCCATTCAGGCCATCAGCTGACTACTTCCAAGCCTAAGCTTGGATGGTTGCCCTGCCAAAAGCCCCTCTAACTGGTGACCTGGGTTCACCACCAAAACCTCAGTCTTGTCCAGATTCAACCTCAAACAGTTGGAACTCATCCAGTCCTGGATCTCTGAGAAGCAGTTGTTAAATACAGAGATGGCATCCTCATGTTTGGGCACAAAGGACATGTATAGCTGAGTATCATCTGCATAGCAGTGAAAACTCAACCCATACCGCCTTACAATGTCTCCCAACGGCAGCATGTACACTGCAAACAACATGGGTGATAGAATAGAGCCCTGCAGTATCCCGCAAGGTAGGGAGAAGGTTCCAAAGGAATAAATCCCTGACATCACTCTCTGAAACCTTCCCATGAGAAAAGACTGAAACCATCTGAGGACTGTACTGGACAGTCCACAGATCAGCCACAGGTGCTCAGATCAGCAGTAGTACCATGCTATCATTTTTCATTTTAAAGTTATTCAGATTTATTTGTTGAAAAAGTGAAAAACAAATAGAATTTTCTCCACTTTTTTGCTAATTATAAAATAGTAAAAGGTAGCTATGAAACACCTCTCATTTTGTAGATATTGTGCCGAACAACTTTCGTGCTCACAGTACCATGCTATCATTTTTTGCTTTAGTTATTTGCATTTGAATACAATTATTACTGCTACTGAGGCTGAGCATTCTAAATGAGTTTCAAACTATTGTGACATACCAGCATGAAGATATCCTGATATTTTGCCAGTGGCCCATGAGATATTGATGATATCTTCAATGTTCCAGACCCACACCTGTTGTATAAGTTGAGGTTTCTAAATTTGTTGATGACCTCACACTGGGGACAATGGTGAGTACACGGAGGGGTGCTCACTGATTACAGGCAGCTTTATTACAATTGGAACATTGGACCCATAAGTATAACTTAGATCTTAATATTGAAAAATGCTGTGTAATGCATACAAGAAGGGACAACGTAAGGAATAAGTATATTTTAGAAGGTAAAAGTCTGAGAGAAACAGAAGATGTGAAAGACCTCAGAATATCTATCTCCAGCAGCTTTGATTTCAAGAAACACTGTCACATGGTAATGAATAGGGCTAACACAGTTTTGGGTAATATTAGGAGGCATATACAGAATCAAAACAAGGGAGTCATACTTCCATTATATACATCTTTGATCAGACCGCATGTAGAGTGTTGTGTTCCGTTTTGGTCTCCTGGTAGGAAGATGGAAACCAGTGTCCTGGAAAAAGTTCAGCTTCGGGCTACTAAAATGATAATGGATATTGAAGATCTTAGTTATTTCTTTGGACTACAGATTTTAGGTCTATATCCATTGGAATACAGGAGACTCTGTGGGAATCTTTGGTTTTTACTGCATTTTTGAATATTGATTTATGGGACTGTTTGGGTTAAAGACCAGGGATTTAAGTTACAAAACTAGGTCACATTGCTTGCAGCTTAAGGGAGAACTGTGCCATGCAAGAAAAAGGGCCACCTGGATAATCAGAGAGTGGTGAGTTTTTGGAATTCTCTACCAGCTAAGGTAGTAGGTAGTAGCAGTATGGATGTGTTTAAGAAGAGACTGGATGAATATTGTATTAGGATACTTTTCCTGAGGATGTCAAGCTGTCATGGGCACTATCCCGCTTGACTCATACTGTACCTATGATACCTATGACTCCTCCAAGCTCCATTGGAGAGTCTGGTGGAGGTTTCCTCTTTTGTGACTGTGACCATGGTGGGAGAGGGGGCAAGTCATGGGTGTCCATGGTTGTAGTGTCTGGGTCTCCTGACATGGTCTGGAACCATCCTCAGATTGAGATCATGGATTGGGCAACTAAGGTAAACTGTACTGATACCTCAAGGGTACTTTGCCCAAAATAGAAAGATGAAAAAGCCACGTTTGTAGAGGTTTCTGAGTGGAGCTGATCTTGTTAAGCAGGCTGCATCACCTGACTCCAAGGATGTGTGCCAGCTTCTTTTGAAGTTTCCGATGTGGAATGCTGACTTTTGCAAAAATGAGAATTGTTTTCCCATTGGTTAACATGAGCTTTTTATGCTCTCATGCACAGACCAGACAGAACAGTATTTTTTCATGAAACGTTCAGGGTAGAAAATGGTCTATACCAAGGTAGAGCCTTTCAAAGGTTTCATAAAAAAAATATTAAACTGCTCCAGAGTTATAAAGATTTAAAGTTTGGGTTTTGGATAACCCTATAATGTGAACAGTAAAAACACACTGATCGTGGGGGCTGATTTTTCACTATTTACTTTTAGTGAGAAATTATTGTCAGTGTCAGTGGCTCAGCAGGTAGCACACTCACCTCTGAGGCTGGGAGATCAGAAGCTGTGAGTTCTGTCCCCGCACCAGGCACTTGGGTTAAATTCCAGTACTGACACTGTAGTGCTGCATGAGTGGGGTGCTGCACTCATGAGGTGCCGTCTTTCAGATGAGATGTTAAACTGAGGTCCCTTCTGCCTGTTCTGGTGGTGGTTCAGGTGGATGTTAAAGATCTCATGGCACTCCTCGAAAACAGTAGGGAAATTTCAGCGGTGCCTGGGCCAAATTTCCCCCCATTCATTAAAAATACCGCCAACAGGGGATCATGTGATGCAGAGTGCTGAGTAGAAGCTCCTTTGTGAAGCTTCTGCCTTCTGATCAATAAATCATCTTTTTTGGACGTTTAAATCTCTCCATTTCCTCTGCTTTTGAGATTTAGTAGTATCTGAATACTCTGGAAGTCTGTTTTGTGCGCTAGATCGGTGGATGGAGGCTTACATGAAGAAAGCCCAGCAGAAGCACACTCCCCCTGCTACTCCCGAAAAGGCCTCAAAGAAATCCTGGGCCTCGGGTGGGCCAGAAAGGCCTGATACTTTGTGCCAAGTCAGGGAACAAGAACCTTTAATGCTCAATAGGTTCTTAGAAGAGTTTAAGCTCTTTCGTGAAGAAATGAAAGAAATGGCGATTGACCTGAAAACTCTCTCTAGAAAACTGGATGAAGTCTCGTTAACTGTTTCTGATAACACAGCTCGAATAGTCTCGATGGAGAAAAAGTTAGAGAATCTCAATCCTGAATTGGTGTCTACGCATCAGAAGTTATCTCATCTCGAGGCCAAGCTCAAAGTTTTGGAGGGCCATAGCCGCAGAAACATTGTGGTGATACTTGAGCTACCAGAGGGAGAAGAGGGCCAGCATGCTGTGGCATTTACACAGAAGTTGGTGGAGCGGGTCGCTGGCCCCTCTTCCTACGGCCCAGTATATATTATAGAGCGAGCTCACAGGTCTCTGCGACCTAAGCCTTCTCCGGATGCTCCCCCGTCCTATTATCTGTCTATTTTTGAATTTCCTAGAGAAACAGCATTTTCTGCAGAAAGTGAGAGCTTTACAAGAGTTTCGCTGGGAGAATACGAAGCTGAGAATCTCACAAGATTTGCCTGATTCGGTCCATCTGAAGAGGAAAGCGTTCCATCCCATCGTGTCTAAGATTATTGCTGCAGGCCTGAAATCCAGGATGGGATACCCGGCCAGGTTACAAGTTTTTGTAAATGGATCCTGGTTTAATTATGTTGATCCTGCAGTTGCCCTGTTGAGCTTAAATCCATGCTACCAGACCTGTTTCGAGAGTCCTGAGGGGCCTTGTTCGTGGGATGAAGAGCTGCTTGGAGCTATGGATCAGAACTGTTATTTTCTCCTTCTTTGAGGAGATATTCTGAATGAATTGGATTGGAAATTCTTGTTGTCTTACCTGGACTGGGGGGATCAGTGCAAGGCATGCCTGCTAGCAGTCTCTTAAGCCCTAATCTCAGAGGGTCAATGCCGGTTAAGGGCAAAGACACTTGGGGTCTCGGGGTTTGCTTATTTGGGGAACAGAGTTTCATGTTTCAGTATACTCAGTTATGTATATACAATAGAAGGGGGAATTTGCCTTGCTGAGACTAGGATCAATGTTTATTTTACATGGATTGGAAATCATACCGGTCTTGGGCTTTCTCTGCAGCTTACTTTCACTATGGCAGGATCGGGATCTGGCCACTAGAGGGTGTACTATGTATTTGTAATTCATAGCTGTGCAGCTCTCAATTCGAGGGGGATCTCCTTTAATCTTCTCAATAGTTCCGAGTGCAGGGCAACAAATTTTCCCAAGGAGATTCTTTGCAATCTGAGGTTGGTAACCTCTGGGAAGACTCGTTATCTCTGGTCTCTTCCCCTGAGTCACGGTTGCAAGGTTTCTCCTGACCTTTGCTCTCAGTCTGTGGAAACGGTTATTCCCCTTCATTAGGTTCCCGATCAGGTTCTAGTTTCTGCATAGCTGTCCCATGAGGCAAGGCTGATCTCAATTCTTATTCTCAATTTCACTCTGGTTTCCAGGGTTATCTGGGATATTCAAGGTTCTGGCAGTACACCTCGTTTACCAGTTCACTATCATGCTAACATATAGGTGTGCATGGTATTGAAAGCCCAAGGCCATTCCCTAATTTTTTGGGGGTAATTAACATTGTTTGTTTATTCAAATAATTACCGTGGAATGCAGGATTTGTTGCCATTAGCAGAGGTGCATTATCGGGAGGCGGGAGATGGAGGAAAAGACCCAGTACTGTGCTAAACGTTGCTTGTGGCAGTGTAGGGGGTTGGGTGGGGGGTGAGGGATTTGGGGTTTTGTTAGGGGGTATGGGGACAGTTGGGGGAGATGGGAATGAGTTAAATGTGTGGGGGTTGGGAAGGAGGGAGGGTTTTACTGCAGTAACCGTGGGAGTAGGGTTGCATGTATTATGTAGCCCGAGTGCTGGGCTGAGTACATTGTCTAACTACCATTATTAGATGGCCAAAGAAGTGATTTTTGCGACTTGGAATGTTAAGGGGATCAGGAAAAAACACAAACAATATCAGGCTCTTAAACATTTAAGCTTATTACGCTCTCAGATAACTTTTCTACAGGAAACTCATTTATTAGAAACTGAAGCTTCACAGTTAAGGGGACAACAGGTGGGCCTGGTGTATAATGCCCAGGGATCTACTAACAGCTGTGGGGTCATGCTTATAATTAACAGGGGTGTTCCCTTTGTTTCTGCACAGGTCATTAAATACCCTGAGGGAAGGTTTATCTTAGTCAAAGGCATTTTCTGGTCAGTTCCACTTTTACTTGGTAGTATTTATGGCACTAATATAGGTGATCCAGGGTTCTTTATGAGACTTATATCTGTTATTCTTCCAATGCTTCCCATCAGGATTATTTTGGGGGGTGACTTTAATCCAGTTGTAGATTCTAATCTGGACAGGTCAGGTAGAGGTCCGGGAGTGGTCACTCCGGGGCAGAGGCCTTTTAAAGACCTAGTGGACCCGTGCGGGCTCTGTGATATCTGGCATGTCTTGCACCCTGATTCTAGGGAGTTTACCTTCAGGTCAATGGCGCACTGCTCGCAGTCCCGCATTGATTACATATTTATTTCTCAGGTTCTACTACCTGGGGTTAAGACTTCCTTGATTCAACCTGGCGCTATCTCCAACCATTCATTGGTGTTGTGCAAATTGGCATTCCTTAATTTACGTAACAGAGAAACCAGATGGAAACTTAATGAACAACTTCTTAAAGATGTCAAATACTGCAAGCTTATAAGGGAGTAAATTGAATCCTTTTTTTCATCCAACCCTTTAGATAGTGCAAAGCCAGATATTTTGTGGGGGGCCTTTAAGACTTTCATGAGAGGGATCCTTATTAGTATGGCGGTGGGCAGGAAAAGGGCACAGGAGAAGGAATTAATATCTCTATTGTCCCAAATTAGGTCACTTGAAAATAATTTTTCTGCTAATGCTCTTGATGAAGACAACTCCTAGCATTGAAAGATAGATATCTAGAGCTACTTCAGGAAAAAGAATTAGCTATCATTCGTACAAGAGCTAGTTACATGGACCAGAGAGAAAAGGCGGCGCACCTGCTGGCATTGCGTATTAAGCAACAAGAATCAGTGAGATTTATCCATCCAATCAGGGCAATGGCAGATGGGTCCCTAAAAGTATCTCCTACTGAAATAGTGCAAGAGTTTGCCCTATACTATGCAAGTTTGTACAGTGACATGGAGCATCCCCCTTGTCCTGGGAGTACGGAGAGCTATCTGAGGGATTCCCATTTACCCTCCCTCTCAGATCGACACAAGGGTTTTCTGGTTACTCCTATATCACAGGAGGAAATTGCTGAGGTTATTAGCGAATTACCTGCAGACAAAGTCCCAGGCCCTGACGTATTCTCCTCCCTATTTTACAAAGTCTTTCGGGGTCTCTTATTACCAGTACTTTGTCATTTATTTCAATATATTCTAACTGGGGCAGAGGCTGATCCTCACCTTTTTGAGGCCTTGATTGTTCTTCTCCCCAAACCAGATAAAGATCCTGAGTTTGTTCAGAGCTACAGACCTATCTCCCTTCTAAATCAGGTTATTAAAATTCTCTCAAAGATACTAGCTAATAGGTTAACAGTAGTTCTTCCTGAGTTAATAGGTATAAACCAGGTAGGATTTATGAAAGGGCGTTCATCTTCTGATCACTTGCGTACCCTATCTCGTGTCTTCTCGGCTGCCAGGGACACTGAGTTTCCTACAGGACTGGTCCCCTTGGATGCCGAGAAGGCATTTGATCGAGTGAATTGGAACTTTTTGTTTCGAGTTCTGGAAGCTTTTCAGTTTCCTCCTGTTTTCATATCCTGGATTGCCACACTTTATAATACTCCTACAGCAAGAATATCTGGGAATGGGCCTTCTCCAAGCCCTTTTCACTCCATTCAGGGACTAGACAGGGATGCCCCCTTATCTCCTCTGTTATTTAATTTATACCTGGAACCTCTCATCCAAAATATTCTCAATAATGTTTCCATACAAGGCATTAGGGTTGGGCGTCATGAAATCAAAGTCACTGCATACACAGATGACTTGCTGATACATTTATCTCATCCGGTATCTTCTGTCCCGGCCTTGTTGAGTGAAATAGCAAGATTTACTGACCTGTCCAACTATAACTGAATGCTAGCAAATCTTTATTTTTCCCATTAAACCATACCATACCATAAGGTATTCAAAAATGATATTAGTCCCTTAGGTTTATGCTGGACTCCCAGGTCATTTAAATATTTGGGCATTAAACTATCTCGTAACCCTCTTACATGGTTTAGGGAAAATCTGGAATCCCTCTCGCAGTTGATAACTCATGATCTCGAGAGGTGGTCCAAACTTCCTATTTCTTTATGGGGCCGGATCAACATAATTAAGATGAATATATTTCCTAGAATTTTTTACCCTTTATCTCTCCTCAATACTTTTATCCCCACTGCTCTGGTTTAAAAAGATACATGGCATATTCACTAGATTTATTTGGGCCGATAGGTACCCTCGATTGGCTTATTACAAATTGGCAGCTCCAAAACTGGAGGGGGGTCTACGGATTCCCCATCTGGCTATATATTATTAGGTCAGTCATCTAGCAAAATGTCTGAGATGGGTATCTCCCGGCCCAGAAAAAGAGCAACCGGCTTGGCTTAGAATTGAATTGGATGTAGTCAAGTCCAAGAATCTGGACCCCCTTACCTTATTCTTTCTTAAAATCTCCCAGGTGCGTATGACCGAGGAATGCCCTACAGTATTTACCTCTTTAAAGGTTTATGCACAACTGTGCTCATTTTTGCAATATACTCCCCACTGGAACTTGTCCCAGTCCATCTGGAATTCCCCATCTTTCACTATTAATAAGAACCAGATTTCCCACCCAATTGGGGGATGGGAAACTTCTTTCTCTCACGGATGAAGTTGGGCAATGGTTGCAAGTGGGAGATATTATCAGGAAATTTCATATTCCGGCTCCCTCTCACTTCAAAGTTATACAATTAAGACACTTACTTGTAACAAATTTTGGCAATATCCCCCCCTCCCAGACCATCACAGCCCTGATACCTGAGGTTTCTTCACTCACTGGATCTTCAGGTGTAATATCTAAATTATATCAGGTTTTGTTTCACAAGAGATATGGGGGTTCCTTTGGACCCACAAGATTCTGCAACTCTAACCTCCCTCAGTACCATTTGGTTTGGCAATCCCTGTGGAGATCCTGTCATAAATATATTTCTCAACACAGTCTGCGGCTCATGCAATATCATATTTTACATAACTTGTATTACACTCCGGTTAAATTACAGAAATGGGGTTTTTTGAAATCCAATATATGTAATAAATGTTTGCAGGAAGAAGGAACATTTCTTCACATGTTCTGGTCTTGCCCTAAAGTTTCCCTCTTATGGAATGCAATTAAGACTTCCCTGGACCCTTTGATGGGCCTTCAGGAGTATTTTACTCCTGATATTTGCCTTTAAGGGGACCTGTCTTCTATTAGCGTTAAAGTAAGAAAGTTTCATATTTCCAAGATTGCCTTATCGGCTAAGAAGCTTATTTTATGTCACTGGAAAGTCAAGTCCTCCACATCTGTTCAAGAATGGGTAAACAAAATGATGTCCAATCTACGCACAGAAAAAGCGATTGCCAGTCTTCCTAATAGATTGGCAGCATATACCAAAATCTGGGATCTCCTTCACTCTCTAATTTCACTGGCTCAGTCTTAAATATGTCTCAGGTTACACGGCCATGTAGGTGCTTAGGTAAAGAGCTTGGCATTTAAGGGACACTAGGTTTGGTTACTGCAGTAAGGGGAGGGATAGGTGGGTTAGGCAGTTACCCCTTTACATTGTGTCTGTACTTCAATATCATTCTTATTGTAACTGCCTGTTATTGTGGAAAATGTATTAATAAACTTTGAATTAAAAAAAAAAAATACCGCCAACAGCTTAATTTGGCTCAAGATCAGTCAGCATTCATCTGTATCCCCCTCCCCAGGGTCGTGCCTAAAAATAGGCAAAATTTGTCTAGTGCAGCTACCTGGTCAACAGAAAATAAATAAATGAATCAAATTTACTTGCTGTGAGAAAAAAGTCTGATTGTGATGGCCAGCATCTTTTTTCTTAACTATAAAACATTGAAAATACATAAAAATGATAGATTTTCAAAAAACAAGACCCTGAACCTAGGCAAACGGGACCTGCTTAGTTAGATTCTGGTGTTTGTTTTTTGAAAATTGCCCTGGAAATTCTGTTTCTGGGCACCCAAAAATCCTGGATGCCCACCTTAATGAGAGGAACCATTCACCTATGTCCTCTTTATGAGAACAGCAGGACTTCTTGAGTTGTGCAGCTACAGCTAAAGTGGTGCTGCTGACTAGAGTTGGAGAAGTGAGCTGGCTGTCTTTCTCTCTCTCTCTCTCTCTCTCTCTATTCCATTGTGAATACCACAGTTGAGATTGCAGTCCCCCCATCCTTGTATGTTACTTGACATGCATATGCCTTATAAATTGCACTTCACAGTGATGTTAAGTAAAACTCGCAGTTCTGATTATACAAACATTGGGCCCTATGTACTATTGGTGCCGAGTGGCTACGCAAGCATATCTGGGGCATGTAGCCACTCCACACCCACTCTGCCCCCCACGTGGCATGCACAAAGGGGGGAGCGCAGACCCACTGCACCAGATTCCCCATGTCCGTGGACAGTTCTGTGCTGGGGGCATTCCGGGGCCATGCCAGCAGTACACAGTATTCATTAACCCATGTAGTGCTGGCTGCATGGGTGAGGAGGGTGGTCAGGGTATGCCAGGGAGACCCTGCCATAACCAACTGTGCACCCCTACAGGCACAGGCCTGCAGTCACTGAGGGACCAGGACAGGGCGCACTGTGCTTCCCCTGACTGCTGGGCAGCAAGCGGTGACGGGGCAACTGGACAGGCAAGCACCAGAAATTTCAGGAGCGGCGGCACTGGAACTGGATGGTGTGATGTGGACAGCCAGTTCTGAGTGCTGTATCATTTTTGTTTTAAATATGAAAATGTATTACTGGTTGTCTCTGCTGAAAAATCTGGTGCTCTTAGAATGACCTCACTCATTCCTCCCCCCCCCCAGGTTTCAGCTGAGAGATGAAAGCCATGAGAAAAATGCTGAAAACAGCATGTGGGTTCACACACACAGGTTTTAGAGACAATGTGTTACATGGAAGGCCTTAATCAATGACCTCCTGTTTTATTCTGAGTTAATTACAGCTGTAGTTGCTAAGATGGAAGATCATATCCATTTTATGACGTTGGAGGGAAAACCCAGCTTATGACACAGGAGTGCGAAAATCATGAAGATGCTTTCGTGTCCTGAAAGAGGGAAGCTTATGATGAGATCAAAGAGATGTCATTTGAAACATGTAAGTTATGCTGTGGTTGCAAAATGTAATACTTTGAAAAGACATCCTGTTTTTTTTATTAGATATATTTTTATATATAATCTGACAGAGGAGGAGCTAGATTACCTCACACAAAAGCGGTTGGCAAATACAGTTTACTTTAAGGAATAATTCTGTTTTACTTAGAGACTTTTATCTAGACTGAAGAGAATACATCTGTAAGTACTTTAAGCAAGTATTTAGAGAGATAGTCAAATATAAGTACTGTAAGTAGGAATTGTACTGTTTAAACCTTGTTCTTTTAAAAGATTTGTATGTCTTGTGATATAATAGTTCTGTATTGTTGAGTTTTACATATTTTTATCTATTGTAGTAAAACTCTTTTTAGAGCATACTTGGTCTGTCTTTGAATTTATTTTAGTTGTAAGAAAAGTATATGGTTATAGCAGACAGCAGGCATAAGCTCAAATGGTGGTACCAAACTGGAAAGAGAAGCGTTTTAAATCTGAGGTCTTTATTAAAGTTTTTAAGGGTTCATTTACTGTATACCTGGTTAGGTGCCCATAGGCAAAGATATGTGGCCCCCCCAAAGACAGAAATATCTGAGTCTGTGCATTGGGTACTCTAGCAAGAGGTTCACAATTTGAATCCCTCCAAGACTTGAGACCAAAGGTTGATCCGAACTCACAAAACAGACAAGAGGGTTACCTTGTTCTGTTAAACTGTTCACAAGACTGCGCTCAGAGGTTGGCACTTTTGGAGTAGAGGGCCTGACCTGCTGAGTGAGTTTGTGACAGATGGTGCCACGTGGGTCCGGGTGCCTGCAATTGACATTCACAGCTCCAGACCCGTGCCACCCTATCCTGCATCAAGTCATATGCCTTATCTAGCTAAGATGAGTTCTAAGATACATAGTAGGGTTGGTGCATTGTATAGATTGATGTCATTTTTATGTTGGCTCGCGCATGCACAGCCAACATATTGCAGTAGTAGCAGATTTGGAGGCGCGGTCACTGTTGGGCGAATGCAGGGCACGCATCAGTAGGTGTGTCCCTCATTCCCCAATCAGCCTGCATGCCGGCGCCACACCATGCATGCTTAATGTGGCGATCACATCAAATGAAAGGTCCACTGCAATACTAGCAAGGCTCGTCATACGCATGCTGGGTGGTGAAAAAAGATTAACATGGCGGCACACTGCCTGCCATACTGCTGACTTTGGGGGTGTCCAATCCCCCTGTCGGCATGCCCTGCCCCAATGTATGTGCTAATAGGGGGCCCACTCCCCGTCGGCATATTGCACCCCCACATTGTTATGTGCGGGGTGCCCAATCCTCCCTCAGCTCTTGCCCCCGCTGTCATTGTTTGCCGATGGGGTGCTCAATCCCCTTTGGCTACAGCATCCCCCAAATACTTAGGTGGCATATTGGGAGCCCACTCCTGCAGCAAATTGCCCTGAAAAATAAAACTGTTATGATTTTTTTTAAACCCTGTAAAAAAGAAACGGTCATGCCCGTCTCCCTGCCCTCCTCCCATAACCCACGCCACCACTACGCACCTGCCTTCCCACACACACCCCCACCCCATACTTACTCCAGAGTCCGCGCGATGATCTTCAGTGGACCAGGAACACATCTGCACTCTTCAAAACTGACCGGGAACTGAGGAAGCTGTATAATGGAATAAATAGGGTTTTTTCAACTTTTATGCATATCTCAGGCGTTTTTTTGGATTTTGGCAGCAAATTTTCAACATGGGGTTTTTGGGACCCCTCCTCATGAATTCTGGCACTGTCATGGCATTAATCAGTCGCGAAAGGTGATTTCGCGGCCACTGCGAGGAATCACCTTTCGGGACCGATTAATGAAATGACAGTGCCACTGTTCATGAGGTGGGCTCTCAAAAAGCCTATATTGAAAATCTGGTGGAACAAATCCAAAAAATGACTGTTTTTCGAGCATGCATTGTGTAGTTTCCACGCACTCTCGTAACTTCGTGAATTTATAATATTTTCACTCCAGATTTTCAAAATTGCCATTTTTCCACACCTCCTGATGAACAGTACAGCTGCCATTTTACATATCCTGGCCAAAATGTGTTTTTGCACGTCCGGCGCAGAATAGCGTGGTCGCTGTGTGAAATCAGTTTTCGGGACAGTTTCAGGAAATGATGGTGACACTGTTCATGAGCAGATGTCCTAAAATGCCTATGTTGAAAATCTGATGACAAAAATTCCATAAAATGAATGTGTTATAGACGTGTGTTGCGCAGTTTCCACGCACCCTTGTAACTTCGCAAATTTGCACTATTTTCATGCCACATTTTCAACACTGGCATTTTTGTACACCTCCTTATGAACAGTACAGCTGTCATTTTTCACATCTTGCCCTAAATGTGTTTTTGCACCTGTGCCGCACAATGGCGTGGTCACTGTGCGAAATCAACTTTTCAGACACATTAACAGAATCACACTGCCACTGTTCATGAGGGGAGGCATACCTCTCAACCTCCCTCATCCCAAATCAGGGACAAGGCTTAAAATAATCAGGGACAAATGACCAAAATCAGGGACACATCTGAAAAAATAGTAATAGTAGTTCCAGAAGCTGTGTACAACATGCTTCTTAGTGTGAATAGCATTTTCTTAATGAGAACTAGACTGTAACACCAGTGGTTAGCATTATTTTATTACTCAAATCCCTACTCTTCGGCGACAGAAATGCCAAATTTAGGAGGGACAGAAGAAATTTCTGAGGCAAAATCAGGGACATCCCTGAAAATCAGGGACAGTTGAGAGGTATGAGGGGAGGTCCCAAAATGCCTATGTTAAAGATGTGGTTAAAAAAATCCCAAAAATAATTGGGTTACTGACGTGTGTCGCACAGTTTCTATGCATGCTCATACCTTCACCAATGTTTCATATTTTCACTCAGATGTTCAACGTTGCCATTTTTTACATCTCCTCATGAACAATACAGTTGCCATTTTCCACATCCTGCCCAAAATGTGTTTTCATCCCTGTGTCGCCAAATGGCATAGCCACTGTGCAAAACCACCTTTCAGCTAACAAACTGATAGTGCCGCTTTTCATGAGGTGGGCTCACAAAAAGCCTATGTTTACAATTTGGAGTGAAAATACCATCACACGCCTACAGTGTTAGGGTTTCCAACTGTAGCACCCCACCCTGTAGAGACTGACAGGCGTCAGGGATGTAATTTGGGATCATCAGCTGTAATGTTCATGCCATTCCACCCCCCCCCCACCCTGCAGCCAGTGACAGGCATTGTGGTATGCCTTGCACTGTGTTAAACCACAAAGTTCACCTCATTCTCATATTTGCTCCCACCTCAGCATATTTCCTTATGGAATGGGGTAAGTATAATGCCCAGCGCACCACGACACTTATCAGTGTCTACAGGGTAGGGTGAGGTACAATGCCATGAGCATTATAGCTGACGACCCAAAGACAAACTCCAATGCCTGTCGATCTCTACAGGGTGGGGGTGGGGTTGGCGTCACTTCAATACTTCACTGCCATTCCTATTATGCGTCTCTAACTCTGGCACTACCAATGCCAATGCCAGCGAGACAACATTCGGCATTGAAAAATGCTTGTTGGCTTCTTAGACTAGAATGGCCATAACAAAACACTGTTTATTCCCTATAGTGAATTATGCTTCTATTATTGCAGACAATGCATCTAGTCATAGTGTTCATAAAAAGTCTGTTTTGCTACAACTTGTAGGAAGGTTTGCACTTTCTGCCCCAAGAACACATCTGTGTACTGTTTTGCAAGAGATGGGATGGTTGCCTGTCCATCTGAATTTTAATTTTTCATTTGCCAGATTTACATTTAGGATATTACAGTCTGGCGTTCCTGTGAATCTATTTAGTTCATTACAAAGGTATGGATTGAACTCTCTGCCTAGAACCAGGGTAGACAGGGAGCTCTTGAAGTTACCTTTAAAGCGATTAATGTGTGGGCAACGGTCTTATACATATGTAGCCCCAAAGATATGGAACAAGATACCAATGGGTATTAGAAGATTGGGAACCTATGGTCTTTTTTCTAGATATTTATTTCAGCACTTTAAGATACTATCTGAATGTCATTGTTTTAATTGATTTTATGTATTAATGCAGGACCTACAGGAAGATCTGGAGAAGGTAGGGAGGTGGTCCACGATCTGGCAGCTTGGTTTCAATGCCAAGAAATGCAAAGTTATACATATTGGAGCCAAGAATCCTAGGACAGAGTACTACCTGGGTGGAGTCCAAGGGCCCGATTCTCAAAGCCCTGCGTCTGACGCAAGTTGCTTGCACCAAATAGATATGGTGCAAGGTGCACCTTGCGTCCAGGGCTGCCTCCACGCAATTCACAAAGGTTGACCGCATCGACCACAGGCTGCCTGCCCCACACAGAGCTTGCGCCAGCCCTGTGCCCTGCACTGCCTTGTAACATGGCACTAGGTGGACTGCGCTGATGCAAGCTACAGCTTGCTATTCACAGACAGCACCCAGAGGGAGAAATCCTAAGTCCCCTTAGACCAGCCAGGGCTGGAGTAAGGGGACTTAGACATCGCTCCCCTGGGTGAGCTGTCCTATGGGTAGTGCAGCGTGTCCCACCTCCACAACCCCACCGTGCCCCACAAGTGCCACGTAGTGGACCCTCCATCCATGTTGTGCCCCCATAGGGCATCAAGAGAAGGAGTGCCCACCCGATCCTCAATGTGCCCCTCAGCATGTTGGTAGTGCTCCCCTCCAGATCCAAGTGTCCCAGTTAGTACCAGGACAAATGCCACCAACCCTCCCACTGGTGCCCTGTGCCCCCCACCCATGCAGGTAGAGTCCCCCCCATCCACAGACAGAGCAAAGGACCGGCACAGCCCTCCACACACCTCAGCGGCCAGTTCCTACTTGGACGGACCGTGCAGCCGATGGTCCAAGGGACTTGCGGTGAACCCTCCCATGCACCATGCATTTGCCGCATGGCTGAGGTTGCCGCAAACATTGGGTCTTAGGTGCCAGGACCCCTCCTGTACCAGAATCTGGTGCAGGGTCCGTGGTGCATGGGGCTTTGGTGCAAGCTGCTGTTTGCCACAGCTTGCGCTGAACACAGCCCCATTCGAGAATTGAGCCCCAAGTATCTGCATCAGAAGAGGAGAAGGACCTGGGAGTGGTGATTACTAGTGACCTGAAGATCTCCACACAGTGCAAGAAAGCAGCAGCAAAGGCAAACAAGATGCTGGGATGCATATCTAGGGGGATCAGTAGTAGGAGAGAGGAGGTTATACTGCCCTTGTACATGTCACTGGTAAGGCCGCATCTAGAGTATGGAGTTCAGTACTGGTGCCCACACCTCAAAAAAGACATTAACCCACTGGACAAGGTTCAGAGGAGGGCTACAAAGATGATAGCTGATCAGCAGGGTAAGGCATACGAGGAGAGGTTGAGGGCACTGAACATGTACTCCCTGGAAGACAGGAGAGAGAGAGGGGACATGATTGGGACCTTCAAGTATTTGAAAGGGATACATAAGGTTAATAAGGAGAGCTTGTTTAAGCTGAGTAGCAACCATAACATGAGGGGGCACAGTCTTAAGCTGGAGGGTGGGGGGTTTAGGAGGAAGGTCAGGAAGCACTTCTTCACAGAGAGGGTGGTGGACACTTGTAATACACTGCTGGAAGAGGTAATCTCATTGAAGACAGTGGACAGATTTAAGAAAGGCTGGGACAGGTATAGGGGGAGGGTAAGGGTCATGGGTAGGGAGAATGGGAGGAGTGGAGAGAAGGGGCAGGGACAGTAGATCAAGCTGTGTACCCTGCAACATGAGCAGACTTGCTAGACCAAATGTCCTTCTTCTGCTGGCTTCTTCGTATGTTCGTATGTATTATAAGTGATGTGGAATTTTGTAATTCCCATTTTTTGTATTTGCTGCTATTATTCATTGTTATTGTATGTTTGTATTTTGTATGAAACATGATGAATCACACCTGAAAAAGAAATATTTTCTTTTCAGTGTGTTTACCCATAAAGCCAATAAACAAACAAACAAACAACTTAAAAATGGCATCACAATGTAACTGATAGGTGACATAAGAGCACAACAAGGTTTCATACCTTATCAAAATCCAAAATATTGAATGCTATTAAAATTGTTGACAGAATAGACAGTGATTGCTTCAGTTTGCAAATGAACGTGCCTTAGCCCCCAATCATTTCTGTCAGTGCCCTTGAATAGGAAATGACATAACCCACTGATACAGTAGCAACGTCTGAGGTGTAATATGAATATTTTGCAGGGGAAAAAGCAAATTCTGATAACAGAGCTGCTTGGGATGTATAGCCCTTCTCTGACAGGTCTGGTAATCTCACTCTAGCTGCTATGCATGTATACGTTTTTAGGTACCTTTAACAAATGACCACCATAAATGAGTTTCTAGATGGCACCTAAAATATCTAGTATTTGTATTTATCCCTTTTGCAGAATATAGGGCTAAATAAGAAAAGCGACTCAAGAGTTTCCAGAGTTGCAACAGCTGCAGAGACTCAAGTCCAGAGAGACAACTCGGAACCCATGCCATGGTATATTATAATGGACCCTGGTTTTCCATTTTTAATGGAAAAATGGGCAAAACTTATAGCATCCCGACCAGTTTGTGGATTTTGAATTCTCACGCTGGTGCCACATGGAAATCGTATGTCACTGCACAGAATCCCCAAGACTTCAGCATCTTGAAATGGATGCTGCTCTAGTGGGCATTCTTTCTGCTCTGTTGCTTATAGAATCAGTAAGGAAACCACCCATGCTGCTTTGTTGTAACCACCCATGCTTCCCTCTAATCTTTTGATCAGCTAAGGACTGCTCTCCATCCTGAAAGCACGGTTTTTATTTAGTATCTGCATAAACTTCTTTTATTATTTGTATCACACTGGATGGTATATAGAAAAAAAAGAGCTAAGAATTGGCACACTTGGGGACTTGGACTTGGCAGTGGAGGGGAAGTCAGGTTTAAAATTTAACTGCTCCTGCACCTAACCCTTCATTCAGTCAGCTGATGTGAATGCTCACTAATCTGAAAATAATATTTTTGTGTAGAAAAAGTATACGCCTAAATATTTTCCACACTAGATGATTTAAAACAACAACAAAAAAGCTAATTATTAACCCAACTGGGGAACTGATCTGGATAGCAGGGGTGGGAGTGTTGTATTAAAAATTCAACAGCTGTGCATCTAACTCCTTTGATCAGCTGATGCAAGTGCCCTCTGTCACAAATTCGCTCAGCAGGTCAGCCCTCTACTCCCAAAGTGCCAACCTCTGAGCATAGAATTGTGAACAGTGAACAGTACAAGGTAAACCTCATGTCTGTTTTGTGGGTTCGAGTCACCTTAGTCTCAACTTCTAGAGGGATTCAAACTGATAACTTCTTGTTAGCTTACCCAATAATCAAGCTCAGATAATTCTCTCTTTGGGGGGCCAGATATCTTTGCCTATGGGCACCTAATCAGGTATTGCAAAATGAACCCTTAGAACTCTATGCAAGACCTAGAGAACTCTATCTGTTTCCCAGTTTGGTATCACAATAAGCTCATACACAGTGTCAACTATAACCTTCAAAGCTTCACTTATATAAAAAAGAAATTTCAAGGCACACCAGACAGTTTCTGTTTTTAAAAAATACAGTATATCTTTACTTTAAAATAGGTAAATAGGAAAACAGTAAACTACAGAACAAAATATCCTAACACATACAGCCTTAAAACAAGCAAGTTTAAAAGTGCAAATTCCTACAAATAATAACTCAGACTAGTCTTGTCTAAGGTCCTTACTTCTTAATCTTTCAGTGCTTCGTGGTCTCTCTTCTCTTAGTCAGAAAATGGAAAATGAATGTGTCTTCTAAAGTTTGCTCAGTATTTTTAACAGTAGTCTTGAGCCGGCCTTCTCTCTGAGGTCACCTAACTCCGCCTTGGTGTATAAAAATGAATATTTTATAACACAGGCTGTCCTACTAAGATACTTAAAAACATAATAGATGACAAAATAAATCGCCTCTCTTATGTGACTGGTCCAAACCAGTCTGTAAACTGCTTTACGCTAGACATCAAAAGTCTCTTTGATGTAAGTCACTGTATATTCAAAGCAAAACTATATTGAACTCCTTAATTTTGTCTGGGACCTGGTATCCCCAGACATCAAAGGTCTCTTTGATGAAATGAGCTGGCTTCCTGGGAAGTAACCCATAACACTGGCCCATGTCCCTTTTCTCTGGACACCTAGTGCACATCAAAGGATTTCCCTGAGGGCATTATAAAATGGATATCTTGGTTCCTGCCTTCAAAGCAAATTTAACAAAGTAATTGCATTTCAGATAGCTGCAGTTTTAAGCTATGTCCTGTCCTTTGAACTTATCCCTGGGGGGTTTGATGTGTCAGTTCCAGCAAGACAGCATTTTCTCATGACACAGTTCATCACACATTTTTTTATATTTACAAAAAATGATACAGGGATCAGAAACCAGCTGTCCAAGTGTGACAATTCCTCCCCACCTAGACTGAATTTGGGGGATCTATCCCCTGCATGGGATGAGCTTCCCAAATCAGCTCACTCCTCATACACATGGGACAACCCATCTGAGTTCTGATTTTGTTTTCCAGCCCTATGTAGAATGGTCATATCACATCCTTGCAAAGCAAGACTCCATCTTAGTAATCAACCATTGTTTTTCCCCATCTGCATCAGCCAAACTAGGGGGTTGTGGTCAGCCTGCACCACAAAATGCTGCCCATACAAGTACGGCTCCAATTTCTTTAGGGCCCACACTATGGCAAGACACTCCTTTTCCACAGTGGAGTATGACTGCTCCCTGGGAAGTAACTTTTTACTCAGGTAGGCTATTGGGTGGTCCCTTCCTTTGCTGAATGTCTGGCTCAGTACTGCCCCAATACCCACGTCTGAGGCATCAGTCTAAACTATAAAGGTTTTACTATAGTCAGGACTTGTCAAAACAGGAGCACTGCACAGTGCCTCCTTTAGTTTGGAAAAGGCTTCCTTACAGGCTGGGCCCCAGGTAATGTTCTTTGGCATCTTTTTCTTTGTCAGGTCAGATAGGGGAGCAGCCAGGGCACTGTAATTGGGTACAAATTTCCTGTATTACCCTGCTGTCCATAGAAAGCTCCTGACCTGCTTCTGGATTTCTGGTCTGGGCCATACCTGGATCACCTCTATCTTTATTTGGTTAGGATGGAGCTGTCCCTGGCCTACCACATGCCGAGGTATCCCACTTCTCCCATGGCCACCCAGCACTTCTTGGCTTTGACAGCGAGCCCAACCCTCTGTATCCTGTCCAGCACTTGCCTAAGGTGGGATAGGTGTTCCTCCCAGCTGGTACTAAAGATAGCAATGTCATCCAGGTACGCCACAGCGTACTCCTCAGCACCATTTAACACCTGGTTCACCAACCTTTGGAAAGTGGTCTGGGCTTTCTTCATTCTGAAAGGTATTACTTTAAACTCAAATAAGCCTATCGTAGTGATGAAGGCTGATCTCTCCCTAGCTCTGTCTGTCAGCTCTATCTGCCAATACCCCTTTGTCAGGTCAATGGTCATAAGGTAGGTTGCTCTCCCCAACTTGTCCAGGAGTTCATCCATCTGGGGCATCGGGTGGGCGTCTGACTTTGTGACTGCATTCAGTCCATGATAGTCTACACAGAAATGAGTCAAGCCATCTGGCTTAGGTACAAGGACTACAGGTGAAGCGGGACTGTGGGATCTCTGGATTACCCCTAAATCCAGCATCTTCTCCACCTCCTTCCTAATGTCCTTTTGGACAGCCTCTGACACCAGAGATGCTGTCCGCCGTATGGGTGTCTGTGTCCCTGTCTCCACATCGTGTGTCGCTAAGGGGGTTAGTCCAGGCTTGGCACTAAACAAGGGGGCAAAGTCAGCTAAAATCTCCATTACTTTCTGGATCTGGCCCGGGGTCAGCTGGGGAGACAATTTTACCGCCTCCACAGAGGACTCCCACTTACTCTCTTCCAGCAAATCCAGAAGGGGGTCTCCTTCATCCACCCCTTCCCCATGACTACACATTGCAAACACCATGTCAGCCCTATTTGCATATGGCTTCATTATGTTGACAAGGTACATCCTTTCTGTCTGTCTTCAGTCAGGTAACTCCACAATGTAGTTTACATCATTTACCTTCCTAACCACTATGTACGGTCCTGCCCACTCAGCTTGCAGCTTGTCTTTCTGGACCAGAATACAGACCATGACTTCCTGACCCACCATGTATGAGTGAGATTTGGCTCTGCGGTCGTACCACACTTTTTGCTTCTGTTGGGCAGCTGCCAGGTTGCTCTGGGCTGTCCCCATAAGCTCCTTCAGCCTTTCCCTAAACCTTAGGAAGTAATCCACAATGGGAATTTCCTTGGTGGTGTGCTTGCCTTCCCAGTCCTCCTGGATCAAGTCTAGGGGCCCACATACCTGGCGTCAATATAAGAGTTTGAAGGGGGCAACTCCTGTCAACTCTTGGGGCACCTCCCTGTATGCAAACAACAGGTGGGGAAGGTATTTCTTGCAGTCCCTCCCATGCTGTTCTGAAATGCCCGGATCATTGACTTTAGGGTACCATTGAATCGTTCCACAAGCCCATTGGCTTGTGGGTGATACGGTGTCGTGCACCTCTGCACCACTCCACACTTCTCCCATAAACTTTTCATCAGGTCTGACATGAAGGAACCCCCTTGATCAGTGATTACCTCCTGCAGAAACCCAACATGGGAGAAAATCCTAAGTAAGGCATCAGCCACTTTGTCTGTCCTTAGAGAGGATAGGGCGACTGCCTCTGGGTACCGGGTGGCATAATCCACCGCAGTCAGGATGAATCTCTTACCTGAGGAGCTGGGGGTATTTAAAGGCCCCACAATATCCATTCCCACCCTCTGGAATGGCTCCTCCACTCTGGGCAAGGGGATCAGTGCTGCTTGGGTTTTCCTGCCTGCCTTTCCTATTTCTTGGCACCGGTGACAAGACCTGCAATACTCCTTCACCTGCTGGGTGAAGTTAGGCCAGTAGAAGTTCTGGGCCAACCACTGCATTGTGCGTGCAATTCCCAGATGACCAGACAAGAGAATATCATGTGCAATTTTGAGCAACTGTTCACGATACCCCTGAGGAATGACAAGCTGCCTGCTTAGCATCCCTCCCTCTGTCTGCACTGCCTGTGCATACATAAGTCCATTTTCCAAATAAATCTTATGTCTGCCGTCACTTCCCTGTGTGCCCTCCGAGTCTGCCCAAGCCCTCAGCTCTAAACTAGGATCACTCCTCTGAGCAGCTGCAAACCCCTCACACAGTCCCAAGGCATGGGACAGGTCCCCTTCAGTCACTAAACTAGGGTCCCTAGCACTAGTGTCAGGGCCCTCAGGATCACTGTCAATCCCAACCATCTGACCAGGGATCATCCCTCTCTCTTTGGAGTAACCCTCTGTAGCTGTGTGGTTACTTGCTACTGGGGAAATTTCTACCCCCTTTTTATCAGTCTCCCCATCTGGAGACACAGGCTGGGGAACCAGCATCTCAGTGGTTTCCACACTGGTTTCTGTGGGGTTCAGGGAACTACAATTTTCCCTTTCTGCTTGGCTATGGGTATCTGCACATACCATCCCCTGTTGGAGATTGTTACCCAGGATCACATCCACTGCTAATGTTTTAGCTACAGCCACCTGTTGCACAGTTCCCCCTGTTTTACCCCAGTCTAGGAGAACATGAGCCAGTGGCAATGTTTTCTCTTCACCAGTAAACCCTTGTACAGTGATGTATTTATTGGGTATAAGCTGACCAGGCTATATCAGATCCCCCTTTACCAATGTCAGGGATGCCCCTGTGTCCCTTAACCCCCTGTGTCTGTACACCATTTACTATGAATGGGTGCATGTATTCCCTCATGTTCACTGGCATGCTCCCAGGGACACACAAACAACCCACTTCTTTTCTAGCACCCTGTTGTGTATTATGGCTCGCCTTTTTGGGACACTATCTGGCAATATGCCCAGTTTCTTTACACAACCAACAGGCATTTCTTACTTCAAAGAAATATTTTCATTGAAACCTGGGGCTAACTGGTTTCGGTGGAGGCAGTGAGGGTTTTAGCTGCCCTGAAGGTGCACTTTTCCCTTTCTGCACTGCCATGCCTGCCCCATTCACTCTCAGAGCAGGTCTGCTCTTGGCATAGCAGTCCGAGAATTCAGCAGCCTCTTGCACTGTTTTGGGATCTCGGTCCTCTAGCCAGGTTTTTAGCTCTGCTGGGCATGCCTAATAAAGCTGTTCTAATAAAATCACATTTTCAATTTTATCAACAGAGTTTACCTCAATTCCTTCCCACCAACGTTTTAAAAACTGACGTTGTTTCATGGCCAGCTCCTCATAGCTCATATCAGGGCTTCTCCTGAGCTTATGGAATTTAGCTCTGTATGACTCAGTAGTTAATTCAAACTTTTTTAACAGTGCAGCTTTTAGTTTGCTATAATCATTGCTGTCCTCATTGTCCATTTGACCCAATGCATCCAGAGCTTTCCTGGTAAGTAGAGGGGATAGCTGGAAGCTCCAGGACTCTCTAGGAATTTTAGCCTGAATAAAAACTTTTTCAAAAGAGTTTAAAAAGGCATCCATGTCCTCCCCTTCCTTAAACTCAGCTATTAATTTGGAGTTCAATTTGTAATCCAGTCCACCAGTCCCAGTTAAACCCAAGCCACTTACCTGCTCTGGTGCCGCTGGTCAGAGTCATAGCTTCTCCAGTTCATGTTGCCACTGGCACTCCTCTCTCTTCTCCTCTGCAGCTCACTGGTGCTCATGCTCCTCATGGTCTGCCTTCCTCTGTTGTTGCTCTGCCTCACGGTCCGCCTCCCTCTGTTCTCACTCTGCCTCCAGTTCCATCCTGCGCAACTGAATTTGCAGCCTGAGTACCTCTGGATTCAGAATACTGGTGACCTTCCCCTGCTGCTGTGATCCTTCACTGACAGTGGCCCTGCTGTCCTCCTCATTGGCTCTGGACCCTTCACTGGCTGCTAACGCTTCCGCACTTGAGGTTTGGTCCCTTTCAGTCATGGTCTGTGACTTGCTGCTCTGGGTATCTGCTACCATCAGGGCCTCTATGAGGGTCTGCTTTTTGGCTGTCACCTCAAACAGGACTCCTCTGTCCCTGCACAACTGTTTTAAGTATTCTACAGTGTACCTGCTGTAGTTGGAAGCCATCTTTCCTAACTACTACTATTCTAACTGGCACTTAGAAAAAAATAAAACAGGTAGGAACTTGACTGTAAGCCAAGGGATATAGTTCTGTTTCCTTTTAAAATAAATCACTGCCTTTCTTTTTTTCCAAGTGAGCTGAACAGTCACAAGCTGACACACTGAACAATAAAGCTTATACCACCAAACTTTTTATGCCACCGCTGCCAACCAATCTGTCACTGATTCGCTCAGCAGGTCAGCCCTCTACTCCCAAGGTGCCAACCACTGAGCGTAGAATTGTGAACAGTGAACAGTACAAGGTAACCCTCTTGTCTGTTTTGTGGGTTTGAGTCACCTTAGTCTCAAGTTCTGGGGGGATTCAAACTGATAACCTCTTGTTAGCATACCCAATTATCAGGCTCAGATAATTCTGTCTTCGGGGGGCCAGATATCTTTGCCTATGGGTACCTAATCAGGTATTACAAAATGAACTCTTAGAACTCTATGCAAGACCTAGAGAACTCTATCTGTTTCCCAGTTTGGTATCACAATAAGCTCATACACAGTGTCAACTATAACCTTCAAAGCTTCACTTATATAAAAAAGAAATTTCAAGGCACACCAGGCAGTTTCTGTTTTTAAAATATATATCTTTACTTTAAAATAGGTAAATAGGAAAACAGTAAACTACAGAACAAAATATCCTAACACATACAGCCTTAAAACAAACAAGTTTAAAAGTGCAGATTCCTGCAAATAATAACTCAGACTAGTCTTGTCTAAGGTCTTTACTTCTTAATCTTACTGTGCTTCATGGTCTCTCTTCTTTCAGTCAGAAAATGGAAAATGAATGTCTCTTCTAAGGTTTGCTCAGTATTTTTAACAGTAGTCTTGAGCCGGCCTTCTCTCTGAGGTCACCTAAATCCGCCTTGGTGTATAAAAATGAATATTTTACAACACAGGCTGTCCTACTAAGATATTTAAAAAAATAATAGATGGCAAAATAAATTGCCTCTCTTATGTGACTGGTCCAAACTGGTCTGTGAACTGCTTTACCCTAGACATCAAAAGTCTCTTTGATGTAAGTCACTGTATATTCAAAGCAAAACTATGTTGGACTCCTTAATTTAGTCTGGGACCTGGTATCCCCAGACATCAAAGGTCTCTTTGATGAAATGAGCTGGCTTCCTGGGAAGTAACCCATAACACTGGCCCGAGTTCCTTTTCTCTGGACTCCTAGTGCACATCAAAGGATTTCCCTGAGGGCATTACAAAATGGATATCTTAGTTCCTGCCTTCAAAGCAAATTTAACAAAGTAATTGCATTTCAGATAGCTGTAGTTTTGAGCTATGTCCTGTCCTTTGAACTTATCCCTGGGGGGTTTGATGTGTCAGTTCCAGCAAGACAGCATTTTCTCTTGACACAGTCCATCGCACATTTTTTTATATTTACAAAAAATGATACAGGGATGAGAACCAGCTGTCCAAGTGTGACACCCTCTAGATAGTAAAGTTTTTTTGTAGAAAAAAGTATGTGTCTAAGCTATTTTTACACAGCATGATCAAAACCCCCCAAAAGCTTAGTATCGGCACACTTGTAGAATCAGGGGTTCAGTTGAGTGTCCAAAATGTTTTTTATTTTATTTTGTGTGTTTGGAAAGTTGAGTTGTTAGCCTTGCTGAGGGTATCCCGTGATTTTGGTGACTCAGAAGATTTGAGCCCAAAATAGGCTAACACAAAACAGCACGGTCACAAACAACAAGGGGTATAAGCCAGCGATTGCCCAAAGGATGAGCTATGGCTTTTCCACCTCCCTGAGTTGTTTCCCCCTTGGAGTTGGTTAATTTAGTAAGGGGGGGTGCCCCTTTACACTTTTGTCATGGTTTTGGTGATTGCTGAGTTGTATCCATCACCGTTTGTAGCTGCGCTGTTTTGAGTTCACCTATTTTGGGCTCGCTCTTTTCGAGTTGCCCAGATTACAAAGAACCCTTGCTGATCTAGGAGACTCAAGGGATGCTTGCTTATCTGTGTGTTTTTGTGTAAGATGAACCAACCTGGAAGGGATCTTATAGCACTGTGAGGTTGTCCACATCATCAAGGCAGCCTCCACTTCCCCCGAGGTATGGTCCCCCCAGTCAGCATGCATGCTTCTGCATCATGCTGTAAACCCCACCAGCCCAGGGCAGGGGAGTCTGGATCTGCTCAGCTCTAAAACCCAGATCTTCCACTTGGCAATGCTGTGCACCACCAGCCCATGCCACTATTTTGTTTTTAATTTTGGGAGTGTTTTTTTTAAGCCGGGTTGCTGATGGTGTAAGCCCTAGCAATTCTCCATGATGCTGTTGGTTATGTGTCCCTGAGCGAAGGAGGGCTTGGCTTCTGAGTGCCCCTCAATTTGCTGTATGACATGGGTGCTATTGTTACCCTACTTTCCAAAGCATGATGCCAGTGTAAGAGGGGGTGCTGCCGCAGCACCCAAGCTACACTACAGACTCAGGGACACACAGGAGGTAAGGTGCCAGATACTGTATGATGCCAGTGGGCAGGGTGGAGCTACTACTGTTGCTTGTTGTGTTCTCCTAAGTATGTTGGGAGGCCTTAGGATCTGTGTGCTTTTGGGTTTGCCATATGACCAAATTGTTGTTATCATACTACCTGCCACTGTATGATGCCAGCAGGGTTGGGTGGGGTGCTGCAATACTGCACAAGCCAGACAGCACAGTCGGGCACACAGAAGGAAGGGCTCCACATACTGCATGATGCCAGTAGGCAGAATGGTGCTCAGTTCACATCTGAGATGCTCTGTTTACATGGAGACCAAGTGAAAAAAAAGTATCCACATGTTTGGGAGATGCATAATCTTTCCTTAGAAGGCCTTCCACTAATCACATGTGAATTTTTTAGGTGGAGGCACCTTACTTCAAAGAAGCCAGTTCAGAAAGTTAAATGTTGCATAGGACCAAATCAAAGAAGTCCACCTTAGCATTCGGTGGTTCAACTTAATTCACGTCTGAGTTCTGACAAGCTAAGAGACCCAGAAATGTGTAACTTTGGCATGTGGTGTGTGGGTGTTGAAAGAAGGGTACTGTAGTGCTGCCAGTACTGCTATCACCCTTGAGTGATGGGGGCTGTATTGTTGATATTGCCATCACACCTGAGGGATGAGGATTGTAGTGCTTCTGCCATCACCCCCAAGGGATGGGTTCTGCAGTGCAGCTGCTGCTGTCACACCTAAGGGATTAAGGCCTTAGTGCTGCTGCTCTCACCCCTGAGAGATGGGGGCCATACTGCTGCTGCTGATATTGTCACATCTGAGGGATGCGGGCCATACTGCTGCTGATGATATTGTCACATCTGAGGGATGGGGGCCATACTGCTGCTGCTGCTGATATTGTCACATCTGAGGGATGGGAGCCATGCTGCTGCTGCTGCTGATATTGTCACATCTGAGGGATGGGGGCCATACTGCTGCTGCTGATATTGTCACATCTGAGGGATGGGGGCCATGCTGCTGCTGCTGCTGATATTGTCACATCTGAGGGATGGGGGCCATGCTGCTGCTGCTGATGTTGTCACATCTGAGGATGGGGGCCATGCTGCTGCTGCTGATATTGTCACATCTGAGGGATGGGGGCCATACTGCTGCTGCTGATATTGTCACATCTGAGGGATGGGGGCCATACTGCTGCTGCTGATATTGTCACATCTGAGGGATGGGGGCCATGCTGCTGCTGCTGATATTGTCACATCTGAGGGATGGGGGCCATGCTGCTGCTGCTGATATTGTCACATCTGAGGGATGGGGGCCATGCTGCTGCTGCTGATATTGTCACATCTGAGGATGGGGGCCATGCTGCTGCTGCTGATATTGTCACATCTGAGGATGGGGCCATACTGCTGCTGCTGATATTGTCACATCTGAGGATGGGGCCATGCTGCTGCTGCTGATATTGTCACATCTGAGGGATGGGGGCCATGCTGCTGCTGCTGATATTGTCACATCTGAGGGATGGGGGCCATGCTGCTGCTGCTGATATTGTCACATCTGAGGGATGGGGGCCATGCTGCTGCTGCTGATATTGTCACATCTGAGGGATGGGGCCATACTGCTGCTGCTGATATTGTCACATCTGAGGATGGGGCCATACTGCTGCTGCTGATATTGTCACATCTGAGGGATGGGGGCCATACTGCTGCTGCTGATATTGTCACATCTGAGGGATGGGGGCCATACTGCTGCTGCTGATATTGTCACATCTGAGGGATGGGGGCCATGCTGCTGCTGCTGATATTGTCACATCTGAGGGATGGGGGCCATACTGCTGCTGCTGATATTGTCACATCTGAGGGATGGGGGCCATGCTGCTGCTGCTGATATTGTCACATCTGAGGGATGGGGGCCATGCTGCTGCTGCTGATATTGTCACATCTGAGGGATGGGGGCCATACTGCTGCTGCTGATATTGTCACATCTGAGGGATGGGGGCCATGCTGCTGCTGCTGATATTGTCACATCTGAGGATGGGGCCATACTGCTGCTGCTGATATTGTCACATCTGAGGGATGGGGGCCATACTGCTGCTGCTGATATTGTCACATCTGAGGGATGGGGGCCATACTGCTGCTGCTGATATTGTCACATCTGAGGGATGAGGCCATAGTGCTGCTGCTGCTGCTGCTGTCATCACACCAGAGGGACAGGAGGCCATAGTGCTGCTGCTGCCATCATACCTGAGTGTCGAGGGCCACAGTGCTACAGTCACTCCTGTGGGATGGGGGGCCATATAGTTGCTGCTGCCATTACACCTGAGAGTTGGGGGCCATAGTTCTGCTGTTGCCATCACACCTAAGGGATGAAGGCCATAGTGCCACTGCCACTCTCACCTCAAGGGATTGGCACAGTCTGGATAGGCATATCACTATGGAAAGTAAGATTTATAATAAGGCCATTACCGTGATAAGCAAACAATAAATACAAACATAGCGGATGCCTTTATGAAATCAAGTTAAATTATTTGATAACATATTACTATGGCTGAATGCTAATCTTTGTTAGCTCGGGGTTGGGATAAGGTAAGATAACTGCAGTTTGGCAAGGTAACTCAGGGTTGCAACCTAGACTAACTATGGTGGATTTCAATAGATACATTCTGAGTTCTTGAGGCATTATTTAATTAGTAGAAACATAAAGTTCTGCCTAACGTTTTTTCTGTGTGAAAAAAAAAC
This sequence comes from Neoceratodus forsteri, assembly GCA_016271365.2. NCBI lineage: Eukaryota > Metazoa > Chordata > Ceratodontiformes > Ceratodontidae > Neoceratodus > Neoceratodus forsteri. Next base: position 107,356,297 of record CM057459.1, on the reverse strand, counting down.
AACAACAGGCTTCTGCAATGTAGAATAGTACTGTTTGGTTGTGGTCAGAATTCAAATATGTAGTCAGAACAGCACACTAGTGATTCTACAATGGTCAAATAAATGAACAATTAGTGAAACTTCAAAGGACGTTAAACATACAGTTTCACCAAAGGGCATAACTACACATAAGAAACACTACATAATTTGATAAAATAGGAGTTAGACATATTAGTCATCATTAAAAAGAGTCTTTTTTTGTGGCATGCTGACGTGATCTGAATGTGATCAGGTTGTGATGTTGGGGGGAGGGAGTTTACAAAATATTGTCAAAGCCACAGGTTTTTTTTTCAACCACATGTGATGCTTCACTGATACTCAATGTTTAGTTTATTACAGTATTTTTTTGTCTCACTCGTAAGTCAGTCCTTGGTGCAGTGGCAGCTGCTCTCCATCCAGGGAAAAGTCAGACTGCTCAGACTGGCCATGCTGCACATAGCTCGGGGTGGGCAGAAGAGCCAGGGGGAGGTGAGGGAAGAGGCCTGCAAGCTGGCACCCAGATAACCCACTGCCACTGCTGCTGCCATTGGCCCTCAGGTTCGCATTCATATTGACATTCATGTTCATGTTGATGTACGAGCCCCCAGGGCAGCCACTGAGCAGGCCAGGTTGTAGCCATGGCAATAGCCATTTGTGCAAACACTGTGGAAAGCCACCTGGTACTTGGCCTTATTGGCCTGCCTGGGGCCATACAGCTGCTCCGTGGTTCCAAGGAGTTTAGGATCTGATAGATGCCAATGTTGAAGGGTGCATGCTGGGAATGCAAGAGGCTCACTTGGTCCATGCTGGTGCGATCTATCTGTGTATATTTTGTCGAGTCAATGCAAAATGTGCCAGGTTTCTGGGTTATAATACCTTTCCAAACAATTTGCAAAAAACAGTACCGGACAGAAAGGTATAGAGACATAAGGGGTTGTAGTCCGAGATGGATCAAAATATGAAGCTCTTGGTGAAACACTGGCCCTGATTCCTTGGGCATGCCTTACCAAACTGGGGTTACATTTTATTTCTGGATGAAAGGGGTTGAGAAACAACAGAATTTATTCTAATTATTAGCACATAGGAATGATCTGCAATGCACGGCTGTGTACTCAGAAATGATAAAGGAGACCATGTACTCAGACTCTCCATGTATGTGGTGAGTTTATAAGGAGAACCATCCTCTCATGGGTTCTAGAAAGGTTTTAAAGTCATTAGTATTAGTAAAATTAAATAATATGTTGTGACTACATATCACCTCTACAACAAGAGGGTAAGGCAAGGAATGAACAGTAATATTAAGGACTTTTTTCAACTGGCTTATCCCCCAACTGGAATTGTATGTCAACTGGTGAAGTGAACTCCACAGGCCATTAGTGCAGACTGAGCAGAGTATATCAGACTCAGGGAGAACAGTGTTGTAGGGGCTGCTGAGTGGTGGGCCTTGAACTACTGGCCACAGGATCAATTTAAGCCCCTTCACATATCTAGGACTGGGAAGACAGCTTGCCTCCGCTCCGCCAGTGAGGGATTGCTAGAGATTCCCAGGGTTCGTTTGAAGCTATCGGGATCTCGTGCTTTTGCCTTTTCGGCTCCAACCCTGTGGAATTCTCTACCTCGCTGGTTAAGAGAATGCCCGACAGTTGACAGTTTTAAAATGGCTCTAAAAACATATCTTTTTACCTTAGCTTATTCTTTATAGTTATGGTTGTTTAATATTTGGATTTTTCTGTTCTATTTATTTTTGTACAGCGCCTTGATTTTGAAAGGCGCTTTATAAATAAACTTGACTTGACTTGACTTGACTTGCATTCCTGGTCCAGATGGAGAACTCTGAGCCCAGCTGGTTTTAAGTTCAGGAGACTATTAGATGGCACATTGTTATTCCCAGCAAATTCACTCTGGCTGTTCTCCTCATACTGCAGGGTAAGGTCTATGTAGTACATCCATATTATATTCAAACACACCACGTTCAACAGAAATAAACTGTACTATCCCTGTGTATGGTACAAATGGACTGTATATGTGTATGTATTACATGCATATGTATATATGCTGTCTGTACAATCCTTACTTACCAACCTGAATTATAAAATATCCTGCCATATATTGCTTTCAGTTTGTCATTAGAGCCTCAAAAAGCAATCATTCTACCAGTTTAGTAAGGCTCTTTGGGACTGAACAGGATAAATACACCAAGAAAGCAGCTGCTCTTGTTCTGATGGAGAGGGGTGCTTTCCTCGATAATTTGTAACACTATCCACCGAAACCCCCATAGTTGCCACATATGATTTGCATCCATCTGTTATATGCACAATAAACACACACACATATGATTGACAATGACATGGGCAAAACACAGAAAGGGTATTACTTCAAATGAAAGTTATGTAAACCTGGGATAACATCCGTGGGCATTTACTCAATGTTTTTCTTTTTTTCTGGCAGCTTAAACATGTATGTGTGACTCTTAGAATTGTTCAGAAATTCAAGGATAACTATCATTGCGAACAATTTCCTTTTATCTAATATTTCTCATGACAAAACTTTATTGAAAAATGGGTTTACAAGTCTGCAAAACCAAATGCCACAGGGTTTATGCCAACACGCATGAAACACTGACGCAGGAAACTGCACAGCACAAATACTGCACACAGTAATGACAGCAATGCAATTTGGTGGGAGTTTACTATTCCAACTCCAGGGGAGGGAAGTCAGGGCGATTTACAATTCCAACTCTGGAGGGGAGGCAACTCAGGGGGGGGCAAATTTGGGGGGGATAATCACTGTAATATTTCTACGCTGTAATGTCCACATTGCTGTCTTCACCACTGCTATTTCCTCAGTGCGCATTTCACTGTGCTATTATTTCAACAAGGTATTGCCGGTATACCAAAAAACTACTTGATTCTATTTCATTTAAATGTTAAAGATGTCCAGAAAGTTTTTTGAGTTGGTAACTGTATGAAATGTTCCCATTTTCAGAAGTATAACACCCCCCCACCCACAAAAAAAAGATCTATGACTGTAACTGGATAAAAGACTTAAATATTTATTGTGTGTTGTTTTGCATTTATGACAATATTCTGTACCATTCTTTTTAGGGAACCAGTAAATACGAGCTCCGACTATGTCAGGTAGTGTACAGAACTCCTACTGGAGCACTGTACTGTAATGGTCAATAGCTCCTGCAGAGTCTTCTCCATAACTTAGTGAAAATTAAATTACTGGTTCCATGAAGAGAACACGCAGAATCGTTTCATTAAAAAGAATAACAAGAAAACAATTGTTCATATTGATGTTGTTCATGTTCTGTTACATATGGATAGTTTTGAGTTATGAATTCTGTCTCTAAATTGGAATATTAAACAGAAGCTGCCAATTAGCAAATTAAAAAAAAAATATTGTACATTTTAAAACCAGTTTACAATTAAATATGTAACAGCAAATCCCTTCTCTCTCTCTTTCTCTTCCCAAGAGAGTTATGGAGATTTTTCCAAGGAAACCCCAAAATTGTGCAAAGATGTCCCCAAGAGGTTCTTGCAAGTAGAGGGAAATCTTCCTTGTATTAGAGACAAGTGTTCAGAAAGCAGAATTGCATCAACAGTATCTGTACATTTCCTAGTACATGACTAAAGGAGGCTGCATGACAGAATAGAATTATACAGCATATTCTGGCACTGCTGGAAGGTCTGGGAAATAAGGTAATGCAATGGAATATTGTATTCATTTATTTGTAGTCATGTCTAATAGAAAGAAGAAACTATTAAATGATTACTTGTACCAATTTAGCAGTCTTGCAATTTTCTAATGGTGGAAAGGTCACTTGCTTACCAAACTTGAGTAGCAAGATGAATTTGGGAAACTCAGAGTAGAAAAAAGCAGCTGAGGATTAAACTGTATTAATTATTTAAGAAGGAGGTAATGAAAAAAATAGATGTGATAATAATAATAAAGCAGTACTGTATATGGTACCTGTGTTACTGTAGCTCTATGAAGTTATAAAGGAATATAACCTTTTGCAAGAAAAATACCACTTGTTTCAGTTTGCCTCGTTGCTTAAAATCATGCTGATGATCTTTTTACATGATGTTTAAATATAGAAATACTCCTAATAATTCAAACTAAATCACAAACATGAATATCCCACAAGTGTACAAAAATGTTTTTCCTTTTTTATTTAAATTTTTCTCTCACATTTTTCCTTCCTTCCTTCCTTCCTTCCTTCCTTCCTTCCTTCCTTCCTTCCTTCCTTCCTTCCTTCCTTCCTTCCTTTCCTCTCTCCCTTCTACCTACCTACCTACATTCCTTCCTATCTTCCTTCCTTCCTGCCTCCCTCATTGTGGGAAACACTGAACAGGACACTGCTTCACAAAACACAATGCAAGGTTTTTCATTTTCTCTTTTGTTTTCCTTTTTTTTTTTTGTCTTTTTTTTTCTAAATAGTATGACTCAGAGAGTGGGTGCTTCAATCTATTACAATTTCTTGAAGACTTCATGCAACATCACCACCATACCATTTTTCCAAACCAAATTTTAATTGTATACCAAATTAAACAAATGTTGCTTAAAGGGAGACCATATTAAGTCGTGTGTCTCTATTGCATTTTCAGATACACACACAGCTGTGTCTGGCCTAGCAAACTCCAGCATTTTTTCACTCCTTTCTTTCTTAGAAGGAGCTTCCACTTGTTTTCAATGCTGGAGTTTTACCTTGCCAGCCATTAATATACCAATATTCCAAAGAGTCCTTTGTGTTCCCCATGAGTCACTAATCTGGCTCAAATTGTTTTTATATCCAACTATTGCAATTCCAGGATCAAAGGGGAACAACAGACCCAATGGTCTCCCCAGTAAAGACCATGTTTCCTTTTTTTTTTTTTTTTTTTTTTTGTAAAAAGGAAGCACAAGAGAAAATGAAGTACCTACTTTAAGTATTGGTATTTTCAAAAACAAATTAAGGAAGTAAGGGATTTTTATATTAGGAAGGATATTATGTCCTTTACTCAGTTTCAAGATAATTATGGTATAGGAAGTAATCAATATTGGCAGTTTAATCAAGTTAGGAATTTTGTATTTAAAAAGAATCATAATTCATTTCTTCTCCAGGATGACCCCCTAGAGAAGGTTTTTTTGGAAGTGGATTCAAATAAACATTTGATTTCCAAAATATATCATGCTGTCTTACAGAATATCCCTAATCAGACAGATTCAACTAGACAGGCATGGGAGAGAGATTTGAATTTGGATATCTCAGAGACTGAATGGATAGAATATAGAAACAAGTAGGTAAGGCTAGAGGGGTGTTGGGGTGTAATAGTAGGAGTATCACAAGTCAGAAGAGGGAGGTAATAATCACTCTTTACAAGACACTGGTTAGGCCTCATCTGGAGTACTGCGTGCAGTGCTGGAGGCCACACCTTCACAAGGACATTAATCAAATTAAGGCAGTCCAGAGAAGGGCAACCAAAATGGTGCACAGACTGCATCAGAAAACATATGAGGACAGATTAATGGAGCTCAATATGTATACCCTAGAGCAAAGGAGGGCGAGAGGTGATATGATCGAAACATTCTAACACCTTAAGGGCATTAACAAGGTGAAAGAGTCTAACATGTTTCAATATAAGAAAAATAGCAGGACAAGAAGACAGCATGAGATTAGAGGGAGGCTGATTAAGGGGTAATGTGTGGAATTTCTTTTTCACAGAAAGGGTGGTAGATGCATGGAACAGCCTACGTCAGGAAGTGGTGGATATGAATACAGTGCAGGGCTTCAAACAGGCATGGGATAGGTATAAGGGAGCAGTACAGATGAGTATGAATAGATAAGCCATTGACAGAGCAAAGGCTGATGGCACATTCATAAGGCAGAAAAAGAAATGGGCAGACTGAATGGGCCTTGCGGTCCTTATCTGCCATCAGTTTCTATGTTTCGATGTTAAAGGTACTGTCTGTCTGAGCCCAGAAATCTCTTTCTCCTTTTTCATGATTTTAGATGCTAATTCCCATGCTTCTACTGTTGTTTTAGTTGTGGACAACATGTCCATTTTTGTAGATAACAGAACATTTTTCAAATCTAACCCAGCTGCTTTTTCCATCTCCAGTCCCATCCCTGCCTATGAATAATTCTGAGAATTATAAATCCAATAATAGACTATTTCTAGCTGTGCAGCTAAGTAATATAATTTAAAATCCAGACATGCTAAACCTGCTTCTGACTTATTCTGATGTAATTTTTTTAATGCTATTCTTGGAGGTTTCTCTCACCAAATAAATATCCTCACCGTATGTTCTAAATTCTGAAAAAATTTCTTAGACAGGCTTAAAGGAATAGATTGGAATAGAAAAAGCAGTTTAGGGAAAACATTCATTTTCAGTATACTTATTCTACCTATTAATACTAAAGGTAGAGATTGCCATTTTGTCAAGTCTAATCTTATTTTATTAATAATTGGATCATAATTTAATTGAAGCATCCTATCTGTTTCCACTGCCAACACAACCCCCAAATATTGTATTTTATCTTTTTGTATATCTTTCAGTTTCTGATTTTCAATAACCTCTCTTGGTCCCAAATAAAGCATTTCAGATTTCCCCCAGTTCACTTTGTAACCTGAAACTTCAAAATTGCTGCAATATTTCACAAACTTTTTGATATGTTACCTCCAGATTTTTTTAAAGCTAATAATATATCATTTGTATAAAGCATTAACAGGATCGAACCCATAGAAGTCTGTAATCCAAGTTCCTCAATATGTAATCTCAAATTAATTGTCAATGGCTCTAAGAATAGGGCAAACAAAGAGGGGGAGAGAGGGCAACCCTGCCTAGTCCCTCTAGCTAACTGAAAATATGAAGACAGAGCATTGTTTACCCTTACTCTAGCCCTCGGTCAACTATAAATCATTTCAACCCATATTTGAAAATTACCTTTTATCCCATAACCATTCAATACTTCCACCAGGAAGGGCCACTGCACCCCATTGAATGCCTTTTCAGCATCTAATGAAAGGAGAGTAGTGTCCATTCCCCTAAAAGCCTTGATAACATTAATTGCCTTCCTAGTATTGTGCTGTAGTCCTCTCCCCAAAACAAATCCAACCTGGTCCTGATGAACTAATTTTGGAACAACCTTAGACAATCTTTCTGCCAAGGCTTTAGCAAATATCTTGTAGTCACTATTTAATAAAGAAATGGTCTATAAGATCCACATACATTTTCTGGTTTATCTTTCCTTCCTTCCTTCCCTCCTACCTACCTACATTCTTTCCTTCCTTCCTGCCTCCCTCATTGTGGGAAACATTGAACAGAACACTGCTTCACAAAACACAATGCAAAGTTTTTCATTTTCTCTTTTGTTTCCTTAGTATTTGGTGATCATAACTGTATCACACACATATTTATTACTTGATCATGATTTCTTAAACTCTGCCTCCAGATGATATTAGATATATCAGTTATTAAAATAAATTAATATAAATATACTAAATATGATTATAATCAATAATAGAAAATTTAAAAATTATACTAGTGATATCAAATATGTCTTGCATATGCTTTAATATGGATTTATAGTCCTAGGGATGAATGGAGGAGTGTGTGAACTCTCTCTCTCTCTCTCTCTCTCATTCTCATTCTGTCTCTCTCATCTGTCTCATTGATTTACCCCTCTGTTATTCCAGCAATAATTATTTTTTATTTATTTATTTATTTAGATTTTGTTTACCAGGTAAGCCCACTGAGACCAATGGTCCCTTTTTCAGGGGCGACCCAGAATTAGTTACAGAAAGGACACTAAAAAACAATAGTTACAATTAGTTACATTTGTAACACCATAGTACAATGATAATATTTATACAAGGGTAGCAGAAGGGTTCACACATAGACTCCATGTATAAACAGAGTGTTTAGACTTCACATATTATACAGTATGTACATAAGTTCCGCCAGTAATCAGAGTCCACATTTAGCATTTCATGTCAAGTCAAAGGGAGAGTTCAGAGCAGTGCAACGGACCGGGGGACTGGTCAGGGGGGCTAGCAGTTACAGCCACATAGACTGAGATTGAGAAGATGTAGTTTGAGACCATTTTTGAACTGGGAGAGGGTGGGTGAGTTAGTCAAGCAAGGAGGTAGGGAGTTCCATAGGTAAGGGGCAGCAAATTTGAATGAGCGTTTGCCAGGGTTTGAGTGCATTCTAGGGATGATGAGAGGGTGACTTGCAGTTGATCGCAGGGTTCTGGTATGAGTTCTGGGGGAAAGAAGTCCTCTGAGATGGGGAGGGGGACTTAGGCAAGCAAACTTGAAAGCTAGGCAGGCAACAGGATAGGCTAGTTTATGACGGAGAGTGGGCCAGTTTAGCTCCTTTAGGGCCTCACAATGATGTCTCCTAGGAGAGGAATTAGTGGCGAAATGGGCCACTCGGTTATAGAGTACGGAGAGTTTGTTGTATTCCGTCTCACAGAGGAACTGCAGAAGAGGAGCCCCATATAGGATGGATGGAAGGAGATTGCAGCAGGCAATTACACGGCATGCAATAGAGGATAAGGAGTTCCACAGGTGGAAAAGGAGGCCAAGCTTTTGATGGGTGGACCTGGTTATTGAGTCAATATAGAATTGGAAGGTCATTTCTTGGTCTAGATGGACCCCAAGATATTTGAAACTAGACATGACCTCAACTCTTTTTCCTTGGCTGGTATAGATCTGGAGGAACTGGCTTCTGTCAGAGCCCAGGCATCTCGGGCCAAACAGTATGGCTTTAGTTTTTTCATCATTGAGCTTAAGGGAGTTTGCGGAGAACCAGGCCTCCAGGGAGGAGAGGCTGTCCTGCAGTTTAGTTGAGATGACACTAGGTTGGGGGTCACTGTAGTATAAGACAGTGTCATCAGCATACAGAATGAGATTGCTGCAGGGGCTGTTTCCCTCAATATTATTGAGGAAGAGTGAGAAGAGCAGAGGGCCCAGGATTGAGCCCTGAGGTACCCCAGTGGAGACCATTCTAAGTCCAGACTGTGCACCCTTCCAGCGGACCTTTTGGGAGTGGTCCCTCAGGTAGCTTTCGAACCAGGAGTGTGAGTGGTGATCCAGTCCTAAGGTCTGGAGTTTGGAGAGGAGGAGATTATGGTTAACCAAATCAAAGGCCTTAGATAGGTCAATGAAGAGGGCGCCCATTGGGGAACCTTGGTCCATATAGAAAAAGGATGTCCGTAGTGAGTCAGATAAGCTCAGTGTCAGTGCCATGGCCCTTTCTAAAACCATGCTGAGCATCAGCCATGAGTGAGTGCAGCTCAAGGTAGTCTTGTAGTTGGTTTGAGACTAGCCTTTCCTGAATTTTCCACAGAGGACTAAGAAGGGAAATTGGTCTATAATTTTCCAATTTATCTCGGGGTCCACTTTTGTGGACAGGGACAATGGTCGCTACTTTCCACATTTTTGGAACCTTTCCTTCCTGAAGTGACCTATTTATAAGTAAGGTGACAGGATGGCGATAGCCGGGGCAGCAGCCCTCAGGAGGCGAGGTTCAAGCTGGTCATGCCCTAGCGAGGAAGAAGGGTTAATTTTGTGTAGGAGAGGTAGTACCTCTGCCTGTTTGACCAGCTTTAGGTGAAATTGGGGCCAAGAGTGAGCCCAAGCATCTCCAGAGTATAGGTTAGGCCCATGGGTAACCCGGGGGGGAGACCCACTCAGGGTAGAGTAGGAGGCACAGAAGGCCTCAGCCACTATGGCTGGGTTATTATTCAGGGAGTCTCCCACCATGATGGAGTCCGTTTGGCTGGTTGAGGAGCCCTTGATAAGTAGATTTAGGTGGCCCCAGAATATTTTTGGGTCCCGTAGGTGCCTAGTTTGTAGGTCATTTAAGTATTGAGACTTGGCTTTTTTCAAAGATTTTTTGCACTGGTTTCTCAGCTCTCTGTACTTTCCCCAGTCTGTTGGGCTGCCAGAAGATTTGAAGGTACCCCAAGCTCAGTCCCGGAGGAGCATGGAGTGCTTGAGGCAAGGGCTCAGCCATTTATGACATTTTCCCTGTACCCTGAGCTTTTTTATCGGGGCATGAGTGTTAGATGCAGACAAAACGATCTGGGTGAAATACTCAAGAGCTTCATCGAGTGTGGGGAGAGAGGTGATAGGGGCCCAGTCGGAGTTCCACAGCTGGGAGCAGTAGTCTGCAGGTACAAATCTACTGTAGTTTCTCGCTTCAATGATCTTTGCGGCAATTTTTTTGGGCTTGTTGGACCATATGCAGAAAGTGGGCGAGTGATCGCTCAAGGAGTCAGCCATAATCCCTGCTGACAGGATACGGCCCGGGCAGGAGACAAGGATTCAATCAATGAGAGAGTGGTTTCCAGTCTTAGGGTTGTGTCTTGTGGGGAGGTCGATGATCTGGGTAAGAGGTGACCCAAGTAATGGGTTTTTAGTAGAGGAGGAGAGCAGGGATGGCCAATGGAGATTGAAATCCCCAAGTAGTATGGTTCTCCAAGGGGGTAGACCTCAAGGTGGCTAGTTATGGATTCCAAAGAGGAGGCAGCAGATTGTGGGGGGATGTAGACACCTCCTATGGTAAGGGGTCTGGTGTTACCAAGAAGTACTTTGATGAGCTACATTTCAGCCAGAGGGTCACTAGGAGAGGGGCAGTCCAGCTCTGTAGCTTGAAGGTCAGTGCTGACATAAATAATGACCCCACCTCCCCTTTTCCCAATCCTGTATTTTCGAAAAGTAAGGTATCCCACTATGTCCACTTCATGGGGGAGGATCTGAGGTTTGAGCCAAGTTTCTGTCAAGGCTAGCATATCAGGCTTATATAGAGCCACCCAAGCCTTGATTTCATGGAATTTGTGCCTTAGGCTGAAAATGTTCATATGAGCGAGTTTGAGCACTTTGGTATCAGCCCACTCAGGGCATGAGGGGTTGTTTAGAGTAAGATTTGGGGAGATAGGGCCAGGATTAGATTCTATGTCACCCCCAAGGGCTAGGAGGGTCCTGCCCAGATTGTCAGGAGGTAGGTGAGGAGGGGGAAGAGTCAGTCATCCATCACACCCCATGGGGAGAGATACCTCGACACCACCATGTCCAGACAGGGATTGGCCTAAGAAGACCATATTAGCAGGGGTCACTATGAGTACAAAGCGGGAAGAGAAGAGTCCTTAAAGAGAAGGCACTAGTATAATCTTATGTCTGGCAAGGAAGCTCGGTACAGGGTTGGGAACTCGAGGCAATGTCAGAGGTTTTGCAGGGTAAGTAGGTTAAGTAAATATCAGCTAATGGGAAAATTAAAAGGGGGGCCAAGTTACTCTTTCAAAGTACAATGTCAAATGCACATCAGATGGAATGTTGCCAGTCATTAGGAAACAAATTGGCAGTTAAAGTGAGAGTTTTGAGTGGAGAGGCTTCTTTAGTTCATGAGGGAAACACAGGTAGCAGGAGGGCCTCTAGTGGGGAGACTGAGAAGTGAAGTGGGATGAATCAGAAGATGGTACAGTACTGAGAGTTTACAATGGGAGCGGCTAGAAATTCCAGTGTCAACAGAGGGGCCCCAGTGGAGGAATTGTATAGGTTGCAAATGGTAAAGTGAGCGGATAGGTATTTTCAGCTCACATGACCATCTCAGCAGCTATATAAGGGAACGCCGACCAAGGGGGGGGGGTGGTGGTGGTGGGGGTAGCGGGGCAGCCAGCAAAGCCGGCAGGGCAGAGCCGTCTCCAGATACACCCTCTCAGTAGCCAGGGGGGCTCATATGGCGAGGAGCAGAAAAGAGCGAGCAGCTGAGTCCATGTAATGGGTAAGCTCCTAAAGTGATCCGCAGTAGCAGTTGCTTGCTGTTACCTGTTTACAGTGTTTCGGGGGGCAGGGGAGGGCAGCAGCAGGAGCCCTCTCGACCTCACGGGTGGTCTGCCTGTTTACGGTGTTTCGGGGCGGATGAGGGCAGGAGACAGAGCCCTCTTCACCTTGCGGGTGTGGTCCACCTGTTTACGGCATTTTGGGGGGGGGGAGGGCAGGAACAGGAGTCCTCCTGACCTTCGGGTGGTCCACCTGTTTACGGTGTTTTGGGGGCCGGGGAGGGCAGAAGCAGGAGCCCACTCGACACAGCCTCTCAGTAGCCAGGGGGGCTCATATGGTGAGGAGCAGAAAAGAGCGAGCAGCTGAGTCCCTGTAATGGGTAAGCTCCTAAAGTGTCCCACAGTAGCAGTTGCTTGCTGTTACCTGTTTCACGGTGTTTGAGGGTGGGGAGGACAGGAGCAGGAGCCCTCTCGACCTCATGGTGGTCTGCCACTTTACGGTGTTTCGGGGGGTGGGGGGAGGGCAGGAGCAGGAGCCCTCTCGACACAGCCTCTCAGTAGCCAGGGGGGCTCATGTGGCGAGGAGCAGAAAAGAGCGAGTAGCTGAGTCCCTGTAATGGGTAAACTCCTAAAGTGTCCCTCAGTAGCAGTTGCTTGCCGTTACCTGTTTACGGTGTTTTGAGGGGTGGGGAAGGGCAGGAGCAGGAGCCCTCTCGACCTCGCAGGTGGTCCACCTGAAATGGAGAGAAAAAGTCGTTAACACTGGATTTTTAAACAGTAGGAAAAGATGGGGGAGGGTGAGCTATAGCCTAATGAGAAAGGAAATTTTATGTAGTCATTGGCAAAGGACACAAAGAGTACAAGGTACCGACAACCGATTTAAAAGCACAAAAAGACATAGATCCTGAAATTGTTTGCAATTGAGCTGTGTAAGACGGGAGAGGTTCATGCGCTTAGCGCTGCTGACGAGTGCAGTACCTTAACGAAATCTAGTTATCACAATTACATGAGATTACATTTTTTTTTTTAGATTACTTTTTACAGAGCATACTTAGCCTTTAAGGCAGGAATACATTTAAGGCACCCTATGTATCTCATGATCAAAGCAAATCAAATGTTAGGGAAAACCAGGATTGCAGAATACATTTTGAGAGCACACACATAGCCTTTAAGTTCGGGAAATGTTGTCAAGACATCCTAAAAGAGTTCATGTTCAAAGGCAGAAATTCCAAAATTCTAGATATAAAAAACAAGTACATGTTCAAAGGCAGGAATTCCAAAATTCTAGATATAAAAACAGTCTCCACGTCTACGCCAATTTAAAATAGCGCCTGGACCAGATACAGCCTCTCAGTAGCCAGGGGGGGCTCATATGGCGAGGAGCAGAAAAGAGCGAGCAGCTGAGTCCCTGTAATGGGTAAGCTCCTAAAGTGATCCGCAGTAGCAGTTGCCTGCTGTTACCCGTTTACGGTGTTTCAAGGGGGGGGAGGGCAGGAGCAGGAGACCTCTCGACCTCGCGGGTGGTCTGCCTGTTTATGGTGTTTCAGGGGCCGGGAAGGGCAAGAGCAGAAGTCCCTCTGACCTCGCAGGTGGTCTGCCTGTTAAGGGTGTGTCGGGGCGGGGGGGCAGGAGCAGGCCCCTCTCGACCTCGCGGGTGTCCGCCTGTTCACGGTGTTACAGGGGCGGGAAGGGCAGGAGCAGGAGCCCTCTCAGACCTCGCGATGATCCGCCTGTTTACGATGTTTGGGGAGGGAGGGCAGGAGCCCTCTTGACACAGCCTCTCAGTAGCCAGGGGGGCTCATATGGCGAGGAGCAGAAAAGAGCGGGCAGCTGAGTCCCTCTAATGGGTAAGTTCCTAAAGTGTCCCGCAGTAGCAGTTGCTTGCTGTTACCTGTTTACGGTGTTCCGGGGGGTGGGGGAGGGCAGCAGCTGGAGCCCTCTCGACCTCGCGGGTGGTCTGCCTGTTTACGGTGTTACAGGGGGCGGGGAAGGGCAGGAGCAGGAGTCCTCTCGACACAGCCTCTCAGTAGCCGGGGGCGGCTCATATGGCGAGGAGCAGAAAAGAGCGGGCAGCTGAGTCCCTGTAATGGGTAAGCTCCTAAAGTGTCCCGCAGTAGCAGTTGCTTGCTGTTACCTGTTTACGGTTTTTCGGAGGGCGGGAGAGGGCAGGAGCTGGAGCCCTCTCGAATTCATGGGTGGTCCACCTGAAATGGAGAGAAAAAGTCGTGAGCACTGGCTTTTTAAACACTAGGGAAAGATGGGAGAGGGCGAGCTACAGCCTAATGAGAAAGGAAATTTTAGGCAGTCGTTGGCAAAGGACACAAAGAGTACAAGGTACCGACAACCAGTTTAAAAGCACAAAAAGACATAGATCCTGAAATTGTTTGCAATTGAGCTGTGTAGGATGGGAGAGGCTCAAGCGCTTAGCGCTGCTTACGAGTGCAGTCTCTGAACGAAATCTAGTTATCACAATTACATGAGAATACATTTTTTTTTTTTTTAGATTACTTTTTACAGAGCACACTTAGCCTTTAAGGCAGGAATACATTTAAGGAACCCTATGTATCTCATGATCAAAGCAAATCAAATGTTAGGAAAAAACAGGATTGCAGAATACATTTAGAGAGCACACACATAGCGTTTAAGTTTGGGAAATGTTGTCAATGCATCCTAAAAGAGTTCATGTTCAAAGGCAGAAATTCCAAAATTCAAGATATAAAAAACAAGTTCATGTTCAAAGGCAGGAATTCCAAAATTCTAGATATAAAGACAGTCTCCACGTCTACGCTGATTTAAAATGGCGCCTTGCCACCAGATACAGCCACTCAGTAGCCAGGGGGGCTCATGTGGCGAGGAGCAGAAAAGAGCGAGCAGCTGAGTTCCTGTAATGGGTAAGCTCCTAAAGCGATCCGCAGTAGCAGTTGCTTGCTGTTACCTGTTTACGGTGTTTACGGGGTTGGGGGAGGGCAGGAGCAGAAGCCCTCTCGACACAGCCTCTCAGTAACCAGGGGGGCTAATACGGCGAGGAGCAGAAAAGAGCGAGCAGCTGAGTCCCTGTAATGGGTAAGCTCCTAAAGTGATCTGCAGTAGCAGTTGCTTGCTGTTACCTGTTTACGGTGTTTGAGGCGGGGAGGGCAGGAGCAGGAGCCCTCTCGACCTCGCAGTGGTCACGCCCGTTTCTGGTGTTCGAGGCGGGGAGGACGGGAGCAGGAGCCCTCCCGACCTCGCGGGTGGTCCGCCTGTTTATGGTGTTTCGGGGGGCGGGGGAGGGCAGGAGCAGGAGCCCTCTCGACCCAGCCTCTCAGTAGCCAGGGGGACTCATATGGCGAGGAGCAGAAAAGAGCGAGCAGCTGAGTCCCTGTAATGGGTAAGCTCCTAAAGGTGTCCACAGTAGCAGTTGCTTTCTGTTACCTGTTTACATTGTTTTATTGGTGGGGAGGCAGGAGCAGGAGCCCTCTCGACCTCGCGGGTGGTCCGCCTGTTTACGGTGTTTCGAGGTGCGGGGGAGGGTAGGAGCAGGAGCCCTCTCGACACAGCCTCTCAGTAGCCAGAGGGGGCCTCATATGGCGAGGAGCAGAAAAGAGCGAGCAGCTGAGTCCCTGTAATGGGAAAGCTCCTAAAGAGTCCCGCAGTAGAAGTTGCTTGCTTTTACCTGTTTACGGTGTTTCGGGGTGCGGGGTTGGGCAGGAGCAGGAGCCCTCTTGACCTCGCGGGTGGTTCGCCTGAAATGGAGAGAAAAAGTCATGAGCAGTGGATTTTTAAACAGTAGGGAAAGATGGGAGATGGTGAGCTACAGCCTAATGAGAAAGGAAATTTTATGCAGTCGTTGGCAAAGGATACAAAGAGTACAAGGTACCGACAACCAATTTAAAAGCACAAAAAGACATAGATCCTGAAATTGTTTGCAATTGAGCTGTGTAGGACGGGAGAGGCTCACGCGCTTAGCACAGCTTACGACTGCAGTCCCTGAATGAAATCTAGTTATCACAATTACATGAGATGACATTTTTTTTTTTTTAGATTACTTTTTACAGAGCACACTTAGCCTTTAAAGCTGGAATACATTTAAGGCACCCTATGTATCTCGTGATCAAAGCAAATCTAATGTTAGGGAAAACCTGGATTGCAGAATACATTTAGAGAGCACACACATAGCCTTTATGTTCGGGAAATTTTGTCAGGCATCCAAAAAGAGTTCATGTTCAAAGGCAGAAATTCCAAAATTCTAGATATAAAAACAGTCTCCACATCTACACCGATTTAAAATGGCTCCTGGCCATCAGACACAGCCTCTCAGAAGCCAGGCGGGCTCATATGGCGAGTAGCAGAAAAGAGCGAGCAGCTGAGTCGCTGTAATGGGCAAGCTCCTAAAGTGATCCGCAGTAGCAGTTGCTTGCTGTTACCTGTTTACGGTGTTTCGGGGGGCGGTGGAGGGCAGGAGCAGGAGACCTCTCGACCTCGTGGGTGGTCCGCCTGTTTACGATGTTTCAGGGGGCGGGCAAGAGCAGGAGCAGGACCTCTCTAGAGCCTCGGGGTGATCCATCTGTATCATGATGTTTGAGGCGGGAAGGGCAGGAGCAGGAGTCCCTCCGACCTCGCGGGTGGTCCACCTGTTTACGGTGTTTTGGGGGCGGGAGGGCAGAAGCAGGAGCCCACTCGACACAGCCTCTCAGTAGCCAGGGGCTCATATGGTGAAGAGCAGAAAGAGAGAGCAGCTGAGTCCCAGTAATGGGTAAGCTCCTAAAGTGGTCTGCAGAAGCAGTAGCTTGCTGTTACCTGTTACGGTGTTTGAGGCGGGGAGGCAGGAGCAGGAGCCCTCTCGACCTCACAGGGTGGTCCGCCACTTTCACAGTGTTTGAGGGGGGGAGGGCAGGAGCAGGAGCCCTCTCGACACAGCCTCTCAGTAGCCAGGGGGGCTCATATGGCGAGGAGAAGAAAAGAGCGTGCAGCTGAGTCCCTGTAATGGGTAAGCTCATAAAGAGTCCCGCAGTAGCAGTTGCTTGCTGTTACCTGTTTACGGTGTTTTGGGGGGCAGGGGAGCGCAGGAGCAGGAGCCCTCTCGACCCCGTGGGTGGTCCGCCTGAAATGGAGAGAAAAAGTCGTTAACACTGGATTTTTAAACACTAGGGAAAGATGGGGGAGGGTGTGCTACAGCCTAATGGGAAAGGAAATTTTATTTAGTCGTTGGCAAAAGACACAAGGAGTACAAGGTACCGACAATCAATTAAAAAGCACAAAAAGACATAGACCCTGAAATTGTTTGCAATTGAGCTATGTAGGATGGGAGAGGCTCACGCGCTTAGCGCAGCTTACGAGTGCAGTCCCTGAATGAAATCTAGTTATCACAATTACATGAGATGACATTTTTTTTTTTAGATTACTTTTTACAGAGCACACTTAGCCTTTAAAGCAGGAATACATTTAAGGTACCCTATGTATCTCGTGATCAAAGCAAATCCAATGTTAGGGAAAACCTGGATTGCAGAACACATTTAGAGAACACACACATAGCCTTTAACTTCGGGAAATGTTGTCAAGGCATCCTAAAAGAGTTCATGTTCAAAGGCAGAAATTCCAAAATTCTGGATATAAAAAACAAGTTCATGTTCAAAGGCAGGAATTCCAAAATTCTAGATATAAAAACAGTCTCCACATCTACACCGATTTAAAATGGCATCTGGCCACCAGATACAGCCTCTCAGTAGCCAGGCGGGCTCATATGGTGAGGAGCAGAAAAGAGCGAGCAGCTGAGTCCCTGTAATGGGTAAGCTCCTAAAGTGATCCGCAGCAGCAGTTGCTTGCTGTTACCTGTTTACGGTGTTTTGAGGGGCGGGCAAGGGCAGGAGCAGGAGCCCTCTCCCTCGCTGGTGGTCTGCCTGTTTATGGTGTTTCAGGGGCCGGGAAGGGCAAGAGCAGAAGTCCCTTCTGACCTCGCAGGTGGTCTGCCTGTTAAGGGTGTGTACAGGGCGGGGAAGGGCAGGAGCAGGAGCCCTCTCGACCTACATGGTGGTCCGCCTGTTGCGGTGTTACAGGGGCGGGGAAGGGCAGGAGCAGGAGCCCTCTCGACCACGCGGGTGATCCGCCTGTTTACGATGTTTGGGGCGGGGAGGGCAGGAGCCCTCTTGACACAGCCTCTCAGTAGCCAGGGGCTCATATGGCGAGGAGCAGAAAAGAGCGAGCAGCTGAGTCCCTGTAATGGGTAAGCTCCTAAAGTGATCCGCTTTAGCAGTTGCTTGCTGTTACCTGTTTACGGTGTTTTGGGGGGTTGGGCAGGAGCAGGAGCCCTCTCAACCTCGCCGGTGGTCTGCCTGTTTACAGTGTTTCTGGGGAAGGGGGAGGGCAGGCACCCTCTCGACCTCGTGGGTGGTCCGCCTGTTTACGGCGTTTCGGGGGGCGGGGAAGGGCAGGAGCAGGAGTCCTCTCGACCTCGCGGGTGGTCCGCCTGTTTACAGAGTTTCAGGGAGTGGAGGAGGCCAGGAGAAGGAGCCCTCTTGACCTCGCTGGTGGTCCGCCTGTTTTCGGTGTTTAGGGGGGCGGGGGAAGGCAGAAGCAGGAGCCCTCTCGACCTAGCATTTTTTCCACCTGTTTACGGTCTTTCCGGGGCCGGGGACGGCAGGAGCAGGAGCCCTCTCGACACAGCCTCTCAGTAGCCAGGGGGGCTCATATCACGAGGAGCAGAAAAGAGCGAACAGCTGAGTCCCTGTAATGGGTAAGCTCCTAAAGTGTCCCGCAGTAGCAGTTGCTTGCTGTTACCTGTTTACTGTGTTTTGGGGGTGTGGTAGGGCAGGAGAAGGAGCCCTCTCGACCTTGAGTGTGGTCCGCCTGTTTACGGTGTTTCGGGGGGCGGGGGATGGCAGGAGCAGGAGCCCTCTCGACACAGCCTCTCAGTAGCCAGGGGGGCTCATATCGCGAGTAGCTGAAAAAAGTGAGCAGCTGAGTCCCTGTAATGGGTAAGCTCCTAAAGTGTCCCGCAGTAGCAGTTGCTTGCTGTTACCTGTTTACGGTGTTTCAGGATGCGAGGGAGGGCAGGAGCAGGAACCCTCTCGACATCGTGGGTGGTCCACCTGAAATGGAGAGAAAAAGTTGTGAGCACTGGATTTTTAAACAGTAGGGAAAAATGGGAGAGGGTGAGCTACAGCCTAATGAGAAAGGAAATTTTATGCAGTCGTTGGCAAAGGACTCGAAGAGTACAAGGTACCGACAACTAATTTAAAAGCACAGAAAGACATAGATCCTGAAATTGTTTGCAATTGAGCTGTGTAGGACGGGAGAGGCTCACGCACTTAGCGCTGCTGATGAGTGCAGTCCTTGAACGAAATCTAGTCATCACAATTACATGATATTACTTTTTTTTTTTTTTTTTAGATTACTTTTTACAGAGCACACTGAGCCTTTAAGGCAGGAATACACTTAAGGCACCCTATGTATCTCGTGATCAAAGCAAATCAAATGTTAGGGAAAACCAGGATTGCAGAATACATTTAGAGAGCACACACATAGCCTTTAACTTCAGGAAATGTAGTCAAGGCATCCTAAAAGAGTTCATGTTCAAAGGCAGAAATTCCAAAATTCTAGATATAAAAAACAAGTTCATGTTCAAAGGCAGGAATTCCAAAATTCTAGATATGAAAACAGTCTCCATGTCTACGCCGATTTAAAATGGCGCCTGGTCACCAGATACTACCTCTCAGTAGCCAGGGGGGCTTATATGGCGAGGAGCAGAAAAGAGCAAGCATCTGAGTCCCCGTAATGGGTAAGCTCCTAAAGTGATCCGCTTTAGCAGTTGCTTGCTGTTACCTGTTTACGGTGTTCCGGGGGGCGGGGAGGGCAGGAGCAGGAGACCTCTCGACCTCTCGGGTGGTCCGCCTGTTTACGGTGTTTCGGGGGGCGGGGAAGGGCAGGAGCAGGAGCCCTCTCGACCTCGTGGGTGGTCCACCTATTTACTGTGTTTCAGGGGGCAGGGGAGGGCAGGAGCCCTCTCGACACAGCCTCTTAGTAGCCAGGGGGATTCATATGGTGAGGAGCAGAAAAGAGCGAGCAGCTGAGTCCCTGTAATGGGTAAGCTCCTAAAGAGATCTGCAGTAGCAGTTGCTCGCTGTTACCTGTTTACGGTGTTTCGGGAAGGGGGAGGGCAGGAGCAGGAGCACTCTCGACCACGCCGGTGGTCTGCCTGTTTATGGTGTTTCTGGGGGTGGGGGAGGGTAGGAGCCCTCTCGACCTCGCGGGTGGTCCGCCTGTTTACGGTGATTCGGGGGGGGAGGGCAGGAGCCGGAGCCCTCTCGACACAGCCTCTCAGTAGCCAGGGGGGCTCATATGGCGAGGAGCAGAAAAGAACAAGCAGCTGAGTCCCTGTAATGGGTAAGCTCATAAAGTGTCCCTCAGTAGCAGTTGCTTGCTGTTACCTGTTTACGGTGTTTCGGGAGGTGGGGAGGGGCTGGAGCAGGAGCCCTCTGGAGCTGTGGTGAACAGCGTGTTTATGGTGGTTCACGGGCGAGGAGGAGGGCAGGAGCAGGTGCCCTCTTGACACAGCCTCTCAGTAGCCAGGGGGGCTCATATGGCGAGGAGCAGAAAAGAGCGTGCAGCTGAGTCCCTGTAATAGGTAAGCTCCTAAAGTGTCCCTTAGTAGCAGTTGCTTGATGTTACCTGTTTACGGTGTTTCGAGTGGCAGCGGAGGGCAGGAGCAGGAGCCCTCTCGACGTCACGGGTGGTCCACCTGAAATGGAGAGAAAAAGTCGAGAGCACTGGATTTTTAAACAGTAGGGAAAGATGGGAGAGGGTGAGCTACAGCCTTATGAGTAAGGAAATTTTATGCTGTCGTTGGCAAAGGACACAAAGAGTACAAGATACCGGCAACTGATTTAAAAGCACAAAAAGACATAGATCCTGAAATTCTTTGCAATTGAGCTGTGTAGGATGGGAGAGGCACACGCGCTTAGCGCTGCTGACGAGTGCAGTCCTTGAACGAAATCTAGTCATCACAATGACATGAGATTACATTTTTTTTTTTTTAGATGACTTTTTACAGAGCACACTTAGCCTTTAAGGCAGGAATATATTTAAGGCACCCTATGTATCACGTGATCAAAGCAAATCAAATGTTAGGGAAAACCAGGATTGCAGAATACATTTAGAGAGCACACACATAGCCTTTATCTTCAGGAAATGTTGTCAAGGCATCCTAAAAGAGTTCATGTTCAAAGGCAGAAATTCCAAAATTCTGTATATGATAAACAAGTTCATGTTCAAAGGCAGGAATTCCAAAATTCTAGATATAAAAACAGTCTCCACGTCTACGCCGATTTAAAATGGCGCCTGGTGACCAGATACAGCCTATCAGTAGCCAGGGGGGCTCATATGGTGAGGAGCAGAAAAGAGCGAGCAGCTGAGTCCCCGTAATGGGTAAGCTCCTAAAGTGATCCGCTTTAGCAGTTGCTTGCTGTTACCTGTTTACGGTGTTCCGGGGGGCGGGGGAGGGCAGGAGCAGGAGCCCTCTCGACCTCGCTGGTGGTCCACCTGTTTACGGTGTTTCAGGGGGCGGGGAGGGCAGGGCAGGAGCCCTCTCCAACCTGTGGGTGGTCCTGTTCTGGCGTTTCAGGGGGCAGGGAGGGCAGGAGCCCTCTCGACACAGCCTCTCAGTAGCCAGGGGGGCTCATATGGTGAGGAGCAGAAAAAAGCGAGCAGCTGAGTCCCTGTAGTGGGTAAGCTCCTAAAGAGATCTGCAGTAGCTGTTGCTTGCAGTTACCTGTTTTCGGTGTTTCGGGTGGGGGAGGGCAGGAGCAGGAGCCCTCCCAACCTTGCCGGTGGTCTGCCTGTTTACGGTGTTTCTGGGGAAGGGGGAGGGCAGGAGCCCTCTCGACCTCGCGGGTGGTCAGCCTGTTTACGGTGTTTAAGGGGGGGAAGCAGAAGCAGGAGGCCTCTCGACCTAGTGGGTGGTCCGCCTGTTAACGGTGTTTCCGGGGACGGGGACGGCAGGAGCAGGAGCCCTCTCGACACAGCCTCTCAGTAGCCAGGGGGGCTCATATCGCGAGAAGCAGAAAAGAGCGAACAGCTGAGTCCCAGTAATGGGTAAGCTCCTAAAGTGTCCCACAGTAGCACTTGCTTGTTGTTACCTGTTTACTGTGTTTTGCGGGGTGGGGTGGGGCAGGAGCAGGAGCCCTCTCGACCTTGCGTGTGGTCCGCCTGTTTACGGTGTTTTGGGGGCGGGGGAGGGCAGGAGCAGGAGCCCTCTCGACCTCGCGGGTGGTCCGCCTGTTTACGGTGTTTCAGGGGTTGGGGGAGGGCAGGAGCAGGAGCCCTCTCGACTTCGCGGGTGGTCCACCTGTTTACGGTGTTTCAGGGGGCAGGGGAGGGCAGGAGCCCTCTCGACACAGCCTCTCAGTAGCCAGGGGGGCTCATATGGTGAGGAGCAGAAAAGAGCGAGCAGCTGAGTCCCTGTAGTGGGTAAGCTCCTGAAGAGATCTGCAGTAGCTGTTGCTTGCAGTTACCTGTTCTACGTGTTTGGGGGCAGGAGCAGGAGCCCTCCCAACCTCGCCAGTGGTCTGCCTGTTTACGGTGTTTCTGGGGAAGGGGGAGGGCAGGAGTCCTCTCGACCTCGCGGGTGGTCAGCCTGTTTACGGTGTTTAGGGTGGGGGGGGAAGCAGAAGCAGGAGCCCTCTCGACCTAGTGGGTGGTCCGCCTGTTAACGGTGTTTCCGGGGCCGGGGATGGCAGGAGCAGGAGCCCTTTCGACACAGCCTCTGAGTAGCCAGGGGGGCTCATATCGCGAGGAGCAGAAAAGAGCGAGCAGCTGAGTCCCTATAATGGGTAAGCTCCTAAAGTGTCCCGCAGTAGCAGTTGCTTGCTGTTACCTGTTTACTGTGTTTCAGGGGGGTGGGGTAGGGCAGGAGCAGGAGCCCTCTTGACCTTACGTGTGGTCCGCCTGTTTACGGTGTTTCGGGGGCGGAGGAGGGCAGGAGAAGGAGCCCTCTCGACACAGCCTCCCAGTAGCCAGGGGGGCTCATATCTCGAGGAGCTGAAAAGAGCGAGCAGCTGAGTCCCTGTAATGGGTAAGCTCCTAAAGTGTCCCGCAGTAGCAGTTGCTTGCTGTTACCTGCTTACGGTGTTTCGGGGGGTGGGGGAGGGCAGGAGCAGGAGCCATCTCGACCTCGCCGGTGGTCTGCCTGTTTACGGTGATTCGGGGGGCGGGGGAGGGCAGGAGCAGGAGCCCTCTCGACACAGCCTCTCAGTAGCCAGAGGGGCTCATATGGCGAGGAGCAGAAAAGAGCGTGCAGCTGAGTCCCTGTAACGGGTAAGCAGATAAAGTGTCCCGCAGTAGCAGTTGCTTGCTGTTACCTGTTTACAGTGCTTTGGGAGGCAGGGGAGGGCAGGAGCAGGAGCTCTCTCGACCTCGCGGGTGATCCACCTGTTTACGGTGTTTCAGGGGGCAGGGTAGGGGGGCAGGAGCACTCCCGACAAAGCCTCTCAGTAGCCAGGGGGGCTCGTATGGTGAGGAGCAGAAAAGAGCGAGCAGCTGAGTCCCTGTAATGGGTAAGTTCCAAAAGAGATCTGCAGTAGCATTGGCTTGCTATTACCTGTTTATGGTGTTTGAGGGTGAGGCAGGAGCAGGAGCCCTCTAAAACCTCGCCATTGGTCTGTCTGTTTCGTGTTTCTGGGAGGGAGGGCTGGTGCCCTCTCGACCCGGGTAGTCCGCCTGTTTACAATGTTTCAGGGGGCGGGGGAGGGCAGGAGCAGGAGCCCTCTTGACCTCGCGGGTGGTCCGCCTGTTTACGGTGTTTCAGGGGGCGGGGACGGCAGGAGCAGGATCCCTCTCGACACAGCCTCTCAGTAGCCAGGGGGGATCATATCGCGAGGAGCAGAAAAGAGCAAGCAGCTGAGTCCCTGTAATGGGTAAGTTCCTAAAGTGATCCTTTGGCAGTTGCTTGCTGTTACCTATTCACGGTGTTTTCAGAAGTGAGAGGCAGGGGCAGGAGCCTCTCGACCTCGAGGGTGGTCCCCTGTTTATGGTGTTACATGGGAAGGGGAAGGGCAGGTGCAGGAGCCGTCTTGACCTCGTGGGTTGTCCGCCTGTTTACGGTGTTTCGGGTGGTGGGGGAGGGCAGGAGCAGGAGTCCTCTCGACCTCGCTGGTGGTCCGCCTGTTTACGGTGTTTCGGGGGGAGGGCAGGAGCAGGAGCCCTCTCGACTCAGCCTCTCAGTAGCCAGTGGGGCTCATATGGCGAGGAGCAGAAAAGAGCAAGCAGCTGTGTCCCTGTAATGGGTAAGTTCCTAAAGTGTCCCGCAGTAGCAGTTGCTTGCTGTTACCTGTTTACGGTGTTTCGGGGGGTGGGGTAGGGCAGGAGCAGAAGCCCTCTCGACCTCGCGGGTGGTCCGCCTGTGTACAGTGTTTGGGGGTGTGCAAGGGCAGGAGCAGGAGTCCTCTAACTCATGGGTGGTCCATATGTATACAGTGTTTTGGGGGCAGGAAGGGCAGGAGCAGGAGTCCTCTAGAGCTTGACTGGTCCGCCTGTTCTCAGTGTTCGGTGGGAGGGAGTAGCATCAGGAGCCCTCACAACCTCGCGGGAGCTCCGCCTGTTTACAGTGCGACAGGGGGCGGGGAAGGGCAGGAGCAGGAGCCCTCTCAACCTCGGGGGTCGTCCACCTGTTTACGGTGTTTCGGGGGGAGGGCAGGAGCAGGAGCCCTCTCGACACAGCCTCTCAGAAGCCAGGGGGGCTCATATGGAGAGGAGCAGAAAAGAGCAGGCAGCTGAGTCCCTGTAATGGGTAAGCTCCTAAAGTGTCCCGGAGTAGCAGTTGCTTGCTGTTACCTGTTTACAATGTTTCAGGGGTTGGGGGAGGGCAGGAGCAGGTGCCCTCTCGACCTCGCAGGTGGTCCACCTGAAATGGAGTGAAAAAGTCATGAGCACTGCATTTTTAAACAGTAGGGAAAGATGGGAGAGGGTGAGCTACAGCCTAATGAGAAAGGAAATTTTATGCAGTCGTTGGCAAAGGACACAAGGAGTACAAGGTACAGACAACCGATTTAAAAGCACAAAAAGACATAGATCCTGAAATTGTTTGTAATTGAGCTGTGTAAGACGGGAAAGGCTCACGCGCTTAGAGCTGCTTACGAGTGCAGTCCCTGAATGAAGTCTAGTTACCACAATTAGATGAGATTACATTTTTTTTTTTAGATTGCTTTTTACATAGCACACTTAGCTTTTAAAGCAGGAATACATTTAAGGCACCCTATGTATCTCGTGATCAAAGCTAATCAAATGTTAGGGAAAAAAAGGATTACAGAATACATTTAGAGAGCACACAAATAGCCTTTAAGTTCGGGAAATTTTGTCAAGGCATCCTAAAAGAGTTCATGTTCAAAGGCAGAAATTCCAAAATTCTAGATATAAAAAACAAGTTCATGTTCAAAGGCAGGAATTCCAAAATTCTAGATATAAAAACAGTCTCCACGACCAGGTGCTGATTTAAAATGGCGCCTGGCCACCAGATTCAGCCTCTCAGTAGCCAGGGGGGCACATATGGGGAGGAGCAGAAAAGAGCGAGCAGCTGAGTTCCTGTAATGGTTAACCTCCTAAAGTGATCCACAGTAGCAGTTGCTTGCTGTTACCTGTTTACGGTATTTTGGAGGGTGGGGAGGGCAGCAGCAGGAGCCCTCTCGACCTCGCGAGGGGTCCGCCTGTTTACGGTGTTCCGGGGGGCGGGGGAGGGCAGTATCAGGAGCCCTCTCTACCTCGTGAGTGGTGCACCTGTTTACGGTGTTTCAGGGGGCGGAGTAGGGCAGCAGCAGGAGCCCTCTCGACCTTGCGTGTGGTCCGCCTGCTTACGGTGTTTCGGCAGCGGGAGAGGGCAGGAGCAGGAGCCCTCTCGACCTCATGGGTGGTCTGCCTGTTTACAATGTTTCAGGGGGGAAGGGCAGGAGCAGGAGCCCTCTCGACACAGCCTCTCAGTAGCCAGGGGGGCTCATATGGCGAGGAGCAGAAAAGAGCGAGCAGCTGAGTCCCTGTAATGGGTAAGCTCCTAAAGTGTCCCGCAGTAGCAGTTGCTTGCTGTTACCTGTTTACGGTGTTTCGGGGGGTGGGGGAGGGCAGGAGCAGGAACCCTCTCGACCTCGCTGGTGGTCCGCCTGAAATGGAGAGAAAAAGTCGTTAACACTGGATTTTTAAACAGTTGGGAAAGATGGGGGAGGGTGAGCTACAGCCTAATGAAAAAGGAAATTTTATGCAGTTGTTGGCAAAGGACACAAAGAGTACAAGGTACCAACAACCGATTTAAAAGCACAAAAAGAACTAGATCCTAAAATTGTTTGCAATTGAGCAGTGTAGGACGGGAGAGGCTCACGTGCTTAGCGCTGCTTACGAGTGCAGTCCCTGAACGAAACCTAGTTATCACAATTACATGAGATTTCATTTTTTTTTTTTTTTAGATTACTTTTTACAGAGCACACTTAGCCTTTAAGGCAGGAATACATTTAAGGCACCCTATGTATCTCGTGATCAAAGCAAATCAAATGTTAGGGAAAACCAGGATTGCAGAATACATTTACAGAGCAGACACATAGCTTTTAAGTTCGGGAAATGTTGTCAAGGCATTATAAAAGTGTTCATGTTCAAAGGCAGAAATTCCAAAATTCTAGATGTAAAAACAGTCTCCACATCTACGCCGATTTAAAATGGCTCCTGGCCACCAGATACAGCCTCTCAGTAGCCAGGGGGGGGCTCATATGGCGAGGAGCAGGAAAGAGCGAGCAGCTGAGTCCCTGCAATGGGTAAGCTCCTAAAGTATCCTGCAGAAGCAGTAGCTTGCTGTTACCTGTTTACGATGTTTCGGGGGGCGGGAGAGGGCAGGAGAAGGAGCCCTCCCGACCTCGCGGGTGGTCTGCCTGTTTACGATGTTTCGGGGGGCGAGGAAGGGTAGGAGCAGGAGCCCTCTCAACCTCGCGGGTGGTCCGCCTGAAATGGAGAGGAAAAAGTCGGGAGCACTGGATTTTTAAACAGTAGGGAAAGATGGGTGAGGGTGAGCAACAGCCTAATGAGAAAGGAAATTTTATGTAGTCGTTGGCAAACGACACAAAGAGTGCAAGGAACCTACAACCAATTTAAAAGCACAAAAGAATAAATCCTGAAATTGTTTGGTAATTGAGCTGTAGACGGAGAGGTTTACTACCAGTGCTGCTTATGAATGTGCAGTCCCTGAATGAAATCTAGTTATCACAATTATATGAGATTACATTTTTTGGGATTACTTTATACAGAGCACACTTAGCCTTTAAGGCAGGAATACATTTAAGGCATCTTATGTATCTCGTGATCAAAGCAAATCAAATGTTAGGGAAAACCAGGATTGCAGAATACATTTAGAGAGCACACACATAACCTTTAAGTACGGGAAATGTTGTCTTGGCAATATAAAAGAGTTCTTGTTCAAAGGCAGAAATTCCAAAATTCTAGATATAAAAACAGTCTCCACGTCTACGCTGATTTAAAATGGCACCTGGCCACCAGATACAGCCTCTCAGTAGCCACGGGGGCTCATATGGCGAGGAGCAGAAAAGAGCAAGCAGCTGAGTCCCGGTAATGGGTAAGCTTCTTAAGTGATCTACAGTAGCAGTTGCTTGCTGTTACCTGTTTAAGTTTTGTGGGCGGAGGGCCGGGAGCTGGAGCCCTCTCGACCAGTGGGCTGCCTCTTTCCGGTGTTTCGGCGTGTGAGGGCAGGAGCAGGAGCTCTCTTCCTCGCAGGTGGTCAGCGTGTTCTGACGTTTCAGGGGCGGGGAAGGGGCAGGAGCGGAGCCCTCTCCACACAGCCTCTCTGTAGCCAGGGGCTCATAAGGAGAGGAGCAGAAAGGCGCAGTAGCTGAGTCCTGTTATGGGTAAACTCCTAAAGTGTCCCGCAGTAGCAGATGCTTGCTGTTACCTGTTTACGGTGTTTTGGGGGGGGGGGAGGGCAGGAGCAGGAGCCCTCGACCTCACTTGTGGTCCGCCTGTATATGGTGTTTGAGGGCGGGGAGGGCAGGAGCAAGAGCCTTCTCGGCCTCACAGGTGGTCGCCTGTTCAGGTGTTTGAGTGGGGGAGGGCAGCAGCAGAGCCTCTCAATCTCGCATGTGGTTCGCCTGTTTACGGTGTTTCAGCGGCGGGGCAGGGCAGGAGCAGGAGCACTCTCATCCTCGCAGGTGGTCCGCCTGAAATGGAGAGAAAAAGTCGGAAGCACTGGATTTTTAAACAGTAGGGAAAGATGGGGGAGGGTGAGCAACAGCCTAATAAGAAAGGAAATTTTATAAAGTCGTTGGCAAAAGACACAAATAGTACAAGCTACCGACAACCAATTTAAAAGCACAAAAAGAAATAGATCCTGAAATTGTTTGCAATTGAGCTGTGTAGGACGGGAGAGGCTCACGCGCTTAGCGCTGCTTTCGAATGCAGTCCCTGAATGAAATCTAGTTATCACAATTATATGAGATTACATTTTTTGGGATTACTTTATACAGAGCACACTTAGCCTTTAAGGCAGGAATACATTTAAGGCATCTTTTGTATCTCGTGATCAAATCAAATCAAATGTTAGGGAAAACCAGGATTGCAGAATACATTTAGAGAGCACACACATAGCCTTTAAGTTCGGGAAATGTTGTCTTGGTAATATAAAAGAGTTCATGTTCAAAGGCAGAAATTCCAAAATTCTAGATATAAAAACAGTCACCACATCTATGCCGATTTAAAATGGTGCCTGGCCACCAGATACAGCCTCTCAGTAGCCACGGGGGCTCATATGGTGAGGAGCCGAAAAGAGCGAGCAGCTGAGTCCCTGCAATGGGTATGCTCTAAAATGATCCGCAGTAGCAGTTGCTTGCTGTTACCTGTTTACGGTGTTTGGGGGAGGGCAGGAGCAGGAGCCCTCTCGACCTTGCGGGTGATCCGCCTGTTCACGGTGTTTCGGGGGGCAGGGAAGGGCAGGAGCAGGAGCCCTCTACACAGCCTCTCAGTAGGCAGAGGGGCTCATACGGCGAGGAGCAGAAAAGAGGGAGCAGCTGAGTCCCTGTAATGGCTAAGCTCCTAAAGTGTCCCACAGTAGCAGTTGCTTGCTGTTACCTGTTCTACGGAGTTTGGGGGCGGGGGAGGCAGGAGCAGAAGCCCACTCGACCTCAGGAGTGGTCCACCTGAAATAGAGAGAAAAAGTCGTTAACACTGGATTTTTAAACAGTAGGGAAAGATGGGGGAGGGTGAGCTACAGCCTAATGAGAAATGAAATTTTATGCAGTCGTTGGCAAAGGACACAAAGAGTACAAGGTACCGACAACCAATTTAAAAGCACAAAAACACGTAGATCCTGAAATTGTTTGCAATTGAGCTGTGTAGGACGGGAGAGGCTCACGCGCTTAGCGCTGCTTATGAGTGCAGTCCCTGAATGAAATCTAGTTATCACAATTACATGAGATTACATTTTTTTTTTTTAGATTACTTTTTACAGAGCACACTTAGCCTTGAAGGCAGGAATACATTGAAGGCACTCTATGTATCTCGTGATCAAAGCAAATCAAATGTTAGGGAAAACCAGGATTGCAGAATACATTTAGAGAGCACACACAAAGCCTTTAAGTTCGGGAACTGTTGTCAAGGCATCCTAAAAGAGTTCTTGTTCAAAGGCAGAAATTCCAAAATTCTGAACATAAAAAACAAGTTCATATTCAAAGCAGGAATTCCAAAATTCTAGATATAAAAAAAGTCTCCACATCTACGCCGATTTAAAATGGCGCCTGGCCACCAGATTCAGCCTCTCAGTAGCCAGGTGGGCTCATATGGCGAGGAGCAGGAAAGAGCGAGCAGCTGAGTCCCTGTAATGGGTAAGCTCCTGAAGTGATCCACAGTAGCAGTTGATTGCTGTTATCTGTTTACGGTGTTTTGGGGGGTGGGGAGGGCAGGAGCAGGAGCCCTCTCAACCTCGCGTGTGGTCCGCCTCTTTACGGTGTTTCGGGGGCGGGGGAGGGAGGCAGCAGCAGGAGCCCTCTCGACCTCGCGTGTGGTCCACCTGTTTATGGTGTTTGGCAGTGGGGAGGAAGGAGCAGGAGCCCTCTCGCGAGCCTCGAGGTGGTCCACCTGTTCACGATGTTTCGGGGGGCGGGGAAGGGCAGGAGCCCTCTCGGACACAGCCTCTCGGTAGCCAGGGTGGCTCATATGGTGAGGAGCAGAAAAGGGCGAGCAGCTGAGTCCCTGTAATGGGTAAGCTCCTAAAGTGTCCCACAGTAGCAGTTGCTTGCTGTTACCTGTTTACGGATTTTCGGGGGGGGAGGGCAGGAGCAGGAGCCCTCTCAACCTCGTGTGTGGTCCGCCTGAAACAGAGAGAAAAAGTCCGGAGCACTGGATTTCTAAAGAGTAGGGAATGATGGGGAAGGGTGAGCTACCGACAAGCCAATTTAAAAGCACAAAAAGAAATAGATCCTGAAATTGTTTGCAATTGAGCTGTGTAGGACGGGAGAGGCTCACGCACTTAGCGCTGCTTACAAGTGCAGTCCCTGAACGAAATCTAGTTATCACAATTACATGAGAACACATTTTCTTTTTTTTTATATTACTTTTTACAGAGAACACTTAGTCTTTAAGGCAGGAATACATTTAAGGCACCCTACATATCTCGTGATCAAAGCAAATCAAATGTTAGGGAAAACCAGGATTGCAGAATACATTTAGAGAGCACACACATAGCCTTTAAGTTCGG
Source organism: Neoceratodus forsteri (assembly GCA_016271365.2). Lineage (NCBI taxonomy): Eukaryota > Metazoa > Chordata > Ceratodontiformes > Ceratodontidae > Neoceratodus > Neoceratodus forsteri. The sequence goes on along the minus strand of CM057459.1, from coordinate 107,325,803 downwards.
GAAATCTTGTCAAGGCATCCTAAAAGAGTTCATGTTCATTGGCAGAAATTCCAAACTTCTAGATATAAAAAACAAGTGCATGTTCAAAGGCAGGAATTCCAAAATTCTAGATATAAAAACAGCCTCCACATCTACGCCGATTTAAAATGGCGCCTGGCCACCAGATACAACCTCTCAGTAGCCAGGGGGCTCATATGGCGAGGAGCAGAAAAGAGCGAGCAGCTGAGTCCCTGTAATGGAAAGCTCCTAAAGTGATCCACAATAGCAGTTGCTTGCTGTTACCTGTTCACAGGTGTTTGGGGGGCGGGGACGAGGAGGCAGGAGCAGGAGCCTCTCGAGCCAAGGGTGCTCCGCCCTGTTTACTGTGTTTCGCGGGTGGGGGTCGGCAGCAGGAGCAGGAGCCCTCCTGACCTCGCGGGTGGTACGTCTGTTTACGGTGTTTCGGGGGGCGGGGAAGGGCAGGAGCAGGAGCCCTCTCGACCTCATGGGTGGTCCTCCTGAAATGGAGAGAAAAAGTCGTGAGCACTGGATTTTTAAACAGTAGGGAAAGATGGGGGAGGGTGAGCTTCAGCCTAATGAGAAAGGAAATTTCATGCTGTCGTTGTCAAATGACACAAAGAGTACAAGGTACCGACATCCAATTTAAAAGCACAAAAAGAAATAGATCCTGAAATTGTTTGCAATTGAGCTGTGTAGGACTGGAGAGGCTCACGTGCTTAGCGCTGCTTACGAGTACAGTCCCTGAACAAAATCTAGTTATCACAATTAAATGAGATTACTTTTTTTTTTTTAGATTACTTTTTACAGAGCACACTTAGCCTTTAAGGCAGGAATACATTTAAGGCACCCTATGTATCTTGTGATCAAAGCAAATCAAATGTTAGGGAAAACCAGGATTGCAGAATACATTTAGAGAGCACACACATAGCCTTTAAGTTCGGGAAATGTTGTCAAGGCATTGTAAAAGAGTTCATGTTCGAAGGCAGAAATTCCAAAATTCTAGATATAAAAACAGTCTCCACATCTACGCCGATTTAAAATGGCACCTGGCCACCAGATACAGCCTCTCAGTAGCCAGGGGGGCTCATATGGCGAGGAGCAGAAAAGAGTGAGCAGCTGAGTCCCTGTAATGGGTAAGCTCCTAAAGTGATCCGCAGTATCAGTTGCTTGCTGTTACCTGTTTATGGTGTTTCGGGGTGCGGGGGAGGGCAGGAGCAGGAGCCTTCTAGACCTTGCGGGCGATCCGTCTGTTTATGGTGTTTCGGGGGCAGGGATGGCGGGAGCAGGAGCCCTCTCGACCCGCGCAGTGGTCCGCCTGTTTACGGTGTTACGGGGCGGGAGGGCAGGAGCAGGAGTCCTCTCGACCTCTCGGGTGGTCCGCCTGTTTACGGTGTTTCGGGGGGCAGGGGAGTGCAGGAGCAGGAGCCCTCTCGACCTCACGGGTGGTCCACCTGAAATGGAGAGAAAAAGTCGTTAACACTGGATTTTTAAACAGTAGGGAAAGATGGGGGAGGGTGAGCTACAGCCTAATGAGAAAGGAAATTTTATGCGGTCGTTGGCAAAGGACACACAGAGTACAAGGTACTGACAACCAATTTAAAAACACAAAAAGAAATAGATCCTGAAATTGTTTGCAATTGAGCTGTGTAGGACGGGAGAGGCTCATGCGCATAGCGCTGCTTACGAGTGCAGTCCCTGAATGAAATCTAGTTATCACAATTACATGAGATTACATATTTTTTTTTTTTTTTAGATTACTTTTTACAGAGCAAACTTAGCCTTTAAGGCAGGATTACATTTAAGGCACCCAATGTATCTCGTGATCAAAGCAAATCAAACGTTAGGGAAAACCAGGATTGCAGAATACATTTAGAGAGCACACACAAAGCCTTTAAGTTTGGTAAATGTTGTCAAGGCATCCTAAAAGAGTTCATGTTCAAAGGCAGAAATTCCAAAATTCTAGATATAAAAAACAAGTACATGTTCAAAGGCAGGAATTCCAAAATTCTAGATATAAAAACAGTCTCCACATCTACGCCGATTTAAAATGGTGCCTGGCCACCAGATACAACCTCTCAGTAGCCACGGGGGCTCATATGGCGAGGAGCAGAAAAGAGCGAGCAGCTGAGTCCCTGCAATGGGTAAGCTTCTAAAGTGATCCGCAGTAGCAGTTGCTTGCTGTTACCTGTTTACGGTGTTTGGGGGCCGGGGGAGGGTAGGAGCAGGAGCCCTCTCGACCTCGCGGGTGGTCCGCCTGAAATGGAGAGAAAAAGTCGTTAACACTGGATTTTTAAACAGTAGGGAAAGATGGGGAAGGGTGAGCTACAGCCTAATGAGAAAGGAAATTTTATGCATTCGTTGGCAAAGGACACAAAGAGTTCATAGTATCGACAACCAACTTAAAAGTACAAAAACACGTAGATCCTGAAATTGTTTGCAATTGAGCTGTGTAGGACGGGAGAGGCTCACGCGCTTAGCCCTGCTTATGACTGCAGTCCCTAAATGAAATCGAGTTATCACAATTACATGAGATTACATTTTTTTTTTTTTTTTAGATTACTTTTTACAGAGCACACTTAGCCTTTAAGGCAGGAATACATTGAAGGCACTCTATGTATCTCGTGATCAAAGCAAATCAAATGTTAGGGAAAACCAGGCTTGCAGAATACATTTAGAGAGCACACACATAGCCTTTAAGTTCGGGAAATGTTGTCAAGGCATCCTAAAAGAGTTCATGTTCAAAGGCAGAAATTCCAAAATTCTGGATATAAAAAAAGTCTCCACGTCTACGCCTATTTAAAATGGCGACTGGCCACCAGATTCAGCCTCTCAGTAGTCAGGGGGGCTCATATGGCGAGGAGCAGGAAAGAGCGAGCAGCTGAGTCCCTGTAATGGGTAAGCTCCTAAAGTGATCCACAGTAGCAGTTGCTTGCTGTTATCTGTTTACGTGTTTTGGGGCGGGAGGCAGGAGCAGGAGCCCTCTCGACCTCATGAGTGGTCCGCCTGTTTACGGTGTTTGAGGCGGGAGGGCAGCCGCTGGAGACCTCTCAACCTCGCGTGTGGTCCACCTGTTTACGCTGTTTCGGCGGTGGGGGAGGGCAGGAGCAGGAGCCCTCTCGACCTCGAGGGTGGTCTGCCTGTTTACGATGTTTCGGGGGACGTGGAAGGGCAGGAGCCCTCTCGACACAGCCTCTCGGTAGCCAGGGTGGTTCATATGGCGAGGAGCAGAAAAGGGCGAGCAGCTGAGTCCCTGTAATGGGTAAGCTCCTAAAGTTTCCCGCAGTAGCAGTTGCTTGCTGTTACCTGTTTACGGATTTTCGGGGGGTGGGAGAGGGCAGGCGGAGGAGCCCTCTCAACCTCGCGTGTGGTCCGCCTGAAATGGAGAGAAAAAGTCGGGAGCACTGGATTCCTAAACAGTAGGGAATGATGGGGGAGGGTGAGCTACCAACAACAAATTTAAAAGCACAAAAAGAAATAGATCCTGAAATTGTTTGCAATTGAGCTGTGTAGGATGGGAGAGGCTCACATGCTTAGTGCTGCTTACGAGTGCAGTCCCTGAACGAAATCTAGTTATCACAATTAAATGAGATTACATTTTTTTTTTAGATTACTTTTACAGAGCACACTTAGCCTTTAAGGCAGGAATACATTTAAGGCACCCTATATATCTCGTGATCAAAGCAAATCAAATGTTAGGGAAAACCAGGATTGCAGAATACATTTAGAGAGCACACACATAGCCTTTAAGTTCGGGAAATTTTGTCAAGGCATTATAAAAGAGTTCATGTTCAAAGGCAGAAATTCCAAAATTCTAGATATGAAAACAGTATCCACATCTACGTGGCTCCCAACCACCAGATACAGCCTCTCAGTTGCCAGGGGGGGGATCATATGGCGAGGAGCAGAAAAGAGCGAGCAGCTGAGTCCCTGTAATGGGTAAGCTCCTAAGGTGATCTGCAGTAGCAGTTGCTTGCTGTTACCTGTTTACGGTGTCTCGGGGCGGGGAAGGGCAGCAGCAGGAGCCCTCTCGATCTTGCGGGTGGTCCGCCTGTTTTCGGTGTTTCAGGGGGCGGGGGAGGGCTGGAGCAGGAGCCCTCTTGACCTCGCGGGTGGTCCACCTTTTATGGTGATTCGGGGTGTGGGGTAGGGCAGGAGCAGGAGCCCTCTAGACCTTGTGGGTGATCCGCCTGTTTATGGTGTTTCGGGGGGCAGTGGAGGGCAGGAGCCCTCTCGACACAGCCTCTCAGTAGACGGGGTGGCTCATATGGTGAGGAGCAGAAAAGAGCTAGCAGCTGAGTCCCTGTAATGAGTAACCTCCTAAAGTGTCCCGCAGTAGCAGTTGCTTGCTGTTACCTGTTTACGGTGTTTCGGGGGGCGGGGGAAGGGCAGGAGCAGGAGCCCTCTCGACCTCACGGGTGGTCGGCCTGAAATGGAGAGAAAAAGTCGTTATCACTGGATTTTTAAACAGTAGGGAAAGATGGGGGAGGGTGAGCTATAGCCTAATTAGAAAGGAAATTTTATGCAGTCGTTGGCAAAGGACACAAAGAGTAAAAGGTACCGACAACTAATTTAAAAGCACAAAAAGACATAGATCCTGAAATTGTTTGCAATTGAGCTGTGTAGGACGGGAGAGGCTCACGCGCTTAGCACTGCTTATGAGTGCAGTCCCTGAATGAAATCTAGATATCACAATTACATGAGATTAGATTTTCTTTTTTTTTTAGATTACTTTTTACAGAGCACACTTAGCCTTTAAGGCAGGAATACATTTAAGGCACCCTATGTATCTCGTGATCAAAGCAAATCAAATGTTAGGGAAAACCAGGATTGCAGAATACATTTAGAGAGCACACACATTGCCTTTAAGTTCGGGAAATCTTGTCAAGGCATCCTAAAAGAGTTCATGTTCAATGGCAGAAATTCCAAACTTCTAGATATAAAAAACAAGTTCATGTTGAAAGGCAGGAATTCCAAAATTCTAGATATAAAAACAGCCTCCACATCTACGCCGATTTAAAATGGCGCCCGGCCACCAGATACAACCTCTCAGTAGCCAGGGGGCTCATATGGAGAGGAGCAGAAAAGAGCGAGCAGCTGAGTCCCTGTAATGGGTAAGCTCCTAAAGTGATCCACAGTAGCAGTTTCTTGCTGTTACCTGTTTGCGGTGTTTCGGGGGGCGTGGAAGGGAAGGAGCAGGAGCCCTCTCGACCTCGCGGGTGCTTTGCCTGTTTACGGTGTTTCGGCGGGCTGGGGAGGGCAGAAGCAGGAGCCCTCTTGACTTCGCGGGTGGTCCATCTGTATACGGTGTTTCGGGGCCGGGGAAGGGCAGGAGCCCTCTCGACCTCACGGGAGGTCCGCCTAAAATGGCGAGAAAAAGTCGTGAGCACTGGATTTTTAAACAGTAGGGAAAGATGGGGGAGGGTGAGCTACAGCCTAATGAGAAAGGAAATTTCATGCTGTCGTTGGCAAAGGACACAAAGAGTACAAGGTACCGACAACCAATTTAAAAGCACAAAAACACATAGATCCTGAAATTGTTTGCAATTGAGCTGTGTAGGACGGGAGAGGCTCATGCGCTTAGCGCTGCTTACGAGTGCAGTCCCTGAATGAAATCTAGTCATCACAATTACATGAGATTACATTTTTTTTTTTTTTTAGATTACTTTTTACAGAGCAAACTTAGCCTTTAAGGCAGGATTACATTTAAGGCACCTTATGTATCTCGTGATCAAAGCAAATCAAATGTTAGGGAAAACCAGGATTGCAGAATACATTTAGAGAGCACACACATAGCCTATAAGTTTGGTAAATGTTGTCAAGGCATCCTAAAAGAGTTCATGTTCAAGGCAGAAATTCCAAAATTCTAGATATAAAAACAAGTACATGTTCAAGGCAGGAATTCCAAAATTCTAGATATAAAAACAGTCTCCACATCTACGCCGATTTAAAATGGTGCCTGGCCACCAGATTCAGCCTCTCAGTAGGCAGGTGGGCTTATTTGGCGAGGAGCAGAAAAGAGCGAGCAGCTGAGTCCCTGTAATGGGTAAGCTCCTAAAGTGATTCGCAGTCGCAGTTGCTTGCTGTTACCTGTCTACGGTGTTCTGGGGGGCGGGGAGGGCAGGTGGGAGCCCTCTCGACCTCATGAGTAGTCCGCCTCTTTACAGTGTTTGAGGGGGCGGGGCGGGCAGCAGCAAAACCCTCGACTGGGCCTGTAGATGCGCCTGTTTACGGTGTTTCGCGGGCGGTGAGGGCAGGAGCAGGAGCCCTCGACTCGCCGGTGGTCCGCCTGTTTACGATGTTTTGCGGGCGGGGAGGGCAGGAGCAGAGCCTCTCGACCTGCGGTGGTCCGCCTGAAATGGAGAGAAAAGTCGTGAGCACTGTATTTTTAAAAAGTAGGGAAACATGGAGGAGGGTGAGCTACAGCCTAATGAGAAAGGAAATTTTATGCAGTCTTTGGCAAAGGACACAAAGAGTACAAGGTACTGACAACCAATTTAAAAGCACAAAAAGAAATAGATCCTGAAATTGTTAGCAATTGAGCTGTGTAGGACGGGAGAGGCCCACGCGCTTAGCGCTGCTTTCGAGTGCAGTCCCTGAACGAAATTCTAGTTATCACAATTATATGAGATTACATTTTTTTGGATTACTTTATACAAAGCACACTTAGCCTTTAAGGCAGGAATACATTTAAGGCATCTTTTGTATCTCGTGATCAAAGCAAATCAAATGTTAGGGAAATCCAGGATTGCAGAATACATTTAGAGAGCACACACATAGCCTTTAAGTTCGGGAAATGATGTCTTGGCAATATAAAAGAGGTCATGTTCAAAGGCAGAAATTCAAAAATTCTAGATATAAAAACAGTCTCCACATCTATGCCGATTTAAAATGCCGCCTGGCCACCAGATACAGCCTCTCAGTATCCACGGGGGCTCATATGGCGAGGAGCAGAAAAGAGCGAGCAGCTGAGTCCCTGCAATGGGTAAGCTCCTAAAGTGATCCGCAGTAGCAGTTGCTTTCTGTTACCTGTTTACGGTGTTTTGTGGAGCGGGGAGGGCAGGAACAGGAGCCCTCTCGACCTCTCGAGTGGTCCGCCTCTTTACAGTGTTTCGGGGGGCGGGGCGGGCAACAGCAGGAGCCCTCTCGACCTTGCGTGTGGTACGCCTGTTTACGGTGTTTCGGCGGCGTGTGAGGGCAGGAGTAGGAGCCCTCTCGACCTCGCGGGTGGTCCACCTGTTTACGATGTTTTGGGGGCCGGGGGAGGGCAGGAGCAGGAGCCCTCTCGACCTCGCGGGTGGTCCGCCTGAAATGGAGAGAAAAAGTCGTGAGCACTGTATTTTTAAAAAGTAGGGAAACATGGAGGAGGGTGAGCTACAGCCTAATGAGAAAGGAAATTTTATGCAGTCTTTGGCAAAGGACACAAAGAGTACAAGGTACCGACAACCAATTTAAAAGCACAAAAAGAAATAGATCCTGAAATTGTTAGCAATTGAGCTGTGTAGGACGGGAGAGGCCCACGCGCTTAGCGCTGCTTTCAAGTGCAGTCCCTGAACGAAATTCTAGTTATCACAATTATATGAGATTACATTTTTTTGGATTACTTTATACAGAGCACACTTAGCCTTTAAGGCAGGAATACATTTAAGGCATCTTTTGTATCTCGTGATCAAAGCAAATCAAATGTTAGGGAAAACCAGGATTGCAGAATACATTTAGAGAGCACACACAAAGCCTTTAAGTTCGGGAAATGTTGTCAAGGCATTATAAAAGAGTTCATGTTCAAAGGCAGAAATTCCAAACTTCTAGATATAAAAAAGTCTCCACATCTATGCCGATTTAAAATGGCGCCTGGCCGCAAGATACAGCCTCTCAGTAGCCACGGGGACTCATATGGCGAGGAGCAGAAAAGAGCGAGCAGCTGAGTCCCTGCAATGGGTAAGCTCCTAAAGTGATCCGCAGTAGCAGTTGCTTGCTGTTACCTGTTTACGGTGTTTGGGGGGGGGGAGGCAGGAGCAGGAGCCCTCTCGACCTTGTGGGTGATCCGCCTGTTTACGGTGTTTCGGGGGGCAGGGAAGGGCAGGAGCAGGAGGCCTCTCGACACAGCCTCTCAGTAGCCAGGGGGGCTCATATGGCAAGGAGCAGAAAAGAGGGAGCAGCTGAGTCCCTGTAATGGTTAAGCTCCTAAAGTGTCCCACAGCAGCAGTTGCTTGCTGTTACCTGTTTACAGTGTTTCGGGGGGTGGGGAAGGGCAGGAGCAGAAGCCCTCTCGACCTCGCGGGTGGTCCACCTGAAATGGAGAGAAAAAGTCGTTAACACTGGATTTTTAAACAGTAGGGAAAGATGGGGGAGGGGGAGGTACAGCCTAATGAGAAAGGAAATTTCATGCTGTCGTTGGCAAAGGACACAAACAGTTCAAGGTATCGACAACCAACTTAAAAGCACAAAAACACGTAGATCCTGAAATTGTTTGCAATTGAGCTGTGTAGGACGGGAGAGGCTCATGCACTTAGCCCTGCTTATGAGTGCAGTCCCTAAATGAAATCTAGTTATCACAATTACATGAGATTACATTTTTTTTTTTTAGATTACTTTTTACAGAGCACACTTAGCCTTTAAGGCAGGAATTCATTGAAGGCACTCTATGTATCTCGTGATCAAAGCAAATCAAATGTTAGGGAAAACCAGGCTTGCAGAATACATTTAGAGAGCACACACATAGCCTTTAAGTTCGGGAAATGTTGTCAAGGCATCCTAAAAGAGTTCATGTTCAAAGGCAGAATTTCCAAAATTCTAGATATAAAAAAAGTCTCCACGTCTACGCCTATTTAAAATGGCGACTGGCCACCAGATTCAGCCTCTCAGTAGTCAGGGGGGCTCATATGGCGAGGAGCAGGAAAGAGCGAGCAGCTGAGTCCCTGTAATGGGTAAGCTCCTAAAGTGATCCACAGTAGCAGTTGCTTGCTGTTATCTGTTTACGGTGTTTTGGGGGGCGGGGAGGGCAGGAGCAGGAGCCCTCTCGACCTCTCGAGTGGTCCACCTGTTTACGGTGTTTCAGGGGTGGGGGAGGGCAGCCGCTGGAGACCTCTCAACCTCGCTTGTGGTCCACCTGTTTACGGTGTTTCGGCGGTGGGGGAGGGCAGGAGCAGGAGCCCTCTTGACCTCGAGGGTGGTCTGCCTGTTTACGATGTTTCGGGGGGGCGTGGAAGGGCAGGAGCCCTCTCGACACAGCCTCTCGGTAGCCAGGGTGGCTCATATGGCGAGGAGCAGAAAAGGGCGAGCAGCTGAGTCCCTGTAATGGGTAAGCTCCTAAAGTTTCCCGCAGTAGCAGTTGCTTGCTGTTACCTGTTTACGGATTTTGGGGGTGGGAGGGGCAGGAGCAGGAGCCCTCTCAACCTCGCGTGTGGTCCGCCTGAAATGGAGAGAAAAAGTCGGGAGCACTGGATTCCTAAACAGTAGGGAATGATGGGGGAGGGTGAGCTACCGACAACAAACTTAAAAGCACAAAAAGAAATAGATCCTGAAATTGTTTGCAATTGAGCTGTGTAGGATGGGAGAGGCTCACATGCTTAGTGCTGCTTACGAGTGCAGTCCCTGAACGAAATCTAGTTATCACAATTAAATGAGATTACATTTTTTTTTTTTTAGATTACTTTTTACAGAGCACACTTAGCCTTTAAGGCAGGAATACATTTAAGGCACCCTATATATCTCGTGATCAAAGCAAATCAAATGTTAGGGAAAACCAGGATTGCAGAATACATTTAGAAACACACACTAGCCTTTAAGTTGGAAATTTTGTCAAGGCATTATAAAGAGTTCATGTTCAAAGGCAGAAATTCCAAAATTCTAGATATGAAAACAGTATCCACATCTCGTGGCCCCAACCACCAGATACAGCCTCTCAGTTGCCAGGGGATCATATGGCGGGAGCAGAAAAGAGCGAGCAGCTGAGTCCCTGTAATGGGTAAGCTCCTAAGGTGATCTGCAGTAGCAGTTGCTTGCTGTTACCTGTTCTGGTGTCTCGGGGCGGGGAGGGCAGCAACAGGAGCCCTCTCGTTCATGGGTGATCCGCCTGTTTTCCGGTGTTCGGGCGGGGAGAGGCAGGAGCAGGAGCCCTCTTGACCTCGCGGGTGGTCCACCTTTTATGGTGTTTCGGGGTGTGGGGAAGGGCAGGAGCAGGAGCCCTCTCGACCTTGTGGGTGATCCGCCTGTTTATGGTGTTTCGGGGGGCAGTGGAGGGCAGGAGCCCTCTCGACACAGCCTCTCAGTAGACGGGATGGCTCATATGGTGAGGAGCAGAAAAGAGCTAGCAGCTGAGTCCCTGTAATGAGTAACCTCCTAAAGTGTCCCGCAGTAGCAGTTGCTTGCTGTTACCTGTTTACGGTGTTTCGGGGGGCGGGGGAGGGCAGGAGCAGGAGCCCTCTCGACCTAGCGGGTGGTCCGCCTGAAATGGAGAGAAAAAGTCGTGAGCACTGGATTTTCAAACAGTAGGGAAAGATGGGGGAGGGTGAGCTACAGCCTAATGAGAAAGGAAATTTTATGCTGTCATTGGCAAAGGACACAAAGAGTACAAGGTACCGACAACCAATTTAAAAGCACAAAAACACATAGATCCTGAAATTGTTTGCAACTGAGCTGTGTAGGACAGGAGAGGCTCACACGCTTAGCACTGCTTATGAGTGCAGTCCCAGAATGAAATCTAGTTATCACAATTACATGAGATTACATTTTTTTTTTAGATTACTTTTTACACAGCACACTTAGCCTTTAAGGCAGGAATACATTGAAGGCACTCTATGTATCTCGTGATCAAAGCAAATCAAATGTTAGGGAAAACCAGGATTGCAGAATACATTTAGAGAGCACACACATAGCCTTTAAGTTCGGGAAATGTTGTCAAGCCATTGTAAAAGAGTTCACATTCAAAGGCAGAAATTCCAAAATTCTAGATATAAAAACAGTCTCCACATCTACGCTGATTTAAAATGGCACCTGGCCATCAGATACAGCCTCTCAGTAGCCAGGGGGGTTCATATGGCGAGGAGCAGAAAAGAGCGAGCAGCTGAGTCCCTGTAATGGGTAAGCTCCTAAAGTGATCAGCAGTAGCAGTTGCTTGCTGTTACCTGTTTATGGTGTTTCGGGGTGCGGGTGAGGGCAGGAGCAGGAGCCCTCTCGACCTTGCGGGTGATCCGTCTGTTTATGGTGTTTCGGGGGGGCGGTGGAAGGCGGGAGCAGGAGCCCTCTCGACCTGCAGTGGTCCGCCTGTTTACAGTGTTCGCAGGCGGGGAGGGCAGGAGCAGGAGTCCTCTCGACCTCATGGGTGGTCCGCCTGTTTACGATGTTTGAAGTGCGGGAAGGGTTGGAGCAGGAGCCCTCTCGACCTCGCGGGTGGTCCGCCTGTTTACGATGTTTCGGGGGTGCGGGGAAGGGTTGGAGCAGGAGCCCTCTCGACCTCACGGGTGGTCCACCTGAAATGGAGAGAAAAAGTCGTTAACACTGGATTTTTAAACAGTAGGAAAAGATGGGGGAGGGTGAGCTACAGCCTATGAGAAAGGAAATTTTATGTGATCGTTGGCAAAGGACACAAAGAGTACAAGGTACTGACAACCAATTTAAAAGCTCTAAAAGAAATAGATCCTGAAATTGTTTGCAATTGAGCTGTGTAGGACGGGAGAGGCTCACGCACTTAGCGCTGCTTACGAGTGCAGTCCCTGAATGAAATCTAGTCATCACAATTACATGAGATTACATTTTTTTTTTTTTTTAGATTACTTTTTACAGAGCAAACTTAGCCTTTAAGGCAGGAATACATTTAAGGCACCCTATGTATCTCGTGATCAAAGCAAATCAAATGTTAGGGAAAACCAGGATTGCAGAATTCATTTAGAGAGCACACACATGGCCTTTAAGTTCGGGAAATGTTGTCAAGGCATCCTAAAAGAGTTCATGTTCAAAGGCAGAAATTCCAAAATTCTAGATATAAAAAACAAGTTCATGTTCAAAGGCAGGAATTCCAAAATTCTAGATATAAAAACAGTCTCCACGTCTACGCCGATTTAAAATGGTGCCTGGCCACCAGATTCAGCCTCTCAGTAGGCAGGGGGGCTCACATGGCGAGGAGCAGAAAAGAGCGAGCAGCTGAGTCCCTGTAATGGGTAAGCTCCTAAAGTGATCCGCAGTTGCAGTTACTTGCTGTTACCTGTTTACGGTGTTTTGGTGGGCGGGGAGGGCAGGTGCAGGAGCCCTCTCGACCTCGCGAGTGGTCCGCCTCTTTACAGTGTTTGAGGGGACGGGGCGGGCAGCAGCAGGACTCTCTCGACCTCAGCGTGGTGGTACGCCTGTTTACGGTGTTTCGCGGGCGGTGAGGGCAGGAGCAGGAGCCCTCGACTCGCCGGTGGTCCGCCTGTTTACGATGTTTTGGGGCGGGGAGGGCAGGAGCAGGAGCTTTCCGACCTGCGGGTGGTCCGCCTGAAATGGAGAGAAAAGTCGTGAGCACTGTATTTTTAAAAAGTAGGGAAAGATGGAGGAGGGTGAGCTACAGCCTAATGAGAAAGGAAATTTTATGCAGTCGTTGGCAAAGGACACAAAGAGTACAAGGTACCGACAACCAACTTAAAAGCACAAAAAGAAATAGATCCAGAAATTGTTAGCAATTGAGCTGTGTAGGACGGGAGGGGCCCACGCGCTTAGCGCTGCTTTCGAGTGCAGTCCCTGAACGAAATTCTAGTTATCACAATTATATGAGATTACATTTTTTGGGATTACTTTATACAGGGCACACTTAGCCTTTAAGGCAGGAATACATTTAAGGCACTCTATGTATCTCGTGATCAAAGCAAATCAAATGTTAGGGAAAACCAGGATTGCAGAATACATTTAGAGAGCACACACATAGCCTTTAAGTTCGGGAAATGTTGTCTTGGCAATATAAAAGAGTTCATGTTGAAGGGCAGAAATTCCAAACTTCTAGATATAAAAACAGTCTCCACATCTATGCCGATTTAAAATGGTGCCTGGCCACCAGATACAGCCTCTCAGTAGCCAGGGGGGCTCATATTTCGAGGTGCAGAAAAGAGCGAGCAGCTGAGTCCCTGCTGTGGGTAAGTTTCTAAAGTGATCCGCAGTAGCAGTTGCTTGCTGTTACCTGTTTACGGTGTTTCGGGGGCGGGGAAGGGCAGGAGCAGGAGCCCTCTCGACCTTGCGGGTGATCCGCCTGTTTACGGTGTTTCAGGGGGCAGGGAGGGCAGGAGCAGGTGCCCTCTCTACACAGCCTCTCAGTAGCCAGGGGGGCTCATATGGCGAGAAGCAGAAAAGATCAAGCAGCTGAGTCCCTGAAATGGATAAGCTCCTAAAGTGTCCCACAGTAGCAGTTGCTTGCTGTTACCTGTTTACGGTGTTTTGGGGAGCGGGGGAGGGAAGGAGCAGAAGCCCTCTCGACCTCAGGGGTGGTCCTCCTGAAATGGAGAGAAAAAGTCATTAACACTGGATTTTTAAACAGTAGGGAAAGATGGGGAAGGGTGAGCTACAGCCTAATGAGAAAGGAAATTTTATGCAGTCGTTGGCAAAGGTCACAAAGAGTACAAGGTACCGACAACCAATTTAAAAGCACAAAAACACATAGATCCTGAAATTGTTTGCAATTGAGCTGTGTAGGACGGGAGAGGCTCACGCACTTAGCACTGCTTATGAGTGCAGTCCCTGAATGAAATCTAGTTATCACAATTACATGAGATTACATTTTTTTTTTTAGATTACTTTTTACAGTGCACACTTAACCTTTAAGGTAGGAATACATTGAAGGCACTCTATGTATCTCGTGATCAAAGCAAATCAAATGTTAGTGAAAACCAGGATTGCAGAATACATTTAGAAAGCACACACATAGCCTTTAAGTTCGGGAAATGTTATCAAGGCATCCTAAAAGAGTTCATGTTCAAAGGCAGGAATTCCAAAATTCTAGATATAAAAAAAGTCTCCACGTCTACGCTGATTCAAAATGGCGCCTGGCCACCAGATTCAGCCTCTCAGTAGCCAGGGGGGCTCATATGGCGAGGAGTAGGAAAGAGCGAGCTGCTGAGTCCCTGTAATGGGTAAGCTCCTAAAGTGATCCACAGTAGCAGTTGCTTGCTGTTATCTGTTTACGGTGTTTTTGGGGGTGGGGAGGGCAGGAGCAGGAGCCCTATCGACCTTGCGGGTTATCCACCTGTTTATGGTGTTTCGGGGTGCAGGGGAGGGCAGGAGCCATCTCGACCTTGCGGGTTATCCGCCTGTTTATGGTGTTTCGGGGTGCAGGGGAGGGCAGGAGCAGGAGCCATCTCGACCTTGCGGGTGATCCGCCTGTTTATGGTGTTTAGGGGGGCAGGGGAGGGCAGGAGCAGGAGTCCTCTAGACCTCGCGGGTGGTCCGCCTGTTTACGGTGTTTCGGGGGGCGGGGGAGGGCAGGAGCAGGAGCCCTCTCGACCTCGCCGGTGGTCTGCCTGTTTACGATGTTTCAGGGACCGGGGAAGGGCAGGAGCAGGAGCCTTCTCGACACAGCCTCTCAGTAGCCAGACGGGCTCATATGGCGAGGAGCAGAAAAGGGGCGAGCAGCTGAGTCCCTGTAATGGGAAAGCTCCCAAAGTGATCCGCTGTAGCAGTTGCTTGCTGTTACCTGTTTACGGTGTTTCGGGGGGCGAGGGAGGGCAGGAGCAGGAGCCCTCTTGACCTCACGGGTGGTCCGCCTGTTTACCGTGTTTCGGGGGCAGGAGGCAGGAGCAGGAGCTCTCTTGACCTCGCGGGTGGTCCGCCTGTTAACGTGTTTCGGGGGGCGGGGGAGGGCAGGAGCAGGAGCCCTCTCGACCTTGCGGGTGATCCGCCTGTTTACGGTGTTTCGGGGCGCAGGGGAGGGCAGGAGTAGGAGCCCTCTCGACACTGCCTCTCAGTAGCCTGAGGGGGCTCATATGACGAGGAGCAGAAAAGAGCGAGCAGCTGTGTCCCTGTAATGGGTAAGCTCCTAAAGTGTCCCACAGTAGCAGTTGCTTGCTGTTACCTGTTTACGGTGTTTCGGGGGTTGGGGGAGGGCAGGAGCAGAAGCCCTCTTGACCTCACGGGTGGTCCACCTGAAATGGAGAGAAAAAGTCGTTAACACTGGATTTTTAAACAGTTGGGAAAGATGGGGGAGGGTGAGCTACAGCCTAATGAGTAAGGAAATTTTATGCAGTCGTTGGCAAAGGTCACAAAGAGTACAAGGTACCGACAACCAATTTAAAAGCACAAAAAGACATAGATCCTGAAATTGTTTGCAATTGAGCTGTGTAGGACGGGAGAGGCTCACGCGCTTAGCGCTGCTTACGAGTGCAGTCCCTGAATGAAATCTAGTTATCACAATTACATGAGATTACATTTTTTTTTTTTAAGATTACTTTTTACAGAGCACACTTAGCCTTTAAGGCAGGAATACATTTAAGGCACCCTATGTATCTCGTGATCAAAGCGAATCAAATGTTGGGGAAAACCAGGATTGCAGAATACATTTAGAGAGAACACACATAGCCTTTAAGTTCGGGAAATGTTGTCAAGGCATCCTAAAAGAGTTCATGTTCAGAGGCAGAAATTCCAAAATTCTAGATATAAAAAACAAGTTCATGTTCAAAGGCAGGAATTCCATAATTCTAGATATAGAAATAGTCTCCACATCTACGCCGATTTAAAATGGCGCCTGGCCACCAGATACAGCCTCTCAGTAGCCAGGGGGGCTCATATGGTGAGGAGCAGAAAAGAGCGAGCAGCTGAGTCCCTGTAATGGGTAAGCTCCTAAAGTGATCCGCAGTAGCAGTTGCTTGCTGTTACCTGTTTACGGTGTTTCGGGGGGCGTTGGAGGGCAGGTGCAGGAGCCCTCTCAACCTCACGGGTGGTCCGTCTGTTTATAGTGTTTCGGGGGGCGGGGGAGGGCAGGAGCAGGAGCCCTCTCGACCTCGCAGGTGATCCTCCTGTTTATGGTGTTACGGGGCACGGGGGGAGGCAGGAGCCCTCTCGACCTCGTGGGTAGTCCGCCCTATTCACCGGTGTTTCGGAGTGGCGGGGAGGCAGGAGCCCTCTCAGGCCTGCGGGTGGTCCTCCTGTTTACGGTGTTTGGGGGAGGGCTGGAGCAGGAACCCTCGACAGCGTCTCAGTAGCCAGGGGGCTCATATGGTGTGGAGCAGAAAAATGAGCAGCTGAGTCCCTGTAATGGGTAAGCTCCCAAAGTGACCCGCAGTAGCAGTTTCTTGCTGTTACCTGTTTACGGTGTTTCGGGGGGCGGGGGGAGGGCAGGAGCAGGAGCCCTCTCGACCTCGCGGGTGGTCCGCCTGTTTACCGTGTTTTGGGGGGCAGGGGAGGGCAGGAGCAGGAGCCCTCTCGACCTTGCGGGTGGTCCGCCTGTTTACAGTGTGTGCCATGGATATCATATTATGATTGATAGCATTGTAAATGTAGAATGATGACAACATTCAGAGTCCTATCTTTTTTAATATTTCCTATTCCAAGCCTGTACCTTATATAGTTTGATGAGTTTCATTAAAACATTTCTTTAAAATGCATAGCTGACTTCCATACATTCAATTGTGCTTTATAAAACATGGTTAGATTGTTTAACTAAATAGAACAAATGCACATTTGCAAGTCATGGATTTTACCAGTATTAGTTGTTCCAATGATAATATTGTTCCATCCTACAACATGAGCCTACAAATCTTGTAGGGCTGCCAAGCAGGTAAAGTCATTGATAACAGAACAGGGCCTGTGGTTATGCTGTAATGACCACATACTGTATGGATGGGTTGTCCTTCAACCATGTAAAAAGTGCAGTTTTCATACATCTTAGTATGAATGCACAGCCAAGGGTGTGTTACTATGCATATAACATTGCTTTTGAAAGAAAAAACAAACAATAAAAAAAAGATAGTGACTGGGTCATGGAAAGTCAAACTGAGTAATTGTACGGAAAGAACTGCACAAGTTTGGAATCTGGTTAACATTTCAATTTCCAAGGCCATGTTATAATATATTGTATATATACCAGGTAATATCTGTTAGCTTGATGTTTGCTTTCATGTACCTTTCATGTACCTTACTGTATCTTCAGCTGACAGATTTGGGGACAGCATGCTGTTTAGGAAGTATCCAGAAAAAGGTACCCCATAGCCATAAACCCCATGCTGTTTTCTTTCAGAGTATAACAGATTCTATCATCTTTATTTATTTAATCATTAAAGATTTGCTCAGGTAGCTACATTGATCCAAATTGGCTAATTTCCAGGAACATCCTGAGAAAAGAGAAATGGCTCAATACATAGAAAGGGAAAACTAATAAATGCACTTCTGTAACAAATGGAATGAACAATAAATAACATTTACATCAATGAAATAACTTTATTTAATCCCTGCTGTATAGTACATAATACATTGCCATATTAAAGTTAATCCCAACTGCTGACTCTATAGAAAGCTTAAATGGCAAGGATGCACATTGTTATGTTGCTTGCATGAATGTGCAAGAAACATAGTGCCATCATCCGTGTTTTCAGAGGTGTGTCAGCCCCTTTTCCAATGCAGTCAGTGTGTTTGCAGGCGCGGCCCCAGTTCCCCAATCACTGCTCCAGCTGTCTATGACAAGCTGAAAATGCAGTGGCATACAGTTGAAAGGGAGAGCTCCACTTGAGTGAGCAGAGCTCCCCCACACACACACTGCCTTGCATGCGCACTGCGTGCTCTGCATGCTCCCCTCACTGTCGGCCAGCAGGGGTACCCAATCCCCATCGCCTGCACCCCCCAAAGCATCCAGGTGCCATGCTGGAGCCCACCCCAGCGTGGCAAAATGTTGACCGAAGTGGTGCCCAATCCCCATCGGCTCCACTCTCTCCCCATGCTGTCACCGACAGGTGCCCAATCCTGTCGGCTCCACTCTCTCCCCCGAGTACAGGGTGCCATGCTGAGGCCCACCCCAGTGTGGCAGCAGATGCCCTATGGCCGACGGGGGTGCCCAATCCCCCGTCGGCTCCACGGCCCCCCAGCTGTCCTTCTGCCATGCTGGGAGCCCACCCCAGCGTGGCAAACATCCCGCATCGTCGTTAAAAAAAACAAACTGAAAAGCAAAAACGGTCCCGCGCAGTGTCTGCACCCACCCGCGCCCACCCACTGCGCACCCTGCCTCCCCACACCCCTTACCCCATACTTACCTCCGGACCTCGGCGCGACGATCTTCAGCAGACCGGGAACACATCTGCACTCTTCAAAGCCAACCGCGAACTGAGGAAATGCTAGTAAGCTGTATAATGGGATAGATAG